>OX388322.1:7991150-9191150 GCA_947579605.1 Athripsodes cinereus
AGTCTGAAATGTTCCACACTAAACCCAGAACCTCTTTCCAATATGACAAACCTTACAGAGCTGCGAATCAAAGGAATGAATGGTGAGACACACTCTTATTTATTGTATTACAAATTTTTCTTCACAGAAAAAATCTTTTTTGTTAATCTAGTCTGTTTGGTTTTTTTTATCAATTTGATTTAAAATTACATCCTCATAGTAGGGAATTCAATCAAATCTGAAATCTCGTGAGATGATGATGAAAAATGAGATGTCGCAAACTCTAAAACCCAATGGCAGTCCTAGCTTTTGCAAGATCCCTGACCATAGCAGATGCATAGTGGTCTAATGTACAAAAATATTTAACGAAGGAATCAAGTTGAACTGGAACAAGGTTTATTTGAATATATTGATTATCATGCGAGGTTATTATCCGCAGGCACTCTCTATAAGATTCAGATGGTCGCCCACTGCTAAGAAACTTGATTGATCTATCAAAAATATCATTATAGTAATTTGTTTATTCATTCTTTACTGTACATGGATTACAAACAATTCCATAGAAGATTTACATTCACTTGTCCCTACATATGTTTATAATAATATTTTGTTATTACCATTGCAGGACTTAATCTCACGTCAGATCTGAGATGTTTGGAGAAATTAACCAAATTAAAACACTTAAGCTTAACTTCTGTTAAAGGTAAGAAATAATCAATATTAAAATTTTCAAAGAAAAACTTTTTTTGTTTGAAACATGTTTCATCTCATACATCAGCTCTACTTCATTTCTAAATACTACTTTGTGTTATTTATTTATAAGTGTATACATTTTAAGAAAAATAATATTTATGGTTTCCTATTTATTTCAGAACTAGAGAAACTCCACAGCGAGGCCATTGGTAATTTGATAATGTTGGAGTGCCTTGAGTTGGGTGATTGTACCTTCACAGGAGACCAGGGAGCCTCATTGTTGTCTCCATTACAGCACCTCACTCGCCTGCGCCTCGAGAAGTCTCCTTCAGACAGTTCCGCCATAGTCCTTTCCGCCGCTGCCAAATTACCGCACCTAACACATCTGGAATTGATCAACTTTGAAATCAAGGTATGAAATAAATTTATTTTAATGCCTTATAACACAAAAATAAACGCTATTGATGCTTTAAATGAGGTGGAGGGCTGGTTTTGTGACAACAATCTTATCTTGAATATGACGAAAACTGGTGCAATTAGCTTTTCTCTGAAACGATCGGTGCAAGACGATCCGGTAACTTCCATTTTGAGTGATAGAAATATTGCAATCAAAGATGAATGTAAATTTCTAGGTGTCACTGTCGACAAAACATTGCAATGGAGTTCACACATAAAAATGTCGCTCCAAAACTTTGTTCAGCAATTTACGCAATGAAAAAAATAAGAGAGACCTGCGGTGTGGAAGCTGCAAAATTAGTATATTTTTCATATTTTCATAGCATAATGGCATACGGAATACTGTTCTGGGGAAATGCCTCTGAATCGCAAAGAATTTTTGTTTTGCAAAAGAGAGCAATTAGAACTCTTCTTAGCATGAAATCTAGGGAATCTTGCAGAAATGTATTCAGAGAGCAAGGAATATTAACCATGCCATCACTCTATATTTATGAGTGTATATGTTATGCAAGGAAACATTTAGATAACACACCACTTAATGAAAATTTTCATAATTATAATACTCGATTAAAACATAAAATCAGACCAGTAGAAAACAGGCTCTCTAAGTTGGACCGTAGCTTTTTGTGTCTAAGTGTAACACTATACAATAAGCTTCCGGATACAATTAAGTGCGATGATGTATTGATCTTCCAGAAAGAGGTGAAGTCATATCTGGTTGATAAGTCGTTTTACTCTATTGACGAAATGATAAATGAATAATATTTCCTGATTGAATTAATACATATTTTAAAATTTGACATTGTGGGTCCGGACTCTTTACATCCGTGACTACATAAAATTATTTAATTTAATTTGATATTTTATTTAACTTTAATTGTTTCTTTGATTGAGTGTATTTGAAATTGTGATTAATTATATAAAATGTATATATGAGGAGTCCAAGTGCCTCCATAATAGGGGCCTAGGGACAATAAGAAACAATAAACAATATAAAGTCGCAGTATATCCATCCCCCTATTCCAAAAATTTCTAAAAATCAAATAATTTGTGCAGTAGAACACATACTTATTTGAGTTTTGGTAGGTCGCCTTAACTCTTCTAAAGTCACTATATCTTGTTAGAATTTTGATTTGTTGGCTTATAGAACTGGGTGATGAATATATTAGAACTTTTTCTCTTTTCTCTAGTATTTTTAGGAACACTGAAAAGTTAAATATTCATAAAATTTCACCTATAACCAATCAGCGACAAGGCTTAGCACCATTAGCTTAACACTGTCTAGTCAACTGGTTTACTTTCAAAGTAGGATAACCAGCAGATCGTGTGTGCCATCATTTTTAACACTTATGGAGCTAACAAATTTATTAGCGTGAGTTTTAAAAAAGATGCTACTATATAAATCCATATATCTTCCCCATGTACTTGGGTTGGGTACCTATTGCATTCAATTCACAAAATGAAGTTCATGAACTTGTAAATACTGATTTATCGGTTGTGAGAATTAATATAGTATTTTTTTTTCAGTCTGGTTTTGAGGAAGCTCTATCGTCCTGTGTGAATGTGAAGCGACTCCTCATCATCCCTATGTACGTGTCCCAGTCTGCCACCACCAACAGATGTGTGCTGGAGGGAGTACTCAACCTCCGTAAAACCCTCACACATCTTGTGTGGGGAGTCACTATTGAGTTATTGAGAGTTACCGAGCTCTTCATTGATCAGGTTAATGTCAAGTTCATATTATATTTTGTCATTCCTGAAAGTTTCTTGTACATTTATCAACATGTATGTCGTCATAGTGCTTCCTTTGCGGTGTAGACAGAAAAGATCAACTTTTATTTAAATTACAATGTGGTTTCTCCTATGTTACTGGATATTTAAAACATATTGATATACAATGTATAGATACACGTTCAAGTAACTATAACAGATGTTGTCATTTCAGTGTGAGCGTCCAGCAGATGGTGGAGCTGCTCGCTCACCCAAGTCTGCTAAAAAGCCTCCCATGGGAGACAGCATCCCTGTACTCAAGCCTGTACCTGGATTGACTTCCTCTGCTTCTGACGCTGGTAGCAGTGGAGAGGACGCTGGTAAAGGTGGGGGACATGCAGGCCCTGCCCAGGTAGAGATATTGCCCCTGCCCACACTGCAACGTCTTCTCAACACTGAGCTCCCAGACACAAGACTTAAGATACTGCGTATTCCCTTCCACGCCACGTGGAGACAAGCTCTTAGTGATTTGGATTAAAGGTAACTATGTATTAATCATTATCTATACACCTTTGTGTTGTGAAATATCATATTGTATTATAATGATAATTCACCCAGTGCTTCCAATAATGTACACATTTCTATACATTTGCATTAGTATAAATTGGATATTTTATATTGATAACAACTACATTCCATTTATGGGATAATTATTTTTTTACAAATATGAGTACTTTAGTAATAAGTTTATTCTTACAAGGTTTATATTTTGTCAATAAAAACTTGCATATTTAATATTATTAATATTTCATGATGGATTTTTTAATTTCATCATCTCAAATCATAAATAAATTGTCTATCCACTTTACATTGTACTGATTACACTTGTGTTTCTTTCTCCAGGACATGGAGGCTGATATTTACATATATGGTGACCATTAACACTACATCTGTGTAAGGAAGAATAATAATAATGTGAATCAGTCGTGTAATATTTTGTTTGGATACTTTTAACTCTGTAATATGTTAGTTGGAGTCATCATTCAGAGTGTATCTAGACAGTCATTAGGTGTGATCTTAAGACTCTGTGGTATTTCCTTACTTTCCGGCGTCAAGACTATGGTTTTGTTTCTGTATTTATTGATGTTACGTTTACAGACTATTTGAACAAGTATAATCATTGTAATAACTGTATGATAATTGTGATAACAGTCTTGTTTATGAAGATGAAAGTATATTATATGAATAGGATTATGGCATTTCTATTAATTGTCATCTGTTAAATTTTTTTTTGAGTATGTTGTAATCAAAACAGAGTTTTTTATTCATAAGTTAAATATTGTCTGTGTTGGAAAAATTCTCTCACAATGTTTCATTTTTGTAATTTTTTTTGAAATGTTTGCCGTAACAGTCCTTGTAAGATATATTTCATTTGCATTATGATTCCACTTGATTTAATTGATATAATAGTTTCATTTTGTAAATTTTAGTAACTATATCTTGTTCAACAGATCTCATAATCACAATCATTACTTATGATAACATATACAAAGTGTTTGTAAGACACACTATTTCATTTTAATTATGTGTATAACATACAATCACAATTTTGTATTTGATATTTCCATTTTTTTCTAAATGGCAAACATTATCTTTTGTCTAGGCATTTAAAATAATAAAATTTGCTGTTATAATTGTTTGACTCAGGAAAATGAATTTTGTTTTAACCAATCCTAAATTAAGGAAGTTTGAAAATCGTTTCATTTCTACTATTTTAGTGAAGATGTATATTTCTCAATTAATTATGTTTTTATTATTTTTTTATTGAGTATAACAATCATTCTTATATGAGACAGCATGATATAATTATGTAAATGTAAATAGTATTAATATGAAGTACACAATACATACAACAATGAGTTTTTTTCTCAAGATCCTCTTTTAATATGCATTTGTTCCCTGCTTCGCACCAAGTCGAATATCTGCTCTTGAAATAAATACACAGAATATTGGTATTTCTGTGTATATTAACAAACTGACCCAAATATCTAAGAATTTATTTTACCTAATAGGAAAGTATACTTGAGATACTCTATAAAAGTTGTAGAAGCAAAAAGAGTACGTAAGGACAGGAATAAATGCCCATGATGTTTGCTGTCTTTCACCTTTTCCTGCCCATTTTGAACAGATCACACAGTCCCTCTTGGCACCTTTAATTGAAATATAAAGTTGTCCTTCGAACCTGATCCCAGATGGAGTGGAAGTAGATGATCGGCTTTCAATTTCTTTATTATCTCCCACTACTGCGCAGTTATTATGAATGAAAAACAGGGCACAACCCGTCACCAGTGGACGCTGCATACAGCATATTGCGTATATGAATATTACGTGTGTATATGAATAATAAAATGGATACATTTTGTCTTTATCACCGCAGTAGCGTCAACAGAGTTCTTAAAATATTTTATGTAGCTCTAGTGGCGACAATGGATTACGAAAAAATTACATAATATGAAAGTAGTTTTTTATAAAAGTGTTTGAGGTCAATGTACAGTAAAGAATGAAAAAATAAAAACATTATGAAAAATATATTTTTATTTGAATATATGATACAAATACTGTTTATACAATATATAGTGGAAGTATTTTATAAAATTCTCGTACGAATATAAAAATATACTTATTCATTAAGAGCTGTGATTGAAATAATAAAAAATGTGTATAAAATAAATGTAGTTAGTTGGGTACATGTTAAAATATTAAATCTTCTAGTTCGTGAGATAGATAGAACACACAATCGGGCTGTTTCACCACCTCTGGATAAAGTGCCAGATAGCCAATCCAACACAAATCTAACGGATAAAACGAAAAATGCGTTTCACGACTCCCTGACAGCGCTATCCTATAGATAAAGGTCTAGATAAGTTATCCGGCAGATAAGTCTTAGATAGTGTTAAACTCTCAAAATTTGTTTACATGTGCGTTGCCTAGATATATTCCTAGGCAACGCACGATATATTCCTACCTACGTGCATACATTCATGCAACAAACGCATGAAATTACAACGTTGCCACTGCTATTTGGCGGATAACAATCCGTAAGAAATCTGTAGGTGGTGAAATGCCCGCTTCAGTTTATCTTGTAGATAAATTTATCCTAAGGATAGTTATCTAGGGGTTATTCCGTGTCAAATCATCACACTGATTCAGACTTGATGTCTCAGATTTTCATGATTTTTTTTATGCAGCAATATATCATAGACTTATGAAAAAATACCAAATTTCAGTTATGTAGCACAATTATTTTTGAAGTTACAGTAAACCCTCACTATTTCGAACCCCGATATTTCGAAATTCCCCGTAATTCGAAATATTCCCCACAAAAATGTCCCCATAATGAAATTTTAATACAAAACACATTTTTAATTCGAAATCCCCGCTAATACGTAATTCGAAATAATATTTGGTCCCTTCACAACAAAGCAATAGAAATTTGTCGGTTGTTATTCGAAAACATTTGGCTGTCGTAAAAAAAATACCCTTGTTTTTTCCAAAGCTCCGGCAGGGTCAATAAAACTTATTATGTGAAGTTTGTGTTTGCACTAATACACATAAACGACCTACCTAGCTACATAATAATATTTAACACCGGGATTTCCAAATTTCCAAGTAGATGTCCTATATTGTATATAAACACCGTAAATGTATTGTATTTCAATATGTACCTATCTACAGCTGTATTAAGTATGTACCTATATACTACCTCATTCAGTCTCGTAACGTCGTGCGTGATCGATATAATATTATACTTCCGTGTTGTTCATAGGCGTATCGTCATACATACCTATACCTACTCAAAATTTTTAGTGTTTTAATATTTCTATTTTCCATTCCAAATAAATAAATATTTTATAAAAATAAATATCAAATAAATAGAACTTTTATACACCTTTTAAATACAAATTTTGTCAAATATATTATCCCATCTTTTTTTATATTTTTAAGTGATAGTGAACTCATAGTAACGTGTGTGAAGTGAATCATTGAAATTCAAGATTTTTTGAAATTCGACTGTTTTAGATTTTATTTGCGTACCTAGTGATTTTGTGAATTCAGTTTTTTTTTTATTATAAAATGTTTTCGGTGCAAAAAACCACTTATAAATCTCTAACCATTGCCGAAAAAATGAGGTTAATTAAAGATGTCGACGATAAAATAGACACTAAGGGTAAAATAGCCTTAAAATATGGAATACCTAATTCCTCATTATCCACAATTTTGAAAAATCGCAACAAAATTGAAGAAGCTTTCCACGGGTGTAAAGCAAATGAAAATCTACACAGGGTCCGACATTCTAAGTTTGAAGAATTGGAAAACAAGTTATTTGACTTTTTTTCTCAAATAAGAGCAGGAAATATTCCTACGTCTGGCCCTATATTGATTGAGAAAGCCAAATCTATTGCGCTTCAAATGAATATCGATGACTTTAAAGCGTCAAATGGTTGGTTTGAGCGTTTTAAAAAAAGATTCAATATTGTTTGTCTCGCGGTTTGTGGAGAAGCCCAGAAAGTGAATGCTGAAGAAGTGTCACAATGGGTAGCTTCCAACAAACACATATGGGAGAAGTACGCAGAAAAAGACATATATAATATGGATGAGACCGGAGTCTTTTATAATATGTTGCCTGATCGCACTTTGGCAACAAAAGGCGAAAAGTGTTTTGGAGGTAAGAGGAGTAAGGAAAGACTTACAGTTGTGCTATGTGCCAATATGGATGGTAGCGATAAGATGAAACTGACAATAATAGGAAAAAATAAGAATCCTAGATGTTTTAAAGGACAAAATCTTATCAATTTACCTGTAAACTATGAATTTAACAAAAAAGCGTGGATGACACGGGACATTTTTAAACTATTTTGTGTTAGAATGCAGAGGAAAATGGCAGCCTATAACAGAAAGGTTTTGTTGATTTTAGACAATTGCACGGCTCATATAGCCCCGCAATTAAATTTACCAAACATCGAACTTCTGTTTTTGCCTCCAAATACAACAAGCTTATTACAACCTTTAGATCAAGGTATAATACAAAGTTTTAAAATGCACTATAGGAAAAAGCTTATTCATTCGTGTATTGTGCAGATTAATAATAATTGCTCTAGTACAAATTTACGAAAATGGAATGTTTTAGATGCCTGTCGAGCGATGTCGTCAGCGTGGCAGTTGGTTACGCGAGAAACAATCGCAAATTGTTTCAAAAAAAGTGGCATTACAATGCAACCGTTTGATACTGCTGTGGAGAGTGAGCCGGAAGAAATAATGACAGGAAACGAGGTGTTAGGATCGGTGAGTTTTACAGACTTTGTTTCGTTTGACGATAATGTGATAACAGCTGAAATTTTTGATCCGTCCCCTGACGGCATGGAAATTGAAGTAACCACCGATGCTGCAGATGATTCAGACGATGAAACTACTGAAAGCGTTTCCGATCCACTTCCATCCAAGGCTGAAGTTTTTAAAGCATTAGACATTATTCAGCGACATATATCTGGGGTTGCTGATATGCCGCTTAACATGTGTACAAATTTCGATTTATTTGTGCAACATACAATAAAACAATACGAAAGAGGTGGAAAATTAAAACAAGTTAAAATTAATGACTTCTTTAAATCACAATAATACGTACATAAATTTTAAATATTATAGTGAGTGTTACGAACGCTTGTCATTTTTTATTATTTAGTGATATTTTAAATGTTTGCTTTTAAAAATAATATGCCCGTAGAAACAATGTGATCAAGTTTTGTGTAGAACATAAATGTGTATAATTTAATTTTCTCAAAAAGTGTTACTTTTATCAATATTTTGTTACTTACATTGTTGTGTTAATTGTGCAAAATGCGAGGTTTGGAGAAAAACGAGGTATGTGATAAAAACTTTACATTTATGATAAACCACGATACGCCCATGTCTTTATTACGTATGTTTTACTACAAACTATTCCATTCTTGTACAAAGTGTAGCTTATTTGTTTGTTATGCGTATAAGAGTAGTAGAAATGGTTAGCGCTTTCCATGCGGCTCGTTCATCAGCATTACAGTTTTCTTTTTTTTTTACAATTTGTTTGGACGCGCGTAATTTCAAAAACCTAGACTATACAAAAGTGCCGATTGCGCTACTTATATGATCCGTGGAAGGGAAGTATAAATGGTTACGTCTTTTTACTAGTTAACGTCGTGGGGTATTCATTTCAGTCCGACATTTACAAATTCTATACTTAGGTTATTCTACAGGACATTTAGTATTTTTTTTATCACGCAAATTATTTTGACGTTTAGTCCAAAACAGCTGTTTCTATGAGGTATGGTGTGTATGGCTGTATATATATACATATACTGCGTATATCAAAACTATTTCGAAAATTTCGATTTATCGGGGTTTTCGCTAATTCGAAATCAGTTTTTCGAGGTCCCTTGAATTTCGAAATAACGAGGTTTTACTGTATTAATTTTTAAAAATCACAATTTTTATGAAAAAATCTAATGTCTTGGCACCTTTGGATGCCTATAGACTGGCAACCAGTGATGATATAAACCTGGGAGAGGTATCGTTTTAAAGCTGTTGAATGGGGCTTTAAAACGAGACCTCTCCCAGGTTATCAAAATAAACAAACATTGCCGATTAACTGATTGAAAATTTTAGGTACATAAAAACCAACTTAAATACAACTTATTGGCTAGCAGCCGGGTTCTATAAAGAATAAAAAATCTTATTAAATTTTTGCAGAAAAATCTGTTAAAATTCTATTAGTTACAATTTTTTTTCTGCTCAAATTTAAGATTTTTTTTTCTGGAACCGGCTGTAAATCTCTTAAAAATCATAAATGCTTATAAAATTTATGTACATGTTCTCTTTCTATATTAATAAATTATATATACTATTCAAAATAATATAAAAGAGCTTTTTGAGCCATATTGTAACATTAACAGTTTAGTAAAAATGTTCATATAAGTGTGTGAATAGAGAGTGTAAAGTATAAAATGTTGCACTTACAATAATTAGTTTCGATAGTATACTAAATAGATTCACTCCAAAAAGAGTGTTCAAAAATAAATGATGATATAAAAAAGTGTATGAAATGTGGTTTATGTATTATTTAATTAGTTAGGATGAGCTTCTGGATGTCTTTCTATCAACATTCCAACACCTTGTCCTCCAGCGGCACAAGCAGCCACTAGACCAAACTGTCCATCCTCTCGCACCAGTCTATTAGCCGTGTGCATTGCTAGACGCACTCCAGTGGCGGCAAATGGATGTCCAATAGAGAGGGAACCTCCCCAGTTGTTCCATTTGCTCATGTCTGGATTACCAATCTGCAAATATGTACATTCGGTTATTTCTAAAATGCTCTATTCTATTCCCTCACGCTGCATCCCAAGTGAGGTAGGCAGAGAAAACAGAATGCCATATAGATCTGTAATGTAACTTTCTTATTCATTGGAAGCCAAAATGTCTATGAGGTATCATGCGAAGCTGATTTTAAACTTGGAAGGGTATTACTGTTAGACTATGACCTATACCTAGGGGATTCGATCCCGGCCCTTTTTTCTAATCCCGGGATTATCTACAGTTGATCCCGGGATTGTATTGATAATGTAAAGTGGTAACAAAAACTCAGTAAATCATGTCAAAATCAGTTTTTTTTATTTATCTACTACTACTACTATACCATCACGGCATATCCCACAAGTGGGGTAGCCAGCGAACAGCTCCATACAAAACATGCAAGCTGTATTCTCCGTGCCAATATAAAATTAAGACATTCAGGATGGGTGGCCAACCTCATCGCCGCATTTAAGATTTATTTATTTATTAAACTATAAACGGCTATTGCCTTTTTTAAATACAAAATAAAATCCTAACTTATTCAATTTACATCAAAACATATCATTACTCTACCCTCCATACAATTTAACATGTATACAAGAAGAAAACAGTTCAAAAATATCAGCAAAATTAAAATATATAACAAACTAGAAATAAATGTTAAATATTACAAATTATAAAATAATATAGGTAATCAAAACAACCATTCAGTCCAAACCACAAACATATATAAATATGCGCAATCATATAGCTATGTAAAGATGTAAAATGTCTTATTTTTTCGAACACCTGCCTTTAACAGGACACTTGAAAACTTATGGAAAAGAGTGGGAGACCAATTCTTTATCGGGTGCTCCACGGGATTTTTTACTTATCTGGCAATGAATTTAAGTTTTGAATCTGCAAACAGTCGGTTAAACAAAATTATACTTCAAACTTCTTTTAAAATAAACAAACAAGACACTTACGATTTATACAACTAACAATTTATTTTTTTATATTTTTAAATTGTATTCTTGTATTTGTATTTATTTCATAGTTTTAACTCAGAACAGTTTAAGTTTTGTGGGGCAATATATTCTATAATAATTTATAAATTAGAAAACTTTAGAGTTTAAATAAATATAGTGAAAATATAACAGTGTTTTGATTATTTATAAATTATTAAATATGAATTTTCACAATGTGAACACAGACACCCTTCAACAAAATTCTATAATGTTGTCTAATATTTAGGTTTGTTTGTATGTACTATTTTGGAATATTCTTAGATTTAAATCAACTTAGTTAGACTTACTTATTTAGCTTAACCCATAATAAAAATAAACATACTACAGGGATCAATGCTTAAACTCGTATTTTAAAATTAAATTGACCAGAGACTTTATGAATTATTTATTTGAATTACATAGGTCGGTGAGTGACTTTTAGATGCTATTTTTAAAATATCAAATCGCTCAAGCATTGTTAAGAGACTATTCCAACGCGATTAGCAGTTATACAAAAAATTAAGCTCTCTTCCATGTTTCTTCTCAATATAGTTTTGAAGCTAAGAACCACTCTCTTTTGAAAATAAGAACCACTACGAACTTTCTTTACGACTTCATTAATATTCCGGTCATTGGTCAAACTCACCATTACCGGTTTTATAGACTAATATTGAGTCTAATTCTTCATTATCATCATCCAAATCATCAACAAAAGGCGATAGCCGTTTATGTATTAAATTAATAAAATATCATCACTGATAGGTTCATTTCCAGGTATTTTTCTATACAATAAATCACAAACAAATAAAAAAATAGAAAAACAATAGTATAACTTTGATAGTTGAACCTGATGTGAAAATTTTCACAAATCACTCGTTACGTGTGGATTGCCGGTAATAAAAAAATAAAAAAAAAAAAAATCACAAACGGCTAAGTGAATATTGTGTGCAAAACAAACTAGGTGCTTTGTATTAACAAGTTTTCCAACAGTAATTTGGGCCATCAGTAACTATTGCCAGTATTGCCACAATATCGTATCTAGTGGGATATCGAACTCAGAATAGCGCTCTTATAAGATACTAACACAAGCTTCGGCTGTCAGTGATGCGAATAAGTTCCAAATTCTTGACTTATTGTATAATTGTATTGATCCCGAAAATCCCGGGATTCCTTAAATTAAATCCCGGGATTTTCGGGACAAAAATACGACCGGGATCCCCTACCTATACCTGAGCCTCCTCCATAAGTCTCCAAGCATCTCTATCCTAGGTTATTTACAACCAGTTGCCAACGATTCTTTAAAATGTCAACAATCTGTCGCATAAGAAGCCCTCCTCTACTTTTTTTATCTTCACTCGTCTGCCCTTTTTGTCAATCTTTGATCAACATGCCCCACCCCTAACTAAGCTCAGTAGAATAAAATAAAAGCATGACATAATGAAGGGGTTGGGGGCCAAATGGTAATCTTAAGCTTATAATCGGGAGGTCAGGCAATTCGATTATGTTGCCTATTTCTTCATATCAGAGTATTTGGGATGTATTTCTACTTGATAAAGATCTAGATTTATTCAATTGCATATTGTTGATGGGGAGTCAATACCTCTTGTTGTTTTTTATTTGCGTATAGATTGTGAATATTACCTTTTGTTGTTTTCCTAGATAATTTTGAGCAAACCAATCAGAATTCAAAGCTTTCAAGTTAGCCAAGATTTGTCCCTGTAAATAGCACACATCATAATTATTACTGTATGTGATAGATATTATTTATAAGTATAATATTATAAGTGATACATAAAACAGTAATTAATTTTGGAAGAAACAATAAACAAAATAACAGAAATCTCACAGCAAAGGCCTCATGAATCTCCCAGGTAGATATATCATTCATAGAGAGGCCAGACTTCTCAAGTATCTTAGGGATGGCATAAGCTGGACCCAACAGGAGTTGGTCAACTGGATCCTGAAATATAAACATAAAAGTACTTAGTGAATCAGTCTACAAAGTCACTTGATGTGGATAGCTAGAATAAAACATAATTGTAATTTCAAGATTATAATCAATCCAATTTTTCCATGAAATTTCTCTTCCACTCCTTTCCATATGTTTTCGAGTTTCGTATAAAAGGCATGTGTTCGAAAAAATAAAGACATTTTACATGGATGTAGAGGTTTGTCACCCGTCTTTATTTTGGCACGAGAGGACAGCTTGTATGTTTGTTACATGCGGCTAATCCACTCGTGGGATATATCGTGATGGTATAGTAGTAATAGATTAAGCAATTTATTGATGTAATTTTTTATATAACTTCATTATAAACGGTGTTGCGAAATAAGTATGAAAAATTACCTGTGAAACATAAACAAAATCTCTTAGATATGCCTTTGGCTTCAGTCCCAACTCCTTGGCCTTTTGCTCTGACATTATCAAACAAGCTGATGCTCCATCAGTCTACAAAAAAAAACAACCATACTATATACACTGTACTGCATCATATCATGTACCTATGATTTACCAAATCAGAATATGCAATAAGTAAATGTAAATATAAAAATTCACTTACCAAATAAGAGGAGTTAGCTGCTGTAACAGTACCGTGTGGTTTAATGAAAGCTGGTTTCAGTTTAGCCAATTGTTCAGGTGTGGAAATTCGGATACCATTGTCTTTATCAATGAGTTTGTCCAATCCCTCCACTGAAATAAATATATATCAACAATAAAATACAAAATACACAAAGTAACGTTGAAATGAAAACGATATGATAGACATGAATGAGATAATGAATGCATTAAAAAAAGCGAAGTGCGGTAAAGCTGTAGGGTATGATTGTGTTGCCGTTGAGCTCATCAAGTCTGGTGGACCGGGGGCTCTCGCGTGGTGTTTGGAGCTTTTCAACGATTGTTGGAGAGAAGGTGTTACACCAGAGGATTGGAGGAGGGCTATCATCTGCCCCCTGTACAAAGGGAAAGGCTCTAGACTTGAATGCGGGAGTTATCGGGCTATTAGCTTGCTGAGCTCAATAGGGAATCTGTATGGTAGAATTTTGATTGAGAGAGTACGAAAGATAACTGAGTGTAAGATATGGGATGCGCAAGGAGCTTTTTTGAATGGCAGAGGGTGCACCGATCAGATCTTCTCCCTGCGAATGGTTATAGAGAAGTTTCTGGGTAAACACCAGAGGCTTTTTTGTGCGTTCGTGGATCTGGAGAAAGCATATGATCGAGTGGACCGTGAAAGGTTGTGGCGCGTGTTGTCGGAGTATGGGGTGAGCAGCCGGTTGATCCGCGCAATCTCTTCACTTTACGTGGGAAGCTCCGCTTGCGTGAGGATAAATAACACTCTCTCGGAGTGGTTTGTCCTCACCAAGGGAGTGAAGCAAGGTTGTGTCATGTCTCCGTGGCTGTTCAACCTATTCTTTGACTACTGTATGCGACCTGTGAAAGAGATGTATGTTGGTGTCGAGCTGAATGGGTTTCGGGTGAATGCATTGATGTACGCAGATGATTTGGTGTTAATGGCTGAGAGTGAAAGGGACTTACAAGAGATTGTTACGTGTGTGTATGATAGTTGCAATTTGAATGGTTTGAAAATGAATGTTATGAAGACGAAAGTTCTTGTTTTTGAAAGAGAGAATGAAAAAACGATTTGCGAGATTAAAGTTGGTGACGAATGTCTGGAGCAAGTAAGTGAGTATGTATATTTGGGAAGTATGTTTACGAGGGATGGAAGATGCGATAGGGACATTGAAAGAAGGAAAGTGGCCGGTGCTAGAGTAAACGGTGCACTTCGACCCATTGTCAGCAATGACAATGTGTCGAACATGGCTAAAATGCTGGTGCACAATACCATTCTGGTACCGTCACTTACGTATGCAAGCGAGACATGGACGTGGTTGACGAAGGACGAAAGTGGAATAAATGCAGTAGAGATGCGATCGTTGAGAAGAATGGTTGGTAAAACGCTGCGTGATAGAGTGAAGAATGAGGATATTAGAAGAATGAGCGGATGCAAGAAGACTGTTGTGGACAGAATGCGCGTGAATAAACTACGGTGGTTTGGGCATGTTGAACGAGGTAAGAATGACAAAGAGGATATACTTATCTGAAAGAAAGGGTGTGAGGAAACGCGGGCGTCCGAGAACCACGTGGCTTGATCACGTGGATCAAATTTTCAAGGACGGCCGCGTGTTGAGTAAGAGGAACCGACGTGCGTGTATGAGGAACTGTATGAATGTGGAGGAAGCGAAGGAAGTGTGTAAAGATAGATCTGTTTGGCGTTCCGTTCTCTCTGCCTACCCCACTTGGGACACGGCGTGAGGGTATAGAAGAATTCTAAAAGTTTAAATTGGGAATTGTACCTCTAAAGCGATTTTCTCGTACAGTGGAGTACTGCAGGGATTGCACCTGGGACCAATATTGTTCAATGATATAATAAAGATTTTCCGAGATATAGAGGTTTTGCTTGTGGACGATCTATAGCTATATAAAACTTTTAACAATAACATAATAACAACAACTGTCTTATATTGCAAAAAAGATTTTTTTTGACTTGACAATTGTTTTGTTTGTGTTTTGTTGTCTACAGAGGCCTGAGTCAATAACACACTTTCACGTCACGTTCCCGCTCCGTTAACGTTCGAGTATAGACGAAGTTGCAAGCAAGTGTCAATTTCGTTGCTAAGATACACAATAGTTACGAAAATTAACACTTTGGCGCAACATCGTCTGCACCCGAACGCTAACGGAGCGGGAACGTGACGCGAAAGTGTGTTATTGACTCAGGCCTCAGAACTGTTTAATTGACATGTAAAAGGCTCATGTGTGCATTAATGTAAATGTATATATAAAGTCTTCATTACTACAAAATATATTTTCAATAAATCATAGTGAATGTATTGATATTTTGATTTACCTTTAACGGGAATACGATCGGTTAAGAATCCAGCTTCAGAAGCCTTCTGGGCTAAGGTATGAGAGCGCAGAGCGTACTCATCTTGTTCAGCTCTGGAAACAGCAAAAGCCGCTGCCAAACGATCAGCCGAGGCTCCCATAATCTCGTTTGTCGAGAATTCAGCCACAGCAGGAAGCTAATAGGAATAAAAAAACTTGAAATAAACATTTTCATTGAATTAATTTAATTTTATCAATCAATCTTGGATTAGACAAAAGTAAATGTACAACAAGATGTATCCCATATTGCCATAAATAGTGTAACAAGGAACACAAAAGTAACAAACTTGTGTTACAAAATCATCAAATAGACCATTAAAGGTCACGTGGTCTTGTCTATGGATTTGCTTTTGCTTGGGGGGCAAACAGTCAGATTGCGCAAATCATCTTTGTAGGATGTTATGCCATAAGAGAAAAAAAAGAAAGTCAGACGACAAAATAATAACAAAATCAACACTGACAGTTTTTTTGATTATTAGGTATTCTTTAGGCGTTCCACCTAATATTACACCGTAATAGTCTGTTGTGTTGGGATGCCTGATGCCCCTCAATGATTTTTCTGTGACGTCATCCTTTAATGGTCTATTGGTTTCAAGTGCAAATAAGATGAAATTTGGGTTAGTTGGAAGAGATCACACCTTTGTGATAAACTCACCCTCTGTATATTAATTGTATCTAACTTGAATGTATACCCTCATGTAATTGTTTGTAATCAATTTACAGTAAAGAATGAATAAATAAATAAAAGATGTGATTATTATAAATAAAATACATCATCCATCTCTCACAAGTGAGGTAGCCAATAAAATTTATGCATGTAACACAAGCTATCTTCTAAGTACCAATAAAAATAACACATCCAAGATGGGTGGCATGCCTAAAAATTGAACTGAAGATATTAAAAATGGCACATTTGTGATGTTTTACAAATAACTGCCTTTTACAGGACAATCAAAAACTTACAGAAGAGAATGGGAATCCTATTTATTGATCGGAACTCTACAGAGTCATGAAATGGTTTAAGTCTTTTTTTTATATAAGAAGCATTGCATATGAATAATTTTTATTTAAAGATAACTTTACAGTTTGTTCAACTCACTTCAGGCATTAAGAATCCAGGTCGGAATGATGCAAGCAGCTGCAATCTCTGTAGTGGAGTCTTAGCCTTGTTAGCCTTAAGGAGAAGAGCTCTCATCTTGCGGCTATGACGAATAGGAACGTCTGACATGAACTCAACACCTCCAGCTACAACTGTGTCAACAGCACCACATGCAATCATACCGACACCTGAAAAATTAAAATAGTTATAAATTTATCTATCTATATATACCATTTTTAGGTTAGTTGAAAGATATTGCGCCTTTGTGATAAACACGCTCTCTATATTGATTACACTTATTACATACATTAAACATATAGGTAGACAACCTTATATTAAACATATAGGGTGTTTTATTTTTTAAGGCAAAAAATAAAATGCAATTTTTTAGCAATATTCGCTTACGCCCTGAGTCTCGGTGATGCAAAAGATATATATGCCAAATTTCAAGAAGACTGGATAATATTTAGAGGTGGCACACTTTGACCACTTTTATAAAAGTAAGCAAAAAATTAAATATTTCAATGTAAATTACTTTTATTGAAAACTAGAGATCATAAATTTAAAATTATATTAATCAGCAATGAATGATGCAATCCCTTATTTTATTCGCTTGATGACAACCTTTCTATGATGCTCGACTACCCTCAGCAAGAATTGTTTTTGTTGTTCGTCCCTGGCTGATTCGTTAAACTTTTTTATTAGAGCAATTTCTATTTCTGCGCTATCATTGACTATCTTCAGAGCATTCACATGGCTTTTTAGAGAATGACTGCAGTATTCTGTCATGCCGTAGAACCAAAACAATTCAAAGAACACCTTTGTTTTATTACTAATAAAATGGCTTAGGTCTTTTCCTTCAAAACCAAGGTTTTTACTTTCAAATTGTTTTAGTGACTTTTTGTTTGCAGATTTGATTTCTAAATTTTCAATAATATTTTCTTTATCAGCCTGTGTAAATGCGTTCGTCTAAAAAAGCCAGTCCCACATTTGTGTCCGACAGGTACCAAAAATGTCTCTTAGCAACTGCGAGAGCACTTCTTTTGATATCTGCTCAGAAGCTAAAGCATATCCAAATCATTTTTTGGAGCCCATCGACTCACAATGCCTCGTGTCAAAAGCGAACGTATATGAGGCTGACAAAATATGCAACCCGTTTTATTCCTTTCAATTCTTTTTGAGAAGTATTCAACTGTTTAGAAAACAGTCAGTCACTAGAACTGCAACCCTATCTTCTAAAGTTTTGTAGCATCCTCGGCCAACTGACGGCAACAGTTTATTGTCCAAGCAAAAGACCAAATGTGGGTGATTTTCAATGAGCGATTTTTCGATTTTCTTCGCCATATTACTTCTATTGATCGCTCAAGCTCGGTAAACAGTAGCTGGAGATGTGTACATTTTTGAGACATTATTGCCAAGGCTCTTTTCATTTGCTATGAATGATGTACTTGCTTGTCGAATAGTTGCCGAAGGCGAACACTCTGCCTCTTTGTCACTAGGTGATGATGACTATGGAGATGAGTCTTCCAGTATAACTTGTTGTATGTTTGTAATTTATGTATTGTGTTGTCAGTTTTCTGTGAGTGTCTCTATAAAATAAAATAAAATAACTCTGTGGTGACAAGGTAAAGGGGCGTGAGTCAGTTTTGCAGTTTTGAGTTATTCCCTCCACAGAAATGTAGGTGTATGTCATACCTCACAAATAATGGCATCAAGGATTACCTAGTACCATAGGCTATCCTTGATGCCATTTCTTTATGAGGTATGATATATACCTACATTTCTGTGGAGGGAATAACTCAACACTGCAAAACTGACTTATGCCCCTTTACCTTGTCGCCACAGAACTATTTTATTGAATTCAGCCACAGATTTGTAATGCTTATTTTTATATGAAACACTTTGGTCTTGTTTTTTACGCTTATTTCTTATTTTCGAGGCAAAAATCTTGTCTACTGTACTCATTGACGAACTCATACGATCTTGTCTTTGTGACCTTAGATATTATTTATCTTCTTGCGCTAGTCATACCCATCACATTTTGCCGCGAAATATCAAATAATTCGACGAGATCACCCTTCCTTATCCGTCTTCGTCAATTTCTCTTCAATCACATTTTTGTATTCTTTGTTCACTTTGTACCTTGTACGGCCAACTAAAATGACACTAACATCATCTTTTAATTGAAGATTGAACAATTTAATTTAAGACTTTAACAGTTTTCTCAATACCTGTGGTGTATCGATGCTCCGCTCCCCTTGTATGTCTGGCGCCGCCCGCCTACAAAGAACTTCAGTAATAGAAATTTCACTAGTTCGAGATAAAAGTGGTCAAAGTGTGCCACCCCTAAATATTATCCAATCTTCTTGAAATTTGGCATATTTATCTTTTACATCACTGAGACTCGGGGCGTGAGCGAATATATATGAAAATCACATCTTTGGAAAAATTAAACACCCTAAGGTTGTCTTCTCTGCACCATAAAAAGTATGACAGGATGGTTAGTATACTTTGAGTGATGCAAAAATTGCAACTGTCATATCACTCATTGTTAATTTTACATAATAAATAAATAAATACTGCTTCACTTAATTAAAGATGATATAAATTTAGGTATAAAATTTTTAACCTTATAAAAAAGGAACTATACCATAATGATATATCCCACAAGTGGGGTAGCCAACATATAATACTAACAGCATGTAATAGAAATTCAAATTTTCTCTGTGCCATTAAAAAATTCAGGATAGTTGGCATTAGGGAATCCAATCCCGCAAAAGCGGGATCCCGCACCTTTTTTGCGGGATCAGAAATGCGGGATTACTCATGCAGGATCCCGCACGCTTGCGGGACTGAAAAAAATATTTAAGAATGGGCTCAGACGACGTTCTGATTATTTATTAAACCCAGCACAGCCTCAATGACAAGTTAGTTAACTACTTTGCCTTGGATCTCGTGACTTTTCTATAGAATTTGTATGGGAAATAATTTGAGTTTCCTAAATCTAGATGTGATCACAGTAGCAACCGATGGTGAAGCAGTCGTGAAGAAAGTTGGAAGATTATTATCAGCGTACCACTAGTTATGCTTTACACATGAGTTGCAACTCGCTGTTCTTGAAGTTCTATGCAATCAGAGACAAGAAGAAGAAATAAAGTCAAGTTGAAGTAATCGAAAATAGACCGGAAGGTGGGAGTGATAATGAAAATGAAGATGATGATAACGAGTAAGGTGATTTTTCGGTAGAGGAAGACATTCAAGAAGGAGATTTGCTACCACAATACAGGTAGATAAGTATTGTCAGACCAATAGATTTTTCAATGAAAATCATTAAGTATAACTTATTCCATTTTTTGTTTTTACTGATTCAAAATGTCAGGAAAATTGTCAAGCTTTTTACAGACATATATCAAAGCAGAATTCTGCAAAGAATTACAGCTGATTCTAGGTTGCCGAATGCGCTGGAGCAGTCTCGCATCAATGTTATCGAGATTCAACCAAGTCAAACAGTACATATTGATCTTTAACTGACATCATCGTCATTTTCATTCACTGATGAAGAATTTATAACATTGAGTAATATTGAACGAGCTTTAGAGCCAGTGAAGCATGCTGTAAATGGCTTACGCCGCAACATTAGTTTCTGCAGAAACCACATTGCGTTTCATGATAAGCAAACTGGGTCGCTATCTCGCCGGATAAAATAATGCCGCACATCAATGACTGTCTTGTTGCTGTGCTTAGAAAATCCTAACAAATATCTAGAAAAAGATTCAGGATCTACAAATGTGGTGGACGTTCCATTCTTTTATCCAAGCAAAGTTACACTTAGAACTCAAATGAAGTGTTTAATCGAGAGACTGTTGTCAGACACGCAGGTACAACCTGAAACTCATAACCAACAAGTTGATGACAATGGCGATGAAGAAGACACGCCTTTATCGAATCTATTAAACGATGAGCCTTCGCTTATACCAGAAGATGAATTAGAGCACTGTCTCCGTACAGAATGGATAGCCGAGTAATATAAAGTCATTTCCAGCTAAAAGCGTGGAAGCTGAACGTGCTTTTTCCGCCGCTGGCTATTTGTGCAACAAGATAAGATCAAATCTAAAAGATGATATGTTAGATAATTTATCATTTCTTCGAAGTATTATCAGAAAAAAAGCTATTTTTTATGCCTCTAAAAGTCTAAACTAATAAATATGTTCAATTGTCAATACAAATTACAAATCTATAAGATGAAATGTTGTATTATATCGTTCCTTACGAGAAGTTGATTATTTATACCTCTAAAGCATCATTATTTCCACTTGTTAATTAGTAATATGAGTAATAAATCTGCATAATAATAAAAAAAATATTAAAATTAACTCGTCTTTATTTGATATATTTTTTTAAATAACTAAGTACCTACTTGAAAGTTTTTTTATTAAAAAATCTCAATCCCGCGGGATCCGCGGAACTGATGACCTCAATCCCGCAGGCTTGCGGGATCGCGATTTTGATGCGGGATTGGATTCTCTAGTTGGCATACCTCATCACTTATTTTAAGTAGAATTGAACTGGAATATACAGTATGTATAAAAATGGAAAGTGACCCAAATTCACCTTCTGTATTTTATTTTATCTTTTTTCTGTTTAAAAAAGAAACACATTAAGGTATCCATACCAGTCGTAATAGCTTGGTTAGAGCTGATGCAGGCCATGGTTACAGTATGCGCAGGAGTCTTATTACTGAAGCCTGCTGAGAGGGCTGCCTCCCTGGCAATGTTAGTTGTCTTCACCTCCTGAATAACTGTGCCGTACACTATGTAGTCCACTAACTCCTTGCTGAGACCAGTCTTCTGAAGAAGACCACTGTAGTAATACAACAATCATATATTTAATAACAATCATCATTATGTTGTAATGTTAAAAAACTTTAAGTTCAACAATTTGACAATAATAATTGAGCCCAAGCTATAGAAATATGTCGGGTGAAGTTTTATGCAGAGCAACAATAATTAGTTGGGAATGTTTGCAACACATAAATAGACCTATGGGACACCATTTCGATAAACTTTAAATTACTTTAGTAATGCAACCCTAACCTAGATTCACAATGTGTCCTAAGTTACTTCTACTGCTAATCTCAATCTCTAAACTGCTAGAATAGTGAATATATAATAATAATAATAATAATAACCTTTATAATAAGTTTACAAAGTCATGTAGATATTTTAACAACACATTCAAATCATACTCACAGTAAGGAGTGCATGGCAAGTGTGTGTGGCATAATTTTGTTATAGTCAGTGAATGAGAGAAGGAAGGGAGTCCTCACTCCATCCACCAGCACTACATTCTTTCCTGTGTTGTCTTTCACTGTCTTCTTAGCCTCTAGCGCACTGCTGAGGCTCAGGGTACGAGCTGAAACTACAACAAACAAATTCAAAATACAATATGAGATAGACAATAAGTTAAACTTTACTACATAATCTATCAAGAGTATCAAGTTATCTGGAAAGAAAGCTACTGAAAAACCTCATACCTAGAATGTTCAAAAAAATTATCTGGATTACTAGATTTAGGAAGCTATACACATTTCATTAAATCTTTTTATTCTATTCTGCAGATGAAGTGCTACATATCTACATAAAAATAATTTTAATATGTTGATGTTTAGGCACGTCCTGGAAATTTGGAAAAGTTTCCCTTTTCAAGTCAATACATAGTTAAAAAATAGTGAAAATATTACAACTAATATCATTGGCAAGTTGTAGTTTATTTGAACATTCTATATAATTATAGACCACTCAACATTTCCAACAGGTGAATCAAATCTACTACTTGAATCTAAATCTTGGCTATCTATGTAAGTGGTGTAAGATTTTTTAAAATCGTAATCAAACACGCAAATATGCTGTATGAAATAATCATAACTTGCACAAATTGGACTTAGTACTCGAAAATATAACCATAATATTATTCAATACACGACCACGTACTGCCAGTAATTACAATTAGTATCACTCACCATGACCTACAGAAGCCTGGTAAAAAGCTGAAGGAACTCTAAGGATATTTTTTGTAATAAGTGAAGCCATTTCTCAGTATATAACAATTTCAAGTCTAAAAACAACCAGCCTACGACGAGCCCTCAAAAAAACGAAATTGCTGAATAAATTTGACACATAAATTGTCCATAGACAATAATTGAACTTTGTACTGTAATACTGTAGAAAAACATTATGTCACCGGCATTTTAATTGTATTTCTACTCATAAAAATATTACATAGGATGAAAAGTGATAATATACTTAATTATAAATTTATTAATTTTAGTATAGCCATATTATCAATCATGGGTGTCGTTATTTATTTTAAAGTATAGAGGAATAAATTGTTTTATATACATTTTTACTATGACAGTTTACATACAGTTTACTCCACTCACGCAAGACTATGGACCTATTCAGGGGAGAGGGGCAAAATAAAGATTAAAATATGGGAATCGAAGGAAGCTGCCCCCCCCCCCCTTCTAGAAGTTAGGCGACTATTAATATGAAGAGGTTGTATTTTTTTATTTATAGACAAAGAGAACATAAAATAATAAAAATTCTATACCAAATTGAAAATTTTATGACTGGGTTGGGGGTGGGATGTGAATCAAAGTCACCAAATTCAAAGTTGTGAAAACTGAGACCTAAAAACTATTATGTCCACACATTTAATAGCTGTCAGACTAAATGATTCTAAAATATTCAAAGACTACTAATAGTAGGTACTCTCAGTAGTCTCACATAAATATATACATACTTACTCTTAGAAAATATTTATTACCGAAAACAAGGAAATCTTTAAATATTCTAAGTATACTGATTTGCTAAATGTATGCCCATTTATGCCAATGTATGAGTATGCCCATTCGCATGATACTATGATGGTTGATATATAGATATAAAATATTATTTGGATAAACATATTATTCAAAAAGAAAAACAATGACAATAACAAATACATAAAAGGAGCACAATACTGATAAACAATGTACCTATTAGGTATGGAAATAAAGAGTAGGTATACCTACATTTCAAATAATTATTTTAACTTAGTGTACGTACTACATCTTAAGTGTGACTAATATTTATCAAATTGCAATGATTATGTAATCTATGTATATACTGATGAGTTGCATCAGATTGCATTTCAAATAATAATTTAAATTATTTCTTTATTTCATTTTCATTAAAAGAATATTTAGGTGTATATTATCTTGTATGAGATGATAATCATAGTTATAGGTTGATATGAAGATAGGTACTTATAAATTGATATTATCTCTTTGATAAATTATACTTACAATACAGAAACAATTCCCTTCAAAGAAACCTTGATAAAATGAAAAATAAAATACCTTTTTAATTGGAATTAGTTTAAAAATAAATCAGTGATAACTCAAGACTTTTAACATTGCCATCAAATTCTATGTGTGATGAAAATGTCCAGTAATGAAGATCGTATATTAGTTGTGGGTGAATCTTGGACATCGTGGGGTGCTGTGAATGACAAAATTATAGAAAAAAATCAAGAGGATGCATTCTATGTTTTTGATGTGGAGCATGTTGTTGAAAAATTAAAATTTTGGAAAACAGTGTTTCCCAGAATAGAACCCTTTTATGGTAAAAAATAAATCCTTAGAAAATGAACATTCTTTACAAGCATATAAACTTTTCCTGATGTGAAACAAAATTAACTATCTTTCTTAAAAAAAAAAAAACATTTCAGCACTAAAATGCAATGCAACAACAGCGGTGCTTGAGGTGTTGAGTGCTTTGGGTGCAGGTTTTCATTGTGCATCACAAACAGAAATCAGTCAAGTTCTTTCACTGCAAGTTAGTCCTGAGTAAGAAAAAATAAAAATTATGTGTTTTGTAACTTTTAAAATTTAATATTAATTGTTTTTTTTTACAATCCTTTAGTCGTGTTATATTTGGAAATCCAGTAAAATCAATTTCTCATATTCGTCATGCACAGTCAATGGGTATCAGGAATGTGGTGTTTGATAATGAATTCGAACTTCTCAAAATGAATCAATTTTATCCTACAGCAAAGTGAGTTTATTAATGTTATTTTTTTCTTGATAATATTCATATAATGAGTTTATGTCTTCAATCGGCTTATCACTAATTCTAGATTAATCTTACGTATTTCTGTCGATCCCAAAAGCACAGTCGCTTCACAAAGAGGAAAATTTGGATGTGAACCTAATATAGAAGCACCCAAGTTATTGAAACAGGCGCACATACTTGGGTTGGATGTGAGACAAGTTTTTATTTTCATTTATTTATATTAGTTCTTACTTAACTTTATTTTAAGATTAATTTTATTTTTAAGGAGAAATTATTTAACTATTTAATTTCATCTGTCGTAGGTGATTGGAATATGTTTTCATGTTGGAACTGGGTGTCAAGAACCAGATGCTTATACTAGAGGCATCTCATATGCTGCAGAACTTTTTTCTCTTGGACTAAGTATGGGACACCCTATGGACTTACTAGATATAGGAGGAGGATTTCCAGGGGATATTGGACCAATGATGGAGAAAGTAAATAATTATATGCACACATTTTTATCAATAACATGTACCCACATGGTAATAAAAAATAATTTATTAGTTGTTTTTAGATTGTTCAAGCTATCAACATATATCTGGAAAGACATTTTCCCTATGGATGTGATGTTCGCATTATAGCTGAACCAGGAAGATATTTTGTTTCCTCAGCCTTTACATTAGCCTGCTGTATATTTGCTAAAAGATTGGTAATATTCACTTATTTACAATAAAAAAATCCAATGACTTTTTATCTTTCACAACTCATAACAATATTTTTCAGATATATGATGAGCACAATATAGTGAGCCACGCAATGTATTTCATTAATGATGGAAGACACGGCTCATTTGGTAATTTAAATTCAATATCAGCCATTCCACTGAATGTAAGTGCTCAATTTAAATCTATAAATTCATTATATTTTTTTTCAAATTCAAATTCAAATATTTTTATTTATACAAAAATTTACAACTTAATAATATTATATACATTCCTCAAAGTAAATAATAAAAATATTTAACTTTTCGAGTCACCTAGTTATTGAATTAGAATAGGTATTAGTTATAATAGGTAGCTTTGTGTTATTGTAAACAACAGCTGTGCGATGCATCGAATGAAGTAGGTATTGTCATTATTATTTACTACCCCGTCTTTATATTAAGGTTCATTTTGCTGTGAAACACCTCTTTATTGTTTTTTTTTAAATACATATATCATTGTTAAAAAATCGTTGTTCCATATTGGCCTAAATCACTCGCAAACGAGTGGATGGCCTTGAGAAGAGTAGAATAGAATATTATATACACACTTTATTACTAAAAAAACACATTTATTACATATTTGACCCTCAAAATTGAGCAGTGCTCGTGCTTTGAGGGTTTAAACATATTTCATTCAATTTACATCACACAATAGCGCTTACCAGATAATAATAAAAACAAACACATATCTACAATACAAATAGTAACCAAATACAGTTTGTTAACAAAACTCAACAACAGAGCAGTTGAAGAGCCTATTTAAAAATATCTTTCAGATTCAATTTAAAACTCTGAATTTTTCTTGTAGAATCATACTTAGGTTTTTTTATTCAGCTTATTGTACCACACAACACCCAAATGAGTATAGTGGTGTTGTCCAGCAGATGTTTTTCTGGGAGGTACCTTAATTAGGCCTCCCAGTCTTGGACACGCACTAATGTCATCCGGGGAGTGGAGTTTTTGTACAAAATACTCTTTACAAACCTGAGACACTGCCTTTGTCTTATAAATATTATCCAATGTGGGCACCAAAAATTCTTTAAAAAGTTCTGAGGTTGGGTGGTCCATCGGTTTTTTAAGAATTATTTTTATAATACTTCTTTGGCTGATGCCCAGGGAATAGAGAGAGTTTTTATATGCCCCACCCCAAGCTATAATACCGTTGTAATACTATAATTTGTTGTATAAATGTCAATTTTGTAGTAAAATTATAACTTATTGATATTTTTGTTCTGATTTTAGGGCTACTCTGGTCCTATAATTCCAAGCAGTGTATGGGGTCCCACATGTGATGATTCAGACAACATATTTAGAGACATTGCTTTACCAAACCTCAATATTGGAGAATGGTTGATATTTAGGAATGCAGGAGCTTATACTTTACATGCCGCTACCACATTCAATGGATTCACTGTACCTAAAGTAACATCACATATCAGAAAGGAATTATGGTAACACTACTTTATTGACAAACCAATATATATAAATTTATGCCAACAAAAAAATAAGTTAATTGAAAAATATATTTTTAAGGGCATTACTTAAAAATGTTTCACCTCTGAATGAAAGCCGATTTGTCAGTGGAGCATCCAACTTACTCATCGAAGGACTGTCCTGCTCCAAACCTAAAAAAGCAAAATATGAAACTGAAGACAGTAAGTCATACCGACTACTTATTATATAATAATACTTACTTACTTCCGATAGCCGAACAACCCTTTGCCTCCGAAACAATAGCTCTCTGAGCCTTTCTATCGTGAGCAATGGACTGCCAGTCGTCTTTAGCATTGAGCTCCTCTAGATCTCGGTTGATGTTATAATAATATTATTTATTAATTAATTTATACATGTGTATGTTCATATTCTCTTTAACTCATCTTTATTTTATTTGGTTTGCAGATAAAATTAATCAGTGCGGTTCTATGGAGAATATAGGACTCCCTGATTTTCCATATTGGTGACCAAAAATTTATCGAAATATTTTGTTTTTTATCTCAATACAGTATATAATATTCTCATACCTAAAACATATTATTTATAATGGTTGAAATTTAATAACTCATTTTATTTATTAATATTTTTCATAAGTTACAAATATATTCTCTTCTTCATCTTGCCTTTATCTCTTGACACCTATCTTAATACAATTCCCGAATGTTTTTTAATCATCTAAGATAAGCCCTATGATGATGATAAAATTTAGTTGTGATATGACACTACACACTTTTTTACTGACATGTAACATGATCATTCTGTCTACAGATATCAATATTTTATTAATTATTCCATGAGTCTGTTATTTGATAACAACAACATCAAAATTGCAAAACAACTTGAGCATTATAATGAAATTGAATTCCAAAGTTACCAATTTGAGATAAGATTTTTTTGTCTTTTATGTTAATCCTCATCTACTTCTGATGCTAAATAAATATGACTGATAATATCTGATTATTGATAAAATGTCTACAGAGTGTTGATAGTAAATATTTTTAAAATACGCCTAAATTTTGTAAGGTTTATTAATTTATGAGTAATTCATCAGACTCTGTGTGTAATATTTCCGTGTTTTTAATTAAATATGTATAAGAAAGAAGAAAGGATTCAGGTGGTTAATAATGATTGGACATCTTGGGGGGCAGTAAGTGAAAGAGTGATTGAAAAAAATCAGGAAGATGCATTCTACGTCATGGATATAGAGGACATAGTGAATAAGTTTAAGCATTGGAAGAAAACATTACCTAGAGTTGATCCATTCTATGGTAATAATAATATTGAGTGTTTTAAAATTTTGTACTGTATTTTTTGATTTGAAAGAGGAAACTATTGAAACGGGCAACCGAAAAAAAAGGTCAACTAACTAAGAGTCTCAAACATTCAATTGAGAAACCCGAGTTCAATTCTACCAGCTGTCTGTATTTTAAGCTATGTGCATTTATATGATCTCTTTTATTATTTTCAATAATTAATTGCATATATTCATAAACCTAAATACATCCTCACATTAGACACTTGTTACAAGGTGGGGTAAGTCATTAGCTGGGTTACTATTTGGCTGCCAACCACCTTTATTTTCATAATATTTTTGGGTTTTATAAACACATCGTCTATCGTAAAATGCAGCTCTTATTAAATATGTTATATGAAAATTTCCAATTTATTTATTCGCTAAGATGCTGTCACCTAAATAATTGCACTACTATATAATGGGTCGCACATTTAAGTATTGAGTGGTCGCTCACATTTAGCATTAGTTCATTAGTTCATTAGTTCTGTACTTATTTCTGTATTTTAAGCAACCTATAATTTTTATTTTCTTTTCCTCTATAAGTATATCTATCTTCTCTGTGTTAATAGGACACTCAGGATGGGTGGCAAAGTCATCGCTGAATCCAAAATGTTAAAATTCTTAATTTTTTAAACACCCGCCTTTTATCAGACTATCAAAAACTTATTTTTTGTCACAAACACAAAAAAATATGTCACTGGTTTTAAATATTATTCTTAAAAAAATATTTTTCAGCGATGAAATGTAACAGCAATCCACCTGTCCTGGAGGCTCTATGTGCACTGGGAGTAGGATTCCACTGTTCATCTCAAGCAGAATTCAGTAAAGTATTATCTCTTGGGATTAATCCAATGTAAGCCTCTTAAAATACACACTAATAGGTACTATTCAAAAATAAGCCTACACTTTTAATTGTAAGAATCTTATCCAATTATTTTCCAATAAGGGATGAATTTTAACAAATTTAATAAACATTGAAAAGAATTATGCAAGTATGAATAAGAGGAATTAATTTATATTTTTTTTATCATTTTTATATATTTTAATTATAAATCTATTAACCTTCAGACATTAAATATCTATCTATCTATCTATACCCTCACGCCATGTACCAGGAGAGGTAGGCAGAGAGAACGGAACGCCATATAGATCTATCCTTACAAACTTCTTTCGCTTCCTCCACATTCATCCAGTTTCTCATACATGTTCGCCGATTTCTCTTACTCAACATGCGGCCGTCCTTTAGAATTTGTACCACGTGCTCAAGCCACGTGGTTCTTGGCCATCCGCGCTTCCTCACACCTCTTCTTTCAGACAAGAACATCCTCTTCGTCATTTTTTCATCTTGCATTTGCTCAACATGTCCAAACCATCGTAACTTATTTACACGCATTCTATCCACAACACTTTTCTCGCATCCGCTCATTCTCCTTATTCTTCACTCTATCCCGCAATATTTTACCAACCATTCTTCTTAGTGAATGAATCTCCACGGCATTTATTCCACTCTCGTCCTTCTTCAACCACAACCAAGTTTCACTTGCATACATATTGTTGTTAAATATTGTTACTTTATATATTTATTTCAGACGTATTTTATATGCTTCTCCAGCAAAACCCGTATCACATATTCGTAATGCTCGAGCAATGGGAATAAAAACTCTGACATTTGATAGTATATTTGAATTGGAAAAAATAAAAGAACATTATCCTGATGCAAAGTAAGTATATATTTAAAACATTTATTTTTTCTCCAAAGATACTTAAATGATCCCTTGTTATGATCCATTGATGTGATCCATTAAAGATAATAATGTTTTTGTTTTCAAGGCTGACAAGAAAATAATTCTTATATTTTTCTTGCAGGTTGGTTTTACGGTTTCGTAATGATGCTAAAGAAGCACTTACTGTCGCTGGAGATAAATTTGGATGTGATCCAAAAACAGAAGGACCAGAACTATTGAAACACGCTCGGAAATTTAACTTAGATGTACCGTCCTTTACTATTTGTATATAGTCCTTCAATTTTTGCGAGTTTTATAAACAAATTAACATCTAAATTTATTACAAAAGTAATAAAAAATATATGACAATGTAAATATCAAATATATTTACATTTCCAAAGTATTTACAATTAAGACGAACCTCAATACTTCTTCGTTGAAATGCATTCAATTTTCCGTCCTTAATAATTTGATATTATTTACTTAGGTACGTAGGTAGATTAGTTATAGTGATATTATTCTAAGTATAGTGGACCCCCCCCGGTAATCCGGCCCCTGTCTTATCCGTCACCCCCTGTAATCCGACATGACTATTACAATATATTATTGAATATTTACTTAGGTACGTAGGTAGATTAGTTATAGTGATATTATTCTAAGTATAGTGGACCCCCCCCGGTAATCCGGCCCCTGTCTTATCCGTCACCCCCTGTAATCCGACATGACTATTACAATATATTATTGAATATTTACTTAGGTACGTAGGTAGATTAGTTATAGTGATATTATTCTAAGTATAGTGGACCCCCCGGTAATCCGGCCCCTGTCTTATCCGTCACCCCCTGTAATCCGACATGACTATTACAATATATTATTGAATATTTACTTAGGTACGTAGGTAGATTAGTTATAGTGATATTATTCTAAGTATAGTGGACCCCCCCCCGGTAATCCGGCCCCTGTCTTATCCGTCACCCCCTGTAATCCGACATGACTATTACAATATATTATTGAATATTTTTTTGTCAGTCTTCGCTAATGTTAAATAAATTTCAGAGTATAACATATAAAACCTTATCATTGGATCTGTAATTTGTTGGATTACAAGGTACTCGTTTGTAAAAATTTCCAGACTATAGGGGGTCTTAGGCAATACTCTATTATAATCTGACAAATTCGATAGTTCGACACTGCCCTGCGAAACGTTTGTCGGATTTAATATATTTGTAAGTATGTTGAATTGGAATTTGTATTATAATAATATAGTTTTTCTATAATATAGGTTGTAGGGGTATCTTTTCATGTGGGCACTGGTTGCATGGAGCCTGAGGCATTTTCTCGTGGCATTGAATTGTGTGCCGAGCTCTTTACTCTCGGACTGAGCATGGGGCACAACATGGATCTACTTAACTTGGGAGGTGGATTCCCAGGGGAACTTGGATCAACAATGGACAATGTAATGTAAATTTAATTTCAACAATTCTTCTTCTTTCGTAAGATAAACAAATGTCAGTTAATAAAAAAAATCTGAATCATTATTCGTATTAGATTTAACTTTAAATGAGGATGAAGTATTTATTATATATTTTATTATTTTAGTTTTTCTCATTCTAGATTACCAGCATAATCAACAAATCATTAGAGGAGCATTTTCCTCTCGGATGTGGTGTGCGTGTTATAGCAGAACCGGGAAGATATTTTGTCTCATCTGCATTCACATTGGCCTGTTGCATTTTTGCTAAAAGACTGGTATATTCTTTTTTATATGCATTAACAAAGATATGATATCAAAATATACAATAAACTCAAAACAAAATTAACAATTTCAGATTCATAACAGTGATGGAGGAGTTATCCGTGCAATGTATTTTATTAATGACGGGAAGCATGGCTCCTTTAGCAAGATGAATTGCATCACAGATGCTGTCACAGCTGTCCCATTAAAGGTTAACTAATACATCATTCTTAGTTCAAATATACAGACATTATTTCTCACTGCGTAAAAGTACTCTAGTATATTCTACAATTTCAGGGTTACAATGAGCCCACAGTACTGAGTAATGTTTGGGGCCCTACTTCTGATGGTTCAGATAACATATTTCAAGACATATCTCTGCCAAATCTGAATATTGGAGATTGGTTGGTATTCAGGAATTCCGGAGCCTATACTTTGCCTCTTGCTAATGCATTTGATGGATTAGTACCTCCTAAAATATCAGCCTATATTAAAAAGGAACAATGGTAAGACTGTATAAAGTGCATTTAAAATAAATACCAATTGTCTGATTTATACAATAATATTTAAACATCTGAAAATGAAAATAACCTTATTCCACACAGAAGACTATTCAGGAAGGCTGTTTTAACATTCACCCATTCATTTTTCAAATAAGATCAAGCTACACATTGATATTTAATCATCCTAGTATATAATGCAAATTGCATTTTTAGGGCCTTATTAAAAGATGTACCACCATTAAATGAAGAAAGATTCATGTGCATAGAAGAATGTGATCAAAAAGTGGAGGAATATTCCTGTTCAGCTCCGAAGAAACGAAAAAGAAATAAGAAAGGTAAATATTTCATTTTCAGTGAAAATATTTTTTAAGCAATTTTTTTTATTGTTTGTGTTATTATTTTTATTTCTGTTTAGTGTTAGTGTGACGTAATTAGATGGAAGAAATCACTATATAGTGATAGTCTCGCCACTGCACATCATCACATTTTTTTTATGTAAATTGCTCTGTTGATTTTGTTATAATTATGAATGATGATGTGCAAGAAAAATAAAATAAATAAATAAAATAAAATATTTTTTTATGAAAAGCAACGTACTTATAGGAAGACTACTCTGCATGAGCTTATTAATTTTGTTACAAGGTAAACACAATTTGGGATGAGAGCCTGAACAAAATTAAAACTTATCAATTTACACACATTTTAATTTTTTGAAACAACGACAACAAATATGGATGACTCCAAATGGAAACACCAATTAGGTAGTGCAAAATATTATAACTAAATAAAATTAATTTATCCACAGGATCTAAAAGAAATATTACAATGGCAGATCTTGGATTACCAGAGTTCCCCTACTGGTAATGTTTCTCACATCAAAATCCAAGTAAAAAAAATTAGCTAACTCCGTGACTCACCAACAAGTTTGTTTTGTTTTCTTTTATATGTATTATATTTTGAAATATATTGTTTTTTTTTCTCCAACATTCTATACACAAAATCAAACCTTTTGCAAACATTAATGTTCTGAAGATAATTTAAATCAAAGCAACAGATAAAGATTCTTTATTGATGTTAGAAAGCTGTGACAATTAGTAAAGGTTCACGAAATAAAAGAATGTTTATTGCATCAATATATATTTATGTATTAAATGTATATATCATTTGACATGCAACCAGCTAATAACTAATGAAACTTATCCTAAATTGAGACCCCTTAAGGTCCACACACAGTACTAAACGGCTGCCTCCTTACTTCCACCACAGTGCTAATGGATACAACACATCTCGCATGTACGTATAATCAAACAAAATCCTTAATAAAAAATAACTTTGTAGCCTGAAAGGCTCAAATTTAAAAAAAAATAGAACAATTGTTTAACCAATGAGTGCTTCTCTTTTAAAAGTTACAGATAAAAAACAATAAACAATTGGATGTGGTAAAATGATTTGATTATTACATACAGGAGTGATTTGTTGCCATTGGTTAGAAGTTCCGCTGGCTGCACAGAATACACTTATATAGACATTGATACATTATTTTTTAATAACATTTATCGCATAAATATGTATGTAAGTGGTGTTATAATATTTGTTATTACACACATCAATATTTCATTAGGGAACATTAATGTATACCTTTTCACTTCTAAATAAGAAAATACACATCATGTTTAACCTAAGTACATATTATATTATAATCAAAGAATGGAAAAAGCTACAAAAATTATGCAAAATTTTAAATTTACGGGTTTCATAATGAAGATTGACATAAATTCAAATTTATTTTATCCTCAATTACTTTCCACAACGACAAACAGATTTTAAAAACTGAACTTACGCAATCTCTGTCAATTTTACTAGTATCTATAATTAAATTGATAATTTCATACGCAAATGGCATAACTTTAAAATAACAATTAAAATTTATGAATTATGAAAGAAAAGTAAGTAATCTCAAAAAGATTATTAATAAAATATAACAATAAAACATAAGAAAAAGAACCAAACACCAAATAAAACAAAATAAATTTAATATTAATTTATAAAAAATACTTGAAAAACTACTCAGTTTCTTTTGTCTAATGTTAATTAAATCTAAGTACATTTAGTAGTAGGATTTCAAGGGGAACATATTAGGAATATCTAAACATATTCTCGTTACACATTATTTTCTCAACATGGCAACACAAAGTTAGAATAAAGAGTGGAACCGTAATAACACCAAACATTATTACGTTGTTGTGTTAGTTTGTTTAATTTAAAAAGCGTTATTAAAACATTTCATCAAAAACATTTACAATTTGATCCGCTCTCTTTGTATTCTAGCTTTGCGATCAGCAACAACAATCAATGATAATTATTTTAATTCAATGTAATACCGCCGTTGCAGCGTTCACTAGATCTACTAACATTTATTAAAAACAGTTTGAACAAAACCTAAAAGTAATATTACGCTTAATTCAAGTACAAAGTGGCTATATGAGGAACAGTTAAACATCAAATGGATGATATTGGAGTAAGTTGAATGTACACCTACAACTTTTGATTAAACATTTAAACTGTACTCCAACAAGATTAACACTTAGTTGAGGATTCAAAATCTATGTTTTTTATTCCGCATACAAGAAATAAAATCTGTACTATAGTTTAATTTTGAGTATACTGAATTCAAGATATAAAGTTTATAAACTGGTTTACTCGATATGTTCAAATACATTTTCATGAAATGCTCGCACACTTCCCAATAGTCGATATATTTTTTTTTATTTTTACACGTTGATCAAAATATTATTGGTTTTTGAAAAAATATATTTAAGTACAAGTGCTATGAAAAGAATGTGTGGCCACAATGTATTTACTTTAAAAGTGATGCAATGTGATGTGATGTTACAAAACACAATGTGCACAATGATGTGGAGCGACAGTGTCCTTCTACTAGTACAATTGTTGCTGTGACATCTATGCATTTGCATTGATAATACATTGTGATTTACATAATGGTGTGTGCTTTCATAAAGTGGCTACACCACACCTACACAGAAACACCGAGAAATCCAAGCAACACATAAGAGGATGATTTTGCATTAGATAATAATAAAAGAAACTGAATATTTTCATACATATTACATACGTGAAATATATATGTATATATAATAAAAAAATCCTTAAATGCGTCTAATAGAATCTCGGAAGTTAACGTTGAAATGGAATGATAGTACATGACTTGAAGAGTTTTGATTTCAAGACTAGAACTCAAAACAAAGATTGATAGAGGAGTTGTAAGAATGTTAATTCTTGTTCATAATAAGTAAAAAATTTTAGTAAGTACAAGGTTTTAAGTAAAAACTCGTTTTCACATAATACGAACATTCCGAGATTCATACCATTCCAAAGTACACAATCAGTTACCCAATAGAACATGCCGGTCTATAAATTCAGATCAATGGTTCCATTAAAGTGTCAGTTCTATTTAAACCATCCACTTTACACTTCTATACATTTCTCAAACAACAATATGTATCTACCAGATATTTCAAAATGGAGCATTTGTGTATTCTAATCGATTATTTGATGTTAAACTTTGTTAATATTTATTTTACATGCAACACTTGTATGTAGCTTTGGCATTGTCACAGGAAAATAGATTTAAAGAAAACTGACACGGTAATGAATATAAAAAAACAAAATACTTTTTGAAAAGCTAAAGAAAACACAATAAATGTTGGTTTGCTCGTGATAAAACAGCAATAAGCAAAGTGAGACAAATCTTCAAACCAAACAATAGAGAAGAGGGTTATAATATTACAATATAAATAGAGAAGGCAAGTATGGAAGACTTGATATGTAAGTCTTCGTCCACAAAATATATAAATGAATAAAGTGACTAAATAAATGAATAAAGAGATTTAGCATGCCGTGGTTAATCATCAATACATTTATGTGTAGGTGGTATGTGTGAATTATCAAATAAGAAAGTAGAAAATAAAACTGTAAACGAAAAGACAATAAATAATACTAAACAACAAAACTCATCATGATGATCAGTCTTCTAAACATATTCCTATGAAAATATCAATAAAATCTCAGATAAATCTAAGAATGTGTTTGCAGATTAAAAGCTAAAAATATTTTGGCATTTCATTTCATAGTACAAGATCTTAAAGCAATCAATTCAAGAGGTAGTAGTAATAGTGAAAATATTGAGCAAATGATAAACAATTTCATGTTATAAATAAAACCAAGCAGCAAAGTTAAGCTAATTTATATTTTATAAACTTGACAATAAAACATTTCTGTACTAACCACGGCTAACAGTAACAAATGTGACATTCTTTCTAAAAAATTATCATGATAAACCATAGTGTAAAATTGTGTCAGAACGTTAATTTGAAACGTAAATCAAATTTGTAAAACACATAATGGAAAGTTGTGAAGTAAATGTAATTCATAATTCATCCGCAATGTTTCAAAATGCCATATTATGAAGATCACTTCTCAATATGCAGAAATATACTTCCACAACTAACCATTATTTCGCAAACTTGAAATATAAAAAATCAAAATATAAATTCATCGTTAAGAACATAGTAAAAATAAAATTTCAATGACCGATTTCTTAAATTTTGGCCTGACCAAAATAAAAGACAGTAAAGAAACAATACTTCAATATATTATTAAAACAAAAGAGTATACACATTGTGTTAATTTGAAAATAGAATCACAAGAGATATAGATACTGTATTTATTATATACTCAATGTTTGGTATTGAAGACTTTCCTTATAACCTGCATTACTACGTTGAGTATTAGGGGTGCATTATTTTTCTTTTGTTGTTTTTGCTGCTTGTTCCGATGATGCTTCTTTAGCTCTTGTTGTCGATGCAATTGCCTGATGTGAAGGTTTTCCTGTCATATGAGGGCCACAGGGATGCAAGGAGGCACCATGGGGCAAGAATGGAGATGCCCGCAGTCGGCTGAGGCTCCTTCGATACCTCCAATGAAGGTCTGTTCATTCAGTGGAGAAATATCTTTAAGTGTGTTCCTATAAAAACAAAGACAGATAAACAAACATTAATAAAACAAAAAATAATTGCAAATGCTAAATGTATATATATATTTCCACATGATGGAAGTATAACTCACCACAAGTCCCTTGTGATGAAAGATGTGACCTGAGGTACTGGGAAGCCATTGAATGGACTGGCCACAGGTAAAGTATAAGCCCCCATGTCCCTAAACACCAGCCAATCTCCAATCTCCAGCTGTGGCAAGGACACATCAGCTAGAATCTGGTCCATACTATCACAGGTGGGTCCCCATACGCTGCTTGCTGTTACATTACCCGTGTTACCCTAAACAATAAATGATGAGTACATTATAAATGAGTTACAATAAGTACTTGCCTATATAATAATTTATTGAAATGTAATATACATACCTTCAATGGAATAGCAGTAACCTCCTGATGATCATAGAGGATGCAGTTGAATGAACCATAGACTCCATCATTAACAAAATACATGGCGTGCTTGACAGTATCTGTGTCCTGATCATAGATGACTCTCTTCGCATGAACGCAGCAGGCCAGAGTGAAAGCGGAAGCTACAAAGTAACGTCCTGGTTCTGCAATGATCTTCACACCTCTTTCCTCTGGGAAATGCTCATCCAAGGATGTGTTGACAATCTCAGCGATCTAAACATAAAAAAACATCAACAAACTTTATTACATTTCATTCCATCCAAAAATAAAGGATCAGATATAGGCTACATTAAATAGTTGAAAATATGTCTTACAAAGACAGGACATTCCTCGAGCTTACCTTATCAATAGATGTTCCCGTACCTCCTGGGAAACCGCCTCCCAGATCCAATAGGTTCATGTTGTACCCAAGATCACTGCCCATCTCAAACAGTTGTGCAGCGTGAGTAATAGCACGAGAGAACACCTCTGGCTCCTGGCATCCAGAGCCAACGTGGAATGATACACCAACAACCTACATGTAATAAACACATATGTAATTAGCAGTGGTGTGGCTTTCATACAAACCCAAAAACCGGACTTTACCTGAGGTTTATAAGCTAAAAAATTATAAAAGTATGTGTCAACTTACATCCAGACCAAGCATCCTAGCCTTCTTAAGTAGCTGGGGAGCCTCCAGGATGGGATCACAGCCAAACTTGAAGCCCAAAGGACACTGAGCCACCTTGGCATCACAGCGAATGCGGATCACCAACCTAATTACAATACAATGTCATATTATAAAGACAATAATACTTCACAATTTGCAAAACTCAAATAACCATGAAGCCAAATTTATCTTCTATAAACATACTAATAAACGATAGTAACTGCAATCAAATACTTAACAAAATTACAAGACCTACTATGGAAATCAATACCAGTGCCTCATGTATGCAAAACATATCAAAAACCAATGTCTACTCTAGTCTAAGAGTAAATATTTTAGTAACAATATGCGAAGTTTAAAACTTTAAATAATGATAATATGTTTATTTACTTTGCATTGGCGAAATTCTGCTTGATCTTCATAAGTTCAAATTCACTGTCAAAGGTCATGGTGGCGATACCATTGGCGCTAGCATGACGCAGGTGAGAGGCTGGCTTGGCTGGATTAGCAAAGATGATGCGATCTGGAGAGACACCCAAGGCAAGGACTTGGTTGATTTCCGCCTTAGAAGCGCAATCAAAACCAGCGCCCAAAGCAGCCAACACTTCCAAAACAATTTGCAAGTCGTTACATTTGACAGCTGAAATGAAATTTATGTGTTTAGTACATATACAGCTAAAGCCTTTATATATATTTCTTATTTAAATGTCACACATTTGACAACACAAGAATAGTTTTAGATTACATAGACGAATTTTACAAAATAAAATTCTATTAATTATTTGGTATGAATAAATGATATGCTTAAGTAGTTATAATATTTTTCTTAGTAGTAATTTCCAATGTTTAGTTTCCATCAAATAGTATCTTATACAAAAAAATCAAACAACTGTAAAATTTATTTTTCCACACACAGTACCTCAATTCTCTATACTTTATGACGATCCCATTTTGAATTAATGTACATAAATATTGTGGAATGTAACTAACATAAAAATACAAAACAAGAATATCTTCTTACCATAGTGTGGATCTACACGTGGCATCTTGCTCTTCCAGTTCTGGAATTTGTGCACAATGTCTCCAATGTCCAGGATGTAAAAGGCCTCCTCCTGTTGTTTATCCGCAGCCTGCTCCCTCACTGCTCCCCATGAGCTCCAACCCTCCCCCACTACACGTACTCTCTCTTGCAACTTCACCATCGTGTTTGATTTTGTGGTGTTTGACTTGATATCCAACATTTTCTTACGCAAATATACTAAAACTGACACTCCAATCACTAATTAACCCGATAAAAAAAGCAAATGACAATTTTATGAAACTAAAACACAAGGAATGAATAAAAATCTTGGGCCAAATAAAACTTAGTTATATATCCAACATAAAATGTTTGTTTGATATGAAACAACAAGTCTTTTTGTTTTAGGATATATCAAATTTTGAAGCGAATAAATGTATCAAATAATGTATGCGTTGTTATTAAGTGTATCCTGCACAGCAATACGGCGAACCCCTAACAACACTTGATCAAGGAAGTAAACTGAAACAAAAACAAATAACACCATCATAAGCATGTCTTCTGAAATACTACATACATTTATTATTCAAAAAGAAAATGACGAGTGTACCAAGTACTTGTTAAGGAAAGTGAATATGTGTGGGAGTGTTGCATAATCTTGAATATGTGGATGACTTAGCCCTGTTTGATACACCTATACAGTGCAACACTAATGTTTTTTATGAGAAAGTGATAATTTAATACATAGTAGAAAACTCTTCATGTAATCGTAGGTAGCCTGGGGGTAGAGTGTGTAAGGTTGTATTTGCGTTTATAACAAAACCCAGATATATCTTTTTAAAACAAAAATATATCATGTTACGTAATTATCATATTGTGAAAGCCAATAAAATTTAAAATATCATGTAAATCTTCCCTACAGAAGGGTACACCTGAATCTATTTAACTTTGGATGTTTGGTACTTACGAGGCAGCCTTGCCGCAGGGTGCGTTGTGTTGTGTGCAAGTGTGGCGGGACTCAGCAGGTGTGCGAGGGCAAGGCAGTCAGCCAGGGCGGATCCACGTTCAAAGATTTCCTCCAGCAGCCACCTCGTAATGGGGCCCGCAATCCAAGCGAGCCGACCTCACCCGATAAGCCTCCCTGAAACAATATAAATACATAACAATCAATATGCATAACAACATTTTACTTTAAAATAAAGTAGGTACATATTTTAGAGATATTCAAACATTTTTTTAAAAAGTAAGTACACAATGCCTACATATATATTCCTTTACTTGAAAAGTACATATTTTTCATCATCTTTAAAAAGATATCTGGGTTTTTGTTATAAGCCCAAAAACAACTTTAGACACCTTTGATCAGTGAGCTAAAAGCTTGTGTCGTGAAAGGGGAGTTAGCAATATATACATATATATTACTACTGAATGTAGTACTAACATAATCTATTAAGTACTACAAGCCTATTTTCAAAATATCACTCTCTATTCAGTCGTTTCCCCAATTCTGAGGGGTTGTGATCTCTGGATATCCCTTCATGGACAATTCTGGGCTATCCCCTTCTGCTTTCAGCCAGGTGTACTGCATCGCACATTGACAGTATTAGCAAAACAATATCACGAAGCTTAAAATGACAATTATTGCTAACCTTTATAGAGACAAAATAAACAAGGGCAAACATGATTATGATATAAACAAACCCACTGACAATCTTGACACAATTATTGCCAACATTATATTAAATTTGTGTTACTCTGTATCAAAAATCGCCCCACTTACCGAACAAACAGCTGATATGTATGTATATGTATGCTAAACAATGACATTGAGAGTAAACTTCCTTCAACCATTTGACAAGCCACATGGCACAGTGATTACCTATTTGTCTATTTACAACATATAATTATAATATGTATATATGCGCAAAGCAGCAATCACACAATCAAGGTAATGATTTTATATGATCTAAACAGGTAGTAATTTGCTAATAACTCCTAGTCAATACTAAATCAACACTTTTCGTCAAGTGAAATTTATCAATATTAGTAAGCTGACATAGGTTTTCATGTACCTTTTTATATATATATATATTTTAATATACAATAATCAACATATTATCCTGTTCATAAAAATGAAGAAAAATATCTTCAAATATCATATTTTATTAATGAAAATATGCATGTTACTTTTTCTGCAACATTCTAGAAAGAGAACAATGATTTGTGGTTAATCTAAAAAATATGTATCAACAATACTATTAGGTTTATTACATTACAACACTGGCATCTATGATTTCTCAGTAAAAAATATACTAAGTAAATAGATTAGAAATAAAGGAATGGAAAATCATAACATTATACACAAGAAAGGTGTTTATTTCTTCACATAACTTGCATAGGATATCCCTATGTCCCAATACAAATGGCTAGATACTATATATTACATTAACAGCTTCACCACAACATAATTATAGACTACATAATTTAAGGGTCATTATCATACTAGTCTAGTAAGAACAGTCACATACATACTTATTATATATTATATCAGTATTCAGAACTACTGCCAGTAAATATGTACGTGTGTAGGTATGTATGTATGTAATGACTAATAGTCATTTGTAAATCAATTGTCATAATTCCCAACATCTAATTTATTACGATAGTAATAATAATAATAATAATGAACAGCAAATAAAATAAATGATTATTCATTAGTAATTTCGGGTGCGCGAAATTACTAAATTACTAAGTACCTACCTAACCACAGAAAACATCAAATTGTCGTACATCAATATTACATAATGTAGGGTTGCCGAAAAAAGGCAGACCGAAAATATTTATAACAAATCACTAATTTATGAAATTTAATATTTCATCAGGACATAGTTACGGAAAAACGGAATATTTTTACCAATCCAGGATAATCAAATTATCATTTATCAACACACAGACACACTTATTATTCATTTATCGAAAGGTCCGCTTTTAAAAACAATTTATTTTTGATTACCAGTCTTCTCGATATAAAACTAAATGTCGATTACAGAGATACATTTAGTAAACGTTCCAATCTTCTGACTAAGAGTTGCGAAGTTCAAAATCTAACACCAATCTATAATAATTGTTTCTGAGTAGAGTAAACAACAACTGTGAAAACACAATTTCCACATACCTACCACACTATGAAACACATAAAACAATTGTACACACATAAAGAATATACGTACATAATATTTATTATATAGTGTGTGTGTGTGTGTGTGTATGTGTGTGTATATCAAGTGTTAGCAGCAGCAGATATATTTCGGTTAGTAACACAGCCGATAAGACCAGTAGCTTAAATATTTAATTTTAATACATAATTTATTTTACGGATTATTATTTACACGACATGTATCTATGTATGTATTGCACAGCACTGCACTGAATATCATAATATTATATGCATATTATGAGAAAACATACGATAGCAACTAGTAAGTTTTGTAGATAGGTACATAGAACCTAGAGCTAGAGCTAGAGAGCAATAACATACGACCTTGTCATAATATTTATGTAGATTACCTATACCTATTACAATAGTAATATAATTACAGTAGGTATATGAAGATAGTGCAGCAGTACAGTGTACAGTAGGAGTAGGTAACTATTATTGCATATTATTACATACTACACGTGAAGAAAGTTCAACTATATACACATACATTTATATCTATCTATAATTTATAACAACACGTGAATGATCAAACGTAATAAGTTAAAGGAAATCTCTTGTCACATTTGATTATTGCAACTCAATTAAACGCTCATTAATTCATATACGAATGATCGGATATAACATTTTTAAACACCAATCTCAAACAGCTATATGGATTATTCTAAATATTATCAAAGGTAAATTATAACGATGAAAGGACGGCGCATTTAATTTGCAGATAATGTGAAGAGTTGTCGAGACTATTTTTCCAGCAAAAACTTTCGTAACAGCGTTTGCAAAATGCCAAGACCAAAAAATTTTGAAAAATAATAGGAAAAAATCACGGAATCTACTCAAATACTTATCTAACCATATATACCTACAATACAAAATTATAGATGATTGAATTGAACGCAAAAGAAAAATGCAAATAATATGTACATAATAAGCACAATTACCCACACAAGCTTTATAAAAAATTGTAAAATAAAATTAACATCAGTATAAGAGATATATAATATAATCCTTGTACCTACATGTAATATGGTACAAAACCAATTAACTTCGTATTATTATTACATGTGGCCATAGTGCAAACGACACCTTGGAAAAAGTAAAATGTATAATAACCACCAAAGTGTTTGAATTTTCTCATGTTGAATCTTTCATAAATATAACTGCTACACACTACACAGATATACAAAAGTCCTATTGTTTACGTTTTGTGGAAATGAAGAGTGAATACTCTACGACAGGTTTCCATAACATGATCTGTACACAAACACTATTATTACTGTCAATAATGCCATTGTTCTTTACAGAAAATTACTATTATTTTTTAAATTCTCGCTAGTACAATATCACACCTACTGAAAGCGTACAATGCGTACGAAACTACATCAAACAGAATCAATTATACCTACATATAAGCCAAGTACGTACGTAGTTTTTCAAGAATTAATAACAAAAACACCTGATACAAGAATTATTCAATCAATTAAGATGTTTTGATAATAGCAATACTTATCATAGAGTTTACAATAAAAATAATGGGAAAGAATGCTGAACTATATAATTAACCGAAAATACTTCTTACTTTCCTGATATTCAAAATCTACGTGTGTGCAATTTAACAAACCTTGACTGACACCAATCTTTAAAAAAGAAAATTTTACTACAAAAAATAATAATAACTATAAAGTTCTATAAAAAATCGATAAACAATAAAATTATTTTCTTTCCAAATATTGGCTCGCACAAAAATGTAAAATAAATATGTCAAACCAACAATCTCAAGGAAATACTTTATATTATATCCACACAATATAAACATTAAGAGGTAGTTACCTAATCGTAAGTAGGTACGCAATAATATAAACGTAGTTGGGAGGGGTTTAATTGTATTAATTGGTACTTTATTATTTATTTACACAACAATCTATAATATGTCTTGCGGATGTGTTTTTAATGATGAATTATAGGTAATTACCAATTCATAATTTCGTTGACATAATATTTATGTACATAAACACGCATTTCAGTATGCAATAGGTACCATACCAACTCGATAATTTATCTAGCCGATGTTCAGCAATTAATGCAGTATGTCTTGTCGGGCGGTTGGCAAGGCGCCCTTACCGTTACCAGATGATAATAAATTATTTTTACATTATTTCTCACATAACAATCAGATAAGACATTCTACTTCATTATAGAAAGTGACATTCACAAAGTGAGTCACCATTTGAAACACGGGAACAAAGTTTGTGAGATTAACATCCTCTTTATCATCCATTTGTTCCATGTCGCATTCTATCCACAACACACTACTTTTGCATCAGCTCATTTTTCCAATTTCTATTTTATTTATTCATTATATTGATCACAATACATACAATTTTAAAGAGAAATGCATTCAAATTAAATACAATCAAAAGACAGAGGGCAAGTTTATAGCAAAAGCGCGATATCTTCTAAATTAACCCAATATCCTCATTCCTCACTCTTATCACGCAACATTTTACCAACTACCTATTCCTCTCAGCGATCGTATCTCCACTGCATTATTTTATTCCTCTTTCGTCAACTAGGTACTGAGAAAGAATGGGATTAGAAATTTAATTCCCGTGAACTAATTTAAATTGCTTTCATAATCTGTTTTTTTTTTTTAATTTTATTTATAATTTCATTACAATTGTCCATGAAATCGAAGTAGATGGGAAGCAATAAATATATTTTAATTAAATTGTAAACTTCATCACATAATAAGATCGTGTACATTATGTATGTATTGTATGTACAACAACTTAATATGATAACGACAATTATTACCTAAGTAGGTACAACACAATCATCTAATATTTTATTTTATTTATTTTATTATATTACCTATACGGCGTGAGCCTTTAACATGTTCAAAAATATATGACAGACATAGAAAGATTAACACAGGACAGGAACAATATTGAGAAATTGTAATTAGCATAAGGGCATTATTATTTAATATGGACATTACATTAAACAAAATAAAAATATATCTCACCTGTAGCGGAATTCTCAAAGATTTATTATACCACATACAATAATATACGTCCCACACGAAGATACCGTTTTGATTATTTTGAAGCGACGATTCTAGATTTGGAATATGAAAAATGTAAATTCTAAAATCGAAAACTTGAGAAAATCAGCTAAATTTCAAATCCTCACAGAATCTATTCGATGTAATATGTTTTTAATTATCACAAAAAAAAATATGGAATGAAAACGTATTTACTTTCAAATACAGAATTGTCGAAAACTTGTAATTTTATTATTTGTTTTAATTTGAAAAAGCGAGAATAGTTTATTAAATGCGAGAGAGCACCGTGCGCACAAGTTTCAAACTGAAATGAACGAAGCACGGCGCGCTCCAACTAAATATACGGCGGTATGGTGATGACGATAGCAGCCGGTGTTATCACACTTCACTCACTCGCTCATTATCATTATCAGTGATCAGTATATAGGTACCTACTATGCTGAGCTCATACTACATAACTCACTATTCTAAGTAAGTGGGTACCTACAGTAATGAACTGCACAATGCACGCTTCCCCCAGCGTCTCGCCACACTGATCCGATCACAAATTAATATCATGAATAATGACATAACTACTTTGAATAAAACATTTAAACGGAGCGATCTGCAAACGTGTTCGGAGGGCTATTACACTACACTTGTAGTACATTGTACCTATAACCACATACTTCTAAGTACCTACCTAATGTATATCAATTAAGAGAAACCCAACATATACAATCAATATACCTTCTCTTGTGGAGTGCGCATTTTTAAAAGATAGTATGTAATTGAGTAGGTACTGGACAGTTCGAAATGAGTCATGTCAGAAAATTCTCAAAATTGACAACATTGAAATCAGGAATACGTTATCAATCAAGTTTTATTATATGTATATACCTACCTATTGTGAAGTATTATCTAGTTCCAGAATCTCCAAATTGTCAACTTATGCCGTCAAAATGTATTAAATCTGTATAGGTACATAAAATATGATGCGCATAATGTCATTAAAGCAATCTTTCACGTGCCTCGCGATACAAAGCGAGTCAAAGCTTTCGTTTACCAAGGATGGCACGAAAAGTTTTTGAGCTAATTATATATCTATAGGTAGGTAGTAATCAAGTCCAGCTAAGAATATTGAAAAAAGGACAAGTTATTTTCTTAACTGAATTGATTTACCACATCATAAAGATGTCTACAGATAAACAAGTAGGTATAATAATATACAACATTTTTTCAACGTCTCGATGTCAGATAATCATGATGTTAATAGCTAACAGTTTTCCTCAGGTGATATGCCTCAATTCGAGTAAAAAAAACATGTCCACTGTTTACGTGTTAATTTCACAGAACAGGTTCGGCACACATGAGTGTTAGACAAGAGATATCGGGCCCAAAACTAAAACAATAGATGGACATAGCAGAATGTAAGTAAGATGATAAGCAATGGGTAGGTACTCACTTTAAATGTAAGATACTATTGTAGTATAATTATGTACCTATTGCTGGTCTAATCGCTGGACAGCCGATAACAATGATGACTTTGTGTGTAGTGTGTGTCAATGATAGTTTACCCGACTTGCGGATGAAGGAGTAGCAAAATAGTTCGGGGGGAGTGTCGGGGTCAACAGCTCATCAGTCATCATCTCCGTGTTATAGCTTTCAGTTCATTACAGTGTTATCAATACTAGGTACCTATACACACTAACACAACTTAGATACATATGGCTACTACTAAATCACTACTAATTATTTCATTATCTACATCCTAACAAGATATTCCTCCACACCGCGTCTTTAATAATTATCCCATTTAAGAGTGTTTACATTTATATATGTATGTATTTATTTGTATAATTTTTAATTCGTTCCTCTATACGCTGACGTCAGGAGGGTGCGGTAATAAATTATGAAATCCAGAACCTATCAAGTGACTGCTTCTTTTATGTCAATACTAAATTTAATAGAACTTCAAAAATAAGAAAACTAAGAGCGAATCCGGTTTAATGTTGGATCAAACTCCTGAATTAGAAAGAAGGTTTCTAAAAAGCACACCCATATTCTACTTATTAAATGAAAACATACAATCGCTGCAAGTAGCCTATAATATTATTATTTGAATTCTAAGTCGGTTATAGCAAACTCAATTACAGTTAACTTATAGCTAACAATTAAAAGTACAAGTATTTGGTAATTGCCGCGTACAGACAGCTGGATACGAACGTCAATCATCAAGCATCAAGCAAAAATCTTAAATCTTTCGGCGACAATTCGGAGCATTCTCCAAAAAAATACTCGAATAAATGCCTTCGTTACGTCTCATGGAATGGTAACGAAGGCATTCATTCGAATATTTCTTCGGAGAATGCTCCAAATTGTTGCCGAAAGATTTAAGATTTTTGCTTGATGCTTGACGATTGACGTTCGCATCCAGCTGTCTGTACGCGGCAATTGGAGATTATTATTTTTCTAGGAAATACATTTTCCAAGAAATATTTTAAATCAAGGGAAATTCTAAACGGAATACTTTTTACTAAAACTAGTGGTCATTTTAGATCCATATACTTATCACCCTGCCCCAAATGAAAGAGCAGCATTCATTTTTTTTAGATACCTTCTTATTAAACTATAATGGAGGAACTAAAATGTCTTACAAACGGTAAAATTATGTAATATAATATTACGTATTAATAAAAACAAAAGATATGAGCCTAGACAAAATAATATTATTTCTGACATCTAGCCTAATACCTAGTACATAAAAGTGAAATAATTATGAGATATATTTCAGATGATTTTAAACCGACTTTTACATCATATTTATATTATCTTAATGCTTTCGTATCATATTCGTAAAACAAACTACTATTCGCGAGATTATTGACTGTACACACACAAAAAAAAAGAAAACTTATTGAAAATTTATTTAATTTACCTCCTAGGGATGCAATGCAAGTTAAACCCAAAATTGAAAGATTAACACACATACGTACCTACCTAGTATTATGATGTTAATTACTAAATACTTAGACATAATACTTAATTATGTACCTACCTATAACTAATGGCAGTGTTAAATGCCTATTAATTTACGAATAATGTATATGCGAGTGTTGTTCTGTGAGAACAAGAGTAACAAAGCAATTAGGATAAGTACATAACCTGTTACACGCCGCGTTGCGCCGTAACGCTAAGGCGATATTGGAGATTGAATTAAAGTATGATAAATTTAATAACATTTGCATATCCTGAGGGCGGCTTTTCACGATTTTATTAGCGATTTTAATACAGAATTTTTAAAATTTATCCTCTGATGGGGGTGATTGCAGCCACACGATTTTCTCTTTGTTTACAGAATGTCACTACAATAATCATCTATTACAATAATTACTTACACAGTTCTCAAGTGTAGACTACTAATGATTGTACAATGACAATATCACTTGAAAATGTCTTCTTAAGAAAAACGTGACAGGTAAGTGAATACCATGCACATGCAGGAAACATGGTTCTACAGCAAGCACGATACTCGTATATCTACACTCAACACCTAAACTATGACATCGATATACAGAAACTTTATATGGGTACAAATTTATAACCTATTCAAACATTATGGTGTTTCCTGCACGACTCAGTAATTATAATGCATAGCAAAGAATACTATAAAACTAATAGAATTATTCAATTTACAGATTGACGTCTGTCGGTTGCACAGGGCATTGTAAATATACATATATTTTTTTTTTTAAATAAATCTGGATTTGAAATAAATCTAAGTACCTATGTACCTTCACAGTTAGCAATATTATGTTTGTGTCGTGAAGATGGAATAAGTCGGCAGCGGGTAGAATCGAACGCATATCTCTCGATAGAATGAATGTCTGAGACCACCTCTAATATGAAATAATGATTATTACAATTATTGAAGTTTTCAATCTGCTCGTCAATGATACAATCGTGTCGAAACCGGACGCAGACCTATTACAATTTTAACTGATTATTTAATACATTGTAGAATACTCTTCATAATATGATCATATCAAGTAATTATCACATTATGAATGACAATATCTAATATATAAAAGGAAGTCGTGTGTGTTACAACACTTATAACTCAAGAATGGCTGTACCGATTTGAATGATCTCTGATTTGTTGGATTCTTCTCCGCCCGGAATAAACTATAGGCTATTAAAACATCTTACAAATTCACGGGAAGAAAAAATATGAAGAAAATTATTTACGCCATACATTTTTAATTTCAAAAATAAAAACAATATGGAGAGTTATTGCGCTGTTAGCGCCCCCACGTCGCCTGTTGCATTATGCTAAAATAATCCGTAGGTTCTGCTATATTAAGAACCAAATTACTATAACTAATATGAACGAAATGTGTACTAATATTTGTTTACTATGAATCGGTAGTTACATGGCAATAGGTTGTATCTCACTAAAACATAATTTTACAGGCGAGCAAAAACAAAGTTTGCAAAAGAGATATTTCAGCCAAATTTAGAGCATTATATATCAAAATCAAGGTAATTATTATTTCTACAAGATAGATGTAACATTCTCTTAATAATTTCTTCTACAAGATGTATGTAACATTCACTAAATAATTTCTTGCAGTTTAAAAATATTTGAGTTTTTTTGCCATGTTGATGAAAACAATCTTTCTACATGTCAATAAGTTACGTCTTTTCTCTCTTTATTCTGACTATAAAGAGACATATCCTTTTGCCACATGAAATATTACACTATTTTGAGCATTTTATGGAACAAACTTGAAAACGCAAAAAATGCGAGATACAACCTATTGCCATGTAACTACCGAATTATTCGACTAATATTTATGTATCGATAGATCTTCTGTCACATAAATGTGGACGTGCACAGATTATATTTGAAATTGTATTTTATTTTTGCAGATGGAAAATTATTATTGAACCAAAAATTGTGCTATTAAAGATGAAAATAAGAATGTGTTCATGTAGGTAGTTCTGATGCAAGATTGTGTAGTGAAATTTGCAGACAGAGAAGAAAAATTACGAAGAAAATTATTTACGCCATACATTTTTAATTTCAATAAAAAATGCACTATGGAGAATTATACAAAATCAACAATGAAGTTTTTTTTATAGATTGACCTATTTATATGATAATTTTTCTATACATTCTCAAATAAGAATCGTTATCCATACAATTTAACATCTGTAGTTCTGATATTTCAATTTTTAAAAAATCATGGAAAGAATTTTTATAAATTTTAAATGAATAGGTAAAATCTACCTGAAAAAAAATTAGTACCTACATAATTATATTACGTAGGTACTGCAGATAATTTATAAACAAATCTGAGTTAAGTATAATTGTTCAACATAAATTGTTCATGTCGGCCGGTGTGGCGCGGAGCTCTTTCCTTTGAGTCACGAGGTCCCGGGTTCGATTCCCGGACAGGGCAAAGTGAAGAATGACCTTTTTCAAATTGTCCTGGGTCTGGGTGTTACATATATATGTATATAGTGCATTGTATATGTGTGTATCGTCGCGTTAGTACCCATAATCAAGATTCATCTAAGTTTGGGACTAGCTCGATGTGTGTGAATTGTCTATGTAAAAAAAATGAATGTAACTTTCGCAGTTTAGCGGCCCCACCCGTTGTCGAGTACTTTTTTTCCATAGAAAAGGTAATATTTTTGAAACTTGAGGAAATTGTTGCCATATGTAGAATACTTCGAAAATTAATTTCCTAAAATTTCGTACACGACAATGGGTGGGGCCGCTCAAGTTTCATAGTTGCGAATTTTTTTTCCTATAAAAGAATTTTCCAAAAATTTGGTGACCAAAAAATAATTCACCATATGGCAACAATTTCCTCAAGTTTCGAAAATATTACTTTTTCTATGGAAAAAAGTACTCGACAACGGGTGGGGCCGCTAAACTGCGAAAGTTCCAAATGAATTATATTTTTTTACACTATACCTTCGATGACACACTGACAATTACGGGAGTTTGTAAAGAGATTAATAACATTAATCATTCATGAAGTCAGTGGGAGAGGGCAGAAGATAGGGCAGGTGTCGAACATGTGTTGAAAGGCTTGGTTTGGAGTGGCCAGAGGTCCTGGAAGCAGCGGTGGACAGTTATCTCTGGAGGAGATACTTAGGGGCAATGGGCCCCCGACCGAACTAGGACAAGGGGAAGAAGATGTATGTATGAAATCGTTCATTGATTCTTAGGCGGTACGAAGTTCGCCGGGCCAGCTAGTATAAATATAAAAATTACCTGATGTCTCGAAATTTTCGTGCACACAAAAGTGTCTCCGTTGAAAATTGAACTTTGAAAGTGGTTAATTATTTGCAATCACTAAAGATCTTTATACAATTTTAATAAAGAGAGTAAGAATATTTGCAAAGCACTGTAAAAATTTAATTTTTAAAGATTTGTTTTGCAGATATTTATTTATGTAATATTTTTTAATAGAAATAAATTTAAAGTAAACTAAGACAACATAGAGCTTGGCTCACTTGAAGACGATTGATGATTATATTCAGAATCTGATTCCAATTTATATCCAGTTTTTTATTGACGACATTTGACATAATATAATATCAAAACGCATGAGTACCTAATTGTTTCGTAAGCACGACAAAAAATAAGACGCATTTCAATATAAAAAGGATATCACACTTCAGCGATAATATCTATTACAAAAATAAATCAAAGAATAAAAATAATAATAATAATAATCAGATAGTTATCTCGAGATTTATTCGTTGATAAAGTACTATGTCGTTTTATTATTCTAGAAATAGGCAGAAGTTAGGTAATAGGGATGATTGTTTTCAAGGGCCAGATAACTGAGTATGTCGGTTACATTTGACAATTAGCGAAATGGTGATTAAAGTAATCACCGTAATGATGTATTGGTATACGTCTATTATATCGAATAATTAATTAATTAACTATTCTGGTTGGTGTTGGAGTCTTATATCTAGATTGTATTGAACGTAGGAGTAATGGATGAGTTTACATAACAACTTACTAGTAATGGTAATTAGCCAGATAGCCAGACTAATGATATGGCAATAATCAATTAGTGCACGTGTCTCATTTTCGTTGTATGGTCTATCTATACAGGTAAATGTTAGCCCCGAAGTAAAGCAGAAATGTAATTTTCTATGCGGAATAATGAAGTAATGGGCTCAACTTCTACCCCAGAGATATTTAAAAAGGAAAACGAAAAAGTAAAAGGAAAACTAAAACTTTATATTAAATTATACGCAAATTTGGTGAAAGAAGTAGCAATTTTAAATGTCGTTTTTAACATTTTGATAATGTGTGAAAAGTAGTCTGAAATATATATATAGGTATATATTACGTCAATTTGCGGCACTAACCTCGTGCGATATACAAAGCCTTGGGCGTTGTTTCCTAAAAGTGTTAGCAAACACAATTTCTTTATATGACAGATAAAGAGAGTGTCAAAAAACTTCGTCATGTACACCATCAGAAAATTACTCCTACCGACTCTGAATTCAATGGCTTATCGTAACAACCACAACATAGCCTCGTGAATCGCTTCAATACAATCCATCAAGAGATAAATTTAGTAGATAGAAATCACATACAGGTAGTAATCAATCACAAATAAAATAATTATACAATATGATGTTACGTATAACAGAAAAAGGTTTTATCAGAGGTCATGTGAGGCAAATAGACAACAAAATAATCGTTGTGAAATTAAAAATATATCTGCGAGACAATCACCTTATCGTTATTAATACATCCTTTGATCAATTAAGTAAAATAATGACGCAATAACAAATATTGTGGGTATTATTGATGTTGTGATTTGAATCAATACCTAAAGGGGGCGGAGAATGAATTTGTAGCGTCATTAAATAAAATGTAGATAGAAAATACATCTATCCCGATTGAGATATTTTAAAATGTAAGAATACAAGATATTTTTGTCCTTTTCACGATATTAATAAATATATTTTTTTGTTTTCCCTATTAATATTTTTAGTTTGTTGAAAATTAAGGGTCATCACAGAAAGTGAAATTCTTTAAAAGTCCAAGAGTAAGTCTACTACCCCCATTACTCCACAATTTCAAAAAAAGTTTTTGTATGAAGGAGTACCTGTATTAAATTTCCTTTGGTTACAAACTTCTTAATATACTGATACACGTACCTATATGTAAACCATTATTAATATTATTACCGATGACGCGTGTAGGACTCTCTAAGTTAAAATCAAAACGTGCCAACCATTCTGATTTTACAAAACCACGTGAGTCTTGGGCTTAAACAGTCGTATCCATTCACCCACCCATTCATTCTCCTTGCTGACATCACTCCCACTCCTTGACAGTTATACTATTAATAAGAAATTAAAATGAAACAAAGAGGTGTTTCGTAATTCCACTTATGACTATTGATATTTGATATGCGAGCTGGTTTTCAAAAACTTCCGCTCTTATCGTCAGGTAAAGTGAAGCTACATTATAAATTTGGGTTAGTTGGAAGAGATCGCGCCTTTGCGATAAACTCGCCCTCTGTATATTGATTGTACTTAATTTGAATGTATACCTTTTATGTTATTCTTTTTTATCAATGTACAGTAAAGAATGAATAAATAAAATAAATGAAAGAAAGTGACAAATAAAGAAAAAATCATAACATACACTTTCCCATAAGAAATAATATTACAACAGGGATGGCCAACCATGTTATAACAAAGATTAACCAGATTTTCCAGACTAACCTATGATCCATGAATCAGATATTGACTGATTAATTCCAGTTATATTTTTATACAGCTATAAATTTATTATTGACTAATTATAATTAACTTCCATCAATAAATTAAACTTTATACATTGTGCTCTTGAAACACTATACTAAGCAAGTTTCTATATCTTTCTTTTCTGGCATTGCACCTGGTACTCAAACGATGCTGTGAACCAAATTTCTATGATACCTACCAACTTAATATTCATATTACATGAACATTCATTGCAGTGAATACCAGAGAGTGTATAAAACAAATGGACTGTACTTACGATTTAACAATGTAATGGAATAAAGAAAAATAGTAATAGTGAAATAAAAATAATTACTTCTTTAATAGTACAGTATTTCTAATTAGAAATAAAATAACCAGAAGTTTTACGAGATGTACGACGATTGTCATAGATAAATTCAGAATTTAGATCACCTATTTTATGATTGCGTACACGTCAACTTGTGTGCTTGATAGTATCCTATGAAGACGAAAGACGTATTTCTTAGCCCAATAAACATCATCACAGAATAAAAATGTGGATTTTTGTTTTAATCGGATTACATATAGGTACCTACTCATAAGTTGAATCACAACGTAAATAGATAACAAACACGAGATGCATGATAATGTGAAAATCCTTATATAACAATAAACTAGATGAAAGATAAAATTATATAGAATCAGTTTACTGTAAACTTATAACAATGCAAAAAATTACTAATTAAAATTCTTTTATAATCCAGGATCGAGATTCTACAGCAACAATTTAATAACCTGAACGATAGGAACTACGGGGAGATTGTATCTTGCATAGTCTTATATTTTCATGAGATGACTCAAAAGATAATATTGTGAATTCAATACATTTGTTTTTTTTTAATATAAGTATGGTTTATCGTTCCTACAATCTTCCGAATAAGTTTCCAAGTCAATGGTTGCGTCAGTCTTGCTGCAAAAGTATTCAGGACCTCCCAAACGCATCTGTAATCTTTTTCTCAACAATTGCAGTTATACGTTGGAGCCTAGGTTATGATCACAGTTGAGACCAAATTTTAAAAACAAATCTTTTCAACGTATTATAAGATCCAAGCCATGTACCATAACCTGTAAGGGAAATCACCAATTCTAGAAATCTAGAAAGACCAATAATAATTTTCATAAGCACATTTTGCATGCATACAATGTAAGGTGAAAACTGGCTCAGTCTACCTTGGTACGGGCTCATGCCCAGTTAGGTAGATATTTGTGACTTATCTTTTAAAAACTGTTTTGTAAATAAAATAAATAAATAAATACAATTTGAAGATCTATCTACTGACGGATTCAATCGATCGAAGATTGTGCAAGAATCCAGCGCGAGCTTGAACCTTTGATAGCCTTTTGTAAGGTCTGTTTATATCTGAATTTTGAAAAGTGCAATTTGATACGATTTACTGGAGGTAAATATCCCATCGAGTTTGACAACAAACTTAATTATATTTTGGAATTGATGATAGCAACTGAGGTGAGAGGTTCGGGTGTTTCAAAGGGTTGAAATATTTAACCTGACTGTTCTACGTTTCAAAACTGAAATCGCATCGATGGGGATAGGTTTATAGTGTAGGTGAGATATTTACACATGTATTTCAAAGAGTTTTCCCTTCTAGTTCCCTATTTTCTTCTTCCTAATAACCACATTTTTTAATTTCATTAAATATTTTCATTCCACGGAAACCACAAAAAAATGTACAGTAAAGAATGAATAAATAAAAAGTTTCCCCCTCAGCGGGCCGCGGCAAAATGATTGACCGTTGACCGATAAAAAGGTTGCAAGCCACTGCTCTAAATTACCCCGTACAGTGTGCTGTAGTGGTGAAACAATTCAAAAATCATTCGATGCTTTGCGTCATATTTATTTAATGTCTTTTATGTGGCATGTCCGACAATACGTCACAACACTGAACACGTAAATCACGACAATAATTCTGCATGTGTGTTCAATTGGTCATAGCGTAACATAACTATTTCTGTTACTGCAAGAAGTTCAGTGTTGCGGTAATGTGGACTGATTACAGTGAGTAGGTATACAACACTTTATTTCATTTATAAGTCAAGCTCGTTGTACCTACAATATCACACGGAGATACAATGATCACATAGACATCTGAATTCCCCATTTAATCTCTTTACTATTCCAGGAGTTTTATCATTTCTAAGAATATAATAAACAAAATTACGGAGATACCTAATACATAACTTTATATATACGTCACATTATACCGTGAACAAAGTTCAAAAAAGTAGGCTACTGGATCAACTCAACAACAATGATAAATAATACATTCGTACAGGCTGAATCAACATGGAGGAACGAGGACATAAGGAAGCAGACAGCTTAGGTGTCATGAAAAAAAGATTGGATGGAAGAAATTAATTAATTACCCCGAAAGGAAACTGTAAACATATCCTGAAAAGGAAAGTGTCAAGGGAAACCATCACTATAAAAGGTAACAAACCACTTGTGAGTTATGGAACAAACTTCGAATCCAGTTTGCGTGACTGTAACACTACCAGTCCGTGTCACATTATATTGAAGTATCCTCAGTCATGTATCTAAGTAATATTTTTGTCCAATGGAAAAATAAGACGAGTTTCAGCTGAAAAATAAAATCGACTTGTTTCAAATTTTCAGTAAACCTATAAGGACACCCTGAATTTTAAGAGAACATCAAGGAAAATGTATTCAATAACAAATCTGTAAGAAAAATTTAGATACTGACAAAGTCAAAACATGTAACTATATAATGCAAAGCATTAACATAGTCTCAACGATTGAATTTCTCAGAAATTGCCACATACCTCCATACATAATAATATATGTTTTCAATATTGCTGTCACTTATCTTCAGAGATAAAGACAACCTCAATAAATACCTAACAGTGTGTAAGATATAATAATATTTATATAAGTAGGTTGTAAACAAAACTATGTAATTAGTGGACACTACATAATATCTATGTACCGCACTTCGTAGCATAATATATGTAGGTAAATAAACAAACCACATTGAAACATTCTAAGAAAATCGTCACAACAAATCAATCACGCTACAGGAATGTGACCAGATATTATTATGTTACGTTAATGCGCTCTAATAAAATATTCATCATTAATATTATTATGTATTATCGCTTGATGACCTATCTATACCCTCACACCGTATCCCAAGTTGGGTAGGCAGAGAGAACAGAACACCATATTGATCTATCCTTATACAATTCCTTCGCTTATTCTACATTATTTATACAATTTCTCATACAAGCATTCGATTTCTTTTATTTAACATAAGGTCGTCTTTGAGAACTTGATTCCCGTAATCAAGCAACATGGTTCTCGGACACCTACTCTTCTTAAAACCTCCCCTTTCAGATAAGTTTATTCTATTTGTCATTTTTTCCTCATCGTTAATCAATTTTTCAGATTTCAATCAAAGTAAAAATCTGAAGTTTGGATTATAAAAACCGTAATGAGTCGGCAGCCGGATTCCATCAATAAAATAATTATAATTGTATCAATATAACATAAAATTCGATGTATTCGAATAGTCGTTTTTTTTTTTAAAGATATATCTGGGTTTTGTTATAAACCCAAATACAACTTTATACACCTTCCACAGTAAGCTAAAAGCTTGTGTCGTGAAAGGGGAGTTTGCCGGCACCTGGGATCGAACCGCGGACCCCTTGTTCAAGAGGCCGAGACTCTACCTCCAGGCTACCGACGAAGTTGTTACTTCAAAATCCCTCATGATACGGAACACTTAAATAAAATAGGTAATTCATATTCATAAAAAAATAATCGTGATGTTATTTAATTGGATTGGATACATGAACAAAATGCATAATAATTTATTATGTAGTTTGGTTAATATCACTCAAATCACGTTGTCAAAGCGCGTCACTGACGTAAGGCCGGGTAGTCAACAGGACAGGGGGCAGGGTGACTAAAATTATGTACCTATGACGTAAGTCGTATTAACTTGCGCTTTACCCTCTTCTCACAACTATGTAGCATTACTATGTGTGTATAGGTACCTATGAATCATAGCACGGTATCCACTGATTAAGTATTTAGACGAGCTGTTGTATCACAGCAAGTGGCTGGCTATTGTATAATATTATAAGAAGTCGAGCGATCGATACAAATTAACTTTTAGCGAACAACTCAGGAAATTGGTATAAAAATAACTATACTGTAGAACGGGACGCAAAGCAAGTAGGTCACTTGTAATCATTTCTATAGATTGCGATTAAATTAAGTACATACATAAGTGCTTCAGGCGGGAAGGCAAAGATTTTAAACCGTACATTAATATCCTAATACGTATGAAGTAAGAATGTGAGATGAAAAAGGTAATGCAACGACCTTCATTTATTCAAGGATATGAAAAGACAAACATCGACAGAAGTCCTTAAACAATCGATAGGTAATTATGGACCACAGTTGTTATAAATAAAAATGGCTGTAAAAAATTAAAATAACCTTTATCGCCCCAAAAATTCTGTAGGTAAATGGCGGGTTTACGGCGGATTTATTAATTACCGGATCATGTACATTAAATCTTAAGACAACAAATTTCGTGGATTCTTGTGCTTACGGAATAGCGCAGAGTGCCTAAAAAGCTTAACGATTGTTACGAAAGCAAAGAAAAATAACACGGTAACATAGAAATAGAAGTACCTATAACTTTATATTTCATACAGACACTATCAACATTTGTATACTCTACATAAAAAAAAATATTCTATTATTCTTATATAATAATATACTGATAAGACCCGCGACCTCGCGAACTTGTAGATATCTGCAAAATGTTGGCAAAGACATTTTAGATAGCAAAAATGAAATATCCTATCTCCACATTTACAACAACTTATCGTGCTTATTACTGTGAATGTTATATACAGACACAACTTACTAGATACCTTACCTTGCACGTGCCGATTTATGCTTCAAATATACCTAGTAACCTATGAAGAGCTCTCTGTCTTAGGTGAAATAGATTGTAAAGATAGGTGACAATAATGATATTGTAAAAATATTTTCCTTATTTAAGTCGGTGTCTTCGCATACCAAAACCGACCGGTTATCTAAATGGATGTGGAAATCCCATTACACAATCCCGAAAGGCACCTACCTATTACAGTGACCATAGAATTATAATTTTTTGATCTATTTAGGTATGTCGTCATTAACATAACTCTCGAAGTTGCAAATCCTTGCGGTCTTCTGATGGACCATAATGCTCCCTCTAGGTATCTACTGTGTTAAAATACAATCTGACATTTCAATGTACAAACCTCTATACGTAGCGACAATCATTTTATCAAATATGATCTACTTTAAAAAATAAGTACCAGACTCAATTCAAGATACCTACGTGATACATGTCAGTTATCAACAAGAATACATTGCTTATATAGATTTAGTGGTAAGAATTATTCTTTTCCACAATAAATTATAAACATGTATTATTGTGAAACTATTGAGGAAACAGATAATTTACGAAATCTCTCATAAATACTAAATTTACACTACATAGGGCACATCGCACTAAAGTAGTCGAAACTACAGAAAATGTCTTAAATTTATTCTATAGATTCAGGGAATAAAAACATGAAAACCTGGAAAAAGTAATTATGACTGGGGTTGTAGAAGGGAGGAGGGGAAGGGGCAGAGTGCCAATAAGATGGAGCGACCAAATTAAGGAGGCCACACAGAACTCACTACACGGGGCCTTGAACATGGCGGAGGATTGCTCAACATGGAGACAGATGGTCTACAGAACGAAGCATGATGGTCACGATCCTTAGGATTGAGGGACCGACGGAGATGATGATGATCGACGTTGACTGATGTCTAATCTTGTATCGACGTTGACTCATTTCTAATCTTTCCACAAGATTAGACATCAGTCAACGTCGTACGTAGTTTGAATGAACAATAATTATGAAATGTACCACAATGTACTAATGATCCACTCTGCGCATACATAAATGCTATACATTGATAATAAATAAAGCAGTAATAATGAGAACTAAAAGAGCCGATACGGGGGCTGACAGTTAAAAGACGTCACACTTCACTGACCGAGGCCATGTGGCATCACAATAATGAGATAAACCCACGTCTAACCTATGAAAAGACAACGATAAATCAATACACAGTTACTCAAATGCTATTATCGCATTCAAACAATGGTTGTCACTTCCATGATACTTATCTAGAAAAGAAAATGCCCTCTTAGGATGAGGTTGAAGGCGTTAATGTTATATGCATAATCTTTGATGTGCAATGTAATCTGCATTGAGGTGGCCGGTAGCCTGATAGCGCATTCTCAGACTTTCAATCGAGACATACCGAGTTCAATTCATTTCGCTTTAAACTACTCCTACATACCTAATTCACTTTCACGATAAAACATATTACTTACTATGAGGATGTATGGGGTCTATTTGGGTAATATAAAATCCAGGGACGTTTTTTAAAAACTCACAAAATAAGATCATAATTCGTCTATTCCAAGGAGTTTTATTTCATACGATCGTTATAATTATATATTTTTTCTTAATGACAGTAATATCATAAAAAAAGTTAAAATAATATGAATTACATGGTCTTTTGAATATTTTCGAGTAACATTTGCATTCTGTCTTTCATGACAGGTTGTCCGGTTTTGGTTTTCTTGCTTAGTTTCTTAAATCTTTCCGCTTTCTTCGCTTTATATTTAGCTATAGCTTCTTCCTTTTCCTTTGCAACTCTAAGTTTTGCCTCTTTCGCAGCTATTTTTTCCTCTTTAAGCCTCTGCATTTCTTCTTTAACTTTTCTGAATGGTTTGATTTTACTGTTTGGATTTGTATCACCTGTCGACTTTTTATTTTTGTCCTTACCAAATTTTTGCTTCATCTCCTCTAACCTATCTGGATTTAATACATAATGTATTTTGTCATCTGTTTCGTCTACACCTTCATCATCCTCATCAAACTTAAACGGTCTATATTTGCCAGACATTGGATCCTTCTTTATATCATTGTAGTACTTTTTGAGAACTTCTTTACGTCTCTTATTTTCCCACTGATCTAATTTATATTTGTTGCTATACTTTTTCATTCTGTATAACTTTTTGTCAAAATGTTTCTTTATTTTTCCATCTTTAACACCATGCACCTCACGAGCATCGTCATTTTCTTGAGCATTGGGCTTAAAATTGTTTGTTTTATTTTTACCAAAAGCACCTTTGACTGGTTTAAATTCTTTCTTATAACTCTGAGACTCATTATTTTCACGATTTGTAGAATTAAAATTATCTGACCTGCTCTTCATAAAGCCTTCCTTGAAATTCTTCTTAAAACCTATAGCGTCATCCTTTTTGTTCATCATACTTTTGGGTGCACTTTTCTCCTTGTTAGTGAATTTCGACTTGAAAAATCCCCTTTTGTTACCTTGTTCCTGAAACGCACTCTGCTTAAAAAATGGATCCATCCCACTGCCACTTTGTTCCGGCACGATGTTTGTTTCAGACTAGACCCTTCACACTAACTCTAGACAGCAAGCAACCTATAACAATGAAAGAGCGTGTTCCTGTATATATCTACCAGTCAACGGACCTGATTCAAAAGAATTAACCAAGCCTCTTGGAAATGTGATAATTCTAAAGAACCAGAAAACATGATTCAAAATAAATTTGCGAGATAAACCTCACGTTCAAAACAAGACATGGTTATTTTCCACAACAGACTAAAACCACATGAAATATTTTTAGAATTTTTCACGATAAAAATAGTTATAACGTTTGGACACGCTATTTCAGTAGAGATTGGCTAGATCAATATAATTAAGGTGTTCTTGTATAAACTAAAACAAACGAAAAATATCACCGTTAAGTCATAATATATAAGAAATGGAAAAAGTATAAAAAGGAATGTTCCATTTTAAAAGCTATTTGAAAGAGTCTCCCACTCTTATCCGTAAATTTTCGAGTAAGGTGTTCGAAAAAATAGACATTTTATATTTTAAATTCAGCGATGAGTTTGCCACCCATCCTGAATGACTGATTTTTTGTTTGCACGGAGAGAAACTTTCATCATAAGTATAGCTTATTATTTTATTTCGACATATCACACTAATAGAAAAGTACAGAATACTAGCTTCAACTTAATACGAGGTATATGGGCATTTTCAGATTTTTTTTGCTATGAGTATAACGTACGCGTCTCGAGAATTCAAAATTGTTTCTTAAATGACCAATTATTTCAGTTTTGCCCGAAATCACAATTATTGATAAAATGATGATTTTTTTCTTAGTTAAGCATAAAAATAACAGGTAACTATTTAAATTTTGCAAGTTAATGTGTAAATCGTACCTCTCAACTTTAACAACAAAATTATATTTGTCTGCCCATTATATTCACAGGTTTTATGACTTCATTTAAAACTTGATTGTCTCTAAATTCAGTAAAGTCCCATAAAATATCATAAAGCAAACCAGAAATATGTTAAATATGTATTTTTTTCCTGTCCTTCAAATCACAAAAAGTGGAATTCCTATTACGTCACGGCCATTCTAAACCTCTGTTTTACTTATTTTGGTCAAATCGAGTGTCGATTATAATTAATGGCAACGTTATATTAGTCTATGAATGCCGTTATATTGTGTAAAAACGTCGGTTGTGCAGATTCTTGTGACGGAACTGGTCCACGTAGTTGCTCACTAAAATTGGTGTTCCATTACGAACGCAGATTTCTAAGGTAAGTTAAGAGTTTTATTTGTTTCTTTTGGACTCTAATTACATATTAAATATTGTTCATTTTGAATTTCAAGTCGAATCCATCTTTATATTCACTAACAAGGTGTAAACATGTGGATGAACAGAGATCGATACTAATACGTCACGTCCATTACGTAACGTTATGTATTGGTGGAAAAAAACTGTCACGTAATGGAATTGTAAAGCCTAGCTTACATTGAATATTTTAATCTTCCGACTTTATTAAAAGATGTTAATAATTATTATGATGGCTTTATGATGTCCAATATATTTATTATTATGAAAACAGTTCAAGTGATTGCTAGTAAATCATAATTCAGTACGTCAGGCCAATCAAGTGTAACAAAAACGACAAATGCTACCCCCGATTCTATTTCATTTTTATGCCGGCTGTACACTCTCGCCGAGACACCCCGAGACATGCCGAGTGCGAGAGTGTACATGGTAGCTCTCGGCTCGCCTCGGGGTGTCTCGGACATACTCGTCCGCTCTCGCTCCCGTGTCGGTTTTTGTGCCCGAGTCAAAGGGTCTCGGCATGTCTCGCGAGGAACGGCGAGAGCATTGATGTACACTCTCGCGTGCTTCAGTGCACGAACAGCAAGCGACCGTGCTGCACGTGTCAACTTTTCTAATTTGCGGTACGTGTATAAACGTAGTTATCTGCAAATTTACCTTGGTATGACGAACAGCAACGAATTAAATATGTGGAACAATGAAAGTGAGTTAAACTTCATAGAGATATTCCAAACGGAACCCGTATTGTGGGAACCGAATCACAAGTTTCATAAAGACAGAAAACGTTTACATGACGCTTGGGTTAGGATATCGGATCAAACTGGATTCTCTGTGGACGATCTCAAGAAAAAGAAGGACTCTTTAATGGCGACGTACAGAGGACACCTACGAAAAATTAAAAATTCTTTGCAATCTGGTGCAGGATGTGAAGAAGTACACAAACCAATTTGGTTTGCCTTCGACTTAATGAACTCGTTCTTGGGTAATCTATACAAATGCAAGAATACAATAAATACAGAAAATCAGGTAAATATCTTTATTTTGTATACATATACATTTTTTATTATTATATAGAACGAAGTGTACAGTAGTAATTTTAATTCGTATTTTTAAAAAAATACGATGTAAATTCTTCTCGAATTTGTCTGGCATCAAGTGGCGATCTCCGCGCTACATTTGGCAAAGGTGTTATTGCACAAGTTTCTTGAAATTCATTCATATCTCCTCGCCAAGCACCACGTTGAATCAATTCCCCATTATTATCATAAATATCCATAGTTCCTGGTGGCGTGTATATGCTCCTTGATGTTTCACTTTTACGTAGAAAATTGTGCAATAATATGCAAGTCATGGTTAAGGCAGAAGTTTTTTCTGGATCTAATAGTATAGGCTTTCTAAAAATTCTGAATTTTGATGCCAGTATACCAAAAGTGTTCTCTACAATTACTCGAGAAGATGAAAGTCTGTTATTAAATATACGTTTTGATGTTCCTATGGTGTGTTCACCTGGATATGGTTTCATTACATGCGTGCTAAGAGCAAATGCCCCATCTCCTAAGAAAACATAAGACGTTGGTTTTGTTGAACCTGGCAAAGGGGTCGACGGAGGTAAATTAAGATCATTAGAGCAAATTTTCTGCCATAACAAACTATTACGGAACACACCACCGTCACTGATCCTCCCTTGACTTCCTATATCAGCAAACAAGAATTTATAGTCATGGTCGACAAGAGCTAAAAGGACTATGCTAAAACATTTTTTATAATTAAAATATTCTGATCCACTGAATACTGGGCTTTGCATTACAATGTGCTTTCCATCAATAGCACCTACACAGCGTGGAAAGTTGTCTTTAAAACCATTTTCCACATGCAGCCATGCTTCTGGAGTTGACGGCAACTGGAACAAAAGAAACACATTTTAATAACTTTTCATGTTTTTTTACAGAGTCAACTTTTTTCTCAAAGTGGACGTGAAGACAGTAATGATAATACCGATATTAATGAACGTGAAGATAATAATGCTACAAATGAAGGTGAGATAGTTCGCATTATTTAGATTTTTACTATTTAATTAAAATTTCGTGATGTTCAACAATCAACAACTGCATATGTAATGAATAAACTCCGTGTTCTTATAAATATTTTTTTTATTTTTCAGCTGGATCGACACTTGAAACAGAACCGCTTGATCCTCCAACGACACAACGAAGGCGAAAACATCCACCAGAATTACTTGAAGCAGGCAAACACATGAAAGACGCAATCTCTACTTTAAATAAAGTCATAAATAAAAAGGAAACACAGGAAGACGATTGCGATAGATATGGAAAAATATTAGCGAATAAACTTCGAAAACTCAGTGATGATGAGCGATTGCAAATGATGTATGAAATCGATGGGTTGTTCATAAAAAAAATGCGAAACTGGTCTGGCGCCTATGACTATGCTCCACTGTATAGAAATAACGTCATTCCACCATGTAGTCCATCGCCCAAAAATACATTTATTTCCCCAAGCCCTTCATCTACCTATTGGTCGAATTCGTCATGCTCATCATACTCAGATGTTCCGCCTCGTCAATATTCAGCATCTTCACCTATGATGACTAGAGCATTAGACAACATGCCAGTCCTTCACATACCAGAAACATCTCACGTGATAAATGAATCACCCCATTCTTCGTCTCGCCAAATAACAGTTTTGTCGGATGAATTAGTTTATTCTCCTAAGACTGATATTGTAAACACTGCTTTTAATCATGCGATGAGAAAGTAGTTAAAAGTTATAAAGAAAGTAAGAACCTAACTGTGAGATCTTCGTACGTAAATTAAAATTTTTGACTACCTACTTAATAGTTACTTTTTTGTCCACTTGTTTTTAATTAATAGTAGCTCTTTTACCCACTTGTTTTTAATCGATAGTTACTCTTTTATTCACTTTTTCTTAATTAATAGTTACTCTTTAATTCCCTTATTTTAATTGAATGTAGCATTTTGCTCTTTTCTTTTATTCCGTTATTTTTAATTAATTGTTACCATTGTACGATACTTTTTTGTTGACATATTTTATATTAGAAACTGCCATTGTACGTTACGTGTAATTTTAGTATTAATGCATTTGTATTGGCCCAATGTGGCCGTGAATATTAAATAAATAAAAAGTTGATTCTGGAATCTGAAACTTTCCAGCCAATAAGAGCCAAAAATTAAGTTGATACCGGAATTAAAATTTAATTTACATACGAAAATCTCACGATAATAGAATAAAACGTTTTTTAAATTGAAAATAAAAATATTTGAAAATAAAGTATTTTTTTACTACTCACCTTAATTTCATCCTTTAATACGTTATTTAGTGCCATGCACACCTCTGGTATTATTCGTGATATCAACGAACTGGATATCTTGAAAAGAAAATGAAGACTCTCGAAGCTATCTCCAGAAGCCAAGAATCGCAATGTAATCGCTAGCCGTGTTCTTGCCGGAATAGATTCTCGAAGTCGAGTGTTTTTTTTCGATATGATAGGTTCCACTTTTTGCAACAAATACTCAAAGTCAGCTAGGGACATTCGAGTAAATTTTTTGAACTGCCCAGAAGGTTCTACTAACAATTCTGATAACTGCTTCTCCATCAGTTGCCTGTAAAAGTAATTTAAAATCACATAATAATTCAGCTTTACTGTTTTAAAACTCTCATTTTATTGCAGAATTGATAAATATAGGCCCCTTTTTGGAAATTTACGCCTATTTTTAAATGTCTTCAAGAAATATATGTACTGACTTACCGGGTCCTATTTCGATGTATAGCAACCATCCACCATCTCCTCTTACGCCACTTCGTTTTAATTCTTTTTGTATGGTACGCGTGTGCATACATAAAATAATTGATTGCGCATAGCGCGACAGCGGAAGCAACTTGTACTGCGTCTACGTCCATCGCCCTTGCCGTCACGACTACAACTGAAGTGACGCGAGTGTACAGGGCCACCACTCGAGCTCTCGCTCCTCGCCCGAGAGTCTCGGCGAGACATGACGAGAGGTCTCGGCCGAGAGTGTACAACCGCCATTAGTGTGCACTAAGTAAAATAGTAACGTTCCAATTTTAGTTAGTCCATAGTGGTATTCTATAAACCAGGCATGGGCAAACTGCGGCCCGCGGGCCGCATGTGGCCCGCCGTGTATTTCCTGCGGCCCGAGAGTAATATAATATTTTAAAAAATGATCACGTTTTTATCTTCAACGATTTTTTCAACAAAGATTGAAAATAAATTAAAAATAATAGTCGGTACAAATACCCGTTACATATTTAGAAAAAGGTACTGTGAGAAAATTTTCTTTAAGAAAACCGAGGAATTTGTAATATTCCGAATTCCTATACCATTTTGAAAATTTAGCGACGGGGGAAGGGGGGGGGGGAAATTTTAATATGAAACAGAATTGTGAAAAGTAAGATTTGTTGCAAAAGGTTGCCGACCCCTGGTGTAGGTAGATATAAAAATTATAGTTTACTTGCGGTCCGCCGATAATTATGAATTTCTGAATTTGGCCCTTCATCCGAAAAGTTTGCCCCCCCTGCTATAAAGTATAAAATTGTTCTTAATTTGACTTATATATAAATTAGTTCATTTTGGTATTCTATGACAGTATTTTAGTCAATTTTAGTGTAGTTTATGTCAAAACGTTAAATATTATTTTGGATTTAATTGTTATTATTTTTTTCTCTTAATTAACATGTAAAAGGCGAAAGCCGTGAATATGCATAAATAAAATATATAAAAAAAAAAACAAAAAAATTATCTCGGATTTTCGACTGATATAATTAATGAATATTATTACCATGCGACGTTAGCTTTACTTTTCCATTACGTAACGAGATACTTCCTATTACGTTACTGTCCTATTATATCTCCGACTATTTTTTTTAGATTTTATTCCAACAACTGATACAACTGTATTATTGTAATATATAAAATATAGTATGTGAACTGAATTGTTGTTGGAAAGTGCAAATCACCAACAATTTGCCATAATTAGTGTAGAATATAAGAAAACTCATTACTGTATAGTACAAAACGTAACGTAATGGACCAATTGGACAGAAAATGTGACATTTTACGTTATTTTCCTAATAAAATTATATATTTTCTTAAAGAATGTTGTGATTATAACTATATTAAATACTTTCGACAACTATTCACTAAAATGTTTTTATTTAAAACCCCGTTGAATTGTGTGATGTAATGGAAATTTCTTCAGATATTGCTTCACGAAAACGCATTTCCTGACAAAAAGAAAACACAAAACTTAAAAGTAATTGATTTCTCACGTCCGTTACTGTTGTATATATATTTTAAATACAAAATCAGGCATAATTTGTTACACATATTTTTTTAGGTTCCACTACGTAACGAAGCAAAAAAATTTGAAAATGCCCACATTGAGAGAGTATTAACGCTCATCACAAATCCAGATTTATTTTTAAAGAAACATCTTTTTCGTTTTATAATCCTTGAATAATGCATTATTAATGATCGATGAAATAATAATTTGACAAAGATATCATATAATGACGCAGTAAGCGGCAATTACCTCTGGAAAAATACGTTCGGATCACCAATTATGATAGTAACAATATAAACAGTAAGTACAATAAATAATGATAAATACGGTGTATGAGAGATATGGGCCAAAACACCACACTTCAAAAAAGACAAACAGTGCAAAGTGCATTATCCAGTAACAAGGCAACGCCATGAAAACGTCAGGAATGTCGTGGGAAGAGGTGACTCGACTGACGCAGAATCGCTCTGAAAGGAGGAAAATTATTTAAGCCCTGTGCTCCAGAGAGAAGGGTGGAAAAATAAAAATAATTTTGAATTTGTACTAGTAGATAAAATTTGGCAGACAACTCTTGAATACCTTAATCAATGTATTTTTTTCACGTAACATTTTCATACACAATATTTCTAATGCTACCTACGCCGAGAGAGTACTTTACTAGAAGTAACATAACCTCTTTTTTAGGTATCAATGTTTTTGAGAGTCGCACATCACCATAAATGACGCCACATCCATTGCGCCTGATTATTTTCAAACACGCAACCTCAGTATCACGTACAACAACATACATACAAAGGAAATTATAAATGTGTACGATGTAGGTATGTAACGAATGTGTGATTTTGGATATTCGCGAATGCGAATGCGAATATTTGTTGCCGACATTCGCGAATGCGAATATTGACTTACTTAGATTTCGACAATATTGCTCAATCATTAAAATTTCTACGCCCCCCCCCCGTCGCCGAATTTTCAAAATGGTATAAGAATTTAAAATATTTCAAAACTCCTCGGTTTTCTTAAAGAAAATTTTCTTGTAGTACCTTTTCCTGCAATTTACCGAGTAATTATCCGGTACTTTTACCGAATATCCGATACTTTATTACCCAAATAATATTCGCATAACATTCGCATATTTTTTACGAATACGAATGCGAATGCGAATATTCGTTACATCACTAGTACAGATACCTAATAGGCAGTGGCGGGACTAGACTTTTGGTATAGGGCATGCGGTTTGTGTAGGTGCAGTAGGTAGAATTTATTATAATATGTACCTACCTATGTTAGAAACCAATTGTTGGCCAAAACTTACTTTCTGTCCACAATCATCCAGATAGTTTGGATGACCCTCTTTTACAATATACCGTTTTAATGACACCAACATTTGAACAATATAAATATCATTATATGAAAAAAAGTTACTCAATTTGCGCAGAATCACGTTGAACGGGGGAGGCTTATTTCTACCCTATACCTACTCCAAAGAAGAGCTATAAAGGGTGAAAGTCCCTTTGTTAAGAAATTCTCATTGTAAAAAAAAATCAAATAACAAATATAACTATTGAATATAATCAAAAGCATCTCTAAATGTACCTAATCTTTTTAAACTGAATACCTTCTTTCCATAAGGCAAGGCACCCGCAATCGAGTTAATTATGGTACTTAATACTATTTTTCATTATAAATTTTAAACTTCTACTATCCGAAACACATACAATTTTACAAATGTTTGGATTAGAGAAAAATATCTAGAGATTGTTACAGTATTTCTAAGAAATAAAGTGGAATAGTATCATAATTATAATCATAAAATTATACACCACACACATTTATAATTGTTAACTTCAAGTTACCAATTTTTATTAAATACCAATATGTTAAGAAAAAAAATTAACATTTGTTAATTTTTTTGAGATAGTATTATTTTCCAATTAATTTTAATTGGAAAATAATACTATCCAAAAAAAGTCTAATTTATAGTAAACTTATATATAAAAAAAAATATCAACAATCAGATGCAAATTTGAAAATAAATTAAAACCCAAAAAATAACAATACATTTGGAGATAGATGGATTTTTTTGTGTTTGTGTTGAAATAAAATTAATAATAATTATTATGTTAATTTTTTGTGCAGTCACTAGAACGAATAAAATATTTTAGAGTAGGTCTTTGATTTTATAAGAAATTCTGCTTATTGATTAAACATCACATATTATAAAAAGAATTAAGGAAATAAATTGAGTTATGAAAAATATTAAATAATATTACAACTAATGACAACACCTTCGTAAGTAAGATATAAATAAATTTTGAAGTAATGACAAATATATAAAAAGTATCAAGATTTTCATCTGCATCCTCTTATTGAATGAAATTGAACCTCAATATTATATCGCGTTAACATGAATGTGGTATCTCAATAAACACCTTTCATTTTACCGCTATTAGACGAATTTTCAAAATGAACAACTTCAATTCATCAAAAATAATTTATTAAAAATGACACAACCGAAGCCCAATACACATAATAAAATATAATATTACTGTCTTATGCAGTATGCACTAATACATACAAACCTTTCCGAAAAGCAAGCTTCTAGACCCCATATAATATTGTACCACTTCACATGCATGTAGACTTGTATTTGTGATAAAAAATAATATTATTACTAACGTACTTTCCCTGCGTGTGACAGAGAACATAGAAGCTCCATATGATGCAACGAAACAGAACTATTTTTGGGAGTCATACCTACTAATGTATCTATGGTAACCATTGAACTGAAGTTTGCAAAGGTTTGCGGACATTTTGCGCGAAATTTAAATCAAGGTTAATTTGCTTTATGGGTGCATTAGAGGTCACATAAATTTGTCTATGTTAGCTATTGACCTGAAGTTTGCAAAAGATTTGCTATCGTTTGGCGGTGAATTTAAATCAATTTAAACTTACTTCGTCGTTCTTTTAGAAACTTCTTTCGATAATTATAGATTTATTCCTTGGGCATGCTTTGCTTATTTGCATGTATGGAAGGCACGCCACTGCTAATAGGTCTCGTACTGCAAAACTGTACAATGTCGGAAATAAATATATGTGACAAAAATAATAACAAAAACTTCGCAAGACTGGGTTAGTTGTAAGATATTTATTTATTTATTTATTTATTCATTCTTTACTGTACATTGATAAAAAACAATTACATAAAAGGTATACATTCAAATTGAATGAAATATCAAATATCAAATATCACGTTGCAGTGAAAAAATCTATTAATACAATTACATCCATGATCATTTTTATTAAAATATTTTTTATAATAACTTGAGATGAGTTGGGAGGAAATCACACCTTTCAGTATAATTTTGTGTTTAATTTTTCACACCTAATCGAAAGATAAAATTAAAAAAAAAATATTCTGCAAATAAAATATTTTATACTGCGGCGTAAGAACAAATCATTTGTTTGTTTATTCATACCATCAAGGTATACGCCACAAGTGTGGTAGCCAGATGACCAACTCCATGCAATAAACATACAAGTTATCCCTCACATGCAAATAAGTAAGAATTTGAGCCTTTTACTAATTTATTAATCCATGACAGACTGATGAGACGGAAAACAAACAAACAAATTGCATCAATCATCGACATTTTATAAGGAGTAGAGGAAGGGACGAAATAATTAAACCTAAAATTTGGAACCCTGTACCTTTAGGCATCAAATATAGTTAAACCAAAACCATTTTCAAAAGGAAAATAAAAGGGTATTTAATACAAAAAAAAGTGTTGGTTTAACTGATTTGCTTGAGGGTCGGAGTTTTTCAGCCTCCATTCCTTTTTTGTTTGTTTTATTATTGATTGAAGTTTTACACGATATTTTTTTTGTGGATAATTTTAAATTTAATATTGGTGTATTAATTTTCAGAACAGTCAAAAATCCCATTAGGCAACATTATTTTATTTATTTATTCATTCTTTACTGTACATTGATTAAAAACAATTACATAAAAGGTATACATTCAAATTAAATACAATCAATATATAGAGGGCGAGTTCATTGCAAAAGCGCGATCTCTTCCAACTAACCCAAATATTATGTATTAATATTATTGTGTTTCATTTAAGATCAAATAAATATAAAAAACCAATGGAGAACTCATTTAAATTTCAGTCAACAAATAATTACAACATTTTTTTTGTGCTTCATGAGGTGCTTTTAACACAGTCAACTAATGATGTATGAATAATCTCTTTTTTCTTCATGTTGTAAATATGAGCATAAAGAAGAGATTAAACTACATGTTTTCCTTTTCTTTTCTATATCAATAGAGAGAAGAAAATAGACAAATATTAGTTTGCACTATTCAGTAAGTGTAGAAGTAGCTAAATGATAATTTGAACCAATGGGTGCACTCATTTTAATTTCAGTCTTTATACGTCAAAGAATAAAACAAATAATTTAAATATCTCATTGTACTTCATACGATAATATATACAAACGGACTGAGTGACTATTTAGTTATCTTCTTATTTAAAGGATTACTTTAAAAATAGCTTTAGATAAATAAGATAAGATATTATACATAATTTATATTGCTCATAAATTTTGTTAATTTAATAACACCGGATAATCCATTATTTAGTAATTATAACACACATTGTTTTGTTTTTTTATTTTAATAAGAGCAATAATAAATTAATCCAAAAATCCATCTATTAATGGATTTGAAGGAGATTCCTTTGTTGACTTCCTGAAGATATTTAACATCTATAATTCTGCAGTGAGGTATGACAACTCACTCTTTGTCTAAGTTTTCTGGTATCTCATAAAAGACAAGTAGTCATAAAACGTTACCCAAATGACATTTAAAATCTTAAATTCAGTGATGACATTTATGTTACCCATCTGTTTTATTGGCACAGAGAGGGCAGCTTACATGTTTGTTAGAATGCAGTTTGTTTACTAGATACACCACATATGGCAAGGGTGCCAACCCGCGGCCCGCTGGGTGTCTACGCGTAGCCCGCCAAGCATATGCACACTTTTTATTTTTAATAATAGTCAGTACAAGTAGGTACCCATTACTTTTTTAAAAAAGGTGTTTTGAAAAAATATTCTTAAAGAAAACCAAGGAGTTTTGAAATTTTGAGGTGAAGTAAAATTATTAAATGTTCCATGTAAGGAGTACCTACATATATTGTTGTACGGCCCGGTAGGAAATCTCATTTCTAAAATTTGGCCCGGCTGCTGAAAAGGTTGGCCACCCATGACATATGGGATATCTGTGAAGGTATAGTAAATAATATATCTACTCCAATTAATATGAATCTTGAAATAAATACTTAAAATAAAATAAAAAATGCTTGCTGATTAAAGCATTCATTAAATTCTGCCTAACTAACACCCACAATTATTAATAATACAATAAGAACTGACTCACCTAATACAAGTTTTTTATCTTTATTCTATCTTTATCCATACCATCATCGCATCTCCCACAAGCAGACTAACGGAACTTATCTAGTTTTAATGAACGCATAAATACTTGATATTATTGAACTATTTTTATGTAGATATGTAGTATTCAACCTGGAGAACAAGAATCCGTCGCACAATTGTGGATTTTTTAAGCACAACAATAAATATTTGCATTTTTCGTATGCCCTTGACGTATCACAAGTATCCTATAAATATCGGGGGCCATGTTGAAATTTGCACAGAGAAATGGTTCATTGTTACCAACATAACAAAAACAATGTTTACTGGACAAAATACAACGGAAGTCAAAATTAGACAATGGGGAAAAAAGTCAAAATAATGAAATGGGAAAATTATTACAATTTATTAAATTGAAAATAGACATACCTCATATTATTATTATAAATCCTTTTTCTTATATACTGTATTTGTGTTGTTAGGTAGTCTGGTGCTAATATATGCAAAAACACATTTAATAAGTTGACTGATTGCGGGTTAGGTTTGTTAGGTAGTACGGTGCTAATATATGCAAAAACACATTTATTACGTTGACTGATTGCGGGTTAGGTTTGTTAGGTAGTACGGTGCTAATATATGCAAAAACACATTTATTACGTTGACTGATTGCGGGTTAGGTTTGTTAGGTAGTACGGTGCTAATATATGCAAAACACATTTATTACGTTGACTGATTGCTGGTTAGGTTTGTTAGGTAGTACGGTGCTAATATATGCAAAAACACATTTATTACGTTGACTGATTGCGGGTTAGGTTTGTTAGGTAGTACGGTGCTAATATATGCAAAAACACATTTATTACGTTGACTGATTGCGGGTTAGGTTTGTTAGGTAGTACGGTGCTAATATATGCAAAACACATTTATTACGTTGACTGATTGCTGGTTAGGTTTGTTAGGTAGTACGGTGCTAATATATGCAAAAACACATTTATTACGTTGACTGATTGCTGGTTAGGTTTGTTAGGTAGTACGGTGCTAATATATGCAAAAACACATTTATTACGTTGACTGATTGCGGGTTAGGTTTGTTAGGTAGTACGGTGCTAATATATGCAAAAACACATTTATTACGTTGACTGATTGCGGGTTAGGTTTGTTAGGTAGTACGGTGCTAATATATGCAAAAACACATTTATTACTTTAATTTTATAAAATTAGTGATATATATGGTATTTATGGATTTAATTAATTTTTTTATTGAAAATTTATCATTTTTCTCTATGGTATGCATTGTTTTTGTCATATTGGTAATCCTGCAATTCATTTCCTATATATTTGTGTCAACATGGCGTCAGATACTTGTTTTGATTGTGATGTGTAAATCGTGTGCAAAATATGCAAATAATTAATTTTGTGTGCGTTAAATCATCTTATTTTGGATGGATTATCATTTCTCAGGTAGAAAACTACATATTCACATAAATATAACTTGAAAATTCATAATAATTTTTTTGAATAGTTCATCTAGTCTAGATATTTACCAGACTAACTGCATGTAATAAATTTTCTCTATTTTTACAAAATTAAAAAGAAAATAAAAAAACAACATTTGTTGAAGTTCAGAAGAAAAATGTTTATCTATGGTAATGGGGAAAATTGTGATTCTCTATTTTAAAATTATGAATTTTGATGTTATTTTATTAACATGTGTGTACTCTGAACGCATAATGAGTAAGAGAAATTGGCGTGGATGTATGAGAAACTGGAGGAAGCAAAAGAAATATGTAACGACAGATCTATATGGCATTCCGTTCTCTCTGCCTACCCCACCTGGGAAACGGCGTCAGGGTACAGTATAGTACTCTGAACACTTCCACACTAGACAATGGGGGTTATTCTGAACATTCGACCGGTTGCTTGCAAACGATAGTATTGCGTTCCATCCAACTTTTAAAACGACAGTCGAATGAGAATGTATTGTATCGTATACTCGTATGGGTGTCGCATGGCAACCGATAGTATGGAATCAGATGCAATTCGATACTGTCGTATTTTCAGAATAACCCTCAATAGCTTGTAAGTGAAGCTAAAGTAGGTTGATAGTGAGATTCAAATCACTAAACCTTCATTTGGATGTCGAGGCTTAATTTAGGAAGTAGTGGTGATTTAGGAAATGTGACGAGATTTGCCACCCATCACGAATGCCTTTAACTTTCATCACAGAGAAAATGTCTCACACATGTCATTGGTCCGCAGGCTACCCCACTGATGGGAGATGCCGTGGTAGCATAGATAAATAACAGAAGAAAATAATAGTCTACTGTTTTTTTTATACTATCTGATGCAAATTCACCATTTTATTGATACCATCACAAATTTTGTAGACTAGAAATTCAAAGGAAAAATTGGTAAATTGACCCAATCAAATATTCAACCAAACACACTGGTGTTGCAAGACTTGAGGGTGATTAAGTGGGGTTTATTGTAGGGGTCATTTTATGGCTTTAACGGGTATATAGGATGTAAAATACCTAAGTACAAGTAGGAGAAAGACCATTGACATCTCAATGCTACGAAGTGACATTTTATAATTATTAATTATGGAACATGTTTTCTGAGAAAACTAGTACTGCGTTCCTAGTTCATACCATATAGGTCAATATTCTCTGCACGAAAAAATGGTTAATTGAGACATATTTCTGAAATGGTCTATGCCACAATGCTATAGTGCATTTAAAGCAAAATTTCCATTAAAATTGTTACAACAAGTGATTAAACAATTCCACTTGAACAAATAACATTTTGCATATACAAAAGCATACCTACAATACAACCACAAATACAATGTTTAATAAATAAAGTATGTAGCATGTAGGTATATTGTAACAACATGCAGGGGCCTCTCGATACCTAGATAGTAATACATAATAATTAATGACGTAAACAATACTATCTCATCATATTCAATACTATCATACTCCTTATCACTAGATATGCAACATGCACGCAATCCTGTATACAGAGAAATCATGAAATCGGATATGCGACGTACTAAAAGTAAACGCTTACGAGAAAAAAATCAATTAAAAAATAGATTTGGAACAATAAACATCGAATGGTTATTTCAATAAAACCAAATTATACGTAAAATACAACTAAAAAAACATTGAATCGGGAGTCACAGAGCAAATTATAGAAAAAGTACTAAAATATGTCAATATTCAAGGAGGCCATGAAGATTGTGCAAAACATTGTGCGATTGTTTTAACTTGAAGTCTTACCTTTGAAAGCCACCCACTGGGTTGGCTTTGGTTTTTCGGCGGAATCTTGAATGTTTAAATACACTTGTAACGAAAAAACGTTATATTTGCGTAATGAAACGGTACGGTAAAATTCGCGACAGAGACTTGCGAACCAACCATGCCCGGATCCAAGATGGCGAACGAAGGACGTTTTGTTGCCAGTTGCTACATTATATAAATTTTTGGACGGGATATACAATTTAATCCACCCACGCAAATTATACTTTTTTTTGTAAATGTCAACATAAGATTTGGGAGAGAAATTATTATACTTCGTTTCACACAATCATTGTCATATATTTTCTTCAATTCAATGGGTTGTTTGTTTTCCTTTTTTTGACACCGGGGGCAGCACTGACAAACAGGGTCTAAAGCGAAATGTCAAAATTAGATTATTCCATAGAGAAGTCGCTATTTCGTGTTAAAGATTTTGGAGTATCAGTTTGTTTTTATGAATAAATTAATAAAAAAATATGCCGTCTACTTATTGTTGCGTTCCGTTGTGCACCAATAAAGGTGGACATCGATTTCCGTCTGAAAAAGCATTAAAATTAAAGTGGATTAATGCCATCAAACGTGATAAATGGAAGCCATCGACTAGTTCCGTAGTTTGCAAGAATCACTTTAAAAATACCGACTATTTAGGAGAAAGTGTACGTTGTAAGTGGAAATAAATATTTGTTAAATTAAATTATACATCTATTTACCATCTTCATGTATTAAAATTCGTAAACGTTTTTCAGATGGAACTCAACCTTTAATTCAAAAGTTTCGTAAGGATGTTGTTCCGACGATATTTCACTGGACAACAAAGGAGTCAACAACAGATGGGAAAGATTTGAAAACAGAAAATATAAAACTCCAAAACATGAGAAGGAGAATATTTGTCCCGAGTCTCCACCACCTTATCCTGACATTGCAGCTGAAATTCACCTTCCTACAACTTCATCGTATGTTGATGTCAGCGTGCAAACTGTCATGAATAATGTAAACGATAACATGGAGATAGCCCATTCCTACAGTCAAACTATGAAACATTGTCCATTTAGTATAATAACTTACAAAAATGGCCCTCAGTCGATTCATTTCTTTACAGGACTAGAATGTTTCGAAAAAGTTGTTTTTTGTATTTGAGTCATTGGGTGATACATCTCATTCTCTGAAATATTTTTATGGTAATCCACCTGCAACTGTCAATCCATTTGAACAGTTGTTTCTTACACTAATAATATTGCGAAGGCATAAAACTTTTTTTGAGGTATCAAAAATGTGGATGATATCGATTAAAGATGTTAGCAGTTATGATTGTTACAATAAAAATCTGTACCAATTTCTGACATTTTCCTTTATTTTTAAATAAACAACTTTGTTATAAATATCCATAGTAATTATTAAGACAATCCTTAAAAAATAATAAGCTTGTATCCTTTCTGTACAAACAATGTTGTTATAAGTCTTTGTTGTACATTAAAACTTGTAATAAATATACAATGATAAAGCATAATCTTTGTATATTATTTATACATAATTTCATTTCAATTTAAAAATACTTGTTATAATTATTGTGTACACGTTTACTTATTAACGCAGATTTAATTTACAATAGATAAAGAATAATAGTTGTACATTACTTATACATAATTTCATTTCAATTTAAAAATACTTGTTATAATTATTGTGTACACGTTTACTTACTAACGCAGATTTAATTTACAATAGATAAAGAATAATCGTTGTACATTACTTATACATAATTTCATTTCAATTTTAAAATACTTGTTATAATTATTGTGTACACATTTACTTATTAACGCAGATTTAATTTACAATAGATAAAGAATAATCGTTGTACATTACTTATACATAATTTCATTTCAATTTAAAAATACTTGTTATAATTATTGTGTACACGTTTACTTACTAACGCAGATTTAATTTACAATAGATAAAGAATAATCGTTGTACATTACTTATACATAATTTCATTTCAATTTAAAAATACTTGTTATAATTATTGTGTACACGTTTACTTACTAACGCAGATTTAATTTACAATAGATAAAGAATAATCGTTGTACATTACTTATACATAATTTCATTTCAATTTAAAAATACTTGTTATAATTATTGTGTACACGTTTACTTATTAACGCAGATTTAATTTACAATAGATAAAGAATAATCGTTGTACATTACTTATACATAATTTCATTTCAATTTTAAAATACTTGTTATAATTATTGTGTACACGTTTACTTACTAACGCAGATTTAATTTACAATAGATAAAGAATAATCGTTGTACATTACTTATACATAATTTCATTTCAATTTTAAAATACTTGTTATAATTTGTACACGTTTACTTATTAACGCACATTTTAAAGTACTCATTGTGAAAACTAATTAATATATTTAACATTTTTTTCAATAAAATCATTATCACTTTCAATTGTAATTCTTAATAGATCCTTAAATGTAAAAACAACAAAATATGCTTTTATCCTTTCTGTACATAATAATTGGCCCTGGATTTGATAATAATAGTCATGGTCTCTTTTTAGCTTTGAGTAGCCAGTGACTTCACACTAATACAAATATGGTACAGTATCAACTGTTATATCTGTTCTGTTCCTCATACATGTTCTGGGATTTGGCTTTGTTTTTTATATGTCCCACACCAAAATTATCAAAACATTCTTGTGTCAATAATGGGATGTACGAGTTGGAATTGATATCTGCAAATAGATTATGCCCTGGAATAGACATTTCGAAAACTTCTTCTACGACGGCGAGTTATTAAAATTTGAATGTTTATCATCATCGTGAAGCCTGCAAAAAATATAATATTTGGTACATTTAATAACACATATACTTATTTATTTAGAAACAATTAACCAAAATGTTATGGATGAAAATCTACTAACCTAGCCACGAGGGTAGCTTTTTTACTACTTATTTCGGCATTCCGCTTTTTAACCTCAGCTTTTAGTTCGGCTAGAGAAAATGTGCCATAATCCTTATCCATTTTTTATATATATAAATAAGTATGAAACACGGTAGAAGATAACAAAAATCTGGAATATCGATAAAACGAACGCAGTTGTTGTCTAATGTTTGACAGTTGTGTTAGACCCTTATTGTCTGTGCTGCCATCTGGTGTGCATTGTGGGAAGTTCCGCAGAAAATAGCCCATTGTGATAATCGAAATACATTACGAAACCAATTAAAGTAAATCAAGAACTTAGAAGAATACACTTTCATATTCGCCATTTAGAAGGAAATTTTCTACAATGTAACATTTTATCGACCATTTTGGAAAAGCTCCAAAAATATGAATATTCCTTTTCATTTTTCTTTGAACATCGTAAAAGTGAAACGAGCTATAAATAATTAATTTCGTCATACATTATTGTATTTTCTAGTCTTACTTGATGTTATAAAAATTAAAGACGTAAATTATAATATCCTATCAATCAAAGTTATTTTGAAGATAACGATATCCATATTTTACAAAGACCTTTATATGAACTGGAAATATTTGTAATGCAACTAATAGTTTTAAAGGAGCTTTGGTTCTAAAAGATTCCTTCATATGCCCCATAGAATAATAAATATAGGTACATTTATACCTCATCGAGTATCTCAATATAGAGGCGTTTATAACAGTATGTTAATTAATAATATATTAGAAGGGAATTTCCTTTTTACAATAACCACCACAGTCTATTTATTATGTTCATATACAGACTTGAAGGATATTTTGTTATTGCTTCAACAGGTATATAGGATGTTCCATATTTAAGTATGAGTAAAAAAGAGATCATTAAAATCTTATGATATGGAGTGAAGCAACATATTATGAATTATTTATTTCGGGACAGTTTTTGATAAAATTTGTACTGAGCTACCAAACTACAAAGTCAATAATTTCTAAGCTTGATTCTTTAGTCACCTATCTTATCTATTTAGGTATATCCTATTGCAACCTTTTATTATGCAATTGTCACATCAGCATCAAACCTACAATGATGATTGGTGATAAGCTTCTTCATTAACTCATGGATGCCAGGAAAACATACTACCTAAAAATATTGACCCACTAGGATATGGAGTATAATAATTATGTATAGTGCAATTCCAGATGGTGTATCTCTCACAACTATTTCTCCATTGCAGTTATATAAACCTCTCGCTTCTCACTTTGTTTGCAATTTGTCATCTGCTTTCTCTTTAATACAGAGGTCCCTCATGTTCCATGACAGCTAAATGACTTCTATATATAGGTGACAGATTTCCATGAATCATAATAATATTTACAAAAGCTTTAATGTGAAAATGTATTTTCATTAATTAATTAATTGTGTCGGTGCACACGTTGTGGAATTCCATAATTATGTACATAATTTGAAACAAGTGTTTCTTTCTACTATAGATTATTGATTCCGAGAAAGATGTATTGATAATGACCTGATAAGTCGAAAGACGTCTCTCTCGGAATCAATAATCTATAGTAGAAAGAAACACTTGTTTCAAATTACATAAATATTTTCATTAAATTAATCTACTAGCTGAAGCGGGAAAAAAGTGAATAAAGAACCAACATAATACAAAAAAATATTTATTAAATTAGTGAGTCCTTAACATTAAAATACAACAAAGAAACTTATAATTTTATCACAGCGGAATTCTAAAACAAATTGCCCTAAACCTTGGACATAAAATTGATGAATCTATGAAATTATGTATTTACTAGAGCCCTACTACCCATCCTGAATGTCAAATTTTACAAAACAAGGATGTTGACTTTGTTAATATGTTTTATATATCCGCTTGCTGCCCCAATAATGGAAAATAATAGTGATGGGTTTGAAATAATTTGTACAAAAACACAAAATTATATATTAAATATGTATAAAAAATATTGTTAGTAATTAATTACAAGTAAAAAAATATTTCACTTAAACATATCAATACATATTATTTAACAATCTCTCTTATAGGAGTATATCCCGCTAAGATTTGAATAAAAACAAAATCTCTAATTTTAACAACTATAACAATTGTCAGAGACTTTTTAAATATGTACACCACAAACTATTGGCAACATATTAGACCACCGAGAAAATTGTCTCTAATTAAATCAGAAAATCTAAAGGTGATCTATGATCTTTATCTATGAAAATCTATGATCTTGATCGAGTGGTCCAAGTTAACATTCCAACTACCCATAAAGTATCAGTAAATTATAAAAAAAAATCAAATGGAAACATTAGTTATTCCTCTATTAAATTTTGGAAACGTGTATTTTTCTAACAGAATTTTTATTAACATATCAATCAAATTTATTTTTTTATTTACCGCAATTCAGTAGTTCTGCAGTTCAAATAGCAACTCTATGGGATGATTCATCTATCACTCTATATATCCTCACATTTCGTACCAGTTAGGATGTGTAAAGAGGATGATTCAAAAAGGGGTTTGATAAAAATAAATGAATATTAACTACAAATGTTTAAAATTTCATAAAAATATCATTTTCTGTTTTTAGAAATAACCGCTACAGAATTTATTTCTATTGTTAATAAGTTTCTATTCTGTATTCAATAATGCATGATTTACTAAAAAAATGTTTTCTTCCGTGAATTGATCATCTTCATTATCAAATCAAGATTTTTATGTTTTCACTGCGACATATACATGCTCAGTCTCCCACCAGTTAATTATATTAGTTTGACCACAATACATAATTGTTTCACTATATTATGATCTATGGTTTAACAGACACTAGATTGACAAAATAGAGTTATCAATCCCAAACTGATGCAAAACTGAAAGCGCATAAACACTACTTAATATTTGAAATCTTATTAAACATAGAAATAACAATATATATATAAATTTTATTGAAACAATTGATATCCCTCCCTTGAAATGAGTTTACAAGTAACACATATAAGGAAAGTATTTATTAAACATTATATGGGGCACCTGGCAAAGAATTGGTCTGTTACTCTTTTCAGGCAGTGGCAGGTGTTCGAAAAAGCAATGACATTTTATATTTCCAATAATTAATGTAACATCCTGACTGTCTTAATTTTTGTTGGCACGGATGTTTATTACATGCAGCTGGTCTGCTGGCTACCCCATTTATGAGGTCTGCCGTGATTCTATAGAAATGGTAATGGTAGTAATTAAACTTGTGAATTAATCCAAAAGCTACCATTTCAGAGAGTTCAATCAAATTCTAATAATTTGAAACTCCAATTTATCATCATCATCATCGCCCTCAATGCTCCTCTAAGGAGCACAGAGCAGAAACCAGCCTCCTCCATTCAGCGCAACTCTGCGCCAATTGTGTCACCTGATTCTACGACATTACCAGCGTTCTAATGTTGTTATTATAGGAACGGTGTATTGTGAAAAAGGGACACCCATGCCGTTGGAACCATTGCGGATAGTATTACAGTGCTCTTTTTGAACAACTATCATTAGGAGTCTAAGTAGGTACTTTTAGGTATAAAAATAATACCATAATCAATAACTGTAACTAAGATGATTATGCTGTAGTGTATTTACAAAAATTTTATTAATTTGATTTAGTTTTTAAAATCTGTTATTTTTCATTTATTTATTTTAAAAATTATTTTATTTTTTACAACTACAGACAATATGACCTTGAGTGTTGACAGCAGTGAAAAGATAGGATGAATAAGTGTGAATAGACGCGTTCACTTTCGATGAACAACTTTGACCCTGACACTCTGGATGAACATCCAAAGTGAAACAATCTGAATGCAACTTAACAGATTAAATAAATATTTTGCTTTTGAGATTTCATACATGAGACAGCAATATGTAAGAATGAAATACATACAATATTATAAAACCTAAGCTAGCTGAACTCCGAATCCTTGTAGATATTTATTGAGAACAACTTGATGGTCAGATGGTAAACATTTCACCAGAGTAGGTACGGTTCCTGGTGTGTTTTTACTGAGCATACCAAGACATTGTGCTAAGTGTTGTCTTGGTTCACCCATTTCTGAAAACAAAACAAGGCAATTCATGTTTTTGTAAATTCCATTCTTTATTTAAAGCAAACGTGAATAAAATATACCGTGATAAAAGTGAATGAAACACAAAAATCATAACCGTACTTGAAACATATCAATATTATTTAAATTCAAAAATTTTTTTTCTGAAAGTTTACACTTTCTTTACTAAAAAGTTACTTTATAGATTACTCAATTAGATATTTTGCTTAGCACCGTTTATTCATAACATTAACTCAAAGGCGCTACATAGTAAATATATTGTACATACATAGCTTCCAGCAGACAGTTGTGTCTTTGGCTTCTTTCTAAAGCTTTCCCTAATTGGTTCAATCAATTAATGCCAATCACATTCAGACAAAAATGTTTTAAATGTGTTAAATTCATTGTTGTCTATGATCTCACTTCATTAAGAAAAAATATATTAAAGTAGAGAGCAATTGACCTTAACAACTTGAGAAGAAGCTTTTGCCCAACCCCATTTACAACATTTACACTTCTAGTAAGTAAAAAATCCAGTCCCCGACATCCAATTGTGTCAAAATAAATCATAACATAAAAAATATACTTACGAGGCAATGGATCAACTTTCCCTTGTCTAACTGATGCCAACTGGCAGTATGCTGCTTCATATCCTACTGGCTCTTCTACATCTACCCAGTGATCCTCAGGCAGTGAACTTTCATCACTAGGTAACTCCAGTAATGAAATAAGGGACTAAAATTTTAAAAAAAATGTAAGAATATACAAATAAAATTCTATACACACACAATTTGTTATTCTTAATACTCCGAGAAAGCATCGTTAAGGATAAATCTAGATATATTGTGAGCCCAAATACATCCCATAACCAACTTCACGTCATGAGATAAATAGCTTGCATTATATGTAAGGTTGGGAAACATCCACAGCAGGATTCACAGTAGACATTCTACTCAAAGGTTCAAGACTTTTATCAAGCATTTGACATCTCTACGATACCCTATCTTTTGCATTATATTATGTTTGTTTTTATAATAAATATTATTTGATAAAATACTAAAAAGGGCCCCAAAATCATCTTACTGATTTTTTACTCAAATGTTTTGTATAAATGCAATGCCTAGTATTGTGAACAGTTAAACAATTTATAAATCACCTGTAATATAGGAATCCAAAGAGAATGATACTTATTTGAAGGATCTATCAGATTGGGACATTCACACAAAAGTTTGATGCATCCAGCTGCCGTCAGTTTCTTGTCTTCATCTCCAGATACTTTCTGCATCTCTGGCACTAAAATTCTCTCACAGTACATACCAAATAAACTGCAAAACAAGCAAGAGATATCATTAGTATGAAGGGTTGTTGCCACTGAACAACTATCCTAAAGTCCTAAGTGAAATCAAGAATTAAACTTTAAATCTTATTTATTTCTTTAATACAATTTATCTTTTTCATCAGCCAACACAACAGTACCCCCTATTCTATATTGATTCAAACTAAAATAAGAATGTTACAAAATTTTATAATCAAATTCACTTGAACTAACATTCATATTCTATATGATACAAGTTGTATATATATTATGTAATTCTTATTAGGAACAATTGTAGTTTATAGAATACCAATGTAGCCTAACTAAACTTGGAACATTACTATTTTAGTAAGTGCACACTAAAAATGAAATAGAATCGGGGGTGTGATATGCATGGATCCAACAAAATTTATAACTGCTGCATTTGTAAGATTAGTTAATATAAAAAAAATTACGTTAAATATTCAAATGTATGTTTGAAGGATGCTAGAAGTCTTAACATTTTCAAAAGAAGAATTAAAAGATACGCAAAGACATTAAGTCAAGTTCGCCGAGGTGATCGCCAACGTTGGGGAGACCCGACAGGGCACTTAAAGAAGAAGAAGGACATTAAAACTCAACACTGACAATAGACACCTGTAACTTGACCAAAATTTCCTATATGTTTAAAAAAACTGTTTCCTCTCATACCAGTGGCTCAACTACTGACTGAGGAAATTATAACAAAAAATACCATTGCACTGTAATATAATATTTGTCTACTATATAATATTGTTGTATTGTTGTTTTATTATTAAATAAATAAAAATAAAAAAAAAACACCGCAGGACAAATGTATTAAGCACAAGTGGAAACAATTATCCAAGTTAATCACATAGGTACTTATACAAATTTTATTTTATCAAGCCACATAAACTATATGGGCAAATAAGTATAGAATTTGCGCTCATACTTTGATGATATTAGCACAAGATACCTAACTACTTCCAACATAATCAAATACCTAATGAAAAATCATGTAATGAACTCATTGATACAAATACATACCCTGGTTGCACCGATTCCAGTACATCCACTAAGCTGACAGGACCAAACCTAACTGCATAGAAGCCTAAGAAAGGAATCATTCCCTTGATGTATTTGGTTGTCTTGGAAGATGAAAGCCTTTGAAACAGCAGAGTGATGATCTGTCTCAGGAAGGGCTGTATTGTGGTCCTATGAACATGAAACAAAGAAAACTTTAAAGCTGACCAAAATACAATTAGGAACATTATGAAAAGACACAAAAACTTGTGCCCAATATTCGCTTTTAGTACTTACTCTGGGAAATGTTCTAGAATGCACCTGACCAGATAAAAACCTTCATGGTCATTAGCTTTAGATGCTATCAACTTCTGGAATACTCCAAGCATTCCATTCTGAAAAAGAAGATAATTTTTTTTAGATTTGATGGAATGTATTAAAACATTTTATTTCACACAAAAAATATTTTTTATTCGTATCATCATATATTTTAGATTTAGTTCATTCAATTGTCGTAAAAATTAAAACATTTTATCTTTTCAAACTTATCTACCGCATATATTACTCACTAATCTATTGTCACGTTCCAATTGTGGATGTGCAGCTGCAATAAGTGCACACAGTAATCTGACCAGAGGTCTAACATTCGCACTCTTCTCCCATAGTGGGGGTGCCAGCAGACACCCCACCAGCCCTATATATGGCCCTCCCACTTGTCCACCTATGGAACCATCTGCTTTGGCTGCTGTTAGTCTCTGTTCCAGAAGTAAAGTGAGCATTTGGAAGACATAAGGCATAAACTCTGAAACAAAATCAATCTGTAAAGCAAAACCTTGACAAAACGAAAATATTTAATCTAAAATATTTTTATTGAGGTACATACATATTTTTTTTGAACAATTTACACAATTCTAATGATAACAATTATGGAACAATACAGAGCAAAAAATACAATAAAAGTGGACAGAGGAAATCGAAGGACGCTAAGCCGAAAAATATAGTGTAAATAATTTGATCTCACCTTGCACTTCTTGTTGAAGAATCTCCTGGAATATGGGAAACAGAATGTCTTCAAATGAATCCACTGCCGCAGGATTTGATTTACAAATTATTCTGGAATTACAAAATCATTTTATCGGTGATTTTTTTCGGAGGTATCATTATCAAAATTTTCTAACATGTTGTTTTTAATTCCCATTTTACCACCGATAGCACTAGTTTTATATAACATCAAATTTAAAGGATCCTTTCAAATTACGTCAATGTGAGTACAGCGCAGTAAAGTATAAAAAATCTATCTATACCATCATGGTGTACCCCACAAGTGCGGAGTATGCCATGCGAGTTGTCTTCTCTATACTGATGAAAAAACTGAGACATTCAGGATGAGTCGCATGCTTCATCGCTGAATTGAAGATGTCAAAAGTCTCATTAGTGATGTTTTACGAACACCTGCCTTTTACAAGACATTAGAAAACTTATTATTATTATTTTCAGAAATTACAATGTAAAGTACATGATATAATAAACACACAACTTACTTGATAGACAAGGATAATGATTCAAATAGGAAATGATTGAAGTGTGGTCTTGATGGGTTTTTAGTGACCATAGTGAGGACCTGAGCCAATTGCGGAAGAGTAGCCCCCATGGCAGGGACGCAAGCCTCCTGCAGAATTGCTAAGACCCTCATCACACCTGAAATAGCAATTGACGTTCATATGATTAGTCTTAAATATACAAGTAAAACATCTGTGTGCGGAATGAAAAAGGGGATGAGTCCACTCATGTTTATTACATGCAGCTGGTCTGCTAGCTACCTCATTTGTGGGATATGCCATGATGGTGTAGTAGTAATATGTACCTGCTATATTAATCACAAATCAGCTTTTAAGAGTTGAGGATTTATTAAAACAAATTCAACATAAACTTTCACCAAATACCATCTCGCTACCTTAATGCAGAACTAGCCTAAGTTAAAATTTTGGTCAAACTGAGTTAAGTATTAAGAATTAAGAAATGATAATAATAGATATGAAATAATTTAATGAATGAGAGTTATTAGATTCCTAAATATTAATGCTTGTCAAATTTCGCTTTAGATACATGAAATATTTTTTTCCTTTTTACATAAACAAAGCTTTAAACTGCTCCTTTGAAAAATCACCCAAAAACACTTAGGCTTGTTCTGCATTAAGGTAGCGATCTGTCAACAACATTATGTACAAAAAAAGTTTTATTACATCAGAAAAGTGCAGGACAAGAGAAGAATTTAGTGATATGTACAGCACTTTACTAAAATAAATTAATACTGCATTTAATTATACATATATCATAACATAAGAATGTCATATATACTAACATTTCATAGCATAATCACTCTCCTGGAATCCTGGTCTTTTCATGAGCTCCATGAGAGCTATGAGCATTTCAGGAGCCACGGCGTCCATCTTCTCTGACTTGCCTAGCAGGTGGGTGAGTTTTTCCAGGCAGCAAGCAGAGTAAGAGGCTACCACAGGACTCTCAGATGACAGATGTTTAATCTAGATAAAAAGGAAATTTCAAATTTAAGCGCTCTTTTAGTATTATGTGTTCTATGATTAAAGTTAAATTATGTAGCATATTGTATATTTATTAATGAATACTAAAATGTGACATTGTTATGCTTACAAAAATATAAAAATGATGATAGATTCCACTTACCAATAGAGGAACAGTTGAGATGACAAGTTCTTTCGGGAGCATTGAACGGAATATCATAATATACTTAATGGCATCAGCCTTTAATACTGGCACTGAATTCACTGAAAGCAAAACAATCTACAATTATAATACATATGTATATACATAATTATCTTATCAAATACGTTCCGTGAAATCCTCAACAAAGAACAGATTTCACATTCTTTTCTGCAAGTTTTTCATTGCCCTCTAAAAATACAACACCCATTCTGAATGTTATATTTTCAGGCATGGAGCTGGTGACCTGCATGTTTATTAAGTCTATTGGCTAATTCACTTGTGGGATATACCATGGCGGCATAGATAGATAGACAGATCAAATATGTGTGAGAGACTACATACCTGGAGAATTCAAATCAGGTAAGACTTGTTCTTGACAGAATGAAGACAAATTCACCAGCGAGGATACAGAGGTAACTCCTGTTCTCTGTGTTTGTCCTCGAGCTGAAAGCGATGTGACCAGGTATAGTGCTGCATCCTTAGCACGCCACTGACTACCATTTGGTGCTGCGGCATGTCGCGCTAACATGGCCTGGAAGAACAAAAATAAGAGATGCAATTATTATAATCAAACTGAGCTCGGTGCAACAAAAATTTAACAGGTTATTATTTGTCAATCACTCAACAATAAATATATTTTGTTAGATACTTATTATTTTATATCATTTTAAAAATATAAGTGCAGTTAACTCTAATGAGCCAGGTCTCCAAGAGAGATAGATCCTCCTCCATATAAACTAATGGTTTTGTTTTAAAGTAACAAGTTTTTTTACATTAACATAAACTAACCACTTTTTTAACTTCATTAACTGACTCATTAATGTGTTAACCATTTATGCTATGTATAATTACAATCATAATTGATTAGCTGAGCAAGATTACTGAAAAGACTAAATAATATTATCTAAAATCATTTTATACCTGCACATATTGTCCGAATGTTTGGAATATCTTCTCCTCAAAGTTGACAGAGAGTACTTTAACAAGATCACAGGCAGCTCTCCTTCTGGTTTCTACATCAGATCCCTCTATGTCCCTCCTTATATACTCCTCAGGATTGTCTTCAAACAGCTCCTGATCTGACTCTGTAATCCAGGTAACACATTGATTTTTATCATGCATTTTATTTTATCACAAGTCATCATAAACAAAGATGGGGAAAAATTAATTGTATGTATATAACAAGAAGTGATTTTCTTAATGTCTGATTACAACATTTGTAAATGTCCAAAAACATGCAAATATAAATGTGAATACTGGCAAATATATTTGGTGATTATATACAACACTTACCTCTGAATTCTATATTAGGTATGATGACTTTCTCACAAATATTACTCAGTGTAGCTGCATCTTCAAATAAATTTCTATAGGCAGCCTTCTCAGCGACATTGGCCAAAAAACCTAATGAACCAGACACTAACTGGAATAAAACAAATAAATATATAATTTTTAATGTGTGCTAAACCAAAAATACTCATGTGATGAAAAAAGCTTAAATTTATGTATTTTTCGATAACACATTTGATTTCAAAGTTATAAGAATTATATGCACGAGACTGGATTGTGTTAAATACCCAGTTAAACTATAGTTGAATTTTTATCACTAATAATTTTCAGAAATTAGTATCATGCAATGAACTTGGATAACAAGAACAAACAGCTTTATGTCAACAAATTCACCAGTTATACTGATGTACTTATAAATGAACATGTTGTAATAGGGAATTGATTTTTGATTGTGAAAATATTGATGAATTTCAATTAATATCATTTTTGTCATATTATATTGTCGTAAGCATAAATATACTCTTACAGGATCGTATCGTGGTTGTGGTCCAGCATCAACTAAAGCTTCCCAGGCAGCTGTGACAAAGGCGGGTGCATGAGGGGCAAATTCCTCTCCGTACTTGAGGGCATATAGGGCAGCACACTCCACTGCCTCAGCACGAACTTTCTCCACAACACCTGGTTCATTGTCATCCTAAACAAAACATCTTTTATTTATTTATTTATTTAAGCAATAAACGGCCTTGACCTTCTACAGTTTTAAAATAGTAGGTACATAAAAAATTTTACATACATTTTTTTTTTTAAAAAGATATCTGAGTTTTGTTATAAACCCAAATACAACCTTATACACCTTTCACAGTAAGCTAAAAGCTTGTGTCGTGAAAGGGGAGTTTGCCGGCACCTGGGATCGAACCCCGGACCCCTTGTTCACAAGGCCGCGACTCTACCTCCAGGCTACCGACAAACTCAATTGTCTTGAACACAAATATAAGATTTACAAAAGTAAATAAAAGAAACTATATTTGTCTTAAAATAGAATACACAAAATTAACAAATATACATAAACGTAGGCACCCACAGGTAATACAATAATATTATTCACCTTGGTATAAGTTTAAGCATATTGATAATATTTAATTAAAAAAATATTTTAATGTACATCTATTCTATATCATTATACCATTTTTACCGAGAGAAGTACTTCTCATGGACGGGTAACAAGGGCATTCATTTGAATATTTCTTCAGAGAATGCTCCAAATTGTCGCCGAAAGATTTTAGATTTTTGCTCGATGATTGATGTTCGCATCCAGCTGTGTGGACGCCACCATCGTCAACATGTTTATTATGACTATTAAAGTTAAGTAAACAAAAATTTCAGTATCGGTATGGCAATCTGCATGACTAATAATTTGTGTTTTCCCCGGGAAACGGGAAATAAAAATTAAAGGATTTTCCCAGGAATAACCCTCTAGTTCCCATTGCATAGAATTAGATATAAAAATTTTATTTATATAATATCATAGATAATTACCCCAGTATCCAAGAGAGGAATTTTAGCTTGTAGCAAACCCAAAAGATTTGGCATCCATATGTTCATATTGTCCTCAAAAAACTCCGGCAGATCTTGATAGTTTAGTGAATGAAAGACTTTGCAGATAAGTAGGAGAGATGAATAGATAACTCGAAGAGCAGGTTCATTGCTAGCATGTGCTTTGTTCAACTCAAGGGTAGCCTGAAAAAATCAATAGAAAATTTTGTTACCTAGAAAATACAGGTATTACACCTAAATGAAATTACTACGTTATGTGAAGGGAATTCTTAAAGGGTAGACTCTAATACCTTCACATGTTTACTCAAAATGTTTTATTATGTTGAATGGTTTATTTCCGGGAATTTGGAAACAGTACAATGCACAGTGTAACAGTCCATAGAGTCATAATGAGTTAAAACATTCAAAATGATAATATGTATTTTTTATACATAGACATACCACAAAGAGATCCGTTAAGGGCTTTGCAAAGTTGTCCAATACAAATTTAATCTCTGTCCAAAGTTTCTGTGACTTGAACTCATAACGATACCTCTTGAACAATGAATGGCAGGTCTGTAGAACTCCATTGATGACATGAAAATCTCCTGTAAACAAAACAAAGTGTATGATAGAGTGATGCAAACTAACTTATTAATTGCAATACTCTTTGTTCTATAAAATATTGCAATAGTTTCACACTAATTATTGTCTATACTACACATGCAAGATGAAAGTTTTACTCCATTTCACTGCGTACAGTCGGGCAGACACCTGACTCATGCCTTTATGAGCCAAGAGCTAAAGAGAGAAAGAGAGAGTAAGAAGAATGAATACCTGAGGCAAAATTATGCACACATTCCTGTATCAACTCTGGCCACTTGGCTGGGAAATCATGCTGGCCTATAACAGCCACAGCCTGACTTAGTTGTGCCTGTACAGATGGTGGAGCTCTCAACATTAATCCAACTAAAGCGTAACGAACTTCCTTCCTCTCCACTTCACTAATTTTGTCAGCGCCATCTTCTTCCTAAAACAAACAATTTTATTATAATTTATTATCTATTGTGGGACAAACAGCCAATACAACAAGTAAAAACACCACAATATTACACTGATTATGGACTAAAAAAGTCCCTCTACATTACCAACATAATATTATTACGTTACGAGTCGGAGTCCAATCCTATATGTCGGAGGGAAATGTGGATTTATGAATTTTTTTGAATTATAGCCAAAAACTTATAAAAATAGTTTGTATTTCTTGAACTTAATGTTATGTTGTAGTATTCGTTATGCTATTTTTTATGGCATATTCACCTGCCTTGAAAACATATTAAACTTTGTATATATAAATTTGTATTTTTTTTACTATACAAGTTGACAACAATCATCCACAACCATTTTTGACAGTTATTTCATATTAACACGTGAAAAGCAAATGTAATTTTGTTGAATAAACATTAAACCACCACTGAAAAATTACATGTGACATACGGTAGTTTCCCTCCAGCATACAGAATAACGTTTAGTCAAAGATATACTAGATAGGTAATTCAAAGAAAAAATCGGTCCTACAACCGATCAAATTTTACAGCCAGTTTTAAACCAGCGTCCATTGAGACGGTTTGTTAGACAGCGCATAACCATTATCATCTTAATGATATAGAGTGAGACAGCATAATATTATTATTGTCTCATATCTCATTTATTAAACAAAACAATATTTGATTCTACATTTTGAACACAATATAAGATTAACAATAAAATTTAAAAATAACATTAAATAACAAAAACCATAAAATATTAAAATAAATTTATGTATATTCAAAATGTAGAACCCCAACATTATTCGAGTTGATTCTTCCATGATGTTCTATGAAATAGTACAATCATGGGAGATCACTTACAGAGCTACAGGGACAAAAACCTTCTTACTATCCTGGTGGACGATAGAAGTACGGCCTTCTGCATGCTGTATTTGAGCCTGTCATCTACTCCCAGTTTTCTGAGATTGCTTGACAGACTCTTAGGTATTAAACCATTCACATACAACACTATAGGCACGATGATTGTGGTAGGTGTTCTCCACATATCTTTGATTTCATGAGCAAGATCAAGATATTTTATTATCTTATCTTGCTCAGCTTTATTTAAATTTTCATCGTGCGGTATAGTGATGTCTATGATGTATGTTTTACGGCATCTGCGATCAACCAACACAATATCTGGTCGATTAGCTATAATAGTTCGATCAGTTTGAATTGGTCGATCCCAGTAGAGTTTAGTGTCATTGTTTTCAAGTACCGATACTGGACAATAATTATAGTATGGTAATTTTGATTAATTATGGTAATTAATTATTATTGTTATTATTAATGTGTTAATATTCCGCAATAATGTACTGAATTGCAGGTCTAGTATGTCCATGTGTTTAGTTATAACTTTTAATATATCGTCGTTGGATCAATGAAACCTCTTATGTGTCAATTTTTTTCGAAGATGAGACATTGGTATCAAACGATTCGTCTCGTCGGGCCGAACAATTTGGTACCAATATCTCATCTTCGAAAAAAATTGACACATAAGAGGTTTCATTGATCCAATGACGATATATTCCTAAATAGAAATTATAAGTATTCTTACAACTGGCCAATTTCTCTTGACATAATTTTTGAAAGTTATAGAACCGGCTATTCGGATGGTAAGATCTAGGTCTGTGTTGTCCACTAATTTCAATAGAAGTAAAGCATAATTTTGATTCCCTTCCACACCTTCTAGAAACTTCTCAGCTGAAAACAAAAAACAAATTAAGATAAAATAATACTAAACATTACTACTTACTTTACTTTTCGGGTCCGGACTTTAGATTTTGCCACTCCAGTATTCAGCGACGTATATCGCCTTGTCATTCGCCATCAATAGGTCACTCTCATTACATGTATTCCGCATCAGCGGGCATTGCAATAAATGAAAACCATTGAACTTAACATTTAATACCTATGCGGGAACTGACTAAAGTCATTCAAGATGTGCGTTATTGTCCCACAGTAGCTGACAATAGTCATTCTCAACATTTCCATGAATATTGTGGTTGTATTATGTAGCATCAGAATCCCAATAATGTACCAGACATTGCCATATACATATTGTTGAGATATTAATATATAAAAGCATGTTAACTAATTTAATCAAAAAATGTTTTTTTTTATCAGAAGTCCCCCTCGCCTGACGAATTGTTAATTTATTTCTCTCACAAAATGATACATACATAGATAGTCTACATATTTCAAAAGAAAATATTTCTATTTAATACCCTCCTTCACCTTCAATGTACCATACGAGTCTTCGCACCAGCAAACTTGATGAGCTCAATTCAAACACAATCGTACCCTACAGCCTTACCTCATCTAACTTTTTTCAATGCATTCGTGATTTCAGTCATACATATCTCATCTTAGCACTCATATTATTATCTTCACTATTGAACTCACTTACATTTACACCATCACCATCACCATTCAAACAATTCTTCTAAATACTCTTTCCATCTTCTTAACACACATTCATCACGAAAATTTCCTCTTGATTTTTCTAGGCTGATGATGAGAGCTGAAGCTCTTGGAAGCCAGCTAGTGACCAATAGTCACAGTGGAAGTACTAAAGTGTTTCATTTATAATAATTAAACATTAAATTTACAAGGAGTAAGTAATTGGATTTTATTTTCTTACAATATTGGAAGAATTTTAAAGAAACATTACATCCACCAGTATTTAGTTGAAGATTAACAATATGTAAGAATTGCATAAAAAAGAAAACCCATTCTGATGTCACTGATATCTAATTTTGTGAATGTAACTGTAAGAAACAGTTTAAAACCAAACAAATGCTATCGAGATTAAATTTATAAAAAAACTTTATACAATACAACATATCCCATTATAATTTATCCATATTATTTCATATGTAGAGGTCTGATAAAAAAGACATTCCAACCTCTATGCCTGCCCTACTAGACATATGTGACAAGTATTAAAAATAAAGTATAAAGGAAAGAAATGAAAAAGCGAAACATAGGTACCTATGCAAAAACATTGCAAGTAGGATGGCGTTGTCAATTAGGTATATTAAAGATATTGAGAAGAGTAAATTTCATTGACATCACTGTAACTCCTCAGTGGCTACCTTCATCAATAACTTAAATTCTTGGAATACTCAATTGGATTGGGATGGGATTATTTGACCTTGTCATCTCTTTATTGTTATTTACTCTAAAGGCATGCCCTACTTCACTACATACCATTGAACCAAAAGTAAAAACTTCTTTGAACAACCTATATACCCAAGAATGTCATTTATACTAAAATTTTATTTCAGAAAGTATTAAAGCACCTACACTTATCCTCAGTAAGTTCACATGATAAGTGTCACACGTAGATTAACAAAAAATAAATTAATAAAGTACAAACCAGGTCTCCTAATGGAAGGATCTGGACTGAGAGTTTGCTGGAGATATTGAGCCAAAGCTCTCAAATTATCTTCACTTAATTCCATGTTACGAAAGAGAAAAGAATAACTTCACAAAATTAAAACAAAACCTGGAAACCTGACTAAACTTGCACAAATTTTTGGCAGCCGGCAAATCAAGGAATTATCGCGTAAAATCGCACAATGTTGTCTCGATCAAAAAACGAACTTCCGCGCAAACCATAGAAAAGAGCACATACGTAGTATTCATGGATGTATGTAGGTAGGGGATGGAACGTTTATAGTAATTTGTATGAATGACAGCGAAGCCAAAAAGTGAGGAAGGGAAATCGACGGTGGCCATTTTGTAGGAAATACTTTATTTAACATTTGTATGGGCAATGTATGGAAATTATTCACAGTATCAGAAAACATATTTACTTCTTAAAATAATTACAATGCCACATAACTTAATGTTTTCATATACTTGATGAAATAGGGAATAGGATGAGTAAATAAAATTGAGTATTTCATTTCAAAATCATTATTTATTTTTAAACTTTGTTTTCATATACACACAATATGGAGAGAATGAATGACAATTGAAGGATATATCTAAATGAATAATATAAAACACACGAACTTGCAAATGAGCGGGAAACTCAGGATATTTCGTAAGAATGACGTTTTTCTCCAACCTCGCAGAAAAACGAGATGTTTTTGAACACAAAACACTACGTTTACTTGGTGTCAAATATTGGATAATGTCCAGTTTCTCCTTTCTGGATCCTTTGGAAAACTACAAATTATGATTTTAATTTTAATTAAGTGTCTGTCCATTACTCTATTTAGGTCCATGGTAGTATTATATTCTCTTTGAGAGCACATAGAGCATAATAATATTAAGGCTATGTTCACATGGCAAAATTTTAACGCGCGTTTTTGAATCGTGCGTCTAGAGATCCTTAGATTTACCATACAACCGTTCACATGAACGCGCGTTAACGCGCTAACGCACGTCTTGATACTAATGTAAAGTCCGTTAGCTGTTCACATGAGCGCGCGATTTCTTCACGATTCGGCATATTATTTTTGCATTTTTTTTAATTTTCGTAATTATAAATTTCCCAACATGTGTGTTGCTTTAGATTTCGCATTTATAATTATATATTATTATTTTTTTAGTAACTACTTAAAAGAGTATGTATTATTATATTTATGGTTTAGATTTTAGTTTCTATGTATCATCTTAAAGACTTCCTATTATTTTTTTATTATATTTTTGTTTTTATCAGTGTTTTCAATTAGTTATTTATTGGTATTTGGTAAATCTGATTTTTGTAAATTATTTATTCAATATTTCGGAGTAACCCCTGTAGCTAACATGACATATTATTATTATTATTATTCATATCTCATTTATTTAACAAAACAATATATAATTCTACATTTTGAACACAATATAAGATTAACAATAAAATTTAAATATAACATTAAATAACAAAAACCATAAAATATTATTATTAATATAAAATAATAATAATGTTTTATTTATGAATAAATGAATAAAATTATTATTATAAATTGTTTTTGCAGTGAAATGACTGAATCTGAAGATATTGACATCGACCTACTAATTGATAAGTTGTGATGGTACTCATAGAATAATAAATATACTAAAGTATAGAAGCCAAGCTGCATACAAATAAATCGTTCTATGGAAGTTCACAGGGATAGCCCCATCTCTGTGTGGGGTACGCACAGCTGAGTTTCGCTTTCGCTGTAGGCGGGAAATTTCAAATTTTGTAGATATTGAAGCTCTTTGGATGTGTCGTGTTGTTGTCATCTTGTTTCCTGACATGTCACCACACTATAATGGCGTCGTGAAATTTCAAGAAACAAGAAAACAACAACATGGCACACCCAAAAACACTTCAATAACTGTAAATTATAAAGCACATGAAAGTCTGCAACATATTCTCCTTATTTTTACTGAACGTGAATAAAACTATAAGACATACCATATAGGTATTACTAAAACAATATTTATACCAAAGTTAACTACGTATTTGTATAAATATGGCTAAGAACATGACAAAATTGAATCATCTTCATTAATAAATCTAAATATTATTGGATATTTTAAGTTTCTTATTCACATTCAACATGTTATATCAAGGAAATGAACTATAGAATAGGAAACTATTGAAAAAAATATTATGTTGAGAATATTGTTTATTAAACATCTTTTCATCATAATTTGTGAAAGGAAAAATCATTTGTGTTATATATCGAACAAAATTAGATAATATGAATGAAAGAAAATATAGAGATTTACTTTTAATTGATGCCGAATCACAAAATCTTGTAACGACGCACGTGGACTTTTTCTAAGTACTTCCATGTCCGCAACAATATAAGTTTTAGCTGCCTTGTCAACAATTCGACATAATAAATATTCTGTCTATATTCCATAGATCTGAAACAATAATAACATCATATTATTTTCCAATTTAAAACTAATATAAACTAACAAAAAACTCACAGAAATTTATTTCAACTTAATATAGAAAGTCATGTATGTATATTATTATGTTTTACACACCTGTGTTCTGTATCGCCTCATTGTTTTAATTATGTGTATTTTCTTCAAGAACAATATTACTATTTAATACGAAAAAAAACGGCATTTTCATCAAAAAAATGTTTTTTTTTTTTTTTTTTTTTTTTTATTATTGGCGATGCATCCTTGTTTGGATGATTTCCGCCATTTATAATCATGGGTTTATTGTTTCAGGTTATAACTATAGATTAAACTAATTAGTTCAATAATGAGCAAAAGTGATCAATTTTTTAAAGTACAATGAAATTTTTCAGAACAAAATCAAACAACATTCCATACACCTTATCATCCTCTAAACCAAGCAGATAGCTGATGTTAAGTGGGTATTCTACATTCTGAAGGGAGAAATACAAATCACCGCGGTCCCGAAGTGGGCACGCGAAAAAGACGTGGTCAAGAGTCTCATAATCTGTACCACACTCACAGTCAGGAATTGATGCGAGACCCAGTTTAAAGAGATGACTCTCCAATCTATGGTGATTGAATCGCATGCGCGAAATCGTGACAATCTGGGTTCTATTTATCTTCTTTTTGTGATACCAAGGTTTTCTTGTTATCTGTTTTTTAATACACTTATAATAAAATCCCTTATGGTTACTTGCTGAGTTCCAAAGTTGTTCCCATTCCTGATATACTTCTCTCAAGGCCGCTTGAGAAAGGTCGCTATTTGGTATTATAAGCCCGGAAGGATACAAACCATCTTCAGTAGCCTTTTTAGCTAAAGTGTCAACTTTCTCGTTATGATTTATACCGCAATGGGAAGGAATCCATACCACAACGGCGTCTCCTCCTTTCGTTTTGAACTCGTGTAGGGTCTTCCTAATATTCAATATGTTAATGTTTTCACAGTTAAAAGGGTGAGTAATTATCAAGGATTGGACCAGTGAAAGCGAATCTGTAAAAATAGCAACCTTGTCAAAACGTAAACGTTGGCTAATATTTAGAGCCTCTAGCACAGCTAAAGCTTCAGCAGTAAAAACTGACGCCTTTGGAGGCAGTTTTAACAAAGTAGAGGAATCATTATGAGGAAAGTATACTGCTGCCCCAGAGGGATTGTTCTGGGAAAATTTGGAGCCATCCGTAAATATGTGAATGTGGTGAGGCCATCTTTTAATAGTCTCGAATTGAAAAAGTTGGTTAATCTGTTGGGGCGTCCGTTTTGTCACTTTGTCAATTCCAACGTTTTCAACAACATTAGGCTCATGCACTAAAGTTTCGAAGGAATATTTGTATATAGGAGAGGGAGATGCTTGTCTGGTCGTAAATGGGTGTGTTTTGAATTTTTCGAAACTGCTACACAGATAAGGCTTTTTTTTGTTTTTCCAGAATCTCAAATAAATATATTAAATCTATAATTGACCAGTGAAAAAATGTTATTAAATGTTCATACAGTCGTCGAGTGATCACTCGACGACTGTATGAACGCTGCCCTGGATGATCCTCCAAAATGCTCCTGGATGTTTTCGAATTAATAATTTTAATGAGGTTTTGATCATTTTGATATTTATGCAAGTGAATTTCGTTTCATTGAGTGCTAGTACTATAAAGCAATTTTGAAATATCAAAGTACCTACTGTAGTTTAAAAGCAAGTTAAGTAGCATTTGACTGTGTAATTTGTTACCTAGAGAAATAAAAACTATAACTTCAATGGGAAAATTTAAAAAGCTTGTCTCAGATTTTTTGATTGATGAGGGTAGAGACAAATGTAGGGGGATGTTTTCTTTGTTGGTGTAGAGTTGTGAGTGTTCTTGTATTTGATGTTTTCATATGTTTTTGTTGTTATTTTTTATATTTATATAAAGTTTATGTTGTTTGTTGCTAGCCCCAATACAGATGCATTGTAACACCAACACCTTGTTAATAATTTATGTGATAATGTATTTTTTTCTCTCAAATATGTGTAAATGTTTTTTATGAATAAAGAAATTTGATTTCAGCGTTATTTTTCATTTCCTTTAGTTATTTAATGATTCTTTTACAAAATACGTCAAACTACATACAACATGACTGAGAGTGTTGACATGGCAGTGAAAGCATAGGATGAATAAGTGTGAACAGACGTATTCACTTTTGATGAACAGGTTTGACCCTAACACTCTGGATGATCATCCAAAGTGAAGCAATGTAAATGCTACAAGCAATGTAGAACTCTTCCTTGTCTATGTCAGTTGCATCTTCTGTTGGTGAGTAGGCGTTAATTAAGCTAACATTAAAAAATCGACCCTTTATACGTGTAGAGCATTTTGGAGAATCATCCAGGGCAGCGTTGATACAGTCGTCGAGTGACCACTCGACGACGCTCCAGCTGTTCACGCGCCCGGAGCGAGTCACTCGACGACTCGCACTGTTGCGTTCAGGAATATCAGGATGTCGTCGGGTGAGACAAAAACGACGCATACAAGAGAATCTTACAACATAATTGCACTAGGCAATCACATACGATTTACAGGGAGGCCAGGAGAAATAAGAAACGAATACATCGCAGAAAGAAGAGGCAACTCTTGAAGAGAGAAATGGAGGATGTTGAAAAGCACAATAGCGTAAACAATAGCAGAATGTTCTATAAAAAAATTAATAACCTCAGAAAAGAATTTAAACCTCGTTCGTGTTTGTGCAGGGACAGTGATGGCAATATTATCAGTGAAAAGCAGGCAATACTTAATAGATGGGTCCAGCACTTTGACCAGCTTTTGAATACAAGCCCAGGAGATTCAATCCCCCTAACCCCCCCACACCATACACAAATACAACAACAAGAGGAACCAGCCCCTGATTCAAGAGAACCAACCCTCAGTGAAGTACAATGTGCAATTAAAAAACTAAAAAACTACAAAGCACCTGGATCAGACGGCATACCAGCAGAACTCTACAAGTGTGGTGGTGAAATACTTGCTATGGCGATTCACAACATATTGGCCCAGGTATGGGTAGATGAACTGCTCCCTGCTGAATGGAATAAGGGAATCTTATGCCCTGTTCACAAGAAAGGCGATCAATTGGAATGCTCAAACTACAGGGGAAAAACCCTCCTAAATATAGCATAGAAAATATTCTCCAACATACTCTATGAACGCCTCGCTTATTACACAGAGCGAATCATTGGCCAATACCAAAGCGGATTTAGACCTGGAAGATCAAGCACAGATCAGATTTTCACAATACGACAAATCCTAGAGAAGACTCGTGAATTTAACATTGAAACCCATCACCTATTCATAGACTTCAAAGCAGCATACGATAGCGTGAACAGAGCAAAATTATACATCGCAATGAGAAACTTTGGAATACCTGAGAAACTCGTACGAATGACACAGATCTCCATGCTGAGTGTAGAATGCCAGGTGAAGATACAATCTGATCTCTCTGAACCTTTTCTCACCCTGAATGGCCTGCGACAAGGAGATGCACTGGCCTGCCTTCTGTTGGTCTGGAAAAGGCGATTCGAGATTCCAGAATCGATGTCAATGGAGTGATCTTCTATAAATCTGTCCAGCTCCTAGCATAAGCAGACGACATTGACATTATCGCCAGAAGCAGTAAGCAGCCAGAGGTACGCGTACCTCGGATCTCTTATAACCAATAAAAATTATGTCAGCGATGAAATAAAGAAAAGAATCTCTGCAGCGAATAAATGCTACTTTGGTCTTCAAAAGCAGCTGAAATCTAAGATCATCTCCAGAAAGTCTAAGATACAAATTTATAAGATACTCATTCGACCTGTCCTGACCTATGCCGCCGAAACATGGACACTCACTAAGGCGGATGAGCTGAGACTGGACATATTCGAATCTTAAGACGCATCTATGGACCCATATATGCGAAAACGAAGTTTGACGAAGCAGATACAACTACGAACTCTACACGTTGTATCAAGATGTGCATATCACCAAGCACATCAAAATCTGCCGACTCCGATGGCTAGGGCATGTGGAAAGGATGAACGACACATACATCAACAATCAAAAGAATATACTCCACAAAGCCCAGTGGCAGAAGAAGCGTCGGAAGGCCAAAGTTGAGATGGATGGACGGGGTGGATAAGGACCTGCGAGCTTTGGGCGTGACCAATTGGCGACGAGAGGTGATGGATAGGAGGGAGTGGAGGCGACTTCTTGAGGAGGCCAAGACCCACACAGGGTTGTAGCGCCACTGATGATGATGATGATGACTGCATAATAATTTTGTACATCATTCTGACATTCAATACAAATTCATAGAGAATAAAACAAATAATAGTATAAAACTTGTTTATGGTCGTTTCAGTGAAAGGACCTTTCATCAAAATTATGACGAGTGGTAATCTCTTTCCTCCATCATCGCTAGTAGAGGTGGGAATAACTGCTATTTCAAAATAACGTTCAACCAGTTATCGGTATTTGTAAATAACAGTTATTAAAAAATGTTATTTAATAACGATCAAATTGTAAAAAAAAAAAATATTATTATCGTATCAAATGGAAATACATTTGCCTACCAATGCAAAGAATTTTTCACACATAAAATACGCATAAAAATTATATTTTATGCATGATGTGCAAGATGAATAAATAATTAAATAAAAAAAAATTCATTCCGAAATAATATATCACCAGTTTAAAATGAAACAAAATATTATATTCAAAATTATTCTTTGATTAAAATATTAATGTCATTAGAAAACTTGTACCTACCAGCTACCTCTAAATAAACGAATGACTACGTTTAAACGAAATGATTGTGTTCCTCCAAAAAATTCAAATAGTTAGTTCAAAATAGTTCAAATAAACACAATTAAATAGTTCAAAATAAAAACAAAATAACTGCCATCATTTAATAACATCCGAAGTTATTAAACCACATGAAAAAACTGTCGTCGTTCAATAACGTGCTATGTTCTTGAAACGTTATTGAACGACGACAATAACAAAGTCGTAACAACGTGGTACGTTATAATATAACTAAACGAAATAACTATAGTCGTCGACAAAACGGAATAACGATAACCTTGTTATAACAGTTGAATAACGCCGTCGTCGACAATAACTGAATAACGATAACCTTGTTATAACAGTTGAATAACGCCGTCGTCGACAATAACTAAACGGAATAACGATAACCTTGTTATAACAGTTGAATAACGCCGTCGTCGAAAATAACATTTATGTTATTGACTAAAAACTGTTAGTTTAGTTATTTTGAAATAATGAGTTTAAAAATGAGTTATTAGTTATAACGGCCAACTCTAATCGCTAGTGATCACTAACACTACACTATTGATGAAACGCCTGCTCACATTTTTTCATCTTGGAGGATCATCCAGAGTGATCACTGAAAGTGAACAAATGTGAACGCCCCTTTACTTTCATGTTGTCGAGAATTTCACTTTTTTAAGAACTATTAATTTACATTTATTTCTTTCTATTTATCTTTTTGACGAAAATACAACAAACTACAGATAACATGACCATGATCATTGACACGGCGGTGAAAGTATAGGATGAACAAGTGTGAATAGACGTATTCACTTTCGATGAACAGCGTTAGACCCTGACACTCTGGATAGTGACACATCCATAGTGAAAAAATATGAATGCTACTTTATATTAAAAACATAGAGTAGGTATATCGGCAAAGCCCACAACCCCTTAACATTTTGGAGGATCATCGAGAGTGATCACAGAATTTTGAAAGTGAAAAAGTGTGAATAATCCTTTAGAGTTCCTTAAAAATCTTTGGTTCAATAATTCGTAAGATGGCGCGTATTTAGCGCGCAAACTAAAGGAGTTATATATATAATATTATGTATTTATATATTATGAAATGCGAAGCAGCTGTCAAATATTTTCATAAGTTTAACATCTTGTACTCATGGATGTATGTAGGTAGGGGATGGAACGTTTATAGTAATTTGTATGAATGACAGCGAAGCCAAAAAGTGAGGAAGGGAAATCGACGGTGGCCATTTTGTATGAAACACTTTATTTAACATTTGTATGGGCAATGTATGGAGATTATTCACACAGTATCAGAAAACATTATATTTACTTCTTAAAATAATTACAATGCCACATAACTTAATGTTTTCATATATTTGATGAAATAGGGAATAGGATGAGTTAATAAAATTGAGTAATTCATTTCAAAATCATTCAGTATTTATTTTTAAACATTGTTTTCATATACACACAATATGGAGAGAATGAATGACAATTGAAGGAAAATATAAAAAAAATGTACAGAAATTATAGCTAGAAATAAAAACAAATTTTGATAGTTTTATTGAATATATAAAAATAAACAGGAGAAACTGAGTGATTTATAATAATAACAAAATGCATTGTAATTAACATACAACAAACTCAAAGCCCTCTGAAGAGCACTAACTTGTTGAGTGACTGGATGTATGCTATGGTAGGTTGAAGACATGTTGCACAGGTGGATTGATGTACGAACTCACATCTATCCTGTCAACTGTTGGTATTATATTGTCAACTGGAGGTATTGAATATTCAGCTACTGGCACCGAACTCTCAATTGCTGATGTTGTACTCTCAATTGCAGACAATATTCTGCGATCTTTCTCTGAAACATAAAAAAATACCATATAAGTACTTGTATACGCTGATCCACAATAGTAATCCACACTGAGCGACATAAATCAACCAACATTTTAAATTAATTCTACACAATTTTATAATAATGTACATAATATTATTTAGAATAGCTTCACAAAACTCTTGAAAATATTTTGCTATGCAGGTTGTATTGTGAGTGTGGCAAGAGTTATTATTTTACACATGTATTATGTAATTAGAGATAAATAACTCCAAGATGACACGGTCCAGGTTTGCAAGGACAGGTGCATGTTATTTCACAGCGTATCTATGATGATCAATGTGTGGCTTTATGTCATCTCTACACACATTCTCTATCTCTAAGCACAAGAGAAGCTGTGTTACGGAGTAAAAATTAGATATATCTAAATGAATAATATAAAACATACTAACTTGCAACTGAGTGGGAAACCTAGGATATTTGGTAAGAATGACGTTTTTCTCCAACCTCGCAGAAAAACGAGATGTTTTTGAACACAAAACACTATGTTTACTTGGTGTCAAATATTGGATAATGTCCAGTTTCTCCTTTCTGGATCCTTTGGAAAACTACAAAAAATGATTTTGTTTATAAACATGCTATAATATCATTAACCTGATCAGATTTGTATGCATGAAACATTTCATTCTAACGGGTAAAAAAACCAAACATCAGATTGTAGGTTCTTTGTATTGTCAGATGACAGAATGGAAAACAAGTTACATGTGTACATATAGGAGAATAAGGACAGATAATTACATAGAACGTTTATAACATTATTATGGTCATTTATAAGTATACGAATTATAATATAAACGACTTTAAAATCGCAATATATAGTAAGATAAAAACTACAATAGAAAACAACTTACCGAAAATATGACAATCCTGTTTCCTGCGAAAGTTGGATTGGATTTATAACCACAACCATTTATAGCGCACATCACCATGTTAATCATAAGTCCTATTCTTCTAGATATTAAAACAAAAACCGATATGAAAAATTCAACTGATGTGCAAAAACTTGATACATTTTTAAAACAACTAAACATACAAGGGTTGGTTCACGGGAACATAAATGTCACTCGATGTCGAGCTACCTGAACGACCATGAAGTTGCAGTGAGTGGTGAATATAACCCCGGATAATCGTGAATAACTTAGAGCGTTTTTATGACCCAAATGTCATCATAATGGCGCCATTATTTGTTACGTCTTGTTTTTATTATTATTTTATATTGCTTTTATAACTTTTAAAATTATTTTTGTTATTTTGGATTTACTTACTTGTTGTTATAATTTCTTAAATTTGTCAACGTGTAAAAGACGTAAACAATACTACTACTACTATACCATCACGGCATATCCCACAAGTGGGGTAACCAGCAGACCAGCTGCATGTAAGAAACATTCAAGCTGTCCTCTTCGTGCCAATATAAAATCAAGATATTCAGGATGGGTGGCAAACCTCATCGCTGAATTTAAGATGTACAATGTCTTAATTTTTTCGAATACCTGCCTTTTACAGGACACTCGAAAACTTAAGGAGAAGAGTGGGAGACCAATTCTTTACCGGGTGCTCCACATATTGTGTGCTATCTTCAATTTATTTTCTACCAATAAGGTAATTGATTGAAAGTTTAAATATTCTTGCCATATTTATTGAATGTAATAAATATGAAATGAAGTAAAAAATATTCAACAATTATTGTATCATGCATATAAAAAACTGAAATTCATGCCAATATTGTCGATGAAATAACTAAAATATCGTCTTTAAATTCAAACCATTATAGATAAATTATTCACATTTCAATTCCAAAAAGTAAACAGAAACATTATGTATAAAACCCACAAACTCTCACTTCAAAGCGGAGTGTGTTGTGATTAACATAACACTTCTGAGCAAGAGATGAAAACCAATTTCTGGCACCCTATTGTATAGAAAAATCAATGTATGCTGGAATTCTTTTTTGTTAGTTTTTAAATTATTCTCATACTTACTCATTGGATGTTCAAGTTTGTGTATTAAACGCTGAATTGCATAGAGACAATTCAATTCTAATTCAGGATTGTGTTTGTCTCCGATGAATGTGACTAAAAGTGGGTTGTATGTGTTTAATCGCTGTTTGGCTTGAACATCGTCAAATCTCGGTTTTGCATTTTCTGTTGGAACTAGTACATATTTATACACAGCCTCAGTCAGAGCTCTGATGAACCAGATTTCCTCTGGATTCTCAATAACATTCTTGATCCATTCTTCAATTTGACGTAAACTATAAATATATTTAAATAAATAAATATTTTTATTATTTGACTGGCGCCTTTTTATAGTAGCATTCAAGTTCTTTTGTGTTTCTTTTAAATGATAAAAAAAAAATTGTCTCTAACGAAGGAATAAATTATTTTAATAGGTATCTTTAAATTAACAGTTAAAGTAATAACTACTTGATTAGTTTATAACTAATTGCTTTATACTTTTTTTTTAATTATGCCATTATCTAACTTTCTGAGCTTGTATACTTCACAAATACTTGTTACAAGTTTATATCCTAAATCTATCCAAACAAATTCACTGAATCAGCGTCAGAAAGTATACATGACAATTACGCAGAAATCGAGTATATTTTCTGAGACCATATTTTGTTACACATTTTGAAAACATACAGTGCAAGAAAACTATGAATGCGTACTGGCATTGTATAGGTACTTTCAAAATATGCGTCGTCACTCGGTGACTGTCTGAACGCAGCCCAAATGCGATGTACCGAACAAAATTTGTTTCATACAAAATGCCCGCCGTTCCCCTCCCCGCGCAGCTACAAAATATTTACCAAAGTGTCTGTCCATTACTCTATTTAGGTCCATGCTTGTACTATATTATAATATATATAGCACCGTGTGTGTACATGTACAATATAAAAGAATGAAGTCTATATGTCGAAATCAAATTAGGTATATATATGTAAGTGTACAAGTAGGTACTAATCTATGAGTCTGGTACTGAACCGATATGTACATCGAATTTACATTGCCGTTGGTACTACGTGTTTCGAGCACTGTCTCACACTGTTTCCTGGGACTTGCATTTTTTTAAATATCATTGCACTATATGGCTAACATTTTATTAATCAGATTGTGAATAATTTACAAAATGTTTTAGCGTTATATTAGTTACTTTAAAGGACTCGAGAATCTGTAATAATCGTATTAAGCACAAAACATGAGAATAATCTTCAAGTTCATTGTCTCCTAAATTGTGTTTATACTAAGCTACAGAATCATATAAAGTGTTTTTGTAAGTTTAATATTATTTTTTTGATTTAAACCTTCATTCTGTGCATATAGTTTAGTTTTTTAGAGATATTCGTTTGATGCGTGCTGCCTACATGTGTGGTTTATATGTATTTCTACGGGAAACCTTGAAAAGTTAGGAAATAATTTTAACATGGCAGCTTTATTTTGACATTTGGTTGTTAAATGTCGTGCGAGTTGAAATCACGTTTGCTACGAGGAATAGTCGAGTTTAAGCTTTGTGAAATGAATAATATTTATGTAAATAGCTGTTAAAGTGTATAAGTGTACGTGAGGTGCGTGGTGAGTAGCACAGTGCGAGGCAGTACGTGTCTCATTAGTCGGTGGTCAGCAGACAGAAGAACAAGAGTAGATGCAGGAGGTGGCGCGTGGTGGATGTTGAATGGCTCCGTCACAAGATCGGGGATGAGCAAAGGTACACAGCGGAAGTGGGCGCGCATCAGATAAAGATGACACTGAGGTCATGGCCACCCCCTTCCCTGACCCCGAGGAGTCGCGCAAGAAGAGGCCCTTGGGCGCTCGCAGGTCGCAGACCGCTGCGGCCCTCCTAGCGCCCTCCACGCCCTTGCCTCCACCTCCCCCAGCCCAGCACATTCCCACTAAACTCTCCGTGGATCAGCATGCTGCCCCAGGTCCCAGTGGAATCAAGCAATGCTACAGAACAGTCAAGTGTTACAAGAGACTAGCTGTCTTGCAAGGACAAAGTCCTCCCAGTACCTCCCCCTCTCCTAGCACCTCCATCTCCACCTCTAGCACTCCCAAGAAGCAGCATCAACATGCTTGTAAGCAGTGCCACAAAAGGTTCAACAGTCCCGGTAAGTTGTCTCAACATATGCTTTCTCACACGGGGGAGCTGCCTTTTACTTGTCAAAGATGTGAGAAACGCTTCAACTCCAAATTCAAATTACTGAGGCATGGCCTCATACACAGCGAGACAAGGCCATTCTCTTGTAACACCTGCCAGAAGACGTTTCACAGAAAGGACCACTTGGTTAATCATGAAAGGACACATAATCCTACCAAGGAGCCATACAAGTGTAACAAAGCCAACTGCAACAAACAGTACACCTCCCAACTTAGCTTCAGGAAGCACTTGGCTCTGCACTCAGCAGAGGAAGGTAACCTGGAATGTAAGATCTGCTACAAGAAATTTGAAAAGAAGGAAGATATTGTTTATCATCTCAAAGTGCATGCAGGCAGCAGGACTGTGAAAAATGAAAATGATAAAAAGTTCAAATGTAACCATTGCGGAAGAAAATTTTTTACTGGAAAAGATGTAAGGAGACATCTTGTTGTCCATACTGGAAGTCGAGATTTTCCCTGTCAGTTCTGCAAACAACAATTTGGTAGAAAGGATCACTTAGTTAGGCATATGAAGAAAGCACATCCTAATGAGACTTGGCAATCGTCTACTCCAAGTGTTTCTTCTACACCGCAGACGTCCATAACACAGAAACCACCTCCTGTAACCTCGAAAAAGGGAAAAGGGGAAGGTAAGAAATCAAAGACGAAACCCGAAATTAAATATTCCAGTAAAGGTTATCAACAAAGTGAAGAGATTTGTATAAAGCAGGAACAGTTACCTGTAGCCATCATAGAGGGAGGTTTATATGATGTTACATCACAACCGTCATCTGCCCTACAGAAAAGATCATTAGACATAACGCAGCAGCCCATTTTTTTACCTGAGGAAATAGGGTACATAAAACCCGAACCAATCATTGAAGGCATTAAAATTGAAAAATCTACACCTAGCGTCTTGATGTACGAACCCATGCCCTCCACTTCCAAGGATGCGGGGACATTGACATCTGTGGAAAAGTTTCAGGAATTTGCAAGTGGGTTCCCAGATTTCATAATGCATTCTTTTGGCATTCAACCAGAGAGAATCCATTTTATACCCGAACCTGAAATACCTGGAGTTGAACCAGAAAAAGCAGCTTTGGAACTATTGGAACAGCCAATTGAATCTATATTGGAAGAGGAATCTGAAATTCAATTTCAACAACAGCAACACATCCAACCTTTACCAACTTTCAAAGAAGCATTTCCTAGTTCTGCTCAAAGCCAAGGTGGTGCACCTCCTCCGCATGATCCCAAGTGACACAAGAATGTTTTTATGTTAAGGAATCTTGTGTTTTTATATCATAATTTTTTCAGGTTACCATTACTTGGGTATTTGATCTATGGTGGATTATAGTATTTTGCACTTTTAAAATTGCTTTTGTTCTTTACAAACAATATCACAATTTGCTAAATTCCATGTCCTTCCTTATCTATTTAGAAGTGGCATCCCTTATCTTTGTGTAGGGGTCACCATTGTGGACTGCCACTTCACATCATCATATTTATTTTCATTGACAGAATGAGAGGCATTTAGGCTGTGCACAATAAGCAGTCAAAAATAAAAGCAGTAATATTTGTGATAGGGGTGGAAGCATATTAGGTAAAACGAATCTCGGAGAGAGTGTTCCAGTCATAGACTATCAATGGTTAGCCTTCTCGATCACATGGCATACATAGTTGCTAAATTCAAACTGTCCAGAGCTGTTTAATTTTGGTGTGCAATTATCCTAAATCTGTGAATGACAGTGTTGTTATGGTAAAAAGTTTTGTAAATATATTGAAGATTTAACTGCCAATGAATATTCATAAAGATGTATTTTAAGGTATATTTTATTATTATTATTATTATCATTGATAACGCATTACTTACTATTCATTCATGTTGTATCGTATATACTGTATATGTATTTTATTAAGATAAACATGAAACATGTAGGTATTTTTATATGTCATTGAAAATTATTAAGAGCTGTATTTTTGATAAAAGTATGTTTGTGTATTTTATCTATAATCTTATTTATCACATTATTTAATTGACAACATAGTAAGATTATAAAAAGCAAATGTCTCATTTGGAGTATTTCAGTTGTTGTACTTTTCCAACAGATACCCACACAGATACACAGAACGGTTGTCTATTGATTATAACTGCCATTTGTGAAGTGTGCAGTAGCTAGTACACTAACTGCAGGCATGTACATGTAGTGATATTAATATATGAAAATAAATATTGTATATAACTTTTATTCAATGCAACCATCTTTTATTATTATTATTTATAGAATTATGGCATCATGTCCCTTGTGGGGCTATTTGTGCCTAGTTCAACATTATTTTAGAAGGTATCATATAATTTTAAGGGCAACCATCCTTTATTCAATATTAAAAACGCCTGTAAAATAAAGATGTTTCATATTATTTTTTGTATTGTCATTGAAATGCACATTTTTAAAATAAAATGGATAGTTTTTATGTCATGGGTATAGTGCAATAAAGGAAAATGTAGGTTTGTAAGAAATATTTCATAATTTAGTGTGAGCATGAAACACGTGATGAACAAGTTTTAGCCAAGAAAGAAAAAGTAGGAAAAAGAGGTTTGTGCAGAAAACCTCTAGTATAGTTTCCACATAAAAAATAATGTGTTGTTTATACTGACAATTGTTCATACTTTTTACTCAAGTCACTTATTTAGTACCAAATTTATATTGAGTAATAAATATACCAATTGGTACCTATACAATGTTAAAAAAATAAAACTATAATTGATAATAAATTTCTGAATATTGTTGAAGTTAAAAAAGTCTACAATGTGTGTGCCTATGCAAATAATATGTATAAATAAGTTAATTATTTGTATACTGTGTGTATTCATCCGTCATTCTTTTATTGGACAATAACATCATTGGCTATCATAGATTTTCCACAAAAAAAAAACTTAACATAAGAATTTATATGTATTGAATGTAAATTTTTGCCTTTAAACAAATAAAGAATATATATTTTGTGCAATATTGTTGTACCCCTCGCATTTAGAGACTGTGGCTAAGGTGTATTGCAAGAAATGATTCAGTTTTAGAGTTTGTATAATTATTATTAAAATCCAAATACAATTTGGTAATACTTTATGTGTTCAATAGTTATGTAAGTGTGAATATTCAGACCATGTCAGATAGATCATAAATGTATATATATATATATGTATATATATATATATATATGTACTAAATAAACTTCTTTATTAGATTAATAAGAAATTGTCTATGTAATTTGATTATAAATTATTTAGTTCTAAACTATTTAGTACGTAATGTTTAATTTATATACAAATAATAGTACAAAAGAGTTGAATCAATCATGGAGACAATGAATAAATTACAATGCCATTTTTTTCTGATCAATTTAGAGAAACACTTCAGGATCGACTTGTTTCTATTGGGAGGGCAGTGGTTGTGTGATCGGCCCACTGGCACTGTGTGGTTTTAAATGGTGCGCTTATTTTCTGAACTCAACATTCTAATATTGATAATTTGTAAAACCAAACAAAATATGTGTCTATATTATTATATTTTTTCATTCTGTTATCCTTTGACAACTGACATAGAATGAAGAACTATTTGATGAAGTTTTTGTTGTATTTCATTCATTGTCTTCACGTAAGAATACAACATACCTCATTATATACAATACCAGTACCAGTTCAGTTTTATATATGTATGGCTCTAGCTTTGCTGAGAGTCCTTTTATATTATACCCATACCTATTGTACCATTTAATACCTCAATATCATACAGTTTATTTCAAAATATTATAATAGCAATGTACACACTATTGAACTTCCAACATTATTCTAGAACTTTTATAATGTCCATCTTTATTTTTATTCTATTGGAGAAGGCAATATACTCCATATGTGGATTAAAGGTTTTGTTGGTGATCTTTAGCTGGTTGTTGTTTTTCAGTTAGGCCGTGCCTGATTTTTTTGTACCGACATTTCTGCACACATCCTGGCTAAACACCTTGAAGATGAAGCATATATCCCATAACTTTTTTGAATATGATTATTGTTTTTTTATTACTCTTAAGTTCCTTACACACAATAAAACATATGGGTGTGTCTTGGGTATGGTGTATGGTAGCCATGTTAATAAGATCACAGTTGTGTTAAAGTAGTCTTTCTAGGACTATACGTGTATGCTGCAATGCATTAATCTTGAAATATGTTATACTATAATGCTATGTCTTCCATGTTATATTGTTTGACCATTATAATTCTTTAAATACACACATTGAAAATATGATATTTTGAAATGCTCTGTAAGTGATAAACACAATTATATATTTTCTATATTGTGTGTTATTATTATCAAGAAATTGAGAAAACAACAGAACTCTCACTACAAACATAATAATGTAACGCGTGTGATATTTGCATGATTATATCTGTGTGGGAAAGAAAAAAGGGGATAAGTGCCCAAATTAGTTAAATGCATTTATCACTAAATGTTCGTTTTATGCGTCGTGGAAAAAGGATGAGTTGATATTTGCGCACTAGATATCTTATTTCACTGTAAAACAAAGCTCATATTGTGCCACCTTGTGGATTTTGTGTTGACTCTCCTGTGAAGTGGTGTTTTCCGATTCATCCCCTTTTTCCATACACACACAGATGTATGTATTTTTTTGAGAATATTATATTTGCGTAAATAGGAATAAGAATTAATCAATTTATTTTTGTCAGTTTGTTAACTTCGCGTTAACATATTCATTCCATTTTTTTTATAAATTCAAAATGAAATATTTATTTTTTTACCAAAATCGCAATTTTAGGGAAGTATTATATATTTCATGTCACATACATAATTAATATTCGGAAGTTACTGACGATTCACTTGAATTGTTCTTTGATAGAAATTAAAGTAATATTGTTGTCGGTTTGCTAAACTGTAAAAGAATAATGTTAATTGTCAACGTCAACCATTTGATTGGAACCGAAGTTCAAAGAGCTTTTAAAATATCTTCAATAATTGTTTGTTTAGAAACATATGATGTTTGTTATTACTATATGTGTTAGTTATTACTAAAAGCGAATCTAATTCAATGAATCAATATAGGGTAGCACGTACATAATCTTAATCGAGTTGTTTGTTATTTTGATACTAGCCTTTGCCACACTGCTTGGAGAAAGCAGCCCTGACCAAGGGTTGTGACTTTCTTTTCGCCTTTTTCTCTTTCGCCGAAAAGAAATAAAAAATTTGCTGAGCAGTGTGGTTGTTGTATCTTAATCACATTTTTTAAGAATGTAAGATGTTATATATGTATATATATATATAAAAGTAAAGTGCACTTAAACCAGCCTAAGCTGATTCGTAAGCATCGGGACACCTTTCCTGTTTCATACAAAAGGGAGTTTGCACAGTCTGTTGGTTGTGCGGATGAGGTGTCTGTTGGGTAATTTTCTTAATATATATATATATATATATATATATATATATATACATTGTTGTATTTAATACTGTCCAGGAAGTAAAATATGGTGCTATTGTTATATATATATGTATCCCAGTTTGCATTTTGTGACTCTTCTCATTTGTGACTATCATTTATATATTTTAATTAAACAATTATTTTATCTACATATAGTTTAATTAAAATATGCTATGTATATTGGTTAAAATGATAACAGAGGTAAACTTGGATGTGTTTTTTTTTTCATTTATATAATAATATGAAATTGGACTCCCACTCTTCTGCGTAAGTTTTCGAGTGTCCTGTAAAAGGCAGGTGTTCGAAAAATAAAGACATTTTACATCTTAAATTCAGCGATGAGGTTTGCCACCCATCCTGAATGTCTTGATTTTATATTGGCACGAAGAGGACAGTTTGCATGTTTCTTACATGCAGCTGATCTGCTGGCTACCCCACTTGTGGGATGTGCCGTCATGGTATAATAAATAATAATAATAATAATATGAAATTTTGTGTAAAATTATTAATCTAGATTTCTTCCAAATTCAAACGTACTCTCATTGTAAGCAATATGCTTCTATTGTGAAAGTGGAGAGGTTTTATAGTTTTATGCTTTTTACAGCAATATTTGTTTGTTTTTTTTTTACAAAGTTTCTTATTTAGTGTATGAAAACAAACAATATATAAAGAAATACCTATGTATATATGTCATGTAATTTTTCTTAAGATTGTAATAGTAGAATCAAAGATCAAATTTTCCCACTGCCAACCTGCTCCACATTCACAACACACACACTTTACTTACTATGATAATATTTTGGGTATTTCCATTTAATTTCAACTTAAATTCATTTTACTACTACAAGTCAAGTAATTGAAAAATACATTTGTATTTGCTTCTAAAATGTGAAGAGTTATATAACTGTGCCTTGGTAGAAAAAGGGGTAATGTGTGTATTGTCACTTATTGCATGGTGACGGTTCTTCGGTGCTATATATAAACTTTGGTCTACTAAAAATTATTTTTCTTCGTAACTATCGTCCTAGGACATTGGTCTTTATATATATATATTGTATTTCTTGCTCTCGACATTCAAATAGTAGTCCTGCCTGCCGGTTTTGGACATTCGCCCTTTTTCTACCAGGGTGCAGATATATTTTATTGCTACCTCAGTTACTAGATAGTAAATAATATTCTTTTAAAGTAGGTACGTATATAGTATAATATTTATAGTGCATACATGTATATTATGTATGTTTTACTTTTATTTAATGTTGTTTGTTATTATTATTGTGTTTAACATATAATAATGTAGTAAGCGTTGTTACACCTTTAAAATTAATTATGTGATATTGACAAAAAATTGGCAGACTTCGAGTGAAATGTCTATTACAATACTATGTACATTATTTTTAACTTTTCTGTTGTACTAACTGGTGCAACGCTGGATATCTCAGGCATGTGTCACATCTCAGCGTCATGCCATCTGTGTGGCTTACAGAATATGCTGTACCTATCTAAAATGCATATTTTATCAAAATGTCTTGTATTATTATGATGTCGTCAATCTTTTTGATTTTAAAAAATTATAATTCAACTCATTTACAACAATTTTTTAGAATCACCAGAATATAATTTAGCTTGATTAGATAGGTGATCACAAAACGATTCAGCACATAAGGGTTTTCTCTCATTTAATTTCATAGCAAAATACCCATAGTCAATTGAATAATGAAGTGAAAGTATTATATAACTAAATCTTATGACTTTATAATAATATTCAAGTGAAATAAAAGCAATATCCTCGGCGGTGTAATGAATGTGTTTTTCGAGTCTGTCAATTTTTTTTCAAATGTCACAATAAATTTTGAATGTGCAAGATGAGAAGTAATTAGTTATACAACTGCAAGTAATAATTGTATTATTATTATTTGTTGTAAATATTCATAGAAATTATGTAAATGTTGATGAAGGATTTGAATATTTTTATATTTTAATGTATATTATATTGACTGTGTTGTAACTTTTTCATAAATTTACTTCAATTTGCACGATGGGACCATCTTAGATTACCAGACTGCTTCAAATATCAAAATTACGCTAATAGATTTTGTCCTTTTGATTCAATTTCGATCAAGACTATTGTAATAATAATAAATATCAAAAAGACGACGACATCCAGTTAAAACTTAACATTGGCGGCGTCCACACAGCTGGATGTAAACGTCAAGCATCAAGCAAAAATCTTAAATCTTTCGGCGACAATGCGGAGCATCCTCCGAAGAAATATTCGAATGAATGTCTTCATTACGTCTCATGGACGGGTAACGAAGGAATTCATTCCAATAATTCTTCGGAGAATGCTCTGAATTGTCGCCAAAATATTTAATATTTTTGCTTGATTGACGTTCGCATCCAGCTGTGTGGACCCAGCAATTGGAGAACAAAATGAACGGAATTTAAGCAAATAAAATTGTTACTTTAATATACCCACAAAATTAAAAACAAAAGTTCTTTTTAAGTTTGGAACTGTTCAGATAAGTTTTTTTTTTGTGATGGCAATGTAACATTAGTAATTAAAAAAAGATGCGCAAGTATTAGATGTTCAAATCTAAAATCTGAATAAACTGCAAATATATTTAACCAACATTGTTTTAAATAGGTAATTACATTTGAAGGTATACTGATTATAACATGTCTCCTTTACAAGGAATCATAAACATGAGCATGAATTTATTTAAAAAAAATAAAATTGCTTTTATTTTAAAGTGACAGTGACGGAGGTCGGAAAATGTTGGACTATTTTGTAATAAACGTATTTTTCTTTAGGCATTCACTAAATAATTTTCTTAAGCCAATGTTTATCGTGCCTCAATAATATTCAAAATATTACTTTAGACGAGAGTTTAGCAAAATTTGCTAATCTGTTACCAATTACAATATGCATTAGTGATGTAACGAATGTGTGATTTTGGATATTCGCGAATGCGAATATTTGTTGCCGACATTCGCGAATGCGAATAGCGAATATTGACTTGCTTAGATTTCTACAATATTGCTCAATCATTGAAATTTCTACCCCCCCGAATTTTCAAAATGGTATAGGAATTTTAAATATTACAAAACTCCTCGGTTTTCTTAAACAATATTTTCTTGTAGTACCTTTTTCTAAAATGTACCGGTTAAGTATCCGGTACTTTTACCGAATATCCGATACTTTATTACCGAAATAATATTCGCAAAACATTCGCATATTTTTTTGCGAATACGAATGCGAATGTGAATACATTGAAATATGCGTATATTCGCGAATGCGAATACGAATATTCATTACATCACTAATATGCATAGCTTACTGCATTTTATTATAATATTTATTATGTAATAATTGCAGACAAGATAATTAATCGGTTACTGCAATCCACCCGATTCGAGTGATTTGTAGCAGACAAGATATGTTACGTTGATTTTTGCAAATTCACCTCATCACATATAAATTATACACACATCTATAATAGTGATGTTCTGAATAATTGCACAAATGAGGGAGGCACAACAAACCTAGAATATTGAAACTGAGAAAACATCACATTCCTATATCTGCTTGAAGTGTTGTTAATACTAAATCAGAGGTGGATTTATTAAACTACTGTGTCAGCGGATATACAAAAAATTTTACATTCATAGTGAAATATTTCTGAATAATGGACTGATGTGCCTTTGCACGTGAACCTCTCAGACATTATATGTCTTTGCTAGTGAACCCCTCGAACATTATATGTCTTTGCTAGTGAACCCCTCGAACATTATATGTCTTTGCTAGTGAACCCCTCGAACATTGTAGGCATCACTAGTCCATAATATATTATTCTTTAATTAGCCAATGTTATATTATCCGTACCTGGGAAAATATTTTACAATAACTTCAAATATCACAATTTTGATGTGATGAAAACATTACGTTGCTTATACTCTGAAGTGCACAACACAATATTTAATTTACTGTTTTTACCAATAACGCAAGCTTTTTTTGAATTAATTATAAATAAAACACTTTTTTATAGTATATCCCTGTGACTTTTTACTGGACGCGAGCCAGCTTGCAAGAGCTTCCGCTCTCATCATCAAGCTAGCGTAATAGTGACTTTTACACTAGTCTGATGATGACAGCGGAAGCTCTTGAAAGCCGGCTCGCGCTCAGTAAAAAGTCACAATGGATATACTATAAAAAAGTGTTAACTTGACCAAAAACCGTCGATTGAAAATATCAACTTAACTTTTTTGACTTATTAGGATATTGTCAATCAATTGAAACTAGTAAGAAAAATTAATATCAATTTCATTAATAAAAATATGCATTGTTTTTATATTAATTCGATATGGAATTCTAATGAGAAACAGCACATTCAAAATATTTACATACCTAAAATGAAATATACAGTATTCTTCATCATTCCAGTGCTTCCAAATCTTTTTGTACCTACTTACTTTTTATATTTTGTTGCAGAAAATTAATAATGTTGTATTATAATGTGTATTGTTATTTATTGAAAACTCCTACATACCTCCTTTGGTACAACAATTGTACTAGTCATAGAATAGTCTTACCGTGCATACATACTGCATTCATTATTTGTTTGGTTTTTTCTAGTTAAACATATTTTCTCAGTTGTTGGTCTTATTACTTTTTTTCTGCTTCTCTTGTTTATTGTTATACATTAATTTTTATTAAATTCACAGTCTAGCATGTCCAATATCTCAATTTTCAACATTCTGCCACCTTCATGGTGTATTTGACATTTGAAAATCATACTATTCTATTGATAAATCAAAATACTGTGATGTGTTTCGCATAATTTTTGAAAATTGCAAACAAAAAACAGATTGACGCTGTCCCTTTCTAACAGTTAGTTATTACTATATAAACCTTCAATGATTCTAAGAATATTGTTGTTACTTTCTTGCACCAGAATTTTGTTAGAAAGGGATAGTACTAATACATCTGCTCCCACGTCGAGCGCTTTTTTTTTCAGGAATATCAATCAACCTTATTACAAAAGCGTAAAGCATATTATTTTATACTTGGATTTGGTCAAATAATGCGCAATCTACTTATATTACTATTTTGGGTACTCTATGTACAGTAGTCTTGAAAACAACTTTATTTTGTTCATTTATGTAATGTCTAGATTAACACTAAACATCAACTGTTAATTTTCATAAAGAAAAAAATGTAAATGCATAGAGAACAGAAGAATTGTTTACATAAATATATAAGTTATATCTATGGTTATTTATAAATATTTGATTGATATCCATTGCAAATCTCACAAGTATGTAAGGTTTGCGTCAATGATAAAAATTGTTCATAAGATCAGCGGCCGGCCGTAGTCAAAACATGTTTTAGCATTATGTACATAATGCTTTAATGTGTTTTGACTACGACCACTGGATTTTTTGATTCCAGTGGAATTGTTAATGTCGTTAAATATGAATAAAAGTAATAAGTTTTCAAATATAAGTAAAAAAAAAACTGAGGGAATATGTTCACTTGCAAGATGTAATTTATTATGAGTTTTGTGAAAATATTTAATTAATTTTGCATTATGCATAGTATACCTGTTACAGTGATATACATGAAACCATAATAATGTTATATCATTGAGATCTTATATATATATATTTTTTTAATGTTTTGTTCATAAATAATAACATACATAACCAAGAATATATTTTTAATATTATTATATAGGTACTAATAAATTATTTAATATATTGTTAATCTTGTGTTTCGGCTTTGCAGAATAGTGTGAATTGTAAAAGATTATGCAGTAGTATGGAACATCTTATTCTTCTATGTTTTACTTATTCACTGTTAAACAAAAGAAATATTAATTGTTTATCTTAATAATAAGATGTTATGTTTTTTTTTCAGATTTAAAATAAATTTAAATAATATCACTTTTTTCATGTGGTATGCCAAAACTACATTTCGAAAAATCTGAACTTTTTTATGTAATTTGATTGTTTCCATTAAAATGCCTTAAATTTATTCTGCAAATCTTAAAATAAACCTAGTTGTACATTGGTAGATATTTTTAGAAGAGACAAATAATATAATACAAAACTGACATAAAAAGTTTCATCTAAAAAAAGTCATGGAACTCTCATGATATTTATTTTTTGCTCTTAAGAATATCAGGGACACATTTATATATGAAAGTAACATAGTTTATTTTAGCCTTTTTATTTATAGGTGATATATTTTTATATTGAAGTTTTATACAGTGCGCACCCATTAAATTTTGTAAAGCTGAGAATGAATATGATGTTTTGAATACAGCTATTTTTATAGAATAGATTTGTTATTAGATATTAGATTTATTATAATACACAAAGGTGCTGTGATTCATATAATTACATTTGATTACTATAAGTTTCATATTATAATTATTATATACATACCTATTGTTATACACATATAATGTTGTTTACAATAAAAATGTACAAGGGTTTTGTGATTGACTGTTTCACATTTGTATTATTTTTTCTGAACTCATTTGCGCTGACTGGTGGAAGGTTACTGTATAGAAGGAGAACGTGAAGGCTTTTGCATTATTTTTAAGAAAATTATGTTATGGTGCATGGTCGTGTTCTGCATCAACTTGGTGCAGCAATTACAAAACAGCGCTCGATTACTTCACAACGGCCAATGATAGTCCTATGCACTGTGTGTAATTGTATAAGAGCGTAGGTAGTCGAATATTTCTGGAGTGTCAGATTACACAACTTCATATTATCATCTGCTGGTGGTTGACAGTGCTTCATACAATTACATAATACCGCTGTTGGCCTGTTAACTATCATGATGTAATCAAGCACTGTTCTGCAGTTGTTGCCTGAAATTGATGCTGAGCGCGACAATGCACCATTAATACATATTATCAATTAATTATCCAGGAACAATCTCAATTGATGCAAGTCTTGATAGAACCTAGGCATAAATTCTCCGTTGCTTGTTTGGTAAATGTGTCACTAACCGATACATAAACAAATGTATATGTCCAGCAGATGCAGTACCTATTTATTAAATTCAATTGTATTTTTATATCTTACACTGTGCACCTCCCGAGTTGCAAATGTGAAACAGTTGACAATGTTATATTTTCTTAAATATCATAAGTGTGCGTTAGTTTATGAATTGAATAAATCAGAAACATCGAGATATAATATATGTAAGGAATAAATAAAAAATATTATATACATATTTTATTATAGATTTTATGAAATTTTACAATCCTAAAATTTATTATCTACTTGTCAAACAGCTATATGTTGTGTAAGGTTTTCATTTTTTGTGCAAAAAAACTTTTCTTGGAATACAACCTTTTTTTGTATATTATGTTATTAAAAACACTGACAATAGATGCCATTCTGGTTTGATAACTGTTTTTTCAACATAATACTGTTAATATGTTTGTTTTATTCAATGTCAAAATGTAATATTATCATGTATTTGGTGCATGACACAACAGACATCAGGAAACCACCGAAGCTCAGAAAAGAAATTTTAGTGGTCGTCTCACGTGTGTGTGTTATACACCTAACATATATTTTCTTTCAGTTTGTTATTGAAAAATAAAAATATTTACATATAATGTCATTATTTTACAATTTGTAAAATTATTTCTCTAACTCTTTGTTGTCCTAAAATCTGTTAATATTTCTTGAGTTTGTAATAATTCAAATTTGTTGGTTTCATATGACTAATTCTTATTTAAATTTTAGATATTTATTATTAAGTTTAATCATATGTTTTGACAACCTCTTTTTCACAATACTTTTATTATCTTACACAAGATACCTCTGCATTACAATTTCCTTTCGTATTGTATATTTTATTGCTTATGTTAATAATATTTATGTTTTATTATGTCACTTAAATCTCGAATATTAGTTTTCTTACTCAATTTTTATTATTGTGTTCGTTCTGTTATTAAATAATATGTATATTTTAATTTCTGAGAATAATATGTATCGAGGATGAATTCAGAACTAATCATTGAAAATAATAGACAAGTTATTCTATTATTTTATAACATGTATTTACGTTTGTTCTGAGGCAGTTCTAGTCTCCAAATATTCCTTGTGTTCTTTATTCCATCTATACACGGTGTAAGAACACAGTGAGTAGTATAATGTTATTAGTTAAGACTCCAACCTTAATGTCTTCAGAAAACTATAAAAAAATAATTCTCTTAAAATTTCCTGTACCTATATAAATAAATATTACAGATTTCTCAATATATCCAAATTTGTACATCGCAAAAGAAAATGTATATTATTAGAAAAGTCTGTTAAAATCATTACAATTGCATCATAATTTATTTACTTATAATTTTTGTATACAAAGATGATCCTTACTGCAAATTAATTTTTATTAAATATATCTGTTGAAGATTTTCATTTTATATTCATAACGTCTTGGTAGGTAATACAGTTTGGTGTTAAATATACCTAATGCAGTAGGTGAATACTTAAATCTGATGTTAATAAATTGTTCTGATGTATTCATAGTCACATTTCTTTATCAGTAACACGGTAGGAAAGAAAGAATGACACTTTGAAAATGCATAATGATTGTGATTGTAATTTACTGTTCTAAAAAAATAATAGGAAATTCAAATTCATTTGAAACATTGTATAAAGATATTGAACCTTTACAAAAACTTTATTTATTAACCATTAAGCTGATAATGTGTTAGAATGTGAGTACAGAATTTTTGTATTAACAATTCCAGAACAGATGTGGTTTCTACAGCTAATTTTAAGTTTTACTTGTTTAAATCATCTTTTCTTATAATTTAGTTTCAATACTAATCAATTTATAATAAATAAAAAACAAAAATTGTTAAATTCAATGCAAAGAGGTTGATTTTATCGCTGACAGGCTAATCTTATCTTAATGCAAGTTTTTGCATTTTATACAGTTTTGTATTTTAAATTTGAATATCCTATTTTTTATTGAATAAACTTTCATTGTTTTAATCATACATTTAAAATCAATGGATGTTATATATGTGTGAATGTTTTTAATTATTTTTGAATGTCGTGTCACATTTTTTCATTTCATAAACATTGTTAGTTTATAAACTATGTACCTGGTATAAAATAAATAAATATTAAATAAATAATTTGTATCTTATTTTTAATAAATATTACAATCCTTTATAAATTATCAGATGTCAGATATTGAAGGAGACCCACGACCACCTGGATAGCGCAGAAGTCTGGAGACTTCCGTTTATCAGATAATTAAATTTTGTCCAAGAAGTAAGCCACGCCTTTTAGCTCGCTGAGAATTATTATTGTCGAGACAGAATTAGTGTCGTTTATGCGCCAAAGTGCCTTAAGGACACTGTATAATTCATCAATTCTAAGACATTGTATGGTATGGTTACTATTGAAATAAATCACTGGTGAAAACTTAAAATGAACTTTGGTTGTTACTTTTATGTAAAGATTTGAATTGAGATATGTATTTCAATCATTCAACCCCTCCGCACAAGCATTTAGTTGCTAATGGAAGTTATAATATAATTGTATACCTACTGTACTTATTTAAAATTAAAAAAAAAAAAACAATTATGTCTGTCATCCAGTTCAACTACTAGAAAATTTTGAGTTTCTCAACTCAGCTCAAAGAATAGTGTTGATATTTTCCACCCATCCTAAATGTCTAATATTTATTGGCATATAGAGGACGACTTGTAAGTTTATTATATGGGATTAGTCTACTGCAAATGGCGTGGTAGTATTGAATGAGCTTAAAAAACTGGGTAATAAATAATGCATCAAATAATAATTACAAATTTATTACTGATTAAACAATAAAGGGCCTCTTAAGTTACAATATAATACACTAACTTAAAACAATTTATATATTATTAGGTACTCTGTACAATTTAATACATTTTTTTTTAGATTTTATTTATTCTATTAAAATGTTATACAGAAAAAATACACTCATCTGGCAGAGCTAATATAGCTTGTGTCCAGGTGCCGTAGACAAACCGTACTTAGCGATCGACTACTGGCGAACTTTTCGACAATCTACCTACATTTACCGTATAATTATGCGTTATTGTTGCAGTTATTGTCAAAAATTCGTTTGTAGTCGATAGCCAAGTGCGTGTTTGTCTAGGGGGTCTGACCAGACTACATAAATACAAGATAAAAAAAAACAGCTTAAAAGGTATAACAAATAAAAATACAGTGGAACCTCTCATAACGAGTTTAATTCGTTCCAGACTCTTACTCGTTATGCGAAACATTTTTTTCTATAGAAATCAATGTAAAATACAATAATGCGTTCCATGCCGAAAGAATAAGTATTCTTTTTTTTTTTAGAAAAGATATATCTGGGTTTTTGTTATAAACCCAAATACAACCTTATACACCTTTCACAGTAAGCTACTAAAAGCTTGTGTCGTGAAAGGGGAGTTTGCCGGCACCTGGTATCGAACCACGGACCCCATGTTCATAAGGCCGAGACTCTACCTCCAGGCTACCGACGAACTCTTGGAGTACTTAATGATTTTTTTTATAACGTTTATTCAAATAAAATTACTTATCTTATAAAAGAGTGTAACAACTTGTAATACAATTTAGATTAGAAAAAAAACGTACCTACCTAAAAAAAAATATGAATTTATGACAAATAATTAACCATTTTTAACTAAAAAACTAACCGTAAACGTAATCGTTTCGTTCTTGAGACTTCCTTTGAAGCATCCATCTTCTTAATTTTATCTTTGTTCTTGAGAATAGTGCAGATCGTTGATGTTGACCGATAGTACCTATGTACGTATATGTGAGCGCTAGATATGATTTTACGTTTCATTTCAACAGTTATTTTTATACTCTTCTGGCTGCCTTATTATGTTTTTTTCTTCGGGGACAATTTTGAACGGATTATAATACTTTGCACATAAAAAAATTACTAATAATATCAATACAAATATCGGAATAATGGGTGATCACATGCGAAACCAAGGCGCTAACGGAGAGAGTGCTAAACACAGCCTGATGTACTGGCGCGGAAGCCCCGGCTCACAAGGTCACAAGTGAAAGTCGTGAAAAAGGGACTTACCTACCCTTTCTATGTAACTCGTTATGCGAAATATCGCTCGTTATGGGAGCAACTTTTTCACATTTTTTTGCTTGCTATGCGACTTACTCATTATGAGAGGTGCTCGTTATGAGACGTTCCACTGTATTAACTTTAGATAAATGATGTTAATATTACAATTAGAAAAAAATAAAACACTCAACAGTGCAACATACATGCATACATATGCACAATCATACATTATTCATAGGCATTCCACCCGGTACGAGTGATTTGTGTATGAATCATACATTAATACACATTCAAAAAATAATAGAAAAACGTATAAATAATAAAATTTCACTTAAATATCAATCTAACTCCTTTCTGTCGATCAATTTTATGAATAAGTTCTCCATTTTCAATGCTTCCTATTGTAATTGTGTTGACCGACTTTATATCTTCTAGCTCTTTATAAGCTTGTTGTAATATCCTCGCCTTCCAAGTCTCATAATTCTCTGCCTTCTCACCCAAGTTTATGTCGTCTTTGTTCTCTTTATTTATTTTTTTACTTGCTGAAAACCATTTTATTCCATATTGGGTATATTACAGAAAAAGGAAAATATTGTTAAATGAATATTATTTATGTTATGAATTTTTTGACACAATTGGATGTCAGGGACTGGATTTTTTACTTACTAGAAGTGTAGATGTCATACATATTTTGAACTACTACATGATTATGATTAATCTGTAGTAGTTCAAAATATGTTTGAATACTATTTACTTCACAAGGCTAAAGCTCAGAAAATTAAGCTTGTAATTATGAAGGATAATTTTTTTTCTATTGACATTTAAGTAAATGTACATTCCCATCTCAGGGGCACTATAACTCTTCGTTAATAGCAATATGAGTGAAACAGTATTTCTTGTGAATTATTTTGTTAGCTAAAATAATCTGAGAATTATAAACATAATTTAAGAGATAATATAATTTAAGAGCATAACAGGACTTGGATTATTTTCTTGTAGTATTTTGAAAAATAAATTTAAAAAAATAATGATATTATTCTTATGAATTCAAAATAAAAACAATGTTTAATTTCAATATAAATCACATTAGACTCAGAGGCATCCATTATTATTGAGTTCTTGTTAGAAACTATGTTATCAAATCAATTACTAATAAACTCACTGACAATACCCTCAATTCTATTTCATTTTTAGTGTGCACTAACTAAAATAGTAACGTTCCAAGTTTAGTTAGTCTATATTGTTCACTTGATTGCAGATGCATTGCCGTAAAATGATTTAAGAAGAATATTGGTATTCTATAAACTCTAAAACTATAATTTTAGAACACGGTACATTATAGAACACAAATTTTAGTTCAAGTAAACTTAACTATAAAATTTTGTAACATACTTATTTTAATTTGAATCAATATAGAATAGGGGATAATGTATGTATGCCTAAAAGGCCTCCGGGTTAAGTGTTATTGGTGTCTGCCTGAAAGGCCTCTGAGTATTATTATTTGTAGTGAAAGTAAACATTGTTTTTATTTTGAATTCACTAAAATAAACTTTCACAAAGTTGTTCCAAACACGATAAATTGATAATAATCATTCTCACCTTCGACAGCATCACAAATCTTCTGTGCAATGCTAGAACTTTTAAGATTCTTACTTTCCAACTTGACACCCATTTCAGTCACAAGTGTATTCACCATTTTGGTCCAATCTGCCTCCAACTCACTCCACTGAGAAGGCTTCAAACGACTGTGACTTATGAATTTATTTTTGGCTATCTTAATTTTCTCAATCCTGTAAAATACTAGTTCCATCAAATATGCTTGCTACAATGTATTAAATAACTTAATATTATATTACTCAACATTGAATAAATTTGTCATCAATTGCAGATGCACTTTATTTTGCAACACTTTAATTCTATTTAGTAATAACAAACAAGTTTGATAATGACTTTGTAAGTTGAAACAAGATTACTCAATCATTAAAGAGTTGTAAAATTTAAACTATACCATCACGGCATATCCCACAAGTGGGGTAGCCAGGAGACCAGCTGCATGTAAGAAACATGCAAGCTGTCCTCTTCGTGCCAATATAAAATCAAGACATTCAGGATGGGTGGCAAACCTCATCGCTGAATTTAAGATGTAAAATGTCTTTATTTTTCGAATACGTGCCTTTTACAGGACACTCGAAAACTTAAGGAGAAGAGTGGGAGACCAATTCTTTACCGGGTGCTCCACGGGATAATTTAAACCATTTGTGTTTTCTTCATCATTAGGGAGTTTTACAAAATAAACGTAATAACTTTTTTCTATAAGTAGCATACTTGTAAATCTTTAAACAATAAAAATATCCAGGTTAGTTAAAATGATAAATATTGTAACAAAAAAATAGATCTGACATTTCTAATTGAAATTATTAATTTATGAATTTTTTGACACTATCGGATGTCAAGAGACTGGATTTACTTACCAAGAAGCGTAGATGTTAATCATAATTTTGATTTTTAAACCACTCCAAATTAATCATTCCAATCAATTCAAAGGCAACTAGTCAACCTATTTGAATAGTTAACTAGGTAGGTATGTTGCACATAGTACCTACACATACATATGTGAAATTCGTTTATGAATGAATGTATGACACAGAGTTTCTACGCTTATGAATCGACTCGAGACTTGGTTAAGAGTACTATTTAAACATGTGCAATATTCCGGATTCCTCTGCATCATGCTCATCATATGGCTCAGAAATTTTTGAAAGTTGTATGAATATAGTTCAAATCTATATTTTTCCGAGAGTTGATTTGTTTTTTTTTTATTTCACACAATGAATTTCCTTTGAATTGTTTGAAATGATTGATCTGGTGTAGTTTTAGTTTAACAATCAAAAATATAATTTCTAATAAAGTCTGATAACCACATTCATATTTTAATCAGAATATTAAACAAGGAGTAAAACAAGGGTGCGTGATGTCGCCATGGCTTTTTAACTTATACATTGATCATTTTATTCGTCCATTGAAAGAAATGAATGAAGGTGTTGATATGAATGGGATGAATGTAAGAGCGTTAATGTTTGCCGATGATTTGGTATTGATGGCTGAAAGTGAAAGTGATCTACAGCGAATGATGACGTGTGTGTATGAAAATTGTGCGATTAATGGATTGAGAATGAGTGCAAAAAAGACAAAAATTATGGTGTTTGAAAGAGGAAGTGAGAGAACAGTGTGCCAGATAATGATTGACAACGAAGTGTTAGAGCAAGTTGACGAATGTGTGTACTTAGGTAGTTTGTTCACGAGAGATGGGAAGTGTGAAAGCGATATTGAAAGGAGAAAAGTTGCTGGCAATAAGGTAAATGGTGCAATCCGACCAATAATTGCAAAAAGAAACATATCCACCACAGCTAAAAGGTTGGTGCACTCTGCTATCTTAGTGCCAACACTTATGTATGCAAGCGAGTCGTGGACATGGTTAAAGAAGGATGAAAGTGGCATAAGTGCAGTGGAAATGAGATCATTGAGAAGGATGTGTGGTAAAAGTCTGAGAGATTGTGTGCGTAACAGTGATATACGAAAGGAATGTGGAATGAAAGTTGGTGTAATAACAAGGATGAATGTAAATAAGTTAAGATGGTTTGGACACGTTGAAAGAATGAATGAGGACAGAATGACTAAGAAGATATATTTGGCTGAGAGAATGGTGCTCGGAGACGTGGACCTCCGAGGATTAAATTGCAAGATCATTTAAATCAAATCCTACAGGATGGTCACGTGTTGAGCACATTGAACAGGAGAGCATGCATGAGGAATTGTATGACAGTGACGGAAGCGAAAGATGTATGCAAGGATAGAAGGAAGTGGCGCTCGATCCTTTCTGCCTACCCCGCGAGGGAAGCGGCGTGATGGTATGTATGTATGTATATTAAACAAACCTGCAAGCCTGGTAAACAGCCATGCATGAATACTGAGGATGTTCCAAGTCACATATCTGTAAATAAACATTGCACCATTATAAGATACAAGAAATTTAAGTATTTTACGAACCACGCAACTATCATAATTCTTTATGACATTTTTCCTGTGTCATGATAGATTTTAATGACTTACCTTGATTTCATCATTTTTAAATTTCTCCAAGATAGTGTTGGCCAGTGTGGATGCCTGAGCACACCCCAACTGCACACAAAGACTGTTAATGTTCACACCTGTCTCCAAATCTAGAATCTTTTTAATATTATGCTTACTATTGGCATATATTGATTTCTTCAATGCTGAGAGCTTGACACCTAATTCCTGTAAGAGTCTTAATTGAATTGAAAAATATTTACATGATATATTATTATTACAGACATTAAACAACCAAAATTAAGGTTTAAGTAAATTGAAAAATTATCACTATTTACAGTATCAAATGGTATTCCTAGACAGTCCGTAGCAATATCCAAACAAATGATGGCCCTGGCATAGTCATTCAAATTACTTGTTCCAGTCATCTTGATCTTAATTAGTCTCTCAAATTCACAGGCTTTACTGAAATACATAAATAGAAAGTGTAACTAGACAAATCAATCATTCTTCAAATTATTATTATTTTACAAAATACTTTTAATATTTGATACTAAGAATCGCTTTATAAAATGGTTATGATGTCATAATATATATAAGCAGTTTATTTTAGAAATCTCAAAACATTAATAAATTCGCATACTCTTTTTTGAATATTCAACGAGGATATAGTAATTCCACTGGTGACTATTAACTTGCTAGCCCGATTTCGATAACTTCTGCTTTCATCATCATACAAATGTAAAGTGATTTTACATTACTTCACACTTGCCTCATCCTCGATGATGAGAGCGGAAGGTAATTACTTTTAACAGATCTACATTCAGACAGCTGTTTTTGTACAAGAAAATATTCACTACAGCCAGACTAAGTAATTGATACTTCCATTTACTAAAAACAAGTTTACCTCAACGCTGAATTCTCATCCTTCAATCCTAATTTTGAAGCCATAAGTTTCATTATTGCACTCATCATGAAAAATTTTAAGTTTTCGTCAAAAACAGGAAAAAAAACTATCCCTTTAATGAATTATCTTCTAAAGAACAAAGTTGGAAGCCCGCGAAATTTTGTATCACAAATCTGTCAATGTCAAAACTTCACAAACACCATAGACATAATTATTAAAATATCCATAGATTTTTATTTTCTGTGAAAATACCATAGCTTTTTTTATTTTTAGCACACAGCTCATTGGCATCACACGGCCCAATGGGCATTCACGGGACTCCGTGACGTCATCAGCTGTTAAGAGTGTTTTGACAAACGTCAAAAATTTTGGGTTTTATTTTTGGAAATTCTTCATAATTTAGATATTTAAAAAATTTTAACTGACATATTTGTGTTTTCCGACCTCAAATTTACTGAATTCGATCATTTTTATTAAAATCCCCCACGACTGCAAGTGGCCCATTCCATACAAAACCTTTTCGATGTTAAGTAGCATTCACATTACTTCACTTTGGATGATCATCCAGAGTGTCAGGGTCAAACCTGTTCATCGAAAGTGAACACGTCTGTTCACATTTGTTCATCCTATGCTTTCACTGCCATGTCTACTTTCTCACTCATGTTGTATGTAGTTTGACGTATTTTCGCATAAAAATAATTAAACAAATTCAAAAATGAAAAATAACACTTAAAACAAATTAATATAGCTCTCGACTGCATAATAATTTTGTACATGATTCTGACATTCAATACAAATTCATAGAGAATTAAACAAATAATAAGATAAAACTTGTTTATGGTCGTTTCAGTGAAGGGACCTTTCATCAAAATTATGAAGAGTGGTAATCTCTTTCCTCCGTCATCGCTAGTGATCACTATTGATGAAACGCCTGTTCAAACCTGTTCATCTTGGAGGATCATCCGGAGTGATCACTGAAAGTGAACAAATGTGAACGCCCCTTAAGACAAATTGAGACTGTGTTGCAACGGTGTAGATCTACCTTAACCTAGAAACAAAGAAAAAATCATAGAAAATGTTGAAAAAATTATGAAGAAAATCAACACATCCCTTCTTGTCATTTCAGCATTTTGGTGTCTATGGTTGTCTGCGGCCGAGTGAGGGAAGAAGCGCCAAAGGTCGATTGCTTGACGTCTCTATTTTAGGTAAATATTGGTATTTTAAGCATAGTTTATCGTAATTTTACTTTCCTTTACATTTTCTCTTCGATTTATGTACAAACGCATAATTTTTTGTGTAGTCCAAATGTTTTTGTCGCATTTTTATAACCTTACAATTTGTGGTAACTTTGACTCAGATTCCCATGTCTCTTTCTTATTTTTACAACAGCATCTCAAATGTAGGTACAAGATAGCAAATTCGTTATCAGAGTTGCTTTTTAACTTTCAGTGAGATTTGTTTGTATTTTGACCCCCCCAATGAGTCATCACTTCTTTAGTTTGAAGGATGAAATGACATCAATGCATTAGAAAAATATTATATCTTGTGTTCATATTTCCAGTACTGTAATGTATTTTTTAGATATTCGGTTTTCACACATATAAGTATTCTGCAATTATTATTTTATATTTGAAGTTTTGATATTGATAATCGTTGCCATGAGGTGAAATTTTACTTAGTTTATCTTCTCAGTGTTGTTTTAGAGTTTAAGATAAAGTTTCATAGAAGGTTTTATTTACATGTTGTAATATAATATGGTATAAATATCTAATATTAGATTGTTGATCAGTGTGCAAAAAACAATTATGATTTATGTATTTTTCTGTAACAAAGAAATAAAGAAGGTCGCTGTAATCCACTTTACACAACTATGTCCTGAGCATTAAGATTGCTAAGTATCAAATACAAATAATTATACTTACCTTTTATTTATTACCTATCATACATTACAAACACAGTTTTATTGCTTGTGTGGGTATTAATTAATCTTTGTAGTTAAAATTGTTTACATGTAACATAGTTGAAGGCGTAACAAAGGTGCTAAGTATCAAATTTTTAATAATGAGTTTTCACTCCCAATTGGCGTTAAACACAAAGAACAATAAAAGTAAAAAGTTGCAATATCCAGCCTTCAATTATACTCACATTTAATACCTAATATCCAGGGTGCGCAATGAATACCTATTTATGTTAGATATTGTGTTAAATAATATTGTATAGTTGTGTACAAAATAGTTTAGTGATATAACCTAGATAATGTTTTATGAAATGCTCAACTTTGTGGAAAACCACTGCAAGCATTTGTTTAAGAATCATAATATCTCGTGAGTAATAAGGAATTTCTCAACCTAAACCAAAGCTTTAAATAGTGGTGGAACTAGAATTTGTGCGTGTGTACTTATAAAAATGTAAATGTTGTGTGTGTATATTATTTTAGTGAATCATTAGAGATGTCAGTAGAGCAGGTGGGCCCATCAGGTGGGGGAGGCACCACAGAGGAGGGGGGGAGGGTATTCGGGGGCTGTGAGGGCCCTGATGCTATGTACGTCAAGCTTATCTCATCTGATGGACATGAGTTTATTGTCAAAAGGGAGCACGCACTCACCTCGGGAACCATCAAAGCCATGCTCAGTGGACCAGGACAGTTTGCTGAAAATGAAGCTAATGAAGTGAATTTTAGAGAAATACCGTAAGGATCTATTACAAATATCATCTCATCACTCTTGATCCTTTATTTGTTTGATAAATATGTATTTAAATTGATTGTTTACTTGTTCTCTATTGCAGGTCACACGTACTACAAAAGGTTTGTATGTACTTCACATACAAAGTTCGATACACAAACAGCTCTACAGAAATACCAGAATTCCCCATCGCACCTGAAATCGCTCTGGAACTGCTCATGGCTGCCAATTTCCTCGACTGTTAGCTGCAATGTGGTCTCATTCGGGGTGAAAAAAATCTAAATTAATAATCATACGATGATGTACTGAAAACTAGTAAAACATTTGATAACAACTTAAAAAATGTAACTAACCATCCTGTTGTACAATAAGGACATCAATGTTTTGTCATGATCGGCATAATGTCGACCATTAGATTTTATGCACCAATGCAAATTATTCATAATTTCTGTTACTAAGCTTTCTGCGTATGATTATTGCAATATTATAAACAAATCTTTTGAAAAATCTATTCACAAGTACTTCTACCGATTGTTCAATGCATACAACTGTTTCATTTTTCCATTTAAAAATATTTTAATAAATGGCATAGGTGTACTTGCGCAGTTAGGATGTTTTCAAATTTAGGTCATTAATGTTTTATTGTTTATTGTATAAATTTCTCTATTAATATTATTTAAATGTATTATTATTTCTCTATTTTTGTATGGTTCCCCTATTATATATAAATATTTATATTCTCATTATTTCATCTCAGATTACAAATGAATGTTAAACTGGAGTAATTTAATTTAATTTTCAAAATATACTTGTAGGTTTCGGCCCAAATGATTTTATGAGAAGTAAATTGTCTGCTACTTTCACTATTGAATTCAATTTAGAAATTATTTAAAGAACTTCATTTATTTGGTTTCTTTAGTAACATGCTTATTATAATTTATTAAATATGATTTATTAAATTATTGTAATACACGTCTACTCTGAAAGCAGTAGCTTAGAATTATTATTAATACTTGTGTTCTGTCTGTGGAAAACATTTAGACACTATTTACTCAAAGTGTATTAAATAGAGAGTTATTATATAAATAATAAAAAAAAAATGTATAAAAATTATTATACTTACTTACATATATTACATGTTTATGAATACATATGTTTTGTGTGGTTTGATATCGAAATCGGACAAATCTGTTTTTTTTTTACTAACTATCCAAAAATATTATTTGCGTTAAATTCTATAAGACTGCATTTTCCAAAACATTCAAATCCTATGAAATTTATGTGTAAAATAGCTGAGGAATTCAATATTAGTTCTGAAAATAGTTAAAATTCAATTACACTTCTGTTGGATTAACTACGTGACAATTGCGAGATATTTTATAATATAAAGTATTTGTACTATGTATTATCTGTTATAGGAGATAATACTTTTTATAAATACTTTATATTATAGAAATTCAATTATATTGTGTGCTCTACTGATATTTTACTATAAATGGATTTGTCCACATTGGAACCCAAGGCACTTGTATATTATATTTTTTATGGTTAGTGGCTCAGTGATGCCACATTACTGTTTTATGGTTAGTGGCTCAGTGATGCCACATTACTGTTCTATGGTTAGTGGCTCAGCGATGCCACATTACTGTTTTGACTTCTTATGACCTTATTTATGTTTATAAATTAATGCTTCTCATTCGCTTCAAGATTGTACTAACCTGTGAATATTAATATATTCTGGCATCTTATAAGGGGCACAACCTTCAGATTTAAAACTTAGTAATCTTAAGAAATAATCAAAAAGGCAACTTAGGGATACACTATTTCGTATGATTTTGCTCATTCATTTGTGTTTTCTTTATATTAACATCAAAAATGTTTAATCATTACTACTTGACAGTTCCATACTTGATTCATCTTGATAAAATGTTATATTTCATATACATATAATTATTTTCTTATAGTCCACTAAACAAGTTGTGTCAATTTGTAAATGTGTGGAATTATGATGGAAAATAGTGGCACTATGATGTATACTGTACTAATAACTTGATTAGGGTAATAATAAACGAAGCATCTACTCTTAAAAATTTGAACGGGATTTTGTTTATATTCATGTTTCACTTGCAATAGTACTAACGTAGAATTAAGGAATTCAATTAAATTACATTGATTCTGTCTGCTATCGAATAATATGTAAGAAAACAATTAATATTATGAATTTAATAAAACTAAAAATTTGTGAAATTAAACTTTTTGTATACAAAATGATATAATTTTTTTTGTAGATTTGAACTCAGAGGAAGGAATATATTATACGGTTATACTTTACGGTTAATTTTTAACTTAAATTTGTAAATACCATTTTATAAGCATAAAATTTTAGCTCGGCAAAACTAGCAGTTTTATGTGGAAATGGATACGTTTTTTGTTGGATGTTGAAAGTTAGCACATTATCCAGATGTTTGGTATCTTTTTCCAGTCACCAATATTCTACAAAGTGTTTACAGATCTACTTAATATTTATTTATAATCAGATTATTGAAGCAGGTTTCATATTGTTGCCATAGTAGAGGCAAAAAAGTAATTACCTTAACTATTTATAGTCGATATTGACATACATAGGCTATTTATAATTTATTATTATTGTATTTTTATATTTTTACTCTTCCCAATATAGAGCCTCACATCCTTCATTTATAATTAGAAATAGATGAATACTTGTCAAACTTGATGTAATCAACTAATAAATAACATTCACTCCCTTATATTTCTATGTTGTAGAATTAACTTCCTACTGCCCTAGACAAACCGCACTTGGTGATCGACTACTGACAAACTTTTCGACAATCTGCCTACAATGTACCGTGTTTATTATGTGTTATTGTTGCAGTTATTGTCTAAAAGTTGGTGTGTAGTCGATCGCCAAGTGTGGTTTGTCTAGGGGGTCAGTACATTGTTGTGTGTCGCCTATTACTACAATGTGATTATACATTACAGTTCAGTCTAATTTTAAAAGAAGTCTCGTCCGAATTACAATTGTTTTGAAATTGGTATTGTAGATGTGTGCTAGTAACGTTACACTCTCGTCATTAATTATGTACATGTATTATCAAACATTGTAATGTATCCCCAGATAATTCAGATAGTAATGTGTATGTTATATTAGTAAGAATATGGACTGATATTGATTTTGCAATTAGAAATTTGTGAATTTTTCTTCAATAGCACATTATAATCAATAATATTACAAATAAAATATATTGTTTATGAGATTATTTTTTTATTTGGAAATGAGGTGGTAACTGTGTGGATGAGTGTGAGTGCGTGTAATTATCTATTTATCCCACGAAAGGAATAAGAAATGAACATCTTGCATGCGGAATATGAGAGGAAACTTTTGATTTAATATGAACTACAAGATTAGAGATCGCAACTTTCCATTGGTTCTCTCACATCCCTTCCATAACATACATATAATTATTTAGTCTTGGAAAGTGTTTTTCCTCTATTATTAGTAATTCTCGATGCTAACTATATTAACCCCCAGGGGTCGAGGAGGGCCTGCAGGGGGTCTATGTCTACATAATACTTCACTACTGTTATTGAAATTCAAACCTTTTAAAGTGAGTAGCAGGGGGTCTACCCAAAACCGAAAAACATGGCAAGTGATCCATGAGAGAAGAAAGTTTGGAAACCTCTGATCTATATAATATAAAACTATTGAAACACAAAAAAATGTAATACTATTTATTGGTGTCTGCTGTAGAGAGTAATTTTAGGGAGTATCAATAGATTAAGCTTGCATAAAGTTTCAAGCTGCTCTAAAAATATTATTTTATTTTACAAAAACACACGACACAGGCCTATTACATGTTTGAATACAATTTGAATAGTATAAACAATACCAGGGACATAAAAAAAAAGATAAAACAAACTTATAACACCAGCAAACCGAAGGTAATAAACAGAGAAACATTAAGAAATAAAATTATACCTATGGTGAGAATAATATTTAAAGTAATCTGGTTCGAATCTGTACTCCGAAGCTCTACCAAAAAGGTGTGTTTTCAACTTATTTCTGAAGCCCTCTCTATTTTCCTCCTCTCGCAGATCCAGAGGCAGTTTGTTCCAGCACCTGGTAACTTTTGTGTATGATCCATAGAATTTATAAATATCATATACTTAAATATCATATCCTGTAAGAGGCAGGTGTTCGAAAAAATTAAGACATTGTACATCTTAAATTCAGCGATGAGGTTTGCCACCCATCCTGAATGTCTTGATTTTATATTGGCACGAAGAGGACAGCTTGCATGTTTCTTACATGCAGCTGGTTACCCCACTTGTGGGATATGCCGTGATGGTATAGTAGTAGTAGTCGATATTTAGAAGACATGAACAATGTTTTTCTTCACACATTGAGTATAGCAGATATTTCTCTTGATCAATATAATACTGAGAACACAAGGTTATAGGGTCATTCATAGGTGCTGTGAGTGTTATTAAAAATAGTAGATTCCATAAGAAGAAAATATTATAATCCCGGTAGTTAAACTCATAATTGAAAATTTATTGTTATTATTGTATCATATTATTTTATGCATTATACCTAAATATCGTAATAACTTAACTGGAACAAAGAAATTTGCGAAAAATGTGCACGCTATTGTCCTTGCATTTTTCATTGCTGGCAACACTAAATAGCAATACGGCGAGGCGAATTGTCAATAATTTGTCGGCAGCCATTTTTCAGGAAAAAATCACAAGAGGTAGGATTTCTAATATTGTTTTAACATATATTTTTTTTTGTTTGCTGTTTTTATCTAACGTTGTAAGTTTGGTGTTTTGCATTTATAAAAACTGTAAAAAATCCTTTGGTTTTTCCTATTATATACAATAAGTTAGATAACTTGAGATGGTAAGGATGTAGTGCATTGTAACTATTTTGGGTAATTATTTCATTAATGTTCGCGTTTAAAATATTTCATTGTGTTTGTTGAGCTATTATATACTTTCTGTAACATAATGTCGCCGTTCCCCAATTATTTTTATGATTTTCGAATAGCCGAAATGACAGAAGGGCGACGCGTATTACGTAACGTGAAGATTTTTTAATAATACGTCGTGAAGATTTTTTCATAATACGTCGGATCCCAAAGATGAATACTTATCTTTCCACCCCATTATTGAAATCATTTTCGCACGTTTACATATTACCTTAAAATGCATCCAAGTAATTTATTAATAGTCATGTTGTACTGAACATTACCAGCTGATTACCGTAAATAAATTTAAGGTTAAGTATGTAATTAATTTTAAAATATTGATTTCATCATGTACAAACCTAAATTCTATCTGTCAGAATAATTCCATTTTTTGTCATATTGAGACGGCGTTTTATCTTGTTGAATTATTTAAAGTAACATTGAGAATACTTGAATTCAGTAGTGAATGATCAATTTTCTTTCATTCAATACCTAACATAATCTTAATGATATATGGCCGGTCTCAATAATCTAACCGAGATAGCCTTGTCGACGCGATCCGAGATAGAACGCCAATTTGTATCTATCTTCGACCTGCGTCTCAATAAAGAAAAAGTACGTGGCCAGAGATAGATAGGGTTCCTATCGCTGTTCCCTCCGATTGCCGATGCGATTGATATCCGCATCATATTATAATTACGAATGTTTGGAGTCAAAAAACTTTACAAAGTTTAATTTATCGACCGACGGTTCTTGGTGGAAGTTCATTTTAATAATTTTTAAAATGAAACATGATATTATAGTTATTCCACTATTGACTTTATTTATTTTTACAAGCCGGCTCGCAAAAATAAATAAAGTCAAATAGAGGAATACTTATATTTCGTGTTTCATTTTAAAAATTATTAAAAAACTTTACTAATACCACTAAAAATGATTATATGCGCGACCAAGGTTTTAAGAAACACGATGTTTTGCCATATACATTATACTACCATACTTTACAATACCCTCACGGCCCTCACGCCGTGTCCCAAGTGGGGTAGGCAGAGAGAACGGAACGCCAAACAGATCTATCTTTACACACTTCCTTCGCTTCCTCCACATTCATACAGTTTCTCATACACGCACGTTGGTTCCTCTTACTGAACACGCGGCCGTCCTTGAGAATTTGATCCACGTGGTTCTCGGACGCCCGTGCTTGCTCACACCCTTTCTTTCAAACAAGTATATCCACTTTGTCATTTTTTAAAGGGCAGCGCCCGCCACATACCTCGTGCCGTACCTGGAGATATGTATCTCCATAACGACACACACATGCACAAACAGAATTTAATGTCGCATTAAAGCGAGAAATGCTACCTCGAGGGAGCACTCTAGATTTAGCGGCCACACACCAAAAAATTTGGTGCAAAAAGGGAAGGGAAGAAATGGGAATATGCCTTTTTCTCTATGCAGTATCGCTAGTTACTTGAAGGGGATATTAGGCTACCAAAGAAAGTACAGAAGTTTTTGAAGGCGAAAAAGTTTTTTCTTGTGGCCACTAATGGCCGGTCTCAATAATCTAACCGAGATAGCCTTGACGACGCGATCCGAGATAGAACACCAATTTGTATCTATCTTTGACCCGCGTCTCAATAAAGAAAAAGTACGTGGCCAGAGATAGATAGGGTTCCTATCGCTGTTCCCTCCGATTGCCGATGCGATTGATATCCGCATCATATCGACTGTGATCAGGACAAAGGGTTTAAACCACATCGGTAAAATTTCATAGGAGAAGCAAAAAAACTGTGGGATAAAGAAAATGACAAAAATTATTGTCATTATTATTTTACCATCTTATTGTAATGTAGTTCTTTTATTATGTCATAAAAATTGAAGAGAAAATATTCAGGAACTATCAAGTTATAAGCAAAAAAAAACAGAAAACGACTTTTGCCTAAATTGTGGTTTAATGCCTTTGTCCAAACATTCGTAATTATAATATTATTATAATTACGAATGTTTGGAGTCAAAAAACTTTACAAAGTTTAATTTATCGACCGACGGTTCTTGGTGGAAGTTCATTTTAATAATTTTTAAAATAAAACACGATATTATAGTTATTCCACTATTGACTTTATTTATTTTTGCAAGCCGGCTTGCAAAAATAAATAAAGTCAATAGTGGAATACTTATATATCTTGTTTCATTTTAAAAATTATTAAAAAACTTTACTTATACCACTAAAAATGATTATATGCGCGACCAAGGTTTTAAGAAACACCATGTTTTGCCATATACATTATACTACTATACTATACTATACCCTCACGCCGTGTCCCAAGTGGGGTAGGCAGAGAGAACAGAACGCCAAACAGATCTATCTTTACACACTTCCTTCGCTTCCTCCACATTCATAGTTTCTCATACACGCACGTCGGTTCCTCTTACTCAACACGCGGCCGTCCTTGAGAATTTGATCCACGTGATCTAGCCACGTGATTCTCGGACGCCCGCGCTTCCTCACACCCTTTCTTTCAGACAAGTATATCCTTTTCGTCATTGCCATATACTAATATCGCTATTAAAAATAGGTGTTAATGGTAGAAGGGTGAAAATTTAGGTCTGTATGTATTTTTTAATGACTCGCCGTATAAAAAATAAAAATAAAAAAATTGACCAAAAAATAAAATAAAAAAATTCGAGGTGGACCACCCTTAGCTTTTAATGATATGAAAAATAGATGTTGGCCGATTCTCAGATCTAACCGATAAGCACACAAAATTTCATCAAAATATGTCCAGTCGTTTCGGAGGAATATGGTAACAAACGCTGTGATACGAGAATTTAATATATAATCAAAATATACTCCAGCTTCGAATAATTGTTAATCGCTTTCGTCGCTTGAAAACATTTTTTTATTTTACCACAACCTCTTAAAGTCAAAAAATCGCTAGTGACTGGTTGCAGAAAGCCCAGGACAGAGATAGAGAGACATATGGGGAGGCTTATGTTCAGCAGTGGACAGGAATAGCTGCATAAACTCTACTGTCAAACGAAACTTATCTGTCAAAGTCCTGCGATAACAAAACCATACAAAAATTTGTTACCACGGATACGACTAACAACTTGAGATAGGATATTGAAACGCATTTTCGTTGATTTCCATACATTCTATAACTCGCAGCACTCCGAGAGATTGATAGAGAATTCGGATAGCGATTCTATCTCAGCTTTGTTTATTGAAACGGAAAAACGTAAAGAAAGATCGATTTTCAACAAAAGTTCAGAGATAGATCGCTTATTGAGACCGGCCGTAAGTCCGCATGTCCTACAGGTCCAGAGGATGGACCACGAACAGCAACGAGCATCTCCTCTCTTTTCCTACTGTTGTCGATGTGGGAACAATCTCACAAAATATGTTCCGACGTTTGGGATTCTGAGTGACAGAAATTACACGAAGGGGATGATTTTATCCAAACCTTTTTGTCATTGCCATATACCTACTTATATCGCTATCAAAAAATTGGTGTTAATGGTAGAAGGGTGAAAATTTAGTGCTGTATGTATTTTTTAATGACTCGCCATATAAAAAATAAAAGTATAAAATTTGTCCAAAAAATAAAATAAAAAAATTCGGGGTGGACCACCCTTAGCTATAATGATATGAAAAATAGATGTTGGCCGATTCTCAGATCTAACCGATAAGCACACAAAATTTCATCAAAATATGTCCAGTCGTTTCGGAGGAATATCTATGGTAACAAACGCTGTGACATGAGAATTTTATATATAATCAAAATATACTCCAGCTTTGAATAATTCTTAATCACTTTCGTCGCTTGAAAACATTTTTTTATTTTACCACAACCTCTTAAAGTCAAAGAATCGCTAGTGACTGGTTGCAGAAAGCCCATGACAGAGATGCCTGAGATATGGGGGAGGCTTATGTTCAGCAGTGGACAGGAATAGCTGCATAAACTCCACTGTCAAACGGAACTTATCTGTCAAAGTCCGGGGATAACAAAACCATACAAAAATTTGTCACCTTGGATACGACAAACGACTAGAGATAGGATATTGAAACGCATTTTCGTTGATTTCCATACATTATATAACTTGCAGCACTCCGGGAGATAGATAGAGAATTTGGATAGCGATTCTATCTCAGCTATGTTTATTGAAACGGAAAAACGTAAAGATAGATCGATTTTTAACAAAAGTTCGGAGATAGATCGCTTATTGAGACCGGCCGATAGGTATCAACCTTTGATGTGTCATGATTATTTTGATTTTCAAGTTTTGATTAATAAAAAAGTGTTGTCTATGGAATGCTTGAAATAAATAGTATACCTAATTTTAATCTAATGTTTCGTGCCTATTATAATATTGGAATTTAACAGATTTTGTTTTGAGTGATCAGCATTTGAATTGTGAAACACTCAATTTTAAAATCGTCTTCTAAATCTTAATGCTATATACTCGTTATATATTTAAAATGGTGTATGTAAATATATAAATGTTTGACATTTACAGAAGAAACCGTTTATTGTGACATTAAAACCATTTTTAAAGTGTTTTGTAGTATCAAATATTAAAATACAATATTTTAGGTATAATAATAAAAAGATAGAATGCATGTAAATAAATTGAGATGGTTTGGTCTTGTGGAACGAATAGAAGAGGAAAGAATGACAAAGAGGATACTTGTCTGAAAGTAGGGGTGTGAGGAAGCGCAGGCGTTCGAGAGCTACATGGCTTGACCATGTAGAGCAAATTCTCAAGGACAGATGTGTATTGAGTAAGAGAAATCGATGTGCGTGCATGAGAAATTGTATAAATGTAGAAGAAGCGAAAGATGTATGTTAAGGACAGATCTATATGGCGTTCCGTTCTCTCTGCCTACCCCACTTGGGATACGGCGTGAAGGAATAATAATATCACATGTCAATAAAAATTTCAAACAATTTTATTGCCCTAATGAACAGTTTTTTTAAGATAATTCTTAAATAAAAATATTCTCACAAACACTATTTTTAATATGCAACGACAATATACTGTATTTATAATTAATATTTTTGTACCGTATTTCAGTCATGTTAGCAAATCGTCTGGTGAGCAGAAGTATCCTGTCCACCCTGAAGAGGGTTGGTGTAAGATACAGTAGCGATGGAGTGGAAGCAGATATTGGGAACAGGGACGTGGTCTGCTATGGAATAAATGGCAGACCTGTGTACGCAGACAGAGAAGACATTCCCATGCCAGCTATTAGATGGAAGGAAAACACACCCGATGTTCTGGTAAACACAATTAAAACTCATGTATAATTATTATTAATTTATTTAGCTTTCCCCTAGAGAAAATTACTCATTAAATTTTTTTATATAGTCGGAAACTGGATAGGTGTCTTGATACTTATGAATCGGCTTAGGTTGTTATATATTTACGCATGTTGTGTTCACTTATTTCGGCTTTGGCAGGCGGCTTAAAAGCAGATTACAATAGTATAAATTGGACGTATCATACTATATTGAGCCTTTCCAGGGCTGTATGGGACAGATGGAAGCAAATTTTTAATTGAAATAGTAATCTGCAGTTCAGTTTTACTGCGAAATTGGTAGAAATAAAAGACATTTTTAAAATGTAGAAATTTCATCTGTATAATTTAAAAATATACATTGTAAAATACCATTTAATGAAGTATTTCATTCTGTTTTTCAAAAAAATAAAGCATGATACTCGTACATGACACTCATACATAAAAAAGCAAAATACCTATGTCAAATTAAAAAAAAAATCTATTTTCCATATCTGTTATTCATTTTCTCGAAGATGTTGTCAATTGTATCTTTTATACTTGTTTCGTTATTACTTATTATTATTTTCATAAATAGATTAGTAGAGATGTTATAGAAAAGTGTCTTTACGGTTATTGCAATGTTTTTGTAAAGTATAAAATATATACTTATATTTTGTTAGTGAAGTATCAATTTTATTTTGACCAACATTCACAATTATTTATCTTGTTTCGATAAAGCAATTTGATCTACCGTGAAACTATGTAAGTCAGCTGTCTGGCAACTGGGGTAAAATGAGGTAAAAATTAAATTTTTGGGGTAATAAGGAAATTTTTCTAATTTGCTATTTTATAAATGTGGTAGTATTTTACAAATATTTCAAATTATTATTTTAATTACAAATTTTGATTGATTCGTTTTTAAAATGAGGGAAATATCGACTTATTTACCGACCACTGATGCTCAAAATTAATTTCTTAGTATGGTATGTATTGTGTGGAATAATGATTTGTTAATTACAATGCTAATTCTTACCTTTTAGGCGCTTCGTGAGAAGGAGAAGGGCGACTGGAAGAAACTTTCAATGGAAGAAAAGAAAGCGTTATACCGTGCATCCTTTTGTCAGACATTTTCCGAGTTCCAAGCTCCAACTGGAGAATGGAAGGGACACATTGGATGGGCATTGTTTGTTATATCATTTTCCTTCTGGTGGTACATGGGACTGAGAGCATTCGGTAAATATCTTTTGATTTTTGACTAATTCATTCATATAAAAATTTACCATCAATCATATAGATGGTTGCTGTTAGTTGACATGTACGCTCAACAGATGGTGTACACAATGGTTTGAAACAGAAGTTTTCACAATTTGTTGATTATGTAGATGAGGTGTCGTTTGAGGAATATTCTTAATATCTTCACTCACGCAGGTGTGAAAAAATCGAGTAAAATGTGAACTATATTTGACATATCGTAGTTGTATATTCAAAAAGAGGTATGTGCAAATATTTTTATTAAGGCATACTCTTTAAAAACTGTTGATTAGGGCATTAAAATTGTTTGGACTTTTTATTGACATATGATATTATTGTTTAAGTATTGAATTTTAATATTTGATACTAGGAATCAATTTATAAAATGGTTCTGATGTCATTATAAGCAGTTTATTCTAGAAATGTCAAAATTTATAAATTCAAATACCCCTTTTTTGAATGTGCTACGACGATATATATGTTTAGAATAACAAGTGTTTATTGGTCTATTTGAGAAGAATACTTTCATTATAGGTATATAGTTTTGTTAGCAATAGTTGTAGTAATTTGTATATATGTTCATTACAGTATATCCACCACCACCAGACTCTATGTCTGAGGAAAATAAAAAGAAGACACTGAAGATGCTGATCGACATGAAGTTCAACCCCATCGAGGGTCTCGCCTCCCACTGGGACTACGAGAACAACAGATGGAAGAAGTAAATTCTGTCATGCACACTATGTTCATTCTTCATTAACTGTGGTACACCAATTCTATTATACTACTTATATATTTCGTAACATCTATTTTACAGAGAATATTAAACCATTACTCTACATATGTTTTGTATGGAGTCTTTAATATTATTGATTTTGAGTGCACACACTACTGGTTATTACGTCAAATAGAATTGCGAGCACCACATTTCTGCTTGAGAATGTGGCAGTAGCGTATGATAATTAGGTTTACAATTTAGATGATGTTTTGTTATTGTAAAGGTGTCTACATAATGATTGCTGTTATGATAATTTGTATAGTGACTTAACTACAGCTGGGTATGGAGTTAAAAAATAATTATTATAATTTCATAATTATTATATTGAGTTTTATTTATTACTCCTCTATTTTGTACTAATTGTGTATTAATAAAAAATATTTTGGTCTTCGGCAAGGAAAAGATCTCTCACAATTTTCTATAAGTTTTGGATTCCCTGTCGTGTGGTACGCTTAATTTTTTTTTTTGTAGGATCATAGACTTTATTGTGACGATGGAATTTTTTTTATTTGTATTTGGTCAAATAAATAATACATAATCTTGCTAATGTATTATTATCTTGTTAATATTGGAACTGGATGTGACTTACTGAGCCCAATAGACCCGGTAAGTCTAACTTCCATGAGAGGGCTTTTGGTGTTGTTGGGTCGGTTACGTGGAATTGCCTTCCGGTGATTGAGAGACAATCAGACTGTCACCAGCTTCAGAAGAAAATTGAAAACTTCACTCTAACTGGCGCCCTTGAGACGGTACAGGGACTGTTAAACATCGTCAAAACAAAATCATCCAGAATCATCATCATCATCTGATTGCATCAGATTTTTTTAAGAAGTTGAATAAAACAAGGATGGTTCAATGAAACACTTTATTGACACGATTTCAATGAAGATATTATTTATGAATATTATTAGCATTGAAATAAATCCATGATATAATGTGTATATATATATATATATATAATTAGGTAGGTCTACCTATAATATGATACAAAGAACTGCAGTGGGAACAGGATACATCATCATTATTAAGTGGACATATTAATTATTACCCGGGGAGGATATGGCTGGTGTCTCTGCCCACCCTTCTATGTACAATATTCTAAACGCCATGTACAATATTATAAAATACATTTAGATATTCTTCAAATGGTTCTTATTTCTAATAGATGTCATTGTAACTCACATACAAGCAATCAAAAATAATGTAAAATACCTCACAAGATACTCAATTAAAATACAATTTTCATTAGAGAATCAAAAAGTTGCCTTAATTGAAGCAACAATAGTCGATGTTTAGAATATTTATTATTTTTTTTTATTTACTGGGTAACATTGGATTTGTTTTTTTCAATTGGATTTTGCACAGTATTACATAGTATTTTACAGTATTAATATGGTTCTCCAATGAACATATGAGAACATTGATTGAGAATGAAGATGATTCAATGTGGGTATGTGTGAAAACATTAATTTTTATTTACTGGACAACAATCAAACAAAGTGTGTGTCTTATTTCAGCCTATGGACAAATGAAAATTCAACAACCAGAAAACAAGTAGGTAGGTGTTGACAAACAATGTAGGTACTTGCGTTATTCCCAAGTTTATTTTACAAAAGGAAAGAATACACTTGGAAAGTGTGACGTTTGCACTCCACCTGACTATTTTTGTGCCGTTTTCTCATACAAATGGGAGGTGCTGAAAACCAGAATTTCGTTAAGTATTACATCAATATGGTGCGCAAAAATATCACATTAGATCTTTTATTTAAAAATGGGCAACAAATAGCAAAAATAATTTATAAAAGCGGTCAATTGAAAACCACCTTTTTTATGATGACCCATATGTTCATTATATGCAGTTAGTTCACTGGCTACCCCATTTGTGGGTGGTGTGGAGATGGTATGAACGTAAAAAATAAAATTTGGTATATTCATAAAAACCAAACATATGTATTTTAACCATTTCACCTTTAATTCATCATAATTAGGAAAAGTAAAAACTGCACACTCATGACGAATATGCAATTATGTGGAAAACAATTAAAAGCAATATTGTAATTGAATTACAATTTACTGGATCATCAGAACACTCCCATATAAATCTGAACGAAATTGAAACTGTCAAGCTAGTTAGTGGAGCGCACGATAGAGGGTGTACATTTCGCATTCCAAGCGTATATATAGAAGTTTTTTCATACACACACTTCTTTATGCAATACATACACTATTAAGATAACATTTTTAATTTATTTTATTTGTTATTCACAATCACAGGGGAACCTAAAACTATATATTGGATTTCATATTAAATGTCCAATCCGACATACAATATATATATATATATTATATTTTTACATTCATAAACTACAATTGTCCACATTTTTCAAACATTTTTACATTTAATATGCCAATTATAATTGATAAACGATATAAAACATTTTGAAAACTACAATAAACAAATATAATGAATAATAATTGCGAATTGAACTTCAAAAGTTATTGTTTTAATAAGAAAAGATATAGTTTTTGTAACAATTTCAATCTTAAACATTCTCAACGTTATTAATATTGCTTTTGCATTATTAGTTAATTTGTTTTATATCAATAGATACATACCACAAAAATATTCACGATTTGGATTAGGGCTACAATATATATCCAGAAATTAATGATCACAATATATTATTTAGTATCTCGACGCTGGCAATAATAATACATATAATAACATTGGTTACCATAATAGAATTAAAATAGATTTAAAATAAAACACTGTATTACTTTCACTATGAATAATACATATTTGACTCAGAGGCCTTTCGGGTAGACACCCATCATCAGTGAGTTTTTATTAGGAACCAAATACAAGGAAGAAAATTTTTTTTACAAATGTTCACAAATATTATGAGATAATAAATAAAGTGTGTCTAGGATCTATGTAGGTTAGGGTGTCCCTTATTTGGTCGAAATTTTTTTTTTTTCAGTTATTGAAACGCATACCCTCTAATTGTGTTTATTAGCCTATTACTTACCCAAATACAGAATTTAAGCTTTCTACATTGATTGGAACCCGTGCCGACAGAGCCTCAGAGTTTTATAAAAAAGCTGCTGAAAGCGTCTTTTAAATTTAGCTGTAGATCATCACTTAATACTACTATGTTAGCTAAATATTGATGAAAACACAAATTTATATGGTGCATTTCTTATAATTCTCAAAAAAAGTTACAAAATTGATATTTATTAATTCCGATATATCCTCTAAAAAGTCTCTCTTTTACAGTCTAGGTACATTTTTCTATGTTCATGCACCCAACGTCATAAGAACTGATTCTATTCTTCGTCTGCGGTTATCAAACCATGAAAGCCTTGGATTAGTTTATCAGCTCTTTCAGCTGTATTATTCACTGCTTTTAAGCAAGATATCTTTTTTTAAGCTTCCACAAATGCCACGATTTCTTTATACGAAGATACACCTTTTTGAAGGAAAGTGCTGTCAAGTTTTAGTTGTGAAAATAAATCTTTGCTCTTGACGGATACAAAATAACTCAAAATTTTTCCTATTAAACATTAAGGCTACTTGTAAAATACATAAAAAGAACATGGTATAACATATTAAATAAATTGAGCACTACTACCTAACATATAGAGAGCCAGACATATGTTCCTTCGATTGTTCATATCTCTTACCGAAATCACCAAAGTTTTCTTTTTTTGTAAATTTTCTACAGTGGTCCCTTTGGTCTGCTAATCAATTTTATCATAAAAATTAAAAGGACGGCTATTTTTTTTGACAAATATCACAAAATGTTGACTGAACTTGTTTTAAGTCGCTTTGGAAATCAGCTTGTCAATTCTTTCGTTAACATTTAATGTTTTAAAAAAACACAAGTCTTGATTCGGCGCTTTCAACACCAAACAGCATTCAAGCAAGGACTTTACATGAACTACCACAATAAACAAACAAACATCTAGTAAAGTTTCTTTGTACTTAGCGCCCATTTTTAACTAAGACTACAATAAACATATTTTTGAAGAGTAAATAGCTCTTCTCATCCATCGTGCTTGATGCATTGCGCCAGTAGATCTGATTTTAAAATTATGTGGATGCCAGAGGCTCTCTCAGGCGTTACAAAGCTGTGTAAAGCAGCAGGTGCCAACAAGCTCTCTTAAACCATACGCTTTAATCTCTTTTTCTCTTCTGCTAGTTTTTTCAGCCTCGATTTTTTTCAGTTTCAGCCATTTTTTTTTCAACACCCGCTAAGCATCCTGTACGTCTTGGTTCTCTTTGCTTTTACAATAATTTATTATCTTCTCTGGTTTTTAGTCTTTTGAGAGCATCGGCGAATACAAAATCGCATATATTATCCAATTCAAGTGGAAATTCTCCTCACGGTGCCGATGAAAATCCTGAATCTTCTTGCTATTTTTTGGCAGCTCATTCCAGACGTAGTAAAAATCCCCTGACCTCTTAACAGTTATTAACAGCTCTATTAGGTATTGTAACCTTTTCCCAGAATGTAATGCATACGCGAATGATTAGATTTTGCTTTCACTAACATTCAACTTGATATCGCGTATGTCGAAAGACAGAACTGCGAGAACTTGACGATTGGACGCTTATTTTGCACCTGTCATCTATTGATTTACTTCACCAACCAAGAAAATACTAATTACATTGCTTCTTAGTTCTACTGACATCTTTGAAATATAAAAAAATCCGCGATAATTACCAGAAAAACCGAGACTGAGTGACAATAACAGTGGGCACTCACCGCCCCTGGGAAGTAATTTGTATGAAGATGTTTCCGTGCAAGTCGGCACGGGTTGCACTGTTCCGAATAAGATAAAAATTGGTTTTTGAGTGTTTTAGGACCAAATGAATAAAATAAGAGCCTATGCGTTGTAAAATTAAAACTTTGAAAAATAAGGGACACCCTAATGTAGGTGTGTGTAGCATAATATTGGGAGCAGGTAAGGGTGTATTGGTAAAAAGGTGGGTAATGGGAGAGTATAGGGGTGGAATTTGGATGTTAATGATCTCGTTAGAACTGATGTTTTTTTTGTTTATTAATTTCCACAAAATCCAAAAGATTAATTTTCCATCCTTTTGGGCATTTTAAATCTATTTTAATTCTATTAAAATGAACTTTCACAAAGTTTATTCCAAGTACTATACAATCATTATTGGTTACCATATAATATTTCTGTGAATACAATTCGATGGCTGACCGGACAAATATTGTAAGTCCATTTTTCAGTAAAATTGAGTTATGATACACATTTTGTAAAACGTAACATTGTCTTTGATATTTGAAAATATAGTTGATCCACACGCAATACAAACCGAGATATCAATTAAAAAATGCATATTATACTCAAATACTACTCTATTCAAACTTTCATGTCGAGTTTTCTCAAAACTATAAAAAGTGGATATACAATACTTGTCCAGTTAGCCATCGAATCTGGCCACTAGATGTAGCAAGAGATGAAACAGTAAAATCTTACTTTACTGCAAAACTTTCAAATACTTTAGACTTTAATACATATTGACTTTACTATAAATTTTTCAAGCTAAGGTGAGTTTAACATTGGCAAATTAACAATTGAACTACAAACATTTAGGTTTACAAATAAATATCTTTGCTTGTAGTATTAATCAATTTAGGTTAAAATTACATAGTTTATTTAGTGGACAGATATTGATATTTATTATTTGTGGATATTTTATGAAATAACACAAGATTATTTAATTATAATGTGATTTTTTATTAGCATAAATCTTCTTTATAAATTATTGTTATTCTATCTATCTATACCATCTTGGCATATCCCACAAGTAGAGTAGTCTCCAGACTAACGTCATGTAATAAAGTTGCAACCTGTCCTCTCTGTGCCAATAAAAAGAGTTATCGTAACAATGGTTATATTACAAGAAAAATATGTGTATTTCAATTAAAAATTCAATAAGCAATGTGTCAATTATGATTTTTAATTATGAGTACAATTAATTAATTGTATATATGTATATAATGTGCTAACAGGATAGGGATGACGTGATATAATATAATAATACTCGTATATTCCTACAGCACTATAATTTATCTTGATTGACCAGCAATGAGATAAATTAAGACAACACAAGACAAATAATTAAATAAATAAATAAACACTTGACAATAGAATAATGCTGTGCTTGCAGCATTGTCTCTCTTACATTACGACTTTAATAATTATTATATTTATCTTATTTCTATAACATTAAATTTTCAGATGTCTTAAATATCTAAGCTTAACTTTTTCTAACAATTATGACATAACTTCACATCTCAGAATTCTTATGTGCGGTGGCTGTTAACGTTCGTCCTGACATAGAAATTAATAAAAATACTAGCTCTGTAGATGGCATTTCAAACTGTTTTACTAAGTTTTTTGAACATATTTTTTGCTTGATAACCATATAATAATCATACTTTGATAATTAATTTGGCAGCTGTATTTTTTTTTATTTGTACCATTCTAGAATTTTCTGATAGTTATAATAAATAATATTAATATATTACTGGACGTTTATTGTTTAATTTATGGATTAACCCTTACCACTCAATTTTTTTTCTCATACTTGTTGTTAGTCTATTTGTATTTAAATTTGTAGGAAAATTATGTTTATGCTAATAGAAATAACATAAAATCTATGCTAAGACAAAGTTTTTTGTTGATGTTTATCTTAATAAATATGTGTTACAAATCAATGCCTGTTATAATTTGTCAGGTGATAGCTGACGTATGAGTTGTGGCGCTAGTAGTTCGATGTCAGCGGTCACCCTATTTATGAGTGCTAAGGGTTAATTAATGGTAAGTGGGTATGTTAAGCATGGCAGGTACAATTTTCAATCAAAAATACAAATTTCCTTTTGTTGAATGGATTTGTGAAACTACTACTATATCATCACAGTTCATTCCACTAATGGGGTAGCCAGCAGACCAGCTGCACGTAACAAACATGCAAAGTGTCCTCCGTGCCAAGATATTCAGGATAGATAAACCTCATTGCTGAATTTAAGATGTAAAGTGTCTTTATTTTTTTCGAACTACCGCCTTTTACGGGACATTGAAAACTTACAGAAAAGAGTGGGAGATTTAATTTCTCTCTGACTTTTTCTGTGGATATCTCAGCCTATTAGGCTATATCATCCGTATATGCAACTTAATGAGGCGGATAAATTGGTTTCTATATCTCATTTATGAAAACATTTACACATGGGAGGTTTTGTGGATCCACCGTTGATGTGGGAGAACAAGTCATACTGAAATGTATATGACTGCGACCTTCTGATATAAAGTAGTAGATTTTTACAGTAACACATTATGTTTTCCATATGATTATACATGATATTGATTACAGTAATATAGAGAATTTCCAAGTGCATCCATCTCTCACACTCAAGACACTATTCTATGTTAAATTATTATTCGTATAATGTGCTTTTGTCAATTTGTGCGTAGACTTTGATATAAATACTGATACTATCATATTACCAAACATCTTAATCACCTTAGATAACACATAGCGCTAATGTCTAGGCCACATACCTATTGTAACAAATTTCTTATTCGCTTATAATCTGATGATAGCTAGTATTCTTATACAATTTGTCTTCTATTTATATTTCATACCGTTATTATGAAGAGTGTGTAGAAGAAATAATGTACAATAAATGTACTCCCATTTTTTGCAATTTTAACAATGTACGTCAATGGAAATAATATGAATCAATATGGTATTAATTCCAATTTGACTTAATTATAATTTTTATATTAAAAGAGTCATTTCCAATTGTAATTGTATGCAGTAATATACCGGACTGTTATTAAAAATATACAATTATTTATGAACACTAAATAAACACAACATTATAAATTAAATGACTTGATTTCACTACAAGTGAATAATGCTAACAATACAAAACTATAAACTGAAATACACAACCTATAATTAACTTCGTAAACAACCAATTTTTATAATATAATAAAAATATAATAATAACTTAAGAATAACTAACAATAACATTGTCTGTTCAACTGGTAACTAATAAGTAGGAACACTTTTGTGCAAAATATTTGTGTTAAGTATAACGAAAACAAAAACAACTAAACTCATTATTTTGAACTATACATCAGATTATTATATTGAGTTAAAAAATAGATTTGATATTTAAAAGTAAATAAATAAAATTGTGCTAACAATCCTCTTACATCACCGTTGAAGTGGAAAAAAATGTATTCCTCTTCATGTACAACTTAATCATATTTACACATAAGTTATATAAAGTCAATTCAATCCCGTTTCTTTCCTTCTTATAATTGACAAACGAGCATGTAACTTGTCATTGACTAAATGCCTGCATTTTAAAAATAAATAAACATGAACCAAACAATATTAAGAGTTAACATAATACAAATATAACAATTGACTGGAAACTATTTTTACTATGTTTTGTAAATAAAAATTAAATAACTAAACAAAGTAAATTTTGTATTTAACTCTTAACTTAATACAGTAATGTAATAATACTGAGCAACATCCATATGCTTCAAAATAAATAACAAAATAAAATACATCATATTCAACTTTTCAAAGCACGAGCTACGCTCAATTTTGGGGAGTAATTGTATTAGGAAAATAAATGTATTGTGTTATTGTTCGATTATTCTAAAATGATATTGTGTTTAATAAACTATTATTATTATTATTATTATATTATATAAAATGTATAGTCTTGATATACTTTTTTTCAAATAAATGAAATACCATGTGATCAGTACAAATTATCAGAAAAATATGAATAGTTACTGTAGAGAAGTAGTGGTAACTTTGTTTCTTAAAACTAAAGTCCTTGACATGCTAAATATATCGGATAATATCGACTAAAGTAAAAAGTAATTTGTGTGAAAATTTAGCACAGTATTTATGTTGTATGTTACGATTTGTATGATTGTTAATATATGTAGCATGTAATAGAATATTTTCTTTTAAAATAAACTAATTTATTTGTATTATTTTTTTATTTGGGTATTTTTAAACTTGTTCTGAATATTTACTAGTGAAGCAGAACAATGCTAATATTTGTCATGTCTTTCTTTTCATTCTATTTTTTTATATACAAGTGTGAGTGTTCATAGTTTAGGCAGGCTGAGTAATTTTTAGGTTCATAAATAATAACAAATGAAGCTAATTTGTCAATAACAAATTCCTTATTTTTGCTATTTATCGATTAAAGACATATTTTCTAAATTGTGAATAAAAAAACAAAATTTTTCACACTTCTTATATATACATACACTAGGGTGCTTCTTATTTGGCCGAAAAAAATTTTTTTTTGAATTTTTCAAGGGACACCCCATTTTTTTGTTCTATGCTATAAATAAGCGCTGCCGATTTTTTTTCAGAATTTTTCAACAAAAATTAGGGGTCGCTACCACGAGAAAAAAATTTAATAAGTATAAAAAAAAAACAAATTAATTTCAATCAATTTTTTATGTATTTTTTTTTATAATCAAATACTACAGCCATTTCAAGATTAACAAAATATTGAAAACATAAATTAAAACAATAAAAGTGATGATTTTTTCGTGTTAGGACACTTTTTCCGATATTCTTTTACTATCAATAACAGGTACTGTTTCTGATTTTCATCGGTGGTATGTAATTTGTTGTACTCTTCCATAAGTGCAACTCCTCTTTCTGCAATGTCATTAACAACTTGCATGCCGTATACTATAGCCTTATTGGCTCGGTAAATGTTATCCTTACTCCAAGTTTCCACGTCAGTCTTCAAAAATTCAGATGACATTCCAGTTAACTCGAAAAATCGGTATGTATTGCTTGTCACGAAATCTTCAAGGTTTTTGTTGATAATCAAATCGCTTTCCAAGGTTTTTCGTTTAGGACAATCCTCTAATCCTTCATTGCTTAACGCTTTTACCATTTTCTTTTTAGTTTGTAATGTCACTTCGTCGTCGAAAAAGGCTAAGCCCACAAGTTCTTCTGATAAGTACCACAACTGACCCATTAATTTTTTCAAGCTCGCTTTTGATATTTGTTCATCGATTTCCTCGTACAGTTTGAGATCTTTTAAAAGCTGCAAATCATTTCGCGGCGCAGACGGTCTAGAAGGTGCTACAAACCAATATTTAACATAGACGCGAACTGTGAATACGCAAATATCGAATATTCCCTTTTGTTCTCTTTTGGACATCTGGAATTGATCTCTGAATAAGAATATTTTCAAAGAATAAATTGCTTTGGCCATCCACCGAGCCCGGTGTAAGCCTGCGGGAGCTTTAAATGATGTAGGCTTCTCTAACCTTCCTCCCAAAAATAAAATGACAAGCTGTAAAAGTTCTTTGTAGTCGTCTCTAGGTTGATACACCGTCAGTTGTTCTTTGGCAAAAGTAATTATCTTATTTGAAATACTTTTGAAATCTTTAGATAACGATTTATCAGTGAAAACTGATTTGTATTCGTCTTGATTTATATTCATCCAAATGCTTCTAAATCGCTTAAAAATCAAAATATCAGGTCCACTGGAAGGGCTCAATGCTAAGAGCACGACTGCTTCGAGAACTATTTCAAGTATATGATGACGACAAGCAAGCCAGAGTAGATCTTTTTCAATTTTTTGCTCCAACAGAACGCAAGCCCCATTTCTGTGACCTGTGTTGGACGCCGTTGTATCAAAACACATGCACTTAATCTTTTCAATCAAATCCCAAGATAATATTGTTTCGAAAACAACTGCTGCAGTTGCTTCTCCTGTTCCTCGGCTTAATTTCGGCACGGCAAGAAGTTGATTAACGCTCTGACCCGAAACTAAAATAGGCAATCTGTCTACAATTTCATGACCAGAAATGTCTTCAATCATTTTCCCATCCCAGTGAACGGTGAAAGGAACTTCCGGCCTAAATTCCGTCTTCAAACATTGCGCTATTTTCTTTCTATGGTGAATTCGTTGGCGACGAATAGACGATGAGTTTATGCTGTATTTGGATGGGTCACAGCCGGCACTTTTAAGCGCAGATGTTAAAACAACAGCTGCTTTCCTATCACTCAACTTAGCGACGTCAAGACTAACAGCTAATCGGTCGTCTATAATTTTTTTTCTGGCGCGTTTTAATGGTGGAGATACACGAGAAGAAGGTCCCGGTTGTGGCGACATTGTAGAGCCCTCCTCACTGCTACTGCCCATTAAAGACGAAGAAGAAGATTCAAGAATGCATTTTTCAGTTAAAATTTTCACACTTGCCTCCTCACGCATTTTTAAAATTTTTAGGCGCTCTTCCTTTTCTTGTGCTTCAGATATTTTTTTTTGCGTATTTCTTATCTAAATTTCCGATTTTCCCTGATCTATTCTTTCTTTGCGCTAACAGAAAATTCTTGTCTTCTTCGATTTTAATGATTTCCAAAGCCCTAGCATGAGCTATGTCGAAAAGTTCTTCTATTTCAATTTGCCATCTTGTCTATTTTAGTTGTAATGTTACAGTCCGCTTTGCTGTATTTTCTTTGTTCTTTTTTAAATATTGCCAATGCTTGAAATATTTAAGTATTTTCTCCTTTACGTGTTGTTTCTTCGTAGTGGGTATGCTCGCTTTTTCCCATACAATCATAACATCTCTGGTAGTATAATCCGCTGAAACACTATTGTTTTGTTTTCCTTCTATTTTATAATAAAAAAATAATTTCAAGATTTCTTTAATTGATGGAAGCTTCATTTCTACTAGGACTGGAGATATCTGTCCAATTAACCACACGTCTGTTTTACTTCTAGTAAATGTTACACGACTACTTGTAGATGCCATTATGGTATGTATAAAAATAACAAAAAAATACGCGAACTCTAAAAATCGTGCGTGCGGTCGACTTGCAAGTGTTTTTGACACTGAATGTGAATTTCAGTGTTGATCCAGGGTTGATGTTACGGGTAGCGGGTGGTGAGGGAGGGCTGTTAGCCCCCCTTCTTCACTATATTATACAACAGCAGGTACGCAGAGATATAGTTTTCACTTTACCTTTGTGGTGATTTGAAGTATATGTATTTTTTATAAAATTATTATACCTACCTATACGAAATACCAAATTATTAAATATTCAACATCCGGTAGCGACCCCTAAACCATGCTTAAAAAATCTGAAAAAAATTGTAAATTATTTTTTTATATAGGAGAACAAAATAACAGGGTGTCCCGTTAATATTTCGAAACTTCAATTTTAAGAAGCACCCTAACATACACGGTGTTTACTGTGCACGATAATAAATGAACATAAAAATATATACCTATGAACAATTATAAAAAGTTAAAACATAATATAAAATTTACAAATTCCAAGATGAAATAAATAAATTTTTGAATAAATAAAATAACGTTAATAATAATATTTTATATTTATTGATAAGGATATTTTCTTCAATACATTTACTAAGATGTAACGCAGGACTATTTATTATATTCACAAATGTTTGTTTTAACATGCACATTTTCTGGCTGCTACAAACATGTTAGTAATGATATTTCAACCATCAATATAAAGTTTTTTGTTTTTGTTTTGACAGTTGATAGCTTAGACAATTGCCAAAAATAATTATTTTTCATAGACAATTTTTTTTGTTATGACGATTCTAAAAATCTTATTTTGTCGATAATCGTCAAAATTACTCAGCCTGCAGTTAGATCATAATACAAAAGATACAGATAACACTATTCACGATCATAGGTCTTAGTCTAACGAAAGCTCATGTAGTGGTTTGATATAAGAGGTACGATATTACTTTATTTATTATATTATACTATATATTCTACACTGACTTGAATAACAACACAGTATGTATACATGTCACTGCCAGATAGTTGAATTAATCAGTTAACTGAATGGCTAAGTGGTTAGTTAAATGCCACTTTAAAATTGAATAGCTAACAGATGTCTTGCCGAATTGTTTAATGTGATGTTTGTCAACCTTATTGCCACATTGCCTAGTAAAGAAACTAATTTTCAATAATCAAATATAATCGAGTTCTCTTGAAAATGTCAATATATCAACATTGACGAAAGCGCTTGAGATTTAAATAAATCTAAGTGAAAAGTTAACTGTTTTGTAATTAAAGTAGAATATCATTTCAATAATCGGTCTACTTTCGATCAGGCAGAATTTTTGGCATACCATTGTGATTCTAGGAAATGGGTAGCAATTTGGTTGAATGCTGGCATTTTACTAACAGCCTAGCCATTTAGTGTAATGGCTAATCCAACTATATATCCAATCATTTATACACTTTAAATTCTCTTTTTTTAAATTTAGTAAATATGTAAAATTTCATTTTGGTATAGGAATTTGAAATGTTCCACAATCTCCTCATATTTAACCTGTCCGTGAGTGAATAAAGAAAAAATAAAAATGTACGGCAGAGTGAATTAATTCAACTTTCACTTTTTGAATATTTTTTTATTGCATGTTATAGAAAATGATCCCTAGAATAAATGTTTATTAGGAACCAACTCTCAAAAATTTATAATAACAGAGTTATACAACAAAAACAATTTTGATACGTCATGTCTGCTCCGGTATTGTCAACAATAGATTCAACATAGGAATATTTATTATTATTAAAAATATTTATTTTTATTTGTTTTTAACAAAAACTTATGCAGGTACTAAAAACTAATTAAATTGTCCAGAATTAGCACAAAAAGTAAAAAAAAATCACAAAACACTCCATAAAATAACACCCATAGCGCACGAACGCACGCAGCAAAATGGTTTGCAACCACGAGTGACGGCTAGGTATTTCAAGCGGCGGTCACGTGACATTTTGTACAGGCGATAAATAAGGTCTAAACACGCCTATTTTTGATTTTTTTCCTTGTGATTGGTAAAGTACATCCGACAGATTGGACCAATGATGAAATTGACGAATTTGGCGGGAATACCTAAATATTACTGGATCAAACGCACCGGTGAGTGCGTACTCCAGATCCCATAATATTTCTTGCACGCACCGGTGCGTTGGTACTCCTTTACAGGTTAAAAAGTTTCCATACGTAAAACTAATTTTGTTTACTTTTCTACCGTTTTCGCGTCAATAGCTGTATGAGTTAATATTAATTTTACTGAATTGAGATGTAAATATAAAGTGACTATGACGTGATGAGATATAGGTACATATAATATAATATATATTAGAAGCCCTATTTAAATAATATTATATACTGTAATATGTACATTAAACACCAAGGAGGCCAACACTAACATATTATCATTACCTACTTCACTTGACAGTACGACACTCATATGTTCCTATAATATGATCACACACAATAACATATATCATTCTATTACAATATGAAGACAAACGGTAGTTTCAAACTATTTCTACATAATTATTATGTTATCATTATAGACATTAGTCATTTATTTTTTACTTCATATAATATGATGTTTCTATATTTTACAAATTGTTGAATATGTAATGAATTTATGTTGCTAAGTATTTATCCGTTACGGCAACCACATTCAGTACTTTTAGGTTAGGTTATAATATTTACAATAATCAAAATGAACCTAACCTAACCTAACCGTAGTGATATTATAAATGGTCTACAGTAAAAATAGATTTGACATTTACTTATTAGTAGATATTAAAACAGTAGGTAATATTTTTCAACGAACTTGATTTACAACACTCATGATTACATTATATGTATATACTTATGTATTACTGTGAATTATGATTAATAATTTCTAAGGAACACATTGTTAGTAATAAAGATACAAAAATAAAATATGTAAATTATAATAGATTAAGGATAGCGTAGAATAGAAATATAATGTAAACATTTCCTTCATCATCATTATCATGTCTTATAATTTGGCTAAAAGTATTTCAAGATCAAGTGGTTTAGTGGCAATTTGATTGGAAGAAGAAATTAATATTGTGCACAACCTTTATTTATATTACAAAATTATTTTATCGTAGCTTGCTGACACAAATTCAAATACGACAACAAGATAGCTTCATTTCTAAGTGCATTCAAAATTCAAACATAATGAAATATGGAACTTATTCCTAGTAAATCACTCTCAATTGATCTTCAAGAAAATATATAATTGTAGTAAGCAAATAATTGAAGGATGATGGGCAATAAATGTGTATAATTTACCAGTCAGTTTTGTATAAAGTTACTATACATAAGTAATAATAATGTTCTATATTTGGTCAAGTAGCTAAATGCAAGTGAATTCTACTTCACTACTCTCGAGTACTTGAAGTTTGTAACTACAAAATCTTGTACTCCTTGGACCACTCACTTACATCACAATGTTCTGTACAAGAATGTAGATGGTCTTTATCTGGAAAAATTTATACAAAATGTGTACAGGTACCTAGGTAAAGTACAAAAATGAAAAAAAAAATTACAGTATATTTAGGTGTAATATAAAAATATAGAAATCAATCACTGTAAATTGTGCAGTTAATATAACTCAATGGTTTGATTAAATTTTGTGCGAGAATTTTGTAATTGAACAGGTAAGTATATTGTGAATAATGTGTTCGTATAAATACTTGAAGATATTGTGATAAGAACACTTCGGATATTTTAACAAATGGATTTCAGTCGAAAAGTGTAAATCTGTTTTCACTAATATTCATTTTTATAAATCCTTTGTAGGTATTGAGAGGTCTATAGAAGGGGAACATAAAAATTACCACAAAAATGCATTTCGTATTCCAAATTGAATTTGGACTAGTATTTGAATAAGAGTTTATATATTCTTAGGGTATTGTTGAAATTTATATTATACTTATAGAAAAAGAAATGCACCAGTAAAATTGATTCAAGTGTTACTAACCTAACCTCTAAATATATCAGGTTTGTTTAGGTTAGTTTGGTTACATTTTGTTGTAGTTGTTTATAATAATAATAATTTATTGTAAACATTTTAAGATAGCATTACAAGTAGGACAATAGACACAATAATTATATTTTGCTACATCAGTCAAGTGATTCAACTTTTGATATTCGTAATATTATTTTAAGTTGATAAGTTTCACGTACAATATTTTAGAGTCATGACAACACTGAATTCAAAACACATTAACCTTTTAAATTTTGAGACTATAACACATTTCAATTCAAACACATTTTTTAATATTTAAGGTGGATGAAATCAGCATCCGTTACCAACGTCTTTTAAGTCAAATATTTTTCCTTCATTTTCTAGATCACCATAAACTTTGTCTTCTGCTTCCTCAGGGTTGTCACCGCTTCCAGCTGTCACTAATTTGAGCGTAACTAATTCCTTGTGAGATTCAAGAGCTAATACAACATGTTTTCCACCTGCCATGACTTCGCACGAACTGATTCTCTCAGGAGGAGTGTACACAGAGATCAAGGTGCCATTGTTGAGGTCCCAAAGTCTCACAGATCTGTCCCTACAGCTGGAATCACTAGACAGAAGATGTCCTCCTCCGGGAGCTAATCTCAAACAGGTGACAGCGGCCGTGTGTCCCCATAATGTAAAACGACAATTTCCTAAAAAATATTTCATACAAAACAAGTTATTTCTAATTCATATTTTCATATTAATTGAAAGGGTTAAAGTGAATGATTAAGATGAATTTGAAAATGAACTCAATAAAACTCAATTTCTGATACTCTGTTAAAATAATTTAGTTGTATGTACCCACTCTTCTGATGATGAAATCAAAGTTTTCTGTGAAAAAAAAAATTCTAACACCAAATCGAAGAGAGAAAACTGATGAAATTGAGATGTTTTGGTACATAGGAAAACTTTTCAGAACAATAAAAAAAATTACATAAAATGAATAAATGAGAGGTTATCAAAAACCCCATCAACATCTGCGACCCATTGAACACTATTATAAAATGATGACATCAAGAAAACCATCCAAAAAGCCATTCAAAGGATGCAATTCACACGAAAACCTGAATAGAAAATATCATTATCAATCAGGAAACTTGGAACAGAGGTGACAAATCAGGAAAGAAAAGAAGTACTCAACACCTGAGTATAAACAACACCACAAAAGAATATGAAAAGAGTTAAGGAAAAATATAGCAAACTACAATGAGGAACTCACAGAGTGCAGAAAATGGAGGTTGAAAGAAGTAGGCTGAAGATAAGGTAAGGTAATCATACCAGTAACAAGATCCCACACAAGTATTCTAGCATCATCCAGTCCTGAAACGACACATCCATCTGTTGAACTGATTGCTAAGGAAGCCGTGTCTCGTCCAGGTTTCCACTTCTTGAACAAGGTACCTGACTGAAGGTCATAAACCACAATGAAGTTAGGCGCAGGTTCGTCTAGTTCCAAAGCTACCACACAAACATATGAACCTAGAAAAAATATAAAACAAGAGTTACTTAGTAAGATATATTTATTTATAAACTTGAATAAGTAGTGCTGATTGTGAGGCATATTACTGCAATATTCATTACCTTCATGTGTGATTGCAGCTAAGGAAGTGATGAAATCGTGGTGAGGTATTCTTAAGTCATAGAGGAGTTTACGGGAGCTAAGGTTCCAAACCAATAGTGGGAAAGGTTTTTGTGTTTCATCTCCACACACCAATATTCTGTAATTAACATGTCAAATTTCATCAATGAAATTATTATTTTACTCAAAATTTGTGTTAGATATATAGACTGTGCACTGCGACTAAAAAACATACAACCTGATATAGCGAGCGAGGGGGGAGATTTGCTTCCTTTTCTAATACGGTACCTATCCATAAGTTTAGCAACAAAATAAACTATGGGTGATATTTTTTATTAATACTAATACTACTATACCATCACGGCATATTCCATTAAAGAGGCAGCCTATGCACTTACTGCAAGTAATGAACAAGCAGATTATCTTCTCCATGTTACTAAAAAATAAGCCATTCAAAATAGATGGCATGCCTTATCGCTGAATTGTAGATATTAATTGTCCTATATGGTAGGTTTTACAAACACCCACATTTTATAGGACATTCGTCGGCAGCCTGGAAGTAGAGTCTTGGCCTCGTGAACATGAGGTCTGTGGTTCAATCCCAGATGCCAGCAAACTCCTCTTTCACAACACAAGCTTTAAGCTTACTGTGAAAGGCTGTATTTGGGTTTATGACAAAACCCAGATATATCTTTAAAAAAAAACTTAAAACTAACGGAAAAAAATGGGAAACCTATTATTTATTGAGGACTCCATGGAGTATATTTCATTAAGAATTTTATACTTTTTTATGAAATATGATAAATAATTCTCCCGTAAAGTCCTCGGTGTGTCTAAGTACATTATTATTTCACAATTTTCCCCCTCCTCCGTCGCTATTTACGTTCCACATTATTTTTTGGCAGAAAATCAACCTTATTACATGGAAAGAGAGAATATTTTTGCTTGAATTTGGTCAGTGTGTGCACAGTCTTGTTGTAATATAAGTTTATGGTGTGTTCATATTTTTTTCATTATCTACAAGATGAAAACAAATATTGAAGAGATATTAAAAGTTAGTGTTGAATGTTGAATGAATGAATGAATTAAATGAATTGTTAATGCACTAGATACATAATGACTTAAATTACCTGCCATCACCAGATACAAGCAGTGAATTAAGGAATCTATCTTCACCCGCTTTGAAAGTTGTTACACAGTCACCTACAAGAAATAGTCATCAATATGGTAAGTGGCATGGTCGTACAACAATATATAGTAATCAGCCAGTGGTAATGTTTGTTGGAATACCTGTATCAGTGTTCATGAGATTGACATACATTCTGTTTCTAGAGAGACAGACCAGATGGGAGGGATCGTGCAGACCATAGAAAGGCATCTTCTGGTTCATTACACCCTTTAGCGGAGTTATAAATGTACCCTGTAATATTTAATTTATAAATTATGCAAGATGATAATATAACCAGAAACCAAAGTACATAAACTTTAAGTTACATTTAAATGCAATTAAATGGATCAATATTATTCTGTAGCCAAATGGAATTTATAAATACCTGATTTAGATCATATACTCTGAGCTCTCTTCTACAAAGCACAACACATCTATATTGATCTATTGGGATTAAATTTATAGGTTGAGTGACTCCATGTAATGTTCTCACTTTCTTACATCTGGAAAAACAAGTTTAGTACAATTTTAGACTTTCTACTTCATTTAATATGTTTGTTAATATAAACAGAAAATTATAAGGGTGAGCAACATGAAAAATTGTCAAAATTGAAGTTGGAACTATTTTGATTCTTAATATTTCCTCAAATGCCTGTAGGCCTAGTCAAAACACATTTTAGCGTTACGTTTTCGTTCAAACAAGACGAGGTTGTGAGAACGCGTTAATTTTCGGAGCTACTTGTGTATTTTAGCTCCAAAAATTGATGCATTCTCGTAACGTCTTACGCGTTTGAACGAAAACTTAACGCTTAAATGTGTTTTGATTAGGCACACTGGTTCTTATAAAATTGTGTAATTTGGAACATACTTGGCCACATCCCATACACATATTTCTTCTCGTTGTGTAGATAAGCTGGCCACATAACCATCACTCTTCTCTAATCTCACGACTAAATCATACACCTTAGCATCAAACACTTCATTTGTGATTATGTCTCTTTTTCTATCCCAGTTCTTCTGTAAATTCAATGGGACTAGACAATGAATTGGTGGATTCTTTGAATTTTCATACCACTTCAAACAAATCTCCGATTTTATCCCATCGTGCGATGCTTTATTTTCTAAGAAAATACGCATCAGGGTGTAAAACTGTTTTGTATCATAGTTCAATGCGTACGAGTTGATATGAAGGAATTCCCTTAAAAATTTAACATGTTCAGGTGTATTTTCATCTTTGTCATCCATTTGTAAGAGATTCAAGTCTTCTAATAACTGACCACAGCCCAACGCTGATATTTTGTCATATATCCATGTGTCACTAGTAAAGAATTCCTCAGATGCAAATGATTTCAAATCAGATTTACATAAATGATATCTTTGGTATGGAATCTCTTCAAGTCTTCTTGCATTGAAACTGAAAAAAAATAATATTTGTAACAAAATTTTACCAATCTTATTCAAGAGAAAAAGAATATGATTGTAGTTTACATACCATTCTGATGAAAATCTATTTTCTTGTGAGAATAATCTTCCCACCATGCTTGGATCATTTTCATCATGCCACGTTCCCTGCAAACATAAACTTAATTAAGTTCCCATACTGAGATGAAAATGTCATTAAACCAAGCAATTGACAAACCTTTATTGATTAAATTTATTCTATTCTTCTCAAAGCCATCTACACATTTAAAATAAATTGACCTGGAAATAGTCCAGCAGATGTTGTCTAATTTGTGCCTCAACCTGAGGAAAGAAGCATTCTTTAGCAGCTTCTCGCAGTGCTCTGTCCCTCCACCGTGCTCGACCATCACCTCCCCATCTTAAGAATGGTGCCAATCGGGCTGATGCTCGAGCCCAAAATATGGCTGCCGGAGCCCAAGGTACTGAAATAATATAGTGCTTTGAAAAAATAAATTATATGAGAATAAATTTAAGTTTACAAAACATGTGAGAACTTAATATTACTAATGAATATTATGTTATAGAAATATGTATTCTCACTAACAATATGTGTCCATGCTGTGGAATTGTCTGTCTCTGGCTAATATGTCCACCATCTCATGGTCTGCAAGTCCATGTCTGGCAGCAGTGAGAGCTGCGAGACATACCCTGAGTCTTCCTTCTCCACAGAGTTCCTCTAGAGCTGCTAAGGCTCCACCAGCAGCTGGTGCTCCACTAGGCATAGAAGCAGCCCTAGCCACCCACGCTTGCCAAACTGAGGTTCGCCATGCCAAGATCTAACAGAAACCGTTTTAATCATATTAGGTATATTCGTATTAAAGCACATATAACTGGATATAAGTATGAAAAATGAAGCTGTGGTTGCTTACTTTGGCATGTAATGGGAGTTTGCATTCGTGCACTGATTTTAGTACACACTCTTGTATATTTGCATTCACAGAATGATTGTACTGCACAACTCCAGACATTACGATGCTCCTGGCCTCACTGTTTTCCAACAGCGGCATCTTCATGAAGGATGTAGCATCCAGTTTGGTTCTCAATACTGCAGCGACGTCATGGCCTGATTCTTTAGGACCCTCAGCAGCTGTTAATACTATTTTGACATTATCAGGTAGTCTTAATGGAATCCAGTCCAGGCAATGAGGAGAGAAGTCTTGAATCTGATCTAATCCATCTATCATGAAGTATGTGGGTCTCTGCTGGGCTATTTCTGATACAATCTTGTGGAAGGCATCACACAGTGTTGGAAGATCCTATAAAAAAATTGAACAAATTATTTATTTACTCAATGCATAAGTAGTATAATTTCATATTAAAAAATAAAAATGCATACATATCTGCCTGTGTACTGCATTCCACTGAGAATCATAGAGCATTGGTTGATTATAGTTGACATGACTTGCTCCATGGTACAGGATCTATTTGTTATACCCACAAACCTACAAGTAAAATACGTTTCAATCCCTGTTACAATATTGATGCATAGATATTTTAGACCAGCCCTACTCAACCTGTGGCCTGCAGGCTGCATGTAGCCCACCAAGCTTTCATGTGCGGCCCTAAACACATTTATTATGATTTTAAAAAATCTGAAATTCAAAATTTCGTATATCTGATTTTTTTTTCATTATACCAGAATAGTGTTGCGGCTCTCTTAACTTTTCAAATATATGTATGCAGCCCGGAGAAAAAAAGGTTGAGTATGGCTGTTTTAGACCATCTGATAATATGTATTTTTTTTAATATTTCCTAATTTTCGGGAAGTTTGCTTATGATATCCGCACGGATATTCGTTAATTTGATATTTATCTCCTTAGCCAAGCTGGATTTCAAACTAGTAAGTAAAAGATCAATAAATAATTAAATGTTCATATTTCATGTGTATGAATGAATGAAATTGTGTTTTCAAGTGTACCTGAATGCTAGGAATGCATCAGGACTCCACTGATGGCAGCATTGGGCAGCTCTAGCAATGAGTGTAGACTTCCCACTACCTCCGGGTCCCACCACTACTAAAGGTTGAGTACTATCTCCCATTACATAACTGCAAATGTACAACCGTTATAAATTAATCAGCAAATCATTTTAAAACACGGGGAAGATATTTCTCATCAAATTTTTTTAACAATAATTCTTCACAAAAGCTGTTCTTACCTTTTAACTTTGTTGAGTATAGATTCTCTGTTGACACTGGATTGTGCTGTCTTTTGGCAAAATATTGTATGTTCATTCAATTCTTCAAATGAACTGTAATAAAAATAATACAAATTAGAAATCTTAACATTTTAGTGCTTAAGTATTTACCTGATATTACTGGAAAAGTGCTAATGCATTTTAAAAAAATCTATTTAATTTTATTAACTTTCGCTGTCCTGTGATGTACACTACGTTGACATTGCCCCTTATTGTGTGAATATCTTCGTAAATACGCTAATCCCATTTATGATATTTTAGCTAATCCTCCGTCATATATTTGTTAATTGAATAAAAGAATCGCGAAATAAAAATATTTATTGGTTGCGACACAATAAAATATTTTGTAGTTGAATCCGGCGAAAATTTGTCGTATGCATATTTGTATTTATGGCGCGAAAATGTGTATAACATACTTTAATGAACATGATGAATAATCCTGGCGCTATGATCGACTCAAACTGTATTTTAGGTATGTAATTTTTAGTACAACATTTTGACACCGCGGCTCATCTTCGTTGTACTCCTGGCGACACATTAGCTGTGTGCGTGAGTCATTTCGTATCCTTGGTATGTTAGTGTTGTCTACAGAGTGATAATAAAGTATTTGTGATCCCTAATTCCGATAAATATTTATTTACTTTTAATGTTATTTAAATTTTAAACATGTAATCATAAATCAACATTTCACATATAAACACATTTTAGACAATATACTCCACTCCTTTTAAGCATCCTAATGCTTAGTTAATATTTTTTTATTTATTTATTTGTTATTTTATCAAAAATATTTCCATTATTGTTTTATTTTATTTTTTTGCTACATTGCGCTCATTGATAATATATTTTATGTTATTTTAAATTAAAATATTTTATTTCCATTTAGGTAGGCACTTACACAATAATTTTGATGTGCGAAACTTATGAATTATTTATGTACTTACTTGTTTATAATTTTGTTTTCTTACTTGTGTATGATAATGTTTAGTTAGGTACATCCATATTATTCTGTTGACTTTTAGAGATTGACATATTTATCATTAAGTGTAGGTATGCATAAGATCAATAATATTTATTAGGTTTTATTTACCTCTTGATTAATAACTTCGTATGTTATACATTACGTATGTTCAAAAATGTTCACGGTTATATCGTATTATGTTTATTTTTAATTCTGTTATAAAAAATAATAATTTTAAGTACATGTACATTAAATACCGTATTTATTACATGTGATCATATTTCTGATTGTGTAATTTAATAATAAATTTAATATTAATTTCATGTCGTATATATAAAATATTATATTTTATTTGAAACACCTTGTCGTTGTCGCAAATATTATCCGTTGAAGAACGCTGCGCAGTAGATCATTACGCACTGCACTCGTGTCGTCTCATTCTTTCATTAGTTTGCTGCTGTTCTAGACGCCGGATGGACGTGTGGATTGTTACTCAAATTTATGACGATCATTATTTTGCATGTTCCGATGTTTTTTTCCATTTTTCAGTCCTTATAATATAATATTTGATACATATATTCACATTTATATGTAGATACAATCTTTATAATTGCTGGTAAAAGCAAAAAAATGTAAAATATTCCATTTTTATGACTAAAAAAACAAGTAATTCAATAATGTACACTGAGTGTACATCACCGGAGCGCGTGGATTTTTTTGCGGCCGTAAGGGAAAGGTTAAAAAAAATTAAGATTTTTTGAAAAAATACTAAAATATGCATACATTATTATGCATATTACAAAAGCACTTCTTCAGATGTGTGCCCACCCATCAGTCGACAAAGTCGCAGTGCTAAAATACTCCATCACATTGCAGGGTGATATCAGTGGTGGATACAGATGCCCCCCCCCCTTGCGGGGTCTATTGACAAAGTCTTGTATATGGGTATAATCAGTTTAAATAAAATTTCATTGTCTTGTATATGTATATAATTTTTGCGTCCCCCCCTTGAGTTTTTTCTGAATCCGCCACTGCTACGTTCAATAAAAGCTCAACCACACCCTGTTATCACATTGAGCTCTTATTACAGCGCTGCTCGATAATTGATATTTGTCTAACGTACAGACCTGGCATGTACTCCTTGAGCGTGTGCCAGTGGTGATCTAGACGCATGTTCATCCATAGCAGCTTCAGCCACAGCTCTTAATCTCTGTGAGAGATGATTCTTCACTCCAGCTAAGTACTGGCTGTGTTCTGGTATTGAAGGCTGTACTCCATCTGCACAAGATACCACTGCTCGAGCTATGTGCTTCTCTATTAGTTGGCACTGAAAAAACAAGCAGTTATATAACTGAAACTTGACAACTTTTCATTCTAGAGGAACACAATTCATGTAGTTTTCATGAATTGTGTTCCTGTTTTCAGAATAAAAAAGTCTCCTACACTTTTCTGCAAATTTTCCATTGACCTGTTAAAAGCAGGTATTCGTAAAACATTACACATGAAATAGCTTCACTTCAGTGACGAGGTTTTCCTCCAGCTACTGTATTTTTTGTTGGCTAATGCCAATTAAAAAAGTATTAAATATGAATACACTTCATAGTAAAAATGTTTTTATTATTAGCTGGCTACCTCACACGTGGGATGTGCCATCATTGTATAGACAGAAATACAATATTTGTAGTAGGTAGTAAAATAGTACCAATAAAGGAGATGAAATATTAACCTTTAGATCTTTCTGTAGGTTGGCCAGTCTTCTTTGTAACTCCTTCTCTCCAGCTGTCTCATGATCAGGTCTAGCAGCATTGGATACTCTGTTGATCCACAAACATCTCCTGGCTAACTCTTGACTCATCAGAACTGTGTTGTGAACCTCCTACAATAACAAAACAATTGAATTAAAGACAACTTCTTACGGCAGAATGCCAAATATTGTTAGTAAAAAGGTCATTCAATGATTATCATCTGCAGAGGTAAAGCTAACAAATATTGGGGTCCATTTATTAAAATTACAAAGCATTGAATGTCACAAACATGTTTTATTTTGTACCTGTTCTACAACAGTTGTAAGATATGCATCTCTGAGTTCTACAGAGAGAACTCTTTGGAACGTGTTGAGGAGTCTTCTTTCTTCATCTCCTTTGTCTTCGTCTCCTCGTGCAGCCAATCTGTAGCAGGGAGGAGAGGCTGCACTATCTACTTCATACCTAAAATAAATAAATAAAATAATATTGTAAAAATTATTTCATAATCATCGTATTTCAATCATAGGACAATTTTTCTCACATCACTTTTCATACAACAATAACATCAGAGTGTCATGTCATGTGAAGAAGTGACTTGATTGTTGCAAAATCACTCTGTAAGCAGCTTGTTTCTGCCCTGCGTTCTACAGAAAATTGCTTGTATTCAATACATGCAGGGCGTATGCTGGGTACATTAATACTGGAACATGTTATAATGGCGTATGTAGATAAACAGTTACTACCATTTTACTGTCGTTACATGGTCCAAAACTATGGAGTGTATTGATGTAGCTTACCATCTATTGAGCAATTGTCTATCATCTTCACTTTCCGTGCTGTCTACAGCTGCTCTGAAGTCTGAACTCTCTATGGTGAGTGGCAGGAGAGGAGTACCAAGGGATGAGTTGAGAAACAACACAGGTATCACATATGCTGTTTCTGAATGCCCTAAGCACAAACAATGATAATAGTCAGTTATAAAATAAAAGTTTCTAAATAAAATTGATGATGTTAAAAATTGAATATGTATCAAAATATTTTCCCATGGAACCCTGACTAGATCTTTTCTGTAATTTTTTGAGTTACATGAAAAATGCATGTTTTTCGAAACCTCGCTTGTAACACAATTAATACCTAAAATTTAGCAGCAATGTAATATGCTACCCATCCTAAAAGTCTTATTTTTTTTAGTGGCACAAGATGACCTGCTTGTGGGGTATGCCGCAATGGTATAGTACAGTAGTAGTATGTATTAAAATTAAATAATACAAATAAAAACTGTACTGTTTTTATCGGTGTTTCTATATTATTGTTTCCCACTAAAGGTTCGAGTTACTGAACTGTTTTGTAATGGATTCTAAAATAGTTGTTTAACAAAGTTTTCACATTTTACTGGATTTTATACCAGACTAAGCCAATTCATAAGCATCGGAACACTTTTCCTGTTTCCTACTAAAGGGAGTTTGCACAATCTGTTGGTTGTGTGGATGAGGTGTCTGTTTTTAATTTTTTTTCTGGAGTTTTTAATTTCTAAAATAGTTGTTTGTGTGCAAACAAATGTCGCCGTTTTGAATCTGAAATTAAGGTTCTGCTAACTTGCGAGTTCAGAGAGGCACAATCTTGGGAACTCATGGTCTCTTTGTGCTTCTAGTGGAGTCCTCCAATGAAGATCTACAATATGGAGTTGCCAGCCTTTAGATCTGCAGTACATACGAAGCTCCCGACCAACTTCACTGTGTAGAAGACCTTTCTCTATGCAACAATCTGAAAAAAAAGTTAAGAAATAATTCATCAATATGTCCAGTACGTTATAAACAGCGGCGGTTACACCATAGACAAAAAACTAGGCACGTATTGTATGTTTGTTTGCACCTGGGTACTGTGACATGTAGATCTGACTCGGGTTGTACAAATATTTAATTACTCGTTTGTCTATTTACTTTTATGAGAATTTAAAATTATAAATTTTGTTTATTTACACAAACAACTGTAACTGTATTTTAATTTACATAACAGTCATCTGTAATAATTGCAATAAAACCATCTTGTTCTGAAATCATTATTTCAAGGTTTCCTCAATTATTCACATAATAATATGTCACAAACCATGACAAATTTCTACAAGAAAATATCACAAACATTATGGGTTTGTGGTAAGGTTTGATTAGCATCAAAAAGTTTTGGACACATTGTAACAATGTTAAAATAAAATGAAAGAAGTGTGTGTTTCAAAACAATTTTTTTCAAAAGTTTTTCAAATCTTTTCCACAATGACTGTTAACAAACAAACTAAAGTTCTTTTATAAATCCAATTTTTTTAAGAACTCACTTTTAAATAAAAGTATGTACCTAAGTAAATGGAACTATGACTATTGTCTAAAACTCACATTCAAAGATAAAAAAGACAAATACTGCAAATAATGAAAATGTATATTTTTTTAATCGTCCCGTACAATGTCCTGTGGAATCCCCAGTAAAAAATATGCCACTCACTTTTTTCTGTTAGTTTACGAGTGTCCTGCAAAAGGCAGGCATTTAAGACACTTAATATCTTCAGTTAAGTCATGAGATATGCCACTTATCCCCAATGTCTTAACTGTTATTTACACAAAGAGAAAAACTTGCATGTTTATTATGTGCATTTTGTCTGCAGGCTAGCTAGACTATTTTGATTCTTTAGAATCAATTAAAAATAAAGATCTTACTCTTGTTACATAAATTATTCAATCTACGTTGAGATGAGAGAACTAAAATGTCACTATATTAAATAAATCAGTGGAAATTGACACAAAATAGTAGCATTGAAGTGAAGTGTTAATGAAGTGATTGTCATGCAGATATATTCTGATTACAAGTAGAACACAAATCTACCTGCTTATATTATATGATACACTACCGTCGCCTATTTAGTTTCATCAGTTGACACATACATCCTGACGATTTCCCAGAAAATTATATTGTATCGGATATTAACTACCTCACATTTACTAAGTGATTAACTGTTTTACTGTGTGAGCTTTAACATATAATTTTTGCATATAATAAATACTGAAGTAAATAAAGAGACAAATCAAATCAACACCTTTTAACAAAGGCGGGCTGCTTCGCTTTTGAATTCATTAACCTCGTATTGTATTTGTGGAATTCTTTGTATATCCCTAATTCTATTTATTATATTGTATAATATTATCCTTTTGAATTTTCTCAAGTGAATGGAGGGTACCTACAATATGAATAATATTAATGTAACAAGATCTCTCATTTATGGGAATGACTCAAAGTATCTTAATAATGAGATGATAAACAAAAGATGCTGCGTAACAATGTGACACTTGTACCTAGTTGTAGAATACAATTTCAAATATTGTTAATATGCAAATTTTTATAATGGTAAGAATAACATTATATCAAGATACAGGCATCTCTATACAATATCGGCAATTATCTACAACTGTAATAATATAATATGTCGTCATAGGTTGGGACAAACAATTGGTGAGTTGGTTAGTTGGGACGTCACACCATTTGTTACATTATCTACGTCAGACAAAAGAATACTGGACAATATATATTATATTACTATATTATATCAACATCTAACTATAATGATAATGATAACATTGTCTGCATTTAAAAAATAGTATAGAATAGTGAGTCATATTTGCTCAGCAAATAACACTAACTGATGTAATTTTTTTAAACTTATCTGTTACGTAATTAGCAGCAACATTTATACAATTGTTATATGATGTAATATTGAATACAAATTATTGCTGATCATATAAGATACTTATATGTATATGTAGTCAGATGTAGCTGTAGTGCTTAACTTAGTGTATAGTGTGAGAGGTTCATCTACTTCATTATGTGAGTGAATAGAGGGTATTAGGGATTAGGAATTATAATATGACATTTATGATGAATAAGAAAATAATTAGATGAATAATTATGAAATCCCAATAATGTAGATTTTATCTGGCATAATATCTTAATATACTATACGTAAATAAAATACATCTTTTATCCGCTGTACAAATATCATAGGAAAATCAAAAGATTTTCTCATTCAAAATAAATTACGTTCTGATTTATTTGTTCAGTTTATATCCAATATGCAATAGTTCACTCATTAAAGTAATAATGAGGTGGAAGGCTTTGAGTTTCGAACTTTCGACCAAGGTATCCCAGGCTTGATTTCTCCTGCTACCGACTTACTCCATCTTCACCTTGGGGTGTATTAGGGGATGTTATAAACCCAGTTTATTTATTTTATATACACACTGAATTCTTAATTTGCCTAAAATAGATTAAAGGTAATATCTTCAGCTTACAAAATTCAATACATCAAAATATTTTGCATATTGAACAAGCAGATTCCCTGATGTTGCTTTTATAAAATGTTATAGAAATTCCCCTAAACTTAGAAATGATAAAAAAAACAGTAATATACCTTGTGAGTCAGCAGCAGACACGTATATAACTATCTTCTTTATCTTTACTTGAGGTTTGGCCTGACCTGCACGCCCCAACATCAGCAGAAGAACTGGATCAGGGAGAGCCTAGAATATCATCAAGTTGAGATTTATATTATGTAATCTTACATAGGTTTATTATTTAGATCAGTGGGTATCATTCAAATTATTTTGGGTCAAATAATGTTGTCTTTTAAATTGAAAAATAAATTGAAGATTTCCTCCCATGCCCGGATATCTCAGAAGTCCGGGGAATCTTATTTATAGTATTTTATATTTAATACTTTTGTCCTCTTGAGAGGGCCACAATGGGCACTTTAAAGTGCTAGCCGGCATTAGAAACAGTTTATTAACAACATCAATAAAAAGGATAGAAGAATTTCTTGCTAAGGCATTCAATGTATAAGTAGGTTATTTTTTTACCTGAGTGGCAGAAGGTAACCCGAGAGCTCCCAACCTGTCTAGTTCTGTTGCTCCGGGGTTGCCTACAGGTGAATTCAAGGACATTGTATCTGGAAAAACAAATAATCTGGCTAGTTGGCAAATATTTTTCTCTCAAGAATAGAAATCCCAATTTTTTCTGCACATTCATGTTGACTAAACTCTACAAAGATTGGACCCCATTTTTACAATGATTAAATAAATAAGTTTACATATCGCAATTCAGAATTTAAATATCTGCAATCCAGAATGTCTTATTTTTTTGGCAGGGAGGGAACAAGTTTCATGTTTATTTTATGTAGTTGGTTTACTGGCTACTGCACAAAGTTTTGAGAGTTTTTCTACCAAATTTGTTGAAAATTTTATATTTTATCGTTTTTGCTAAAGGGCGGCTTTAAGTTTATTTATATCAGCAAGCGAAAATAGACACAAGGTTCTCAGTAAATTCCAATTATGTAAAGCCAATATAATTATCAAGAATTTCATGTCCTTAAGTAAGTGTGTCACATGTTACCACAAATTGCTTTTCATATATCACATTTCAATATAAGATATTTATTATAACTATCTCAACCATCAGAAATATTTATTTCTAAAATATAAATCTACATTTGCAATCTGTGTATACTTAACATCACTGATGTGGTGCTCATTGTATGACACCATTTATGTGGCCACCCATTCTGCTACAGCCCTAAGTAACTTTCCCTTAACTTCTTACAATTACCCTTAAATTATAAAAATAGCATACCTGATATGCTCGAGTTCGCCATTCCCTTGATAACCTTCGCCAGCTGAGGCTTCTTCTGTTGTTGCGCTGCAGGGGCTGAATCTGCAGTAGGACCCACCGCGGGAGCCTGGGGGGCCGCCCCACCAGTGGCCGGGGGGTTCCATGCTGTGGCGTCCACCGAAGTCTTCTTTGCCGTCAGCTGGTACGAAGGAGATCTGAAAGATTTTTTTTTAATAATATATATCTTTAAAGTGTGTTGCACGAATTCTTTCGAATTCGAATGTATTTTATAAACTCCAAATGCCATAAGATCGGAAATAGAGGTAGATACTTACTTATAAATTTTGTAATGAAACATTAGCGCGATTTACATATCAATGGTACAGGGATTCCCCACTCTAATACAAACAAGGCTCACATGAAATTTTGTGATACCCATATAGAATATAGGAGTTTAACTAGTTTTTATGAATCAGTGATATCATAATTATCAATTATTTATATCAACATGTACTTGCTTTAAGTATCGCCCGCGTTAAGATATTTATATTGAGTAAGTATAAAATAATGTATTTTGCAATTTGCCGTTCCATAGTTAGCTCATACAAAAATGTGTCGTTTTTGTCAGTACAACAAGCAAGTGTGAAAATAATGATTTATATTTGAGAATATGAACATAAATCATATTTATTGATTTTATTTTTATATGAATGTGTACGTACAGTAGGAAATATTGTTATTTTATAATAATTAAAAAAGTTAACGATTTCAATGGTTGCTAGGTCAGGTCAGTCGGGGTACAAGGTATACAGATATTGTACAGGTGTGTTGCGTAGGTAGCAGTGGTGGGACAGTTTTCATTTTGGTTATACTATCGTAAAAAATAATCAGTTCTCAGCGTTCACTATTTAGTGTCAAATTTTAAGCAAATATACGCAATACCAAGTGATTTGCCCATATTCGACCAAAATTTCAATTTGATGTTGGAATTAGTGTTGTGGAATTCTCAAGAAATAATTTTTGGAGAAATTTACCGAGAAAATTCTCGGTAAATTTCTCGAAGTAGAGAATTTACCGAGATTTTTTTTTTTTTATTTAACAGTAAAATAATAATAAATCAGTACTTTATTCAATCAATCAATAACAATGTACAAATGTTGAGACAATTTATCACCAATATTGCTACAATTAAAGTTAGTCAATACCGGATATTTTTTCATATATTTTGTAGGGGAATTCCGCCGCATTATCGCCAATAAATAATAGGGGAATCCCCATGGGAAAAAATCAGAGAAATTTCTCTTCATTCAGAGGAGAAATTCTCGGAGAAATTTCTCGTTCTCGAGAAATTTCTCCGGAGAATTTTCTCTACTCACATCACTAGTTGGAATTATGGAAATATTTAAAGATTTTTGTATAAAATTTCAGAAAAATCCAACACTTGAAATTTACACCCACTCTCCGTTGTCACATTTTCAATTTAGTATGTGAACTTTAGAACATACCCAAATTTTCATTTTTGTATAGGAAATTAGATACAAGAAATTTTGCACCCATACATAAAATACTAATTGTTAAGCTATAACTTATAACACGTTATGTATAGCTATAGCTAGTATTTTATATAAATGAATAAACAGCTCAGCATTGAATTGTAGCCACATGGTACTTTTTTGCATGCATGGAAAGCACACCACTGACAGACAGCTAGGTATACCATACCATACCATAGGTGTACCTACCTAGAATTTCGCAGAATGTAGTACGAAAGTAGAAAAAATGCTAAAGTATGAAAAAATGCCTTCGAAGTGGGAAACTGCCCCACCTAGAAGTCAGACTTAATATAAGGTTGTAAAAAAACAAGAAGGTTCTGAAAATTATCTTCCAGAAACTTCTATTGCAGAAAGAAAATTTTATGACGGAAGGAGGGGGAGGAGGAGTAAAATTTTTGCGTGTAAGTATACTAAATCGTGAAAGGTGAGTATAATCCGTTTATAGTTGACCGATTAAAGAAACTACTTATTAAAATAACTGTTAGTGTGATAATTATGTAGGCACGCCATCCGTACCGAACGTCTTAATTATTATAAAACGGTGAGGGCGACCCACATGTTTAGTCTACTGGGTACCCTTGTGGGTACGCTGTGATGTTATAATCAATGACCAATTAATACTGAAAAAAGGTTAGTAGATAAAAAAAATCTTCCGTCACAAAAAGAAGTTTTGTCATGTGGCAACATCATTCCTATACCTATTTGGAGTATACATTTTAATTCTATCCATTTTGTTCTATTTTCAGGTACAAAAGAATAGGGTAAAAAATCGTTCCATATTTAAAAGCTATTTAATCCACACATAAATATTTGAGTCCGTTCGTATGTATGTATGTATGTATGTATGTATGTATGTATGTACGTATGTCCTTAATGGACTCGGAAATTAGGAAAGACCGAAGTAAAATAATACACTCTATACAAGGTCTCATCTTCTGGGCAGGTTTAAGGCTAAAAACATTTTAAATATCTTACGTATTGATAAAGATATTTTAATTTTAATGCGACCATGTCACAAAATTAGCAACAAAATGTATGTAAAATTAATGCAAGATTTAGTAAATAGCAATATTCACAGTCAAACATTTTTCATTGTATTGAATTAATATCAAAATGGATGTAACAATAAATACAACAATTCTGAAACTAAATATTTAGGGTTTATTTTCGTAATAAAATATCGTGTTTGCTAATGAGAAAAGCTCTTGAATTACGTGAATAAAAATTGCATATTTTTGACATATTGGGCTATTTTCATAATGGAAGACATTATGAAACCATAGAAAACTATACTGTAGAATAATAATAGTTTTACCTATAAAATCCATAAACAATGTTAAATGATTTTCAATGAGTGGGAACCTATTTATTTTCACCTAATATTTTTTACATAAATTATGAAATATTTGATAGTAAAATATTCTGAAATATTGAAGGATGCAGATAATCCATTTTTAAGGTTTTTTGGGAATAAAGAGTAAATACTTATATGACAATTTATTCTTGACTTTTTTTAATTTCATAGCAAATACCCATTTATGCACTGCAAACCAAAAATACAAATTCGAATGTGGACAATTATAATATTTTATGATGACTACAATTTTTTCACGAAAAGGGATGTTTACCCTTTTTTTCTTATAGAAATTTGGGATGACAATCTTCGAGTTTTTACATTAAGATGAGGTTTTTAGTAGTTTTTGCACGTAGGTACCCGCCTATTTTTCTAAATAAAATATGAGCTTTCGAGGTGTCGAGCTCACATATTTTTCATTTGGAAGAGGTTTTTAGCACTTTTTCCATGTAGGTACCTACCAATATGTGGAATTTCTTAACTTCAAGCTTTTTCATCGGGACGAGGTTGTTAGTACTTTTTTTTCCATGTAGGTGCCTACTTATTATTTTTTTACATAAATGTGAACATCTGAGGTGTCAAACTTCAAGATTTTTCAATGGGAAGAGGTTTTTAGCACTTTTTTCGATGTTGGCACCTACCTATTTTTTTTAACTAAATATGGGCATGTGAGGTATCAAACTTCATGATTTTTCATTGGGAAGAGTTTTTCAGCACTTTTTTCGATGTAGGTACCTACCTATTTTTTTTATCTAAGTATGGGCATGTGAGGTATCAAACTTCATGATTTTTCATTGGGAAGAGTTTTTCAGCACTTTTTTCGATGTAGGTACCTACCTATTTTTTTTACCTAAGTATGGGCATGTGAGGTATCAAACTTCATGATTTTTCATTGGGAAGAGTTTTTCAGCACTTTTTTCGATGTAGGTACCTACCTATTTTTTTTACCTAAGTATGAGCATGTGAGGTATCAAACTTCATGATTTTTCATTGGGAAGAGTTTTTCAGCACTTTTTTCGATGTAGGTACCTACCTATTTTTTTTACCTAAATATGGGCATGTGAGGTATCAAACTTCAAGATTTTTCATTTAGAGATTTGCAATGCTTTTTATGATGTAGGTACCTACCTATTTATTGTTACTAAGCTATGGGCATGTAGGGAGTCAAAAAATAAGTTTTCTCATTGGGAAGAGCTTTTTACTTCTTTTATCCACGTAAGTGCTTACTCCGTTTTTTTTTTTCAATAAGATTTTGTTGTTTTAACCCATGTATTTGCAAGGTTTTCTATTTAATTAAACCCGAGCGATGCCGGGTTACAAACGCTTGTTAGTGAATAAAATTACATGTTCCATTTTTCTTAAATAATAATAATAATAGTAGATTGCTTTATAATAAGCTTATTCGTTATAACGATATTATAATATACAGTTAGGTACATTATATAGCAGACAGGATTAGGTAAGTTCCTACATATACCAAGTATTTTAATACAAGTTTTAAAAATGCTTTTTTGATTAAATTTGGCAAAATTCCGAACTAATTAACCGAGCCTAATGATGCTACGTTGGAATAAGAAATGTATTAAATCACTCTTCGCATTACCTGCAATATCATTTTTGAAGACATTTAACATATTCAATTCAGCTATGAGGTATTCCACCCATCTTGATTTTTTTTTAATATATTTACTTATTTAAAATCATATACGGCGTGAGCCTTTTACATATTTACAAAAATAGTATAACAGACAACAACAAAAAACAATCATACACAATCACACAGGTACATTGCAAATTCATAAGTCAAGATCAAAATAAAAACAAAACAATAAGAATCAATAAAAAAAATGGTCTATAAAATGAGTCAATTATGGTATGTCAAAATAAGCTAGTAAATATATAAAACATTGGTAAAATCACGTCAAAGAGATAAAATTTAAATAGGGTAAGACACAATTCGAAAAGTTAGTTCATCTAAAATATTCATGTCAGCGATAAAAAGGATATAAAATATTAATGGCACGAAGAGGACAATTTATTTGTAACAAGCAATTAGAGTGCTGACTATCCCACTTGCAGGATACGATGTGATGGTTTAGATTTTTTATATATAAAGGTAAATACACCGAGATTATTTGAAAGATTTCGTAATGTGTCTATTTCCATTGTTCTGTAAAATGATATCTATACGTTGTAACCACTGCGTAGCTAAGAATGAAATAAAGATATTTTGAGTCCAGAAACACGTTCAAAGATCCAAATTTTATCTGTTACTCGTCAGGGAAAACGAGTCTAACTGATATATTTATTTATTTATTTTATTTAGCATTAATAATACTAATTAACTTAATTGCACAATACAAAACGTAAACAGTTGAAGGAACAAAGATGATCAATATTATAATATAGATAATTCAATATATAGAGGAAGAATTTTATCGTAGTACTGCCATATCTTTCAGATGTAAAAACATCTCTCGCGCTCTCTCTTCAGTTGTTTCCTCAATTACAGAAGTCGGAATCTCCGGATTGCCCCTCATTGACAAACCCCGCATTGTTGCTCTGCCTCTGGGTCTTTGGCCTGGCAATGGTTCCTGTCGTAATCAGCTTTTCGATACTCTCATCTTCTCTCCGTGCGATATGTCCAAAAAACTGCAGAATTCTTTGGGGAAAGATCACAGAGAGCTTTTGTATCATGTCAAGTTCTTTCAAAATTGCAATATTATTTTGTTTTTCTGGCGGTCCATGGTATCCGAAACATTCTTCTCTAGCATCACATTTCAAATGCATCAACACCTTCTTTTTTTCCCTCGCACGTAACGTCCAAGACTCGACACCGTAAAGAAAAGCAGGGGATACCAAAGTTTGCACCAGTTTTTCTTTAGGAATTCGAAGATGCTCTATCTTTTCAAATTTTGTTGAAACATGTTAGGTATGACATTTTGTTGAAACATGTTAGGTATGACATTTTTCGCCATACCTTTTCTCCCATTTTAATTTGTGTAAACATAGACACATCCAATATGTGAACGTACTAAATTATTAACGCGGATATTGATTATATGTATAATATATATACAATATAATATAATGTATGTAAATATTATTTATAATGTGGTGGTTTAGTTAGATCCAGTATGACGTCACGAGTATATCTGATGACGTCATCGTAACCCCTCGCGTAATGTAGGTATATAGTTAGGTACTACATAATATTATAGTTAGTTAGATATAGCAGATAACGTAATACGCACACACCCTCACTCCTCTGTCGGGCCCCATTGACCTACTTCTCATGAAATGTACCTACCTACTCACCACACTTTATATACCTACTTCCTCATCTACCCTTTCTATTCTATCCTGCTGGTTTCCTCTTCCACATCCCTCAATTTTAACAGGGAACCGAGGGAATTCAATAAATTTATCCCTAATAACACGACATCTAATTGATAATTGAATATTATATTATATTTACTAGTTGAAAAATTGAGGGAAAAATTGGGGGTAGTCGCGGTGTAGATGTCCTGGCTGAGAAATATCCGAGAGTGGACCGGAGTTCGGAGGGTGGAAGAGCTGTTCCGGCAGGCACAGGACAGAGAGGCCTACGCCAGGGGGAAAGCCGACGTCAGGGGGACCTGACAAAGCACTTTGAGAAGAAGATATTCACTAGTGTAACTTTGTGGAAATGCATTATAAAAAAATATTATAAAATTAAAAAAGAAGAAGCAGGGGCCGAATACCAACAAGATGATCGGATCATGTGAGAGATGCTGCAGGGGGTACAGTGTATGAGGCGTTTAGGCAGGCGGAGGACAGGGTGTGGTGGAAGAGCTTGTCGCTTGGTTAGGGTCATGGTGGTCACGATCCTCAGCATTGAGGGACCGACTTGGAAGAAGTAGAAGAAAATTAAAAACACTGTTTGATTCCACTGTGACAATTGTTTAATCGTTATTACGTTTTCAACTACAAGTATTCACATCCTCATGAACAAAACAATACTTTTTTTGTATTTTTTTACTGACACAATCTAAATACGATTTTAATATTGTCATTGATCTTAATCCTACAATGCCTTTACAATACAGAATCTTTTTGACAATAGTCACTATCCATCCTAGGATTAAGATCAAGACACGATTAAGATCGTAGGTATTTAGATTGTATCAAGAATAACCCTGCTGATCTAGATATTTAGCCGCTAAGGGCAAAAATAATAATATTTATTTATTCATTATTTACCTACTGAACATTGATTACAATTTCAAGGAGAAATACATTGAAATTAAATATAATCAATATACAGAGGACGAGTTATCTCAAAGGTGCGATCTCTTTCAACTTGGATATCCAATATTTGCTTTATTAAAGACTATTTTTTGATCCCAGTGATTGAATCGTGGCGCCCCTCATTTTTGGCGCTCTGGGAATTTGCTCACCTCACCCCCCCTCCCTCTAGATCGGGCCCTGCCTACCTGCCATTCGCAGGATACACAAAAAATATTACTAAAAGAACAGATTACAAGATCTTTTCTACACCAAAGACTCCACGAGGCTAAATTCCTAATGCATAATAATTAAATAAAAAGTGTGACGATATAATTATTTGATATTTATTTCACTTCATAAACGGCAAAGCTTTTATCAATACAGGTTGCCAAATATTAGTTCAAAAATTACAGATAAAATAAAATAAACATAATATAAAGGGTTGTTCAACAAGAACTTTGTTTTTTAATTGTGGCAACACCAGCAACATGATAGTTTTGACATTTAATTTTTTGACGTATTCGTAGTGGATGCATTGGCAATTGTTGCAATGAATTCAATTTCGCTTGAAAATCGCATTAAAATAATTAAAATCCATTATGAAAATGGTGGTTCTGCTAAAGTGACATTTCGTCAAATTCGTGATATTTTCGGACAACATAATCGTCCTTCTGAGACCGCTATTAAGAATTTGGTCGCTAAATTTGAGTCGACAGGCTCGATACAAAATGTGTTAACACCAACGCGTGTACGACCGGGTCGTTCAACTGAAAACATCCCAGCCGTGAGCCACAGTGTTGAAGCAGATCCAAATTTGTCAATTCCTCGACGTTCTCGACAATTGGGGTTATCCAAAACCACCACATGGCGAATTTTGCGTAAGGATTTGGCTTTGAAGCCTTACAAGGTTCAACTGGTGCAGGAATTGAAGCCGAACGACCATTCAAATCGCCGTAGATTCGCTCAATTCATTCAGGAACAACCCGCTGGTTTTTCTGAAAAAATCATTTTTTCAGACGAAGCCCATTTTCACTTGTCAGGGTACGTCAACAAGCAAAATTGCCGCATTTGGGCTTCTGAAAATCCTAGAGCAATTATTGAGAAGCCGTTGCATGCTCAGCGTGTCACTGTATGGTGCGCTATGTGGTCTGGAGGCGTGATTGGGCCGTTTTTTTTCGAAGATGAGACTGGAAATGCGGTAACGGTCAATGGATCACGCTATCGCAAGATGTTGACAACTCAATTTTGGCCTATTATTGATGACGTGGATATCACTGACATGTGGTTTCAACAGGACGGTGCCACATGTCACACAGCCAATGAAACGATCAATTTATTGCAAACCAAATTTCCCGATCGCATGATTTCACGAAACTCAGCTGTTAAGTGGCCAGCCAGATCGTGTGATTTAACGCCACTGGATTATTTTTTGTGGGGCTATGTTAAGGACAGAGTCTATACGGAGCCAATCGAATCGATTGCAGCCTTAAAACTCAAAATCCGTGATGTGATTAGCGAAATAGTCCCGCCATTTTGCCAAAAAGTGATTAAAAACTTTGATGAAAGAATCGACATCTGTCAGCGTGCTCGTGGTGGACATTTGTCAGATATCATTTTTCATGCATAATTGCCAAACTTTTCTCTTTGTAATTCAATAAAAATTTTAATCATCTTCATCAAATTTTTTTGTTTTATTTTGTTTTAAAAAACAAAGTCCTTGTTGAAAAACCCTTTATAATGATAGACACAAAAAAATAGTAGGTACATATAAATTTTGTATTAATAAAAATACTGCAATTATCTAAAATTTGTCATAAAGAATTTAATTCTTTAATAAATCACAATAATTATAACTAAAATAATGTGAAAGTAATTTAACAAGAATTATACCTATATATTGCTAAAGTCTCTTGTTTTATTCTCGTGTTCCCAAGAGGAACGTCAAAGTTCGAAAAGAAAAAAACAGTAAAATAATATTGGGAACATACAGATACATTTAAAAAATAACAATACAGTCGATTCCGCTTAATTGGGACAGCCGCTTATTTGGGACAAATCTCAAAGAACAGAAACCAAACCAAGAAACCAATAGTAAATTTATATGTTTAATTGGGACAACATTTCGCTTAATTGGGATAGTAAATTTAAGATCACAGCACATAATTATGTTACACATACTCTCAAGAAAAAAATATGTAGGTACAAAGAATTCTCATTTTTGCATTGAATTAAATTGTATGTAGACACCTACCCATTTATTGTTTTAATTAGTTTTTTTTTTTTTTTTGATTTTGTTGGCACTTACTATGTGGTAATCACGAAACATTTTTAATTAAAGAATTAGTTAATTATGTACTACAACCACTTTAATTTTTTAAAAACACTACCGGTTTCAACGCTCTAACGCGTTGAAACCGGAAGTGTTTTTAAAAAATTAAAGTGGTTGTAGTACATAATTAACTAATTCTTTAATTAAAAAAGGTTTTTTCTTTTCTTTAAAGTTTATATTACATATTTGTTATTTATATGATAATATATATTAGGTACCTATATGTAATTTACAGTTTCCAAGAGTTTATAAAATAAAATTATTGAAAAAAAATTACTTAGGTATGCATTGTTTAATTTTATGCGTGTATTACTGGTCAATGGACTTAGTTGCCAATACCAAATAAATGAATTTAAAAAAAATGTGAAATTCGCTTAACTGGGACAAAATGCCCAAGTCCCGATGTGTCCCAATTAAGCGGAATCGACTGTATATCAAAATGATTGAATGAATGAAGACCTACTACACGACTAATGAAATACATTAAGTGAAATTGATATTTGCTAGAGCTCTTATAAAACATTATAATGAAACATTACATTTGATTAGTAAGTAGGCAGGCACCCAGCCCCTCCCCACCCTCATTATGTGGAATAAATACTATTCCTTATACTAGCTAAAAAATATCATTTTATCATATCTTCCGGAAAATCCATTTTTCATCTAATAATTATGATTATCAATTATTAGTGTAATAATCCACGGTTTCGTTCAGGAAATTAACATTAAATATTGTCAAATAAGCATATTATGTAATATGCAGAACAATACATTTGATTCTCATACAAATCATGTAAATTTAATATTTTTTATTTATTTATTCAATACGGTTTATCTTTTTCATCAGCCAACATAACAGTATGCACATATATTATTTAAATAATGTCTTTAACCTAAAATATGCCCAAAACATTTTATTTCAATCTTGGCCTAGAATAACAACGGTGCGTCTATAAAGTACTTGTTACCTACATATAAACATAACAATGGACACAAAATTGACTTTATATCTTTGCTATGTAGAAGAAACCGACTAAGTCCATTTTAACAGATATTCAGTTGTCCCGTGTAGTGTCCCAATCTTTTCTGTTAAATTTTGGTGTTTTTCTCTAATTAGTGATTTGTCGTTTTCATAGTACCAATGGCTCCCAAACATTTTTTTCTCATGGACCACTTTCAAAAATTTGCTGGTTCCGGTGAACCCCCTGTATTTCTACCCCCCCCCGTCCCTAAATTTTCGAAATGGTATAGGAATTTGAAATATTTCAAAAACTTCTGTTTAGATAGGTACCTTTTTCTACAATGTAACGGGTATTTGTACCGACTATTGATTATGTCAATTGTTTAAATTTCTATCCCCCCCGTCGCCGAATTTTCAAAATGGTATAGGAATTTGAAATATTTCCAAAACTCCTCGGTTTTCTTAAAGAATATGTTCTCCTAGTAACTTTTTCTACAATGTACCGGGTATTTATACCGACTGTTTTTTATGTCAATATCTGGTGTTTTTACCGAATATCCGATACTTTAACTATGGATTCGACCCCCATTTTTTATAGTTACGCCATCGTGGACCCCCGTCGAGTCTCTCGTGGACACCTGGGGGTCCGCCTGGACCACTTTGGGAATCACTGGTTTAAACTATGTTTATCAAAAATAAGGTAGTGTTTTCGCAAAACATCTCGTATAAGATATTTAAAATTTTCGAGTCAGCGACGAGGTATGCCTCTTATCCTGAATGCCTTAACTTTGTTGGCATTTAACTTGCAGTTCCACTACTGGCTACCACGCCCGTGGAAAATGATTTGATGATATGAATGAAAGAATAAATTAAAGTTATTGTATTCACAAATAAAATGTAAATTAAACATATTTATAGGGTTAGTTAGCCACGACAAAATGAAAAATCGTACTTATAAAAAAATTAGAAATATCTAATCAATCGCTAAACATTTTTTCTATGCGGTGTACTTCTTCAAATTTTACTGGTACCTATACCTACCGTAGATTTTACAAATACATCCTTAAACATTACACCCTCTGTATTGATGTTATAGATATATGCTCAACGGAATGATGTCGATTATAATAATGGTTTGAAATAGGAATTGCGAGGATTGATGAATGCACTATGGATAAAGTGCACTTAAACTTAACTAAGCAGATTCGTAAGTGTCAGGACACCTTTCCTGTTTCTTACATAAGGGAGTTTGCACAATCTGTTGGTTGTGCGGATGAGGTGTCTGTTGTTATTCATAATATCTTCACTCACGCAGGTGTGAAATATTCACTGAATTTTTGCGTAAGTGAAGATATTAAGAATATAAATCGAAGTTCCAGTTCCATAAACCTATAAATCGAAATTCTAATATTTCAAGATAAGTCACGATGAAGTTTTGAAGCAGTATGGCGGTTTACCGATATAAAAAAATTCTAATAAAATAACTTCTAATAGAAATCAAATAAAATTATTTTAAATTTTGTTATTTATTTTATTAATTTGATTGGGTATTTGATTTTTTATTTTTAATACGTAATATATTATTTAATTAAATTATTTGTAATTTAGTTATGAAATTTATTGATTTAATTATTTTATTTACTGATTTAAATATATATATATATATATATATATATATATATACATATATATATTATTTTACGCGGTGGCTGAATTGCCAACCACACTTCTCAGCATTATACAACCAGATAAGTCTTCATATGATCAGTCATGGTCACACAAAAACTTAACGGCTATCATTTAAACGATCAGCATAATACTGATGTTATGTTCAGCAGAAAAATGTATTCTGCCGACAAATATATCATGTTGTTATGCTACTTATGCCCAGCGAGAATATTATACCTATTTCTATTGCAAATAATATGGTATTTTTAAACTCTAAATTTAATCGGCCGGCAAAAATTATTATTCGACCGGCATAATGATTATTTACCCAGCAAAATAAATAAATGAGCAGCAAACCGTGAGCTAATTTTAATTAAACTTGTGAAAGGTAAATTTTTAATCTTGTTCAAATAATAAATCTTTGTATGTAGCATCTTTTTATGTGTTTTTATTTTTTATTTTATTTATTTATTCATTCTTTACTGTACATTGATAAAAAACAATTACATAAAAGGTATACATTCAAATTATATGTAGCATCTGAATGAACGACACTAGCGTTTTTCGACATTTCAGTTAGATATTTCGTTAATATAGCAAAGCGGAAACTGGCATTATTTTCGTAGTCATCATTAATTTGGTAAGAAATCACAAAAACTTCATGTGGATCCGAAGGTAAATCGGTGTGTGAAAAATATTGTTTATCTAATATTTTCTGCCGGTCAAATAATAATTCTGCTGCTCAAATAATAATTCTGCTGCTCAAATAACAATTCTGCTGGTCAATTAATTATTTTGTTGTGCGAGTATTTATTAAGCTGTTAAAATTTGTTAATTTGCCGATATAACCAAGTTTGTTTGTAAAACAAGTGTTGCGCTTATTTTTTATTTATTGCCGATGAAAACATTGTTTGCTGTGCAAATGACTTAAATGCTGATTTTTTCTTGCCGAAAGAATGGATTAATAGCCGAACAAATAATTAGTTCCCAAACTTAACAGTCTAATGGCGGGAAAAATTCACCTATCCAGATATACAGGATATCAAAGGATTAGGCTCAAAACGCGGGTTCAAAATACCAGCATTGTTTTATTTAATTATTTGATTTATTGTTTATTAATATGTTATGTTATATTTATTATATTGTATTATATACTGATTGATTGGTGTGTTGGATTGTACTATACCATACCATATTGATGTGTTTCTTTGTCTCTGTTTTGTTTAATCGTTTTCAATTTTTATACTGTGGTAATATAGGGGGACACTTGTGGTCTATATTGTATGTAATTTGATTTTTTTACTATTTGTAGTGTTGACTGTTTGTTCCTTGCGAAAATAAAATAAATAAAAAAAAAAAAAAAAATCTGTAAACGAAATTGAAAGAATATCACTTTCTGCATGTAATTAGCTAAATCTTAAGATTTAGAAAATATCTACTTTGTTGTTGGCCAGTCGAACTGGTTCATCGAGATTGTTTACTATTCAATGTGTATACCTATATTATTATTTTAGAGTCACATATTTACTTATATTACGTCATTAGATATAATAATATGTGAGCATTGTATCATCTGCAAACAGGACATTATCCTGTTACACCATGCTATGTAGAATAAACTATTTTACAGTGGTGTACTTTCCACACATGCAAAAAAGCACCGCATGGCTACAAATCAATGCCGTGCTGTTTATTCATTTATGTAAAATACTAGTTAACGTATGTCTTAACAATTATTATTGTACGTATGATTGCAAAATTTCTTGTACATAAATTCTTATTCAAAAATGAAAAGATAGTGAATGTTCTGACGTTCATATAGATACTAAATTGAAAATAAATAAATAAATCTTTATTGGCCAAATTCAAAATAAATATACAAGAAATACACAACATGATAATTAAAATCTGGACCAAAGAGCGGACTTGTTGCTGAGCAACGTCTTCCAGACAACCCCAAAAATGTGACGAAGGAAATGGGGGTGTAAATTCAAAAACTTTTTATTTTCTGAAATTTTTGTACAAAAATGATGATATCGTAACATAATTTCTATTACTTCTACATCAAATTGAAATTTTGGTCGCATATAGCAAAAACCACCTGGTAACGGATATTTTCTTAAATTCCTACACCAAATTATGAACACTGAGAACTGATTATTTTTTACGAAAGTATAACCAAAATAAAAACTCTAGTTCCACCTCTGGTATTGTATACTATAATTTAAATCCTTATTGTAATATTATTAGTGTTATTTACATTATAGTTTCAGGAGTCACAGGACTGAATTGATTCTAAATGCCAATAGATCTAGGTTTTTATAGAAGGAATCGGTTTTTCTTTTATCACGTCTTATCCCAAGCGGGGTAGGCAAAGTTAATTAATCAATCTATCTTTACGTTCTTCTTTCGCTACCTCCACATTCATGCAATTTCTCATACATGCACGCCTGCTTATCTTACTCAACACGCGGTCATCTTTTGATTTTTGAAAAAAGATTGATAAAACATTTAGAAGGAAACAAAATATGACGTGAAGTTAGCATATTATTTATAGCTTTTACTAACAATTTTTTCTTCTATCTACTTGACATCTTCTTACTTTATTACAATTTTAATTCTTGAGATAGTTAACTAAACATTTCATTTACATTCTATACTGACATACCAATATTTCTATTTGTTTTCCATAATAATATAATATATTATGATTTGACTATAATTATGTGATTTGACTAAAGTTATTGTTGTTATGATTTGATTCCCATTTGTGTTTTATTCTTGGCCAATTTTTGTTTTTGTCTTGCTCCAACTGCGTTGTGAATGAGAATTTTAATATGTATTTTTTTATTATGCATTGTGTAACATGAAAAAGGCTCGCCGTGGATATGTAATTAAATAAATAATACGTATATTAAGTAAAACCATATGTTAGAAAAGGACACCAATATAACAATAAATTACTATCTCAAGCGGTACGTATTTATTTAAAAAAAAAGTGCACAAGCTTGTTATTTTTAATATATTTGATATTTTTTATAATTTGTTCGGTGATAACTGCATATTGTTTGTTGTGTGATGTGTAAAAAGCAGTCAAACTGGAAATTTACATTATTTCTATTTAATTTATAAAAATATTCCTTTATCATTCCAAAATACCGAAAAAACATTTTCAGGGACGTTCTGGTCGTAGATTGTAATGAGATATTTTAAATAACCAAATTAAATTTTATCATTACGAGTTAAATAAGAAAAATCATTAATTTTATTATTTGCCTGAATATAATATAAAACCCCAAGCCGACTCTGTCCACCTGTTACTATATAGATTATAATATATTATGTACAATCGTATATAATATATATATTATTTTTATTATGCCATAATAAACGTTAGTAAATAATTATTTAAATTCGAATATTTTTAAGGATCGGCGTCCTGTAGGCCTAGACAATTTGTATTTGGCGATCGACTACAAGCGAACTTTTCGACAATGTGTCAATTTGGTAGACAAAACCACATAATTCGAAACGATATTTCGTTAACGCTTCCATGACGTCACAAATTCGCCGACGCCGTATATTTCCCCTTACGAATTCGTCGTTTGGTAGACTTTTCTGTTTAATTTTGACAGCTTGGCGAATTCTTCGCTAAATCTTGACGCAAAATTCGTCAGCGGCGCCATTTTTCTGACGACGAGAAATAGTTGTAGAAATCAAGTAGAGAGTATTTCGTTTATTAAAAATTCGGGGCGTAGAAAGGTGATTTCATAAATTATTTTCGATTAGAAATGTATATTAATATATTTATTTTGTTTTAGAATATAATAATGGTGATACATAATCAATTTATTGACATTTTATTTAAAAGAAAACATTGCGGTAAATCCTACAAAATTGTGAGAAATAAATTTGTGTTTGCTATAGAAATATATGGTTTTGAAGCAATTTAATATTTAAAAACATTATAATCAAATTGAAATATAATCAATAGTATGAATTTTCACAGACATATAATTTAATTGTTTATCAATAAGTTGTTTGTGTTGAACATAATATAATGTTGGTGTATATTTCTATAAACAGTTAAGTGCATTTAATGTCTAAAGTTTTAATGAAAACTACATTCAACATCTTTAGCATCTTATGTGATGAGCTCCAAACTTAATCAATGTTGAAAGGAACAAAAATGTACACGGTGAAAATCAAGGTAAGTGTTATTCAAATTGGATGTGCATAATTTTGTTGAATAATATCTAATTTTAAAATAATTCTCAATTTTGTTCTCACTTTTAGGTGTTAACTACCCTTTGCTTTTTAGCGCTGGTTTGTATCACAAAAAGTTGTTGTAAATCATCTAATTATCCAACGGATGACCAGTCACTTTATATCTGAGGTGGAAGATGCAATGATTTCCCCGATGTATGCCAATAACTGGATAAAGTTCCCAGACACACTGCAAAATAGCACATTACTACATTATTATTTTGTAAAAGAAAGAGGTATGACGTTACCGCTCTAATTTTTGCATTCAATATTTATTTTCATTCTCCAATAGCTTATGATTTAATTAAAGATTTTTTGTATTACCAATAAAATGTCATCTACGAGATCTCTGCATCTATGAATGTATCTCCATCATCGGAGAACAATAAAAAATTCAAAGCAGAATTGTCATGCCGAGAGAAACATGTTAATTTACTAATTGAATCATAACGACTAACAGGATATGCAGAAAATAATGTAGGATACATTGCCAAAACTATGCAAGTATTCATGATTTTATCTAACTTTGGAGGGTACAAAGAAGTCGTTAGACTTATCCCTGTAAATGCAATTACTGCCAAAGATTTCAAAGCATACACGCTGGACGTCGTCAAATTGATTCAGGATTGTGGTTTTACTGTAACATGTATTATTACAGACAATAATAGAACCAATGAGGGTCTATTTAAAGAATTATCCTCCAGTACTTTCTTTGCTCATCCTTCAGATGAAAACAAGCAAATATTTGTGTTGTATGATTTTGTTCATATTTTTAAAAATATTTGTAATAACTTGCTCAATTTGAGATCTTTAGATTAAGCTTTCAAGTACCCAAGTATTGATGGGAAAAATATCATGACAGCTAGTTTTAAGGCTTTTAGGGATTTTTATGTTTTCCAGTCTGGAAACCTTGTCAGAGAGGCGTATAAATTAAATCATAAGACCTTACATCCAAATAACATTAAAAGGCGGAATGTATTACCTACTTGTAGAAAATATTTTCCAGTCATCCACAATTGCCGCATTATTTTCACATCATGATCACAAAGAGACTGCATTATTCTTACAAATAATTAGACTGTGGTGGGAAATTATTAATGTCAAGAGTTTGTTTAAAGGCCAAAGCAAAAGGAATGACTTTTGCATGACAATTTATTCCAGTGATGATTGTCAAATTGTACGTTTGAAAAAAAAATTGGCATGGCTATATCGCCGAAATGAACTTCCAGAAGGCACTGTTTTATCTAAAGACACTTTTACAGCTTTAACTCACAGTATATAATCATTTATTCAATTAGTTAAGTATACTTTTGAACTTGATTCTAATATTACTTACATACTTAATATTATCAGGTAAGGAAATAATAAAACAAATGTTTTATTCTACTAATGGTTTATTATGTGAGAGAGACGTCTTTCGTCTGATGAGGACATTGTCAATTTGTCGATTGACAATGTCCTCATCAGACGAAAGACGTCTCTCTCACATAATAAACCATTAGTAGAATAAAACATTTGTTTTATTATTTCGATATGGAATTCTACTACCTAAACACCGACACAGTGAATTATCAGGTAAGTTTCAGACTGACCAATTAGAATCCAGATTTGTACAGTATAGGAGACTTTCTGGATGTACATATAATGTTTCCTACAACCAGATTATAGAGACAGAAAAGAAATATTTTATAAGACAATTTTTTAAAAATAGCATTAATTTCCCGTTGCTGGATGATGTAACTGATTTGATGTTTTCTGACGATGTTAAGAAATTTGCATGCATATTTAATAGTAATTATCTCGAAATACTTGACATTGACGAGTCATCGAGAATTTATGTATGTTAGTGGTTATTACTACAGCACACAATATTAAAAAAAGATTTTTTAAAAGTAATTGTTTATCGTGTTCAGCTTTGATCATTCAAAGCAAAGGATCCAAAATATCAAATGTTTACTTTGATATGCTTCAAAATGGTGGTCTCAGTGAATCGACAGGTTCAGTATGCATTCTCTTCACACATATTTGTTCCATATTTGAATACATATATGGTAAATTAAGATACTTTGTTTTCAATATTTAAATCAAATCCTAATCAAAAAAACTTGTTCAGCTGCTTAACTATTATAAGCATAAAGTCAGACAATTTTAACATAGATTAAGATTCTACTTGTGAATGTGGAATGACAAATATTGAGATTTATTCGTTGATTATAAATACTTTTGCAAATATTATCCTCAATAACTTTTCAAAACTCAAAATGACAAAATTCATTCTAATACTAGACTTACGTCTAGGAGAAAATTAGATACTTTTAAATGATACCTACATACAATGCTTCTTTTCATTATTATATAGAATATTTGTAAGATCTTCATAGTTAAAAGTTATTTGAAATATTTATACTCTACTTAGTGTACATTGTGCCAATACTTTTTGTCATATTGATATTTTCAACCAACGGTTCTTGGAAGAAATCCATGTTGAATTAATTAGAAATAAAACAATTCTTTGAAAACAGAATTAACATAACGTGGAGATAAATATTTCAGAATGATAATAAATATAGTAAATAATATGACTTAATAATGAATAAAACAATTATTTATAGTATATCCACTGTGACACAGTTAATTCTGTTTACACTAGTTGTCATTACATTGTGTATTCTATTTTAAATATATTTTTCATTTTTAATCCTTTATACACTTGTTGATTGTATATTATTCATGTATTTTGTATTTGAAATAAATTAACATGTTTTGAGATAAAAATGTTGTCTTTTCTTTTACATCTTGTCAAACAAATTATTTTAAAACTTTTACCCAGTTTGAAAAGAATTGTTTATTATTGGATTGTCACATAAAAATACTATTTAATACATTCATTGAAGTGATAGGCAAGTATCATGTGTCACTTAAGTTTTCACTTACTGAAATTCATCATACTACATACTTCAAGACTCATTTTCAAAACAGGACTCCCAACATTAGCTATTACAATGTTGCCAAGTTGTGCTTCCAGGCTTGAATTATAGGTGGCAGTGAATGTACATAATTATGGTAATTATAAAATTTTCATGATTCAAAATTGACAAACAAATTATCTATTCCATTACTCATACACCATTACACACCCTTGAGACGGTATAGGAACTGTTACACGGTGTCAAAAATAAAATCATCATCATTACTCCATCTGTGTTAAAAGGTAGGATATAACATCGAATAAGCAGGTCTTGAGCATCTCTCGCTGCCATCATGTTCATTCAATTCTAAAGATAGAGACTTACCCTATGCTTTTGAATCTGTATAATATTTTTTTTTAAAAAAGATATATCCGGGTTTTGTTATAAACCCTTATACACCTTTCACAGTAAGCTAAAAGCTTGTGTCGTGAAAGGGGAGTTTGCCGGCACCTGGGATCGAACCCTGGACCCCTTGTTCACAAGGCCGAGACTCTACCTCCAGGCTACCGACGATTTGTTGTTGCATATTCAAAAAGGAACATGTGAATTCATAAATGTTTTGACATTTCCAGAATAAACTGCTCATAATGACATCATAACCATTTTATAAAGTGATTCTTAGTATCAAATATTAAAATTCAATACTTAAAAAATAATATCACATGCCAATAGAAAGTCCAAACTACAATTTTAATATATATATATATATATATATATATATATAGACAATTTGTAAAGCGCCGTTTACTCATAACATGACCTCAAGGGCGCCGTAAATGATGCCTTAATGAAGTTTTAAAAGGGTATGCCCAAATAAAATGTGTGCACATGTCTCTTTTTGAATATGCTATGACGATATAATATATTATTTTCTTTAAATTGGTAATATATGTACATATAATAAAAAAATAATTGTGCAATACAAGTATTTTATTTATAAATTTATTTAAAATCATACACAGCATGAGCCTTTTAAATGTTAACAAAGATGACCTTTCTTGGAGAATCGAGAATCAAAGGATTTAGCAGAGTAGTAATATTCTTGTTGGATATATGCTGTGGTAGGTTGAAGACATGTTGCACAGGTGAAGTGATGAACGAACCCACACCCACCCTGTCAACTGCTGGAATTACATTGTATTGTATTGAGGTATTGAACACTTAGCTACCGGCGCCAAACTCTCAACTGCTTATCTTGTAGGTACTCACAATTCCAGACAATAACCTGCGCTTCGGAGGCTTCCTTAATGGGATCTTTTTCTGAATCATAAAAAAATACCATATACTTGTACATACACTGAGCGACAATAATCAACCAACATTTTAAATTAATTTTACACAATTTTATCATAATGTACATGTTTATAATAACTTCACAAAACCCATGAAAATGTTGTGCTATGATGGTTTATGTTACACATATGTAGTATGTTATACAAATTAATGGTATAGAAAGAGCAATGAGGTATATATATATATATATATATATATGCAAAAGAAGTATGTTAGGACAGATCTATGTAGCGTTCCGTTCTCTCTGCTTACCCCACTTAGGATGCGGCGTGAGGGAATAGAATAGTTTATTTTTCATTTTGCTGTGTATATATGGGCGGAGATTTTACTCTAGCCTTTGTATTTACTACTATAATCGTATGGCATGTCAGGCGCTATAAATCATAAAAATCACTAAAAACATAAATCATAAAAAAATGTCAAAGAGATAAAATTGTAAAAAAAAATGTCAAAAAGATAAAATTGTAAAAAAAAATGACAAAAAGATAAAATTGTAAAATAAAATACAATCGCAAAATATTTAAAATTTATAAAATGACTCTTGTATCCCTCAGCCAAATTCTGGCTTCGGTTGTCAGATTACTAAAACCTTCCATCACACCGTGGAACCTATAAATAGGGCAATCAGCAACAATATGTTGCGTGGTTTGTGATGTTGCCCCGCAATCGCAGCTTGGGTCGGCAATGTACCCCCATTTATGGCGCTCCGTTGCGCTTCTGCTGCAGTCCATTCTAATGCGGTTCAATCTCACCCACTCCCTACGGTCCAACGTAAAACCAGCAATGAGGTAATCTCTAATCACAAGAGAAGTTGTGTTACAGAGGTAAGACAGATTACAGAAAAAGATAGATATAAATGAATAATATAAAACATACTAACTTGCAAATGAGTGCGAAATCTGGAAAATTTTGTATGATTGGCGTTTTTCTCCAACATTACAGAAAACAGAGATGATCGGTCTTGCTATTTAACTGTACTGTAGTTGTTGTAATTCACGTGTTTCTCCTTTCTGGATCCTTTGAAGAACTATAAAAAAAATGATTTTGTTTATAAATATGTTAGGTATAATATTTTTACCCGGATCAGATTTGTATGCATGAAACATTTCATTCTAATGGGTAAATAAACCAAACATCAGTGGGCCTAGTCAAAACACATTTTAGCGTTACGTTTTCGTCCAAGTTTAAACAAAAACGTAACGCTAAAATGTGTTTTGACTAGGTCAACTGAGATTTTAGATAATTTGTATTGTCAATTGACAGAATAAAAAACAAATTACATTTGTGGATACGATAATAAGGACACATAATTACTTATAGAGACCATTAATAACACTATTATGATCATTTATTTCATTTTGAAGGGCTCCTTTTTTCACTTCAATTTTCACAAAACTTTTCAGAATAATAGGATAAAACGTAGCAACTTATCTATTATATATTTATTGTGCCTTACCTTGATATGGTAACAAGTTGACTTCCTTCACTTGAAACATTGAACACCCCAGAAACTTGCATCTACAATATAAAAATATTGTTAAATTTTATTATGACAGTCATGCATTCATTTCTCAAATAAAATAATAAATTCAATTAATGCTTCGTCCCCGATGTTAAATAATCATGTTCAAACTAAAATAACTTATCTAATATATAAATCAATAACAAAATATGCGTATGTTTTATTTAAATAACGATATCAAAAACAACCATACGTTCAGAATATTCTCATACACCGATCACTGCATTTTATTACAAACAAGTCAAATTTTCTTTCAATAATAAGTAAATAAATTATAAGCAATACCATTAAACACAATACAACCAATTTTACTTACATAATATACAAATATTAAACCACAAAATATTATAAACACTCGACGACAACAAACATGTCAAACAAATATTGACATTTCGATCATGGACCATCGACAAAAATGATATGGCTGCCAACACAACAATTAAAAAAAATCATGGCGGAAAACGACGCTCGCTACGTAAACGAAAGCGTTTGTCGACAAAAAGTTTTCGTTTCGAAGTGTGTTTGTCTACCAAATCAAAATTCGATAGCCAAGATTTCTTCTTGGCGAATTTCGTTAACGAATCGCTTTCTAATGTGAAATGTCTAGGCCTACTGGGCAATGTCCCGTTTTTCCATACCTATAGTTACATCAGCGAGTGTAACATAAGTTTTATCATATTATGTATTCACTATTAGAATTCTACTACCTAACTATTAGAGTTAGGTAGTAGAATTCCATATCGAAATAAATAAAACAAATGTTTTATTCTACTATTAATTGTTTATTACACAGAGAGACGTCTTTCGTCTTATTAGGACATTTTCAATCCTAATAAAATTGACAATGTCCTAATAAGACGAAAGACGTCTCTCTGTTTAATAAACAAATAGAATAAAACATTTCTTTTATTTATTTTTATCATATGTATTTCAGCAAAATCATTGGCCGGAATTAGACAATATGAAGACAGGAATTCAAGTAATTTTATTTAAGTGCTTCTTGTAAACAATAATCTTATGTAATCTGATTTGTCTACGCATTACCAAAACATCTTCAAAATATGAAGTGTCCTCAATATTGAACAGCGGTTGTGTGAGTGTTAAAACGTGTTTTTGATAATGTATTTCTTTACCTAAATAGTAGTGAATATGTAATTTTAAAAGCATCATACCAAACTATGAGTCCGTCTAATTTTTCAATAATTTTAGCAATAATACTGCGTTATACCTCGAAGGTAACCTAATTAATATTTCTCTATTTAATTTACTAGTTTATTCTTTTGATTACAAACAGTTTTACATAAAGATCCATTTATTTTTACAAATCTTAACTTTAAAAATTTGTAAAAAAATTACAAACAATTTCACATAAAGATACATTCATTCTGGATATGTCGATAGCAGAATTCGAACTAAGGATCTCCCGGTTGCAATGCCAAAAGTACATAATCAAGTTACCGACCGTCTACGCCTTTATTTATTTATTATTTGCCTTGGGTTGAATTTTCTTGTACGCATATCATTTCTTCTTAATCATTCATTCTCTTCCCATACAATTACAAACTATCTTAACTTATTCCTTCTCATTTTACTTACACCATTGGATCGTATTTAATAAATTTTAATACAAATATCAAATTTTGTGACGTCTAAAATCCATTCCGATAATTTCCTTCACATAATCTATTTTACTATTTAGATATTATGTAGGAATATCACAATATAAAGATAGGTAGGTACTATACTATATATATATACCTATGTATTTATTTCTCAGTGTTTTCATCACAGTTTTGTTTCAACTATCAGCGGGTGTTAATGGAAAAACTCCGTACTTATTTATTCTTCAATAATATTATAGGTATATCAAATATTAGCTACTTACTGTGTTACCCCTGTATAGATATTTAAATCTGTTCATATGTATGTATGTTTGTTTATACGTGTTATTTTGTTATTTTTGTTGTAGAACCTAAATCCCACAATGTCTAAGTATATGTTACTAAATTGTGAATAAAGTAATAAAAAAAGTCTACAACGTCACGGTATGCCTATCCCTCAAGAGGATTGACCATCAACAAATTAACTACTTGTAATGAATATACAGATCGTCCTCTATCTACAATAAAAATGTGATATTCAGGATGCTAAATGTCTTATACGCAGTACTATTTATCATTATTAAAGTACTTCAAATTTATGTTTATTAGTTGGTAAGAAAGGGGTCTTGATTAGTTTGCTCATTGTTGTAATTAATTGTTATATTTTTGTTTCTAGGTAGGTACATATATTTTTTGTTAACTGCATGATCCATAAAGAATAAATAATAAAAAAAATATATATAATTATAGTGTTAAAGTGATCATACCCTTACTTCTTACACATATTAGGTAGGTATATCTTTGTTTCCATATTTAAATAAACTTTCGTTTATATAAATGTTTGTATATATTACTAGCTGACCCGGCAAACATTGTTTTACCATATACATTTGCCATACACCTACTAATATCGCTATTAAAAATAGGGGTTGATGGTAGAAGGGTGAAAATTTAGGGCTGTATGTATTGTTTAATGCCTCACCATAAAAAAATAAATAAATAAATAAAAACATCGGGGTGGACCACCCTTAACTTTTAGGGGTATGAAAAATAGATGTTGGCCGATTCTCAGTCTCAGACCTACCCGATAAGCACGCAAAATTTCATCAAAATCGATTCAGCCGTTTCGGAGGAGTATAATGACAAACACCGTGACACGAGAATTTTATAATATATTAGATTAATTACTTATGCTTCATGCTTCTAACTGAACTAGAGTATTAAAAGTTGGTAACATAAAAGCTGGTACATAGATACCTACTATGTATAATATCTATAGATACCTACTAAGGTGGTTGCCCATGAGTCACTCCATAGGAGGGACGCAATTCAATTACTCAACAGAAAAACCTTTCTCAATAAGTTGCAATTAAATTAAAAAAGAAAAGGGACAAATAAAATAACACATTTTGTTGATCTACGTACTGTTCAATTATGTATATTTACGTAATTATTTAAACTCTAATGGAGAATCATGAAAATTAAACATTTTCATGTCTTCCTAATAATGTACTACCTATAAATAATATTTTTTACAAAACTTGAATACATACGAGAAGTTCTACAATACACGAATCAAAAATAATAATTTGAACCAGAAAAGATTCAAATTGAAAAGAGAAACATTAAAAAAATTGGCAATAAATAATTGTAAAAGTGTGGCAAAAGTTTAACATCAATTTTAATGCAAAATCATATTGTTTTTGTCTATACTTTACAAAAATTTACAAAGCTTCTATTATAACTATTATTTGGAAGGGGAAAGAATGACAAAGAGGATATACTTGTCTGAAAGAACTGTTATGAGGAAGCGCGGGTGTCCGAGAACTACGTGGCGTGGATCAAATTTTCAAGGACGGTCGCGTGTTAAGTAAGAGAAATCGGCGTGCATAGAGCAACATGACGTTCCGTTCTTTCTGCCTACCCAACCTGGGACATGGCATGGCGGTATAGTATATAAATCTATATTAGTCATTTCATTTGAACAGTGATGAAATAACATAAATGTACCTATATTTACCTTCTGAATAAGTTATAAGAAATTACAACTAATGACATTTTTGATTACGCAATAATAAATTGTAATTAAGTATCTGCGGATGGTGGCAATGGTAGGATTTGAGTTGTGACTTAAATATCTGATGAATTTCTGAATAGCTTGGTAGGCAGCAGAAATGTAATATCTATCGAAAAAATTGTCGTCAGCAAATTCATCTACAGAAATAATATCTATTCATATATTGTTTTGAGAAAACCTTGCAACGAACTCATTACACAATGCATTTCTTTAGAGAAACAATGCGTTTTCATATTAATAAATAATTAAAAACGCTTGCATTTGTGGTTAGAAGTCATAAAAACATAGGTCAGTAAAATAGTAGCTGATATGTAAAAACCAAACAATCAAATTATTCATTTATAAGCATGGAAATCGTTAATACCTAATGAAATATCTATAGGAATTAGCAATATTGTGTGCAGATATACAATTTGTAGCAGAAAATAGATATTGTATGATAAATTTAATAATTCTAACTAACCAACAACAAGATTGACTGAAATTAATATAGACTACAATCAATTTATTCATCATATCTACTGTGTTAAAACAACCTCAATTCAGCGATGAGATGTGCCAACCGACAATGTTCTTTTTCATTGGCACAAAGAGAATGGCTTGTATTTTCATTACATACAGATAGCCTCACTTGTGGAGATGGAGATGTCCGTGATGGCATAGAAATACACATAGATTTACATATACATTTACATATCTACTCGATTTCATGTATATACTAATATGTGAAGGTTTGTTGTCATAGATAATAATACTTTTTTGTTTTCATACGTTGAAATTAAATTGACGAGAACCAAAACATAATATTGTGAAATCTCACAGTTGAGGTAGCAAGTGAATGACAAGCGTATAAGAGTACAAACACACACCTAACACGCACGCAACGCTTGAATATTTACATAGGTACACATAATATCAACAAACTGAATTAATAATAATATTTCCGAGTTTTATCAATTCCGTAATTGACAATATTATGTTTATCAACATTGACAGCATAAAATAAAACGTCCTACATGTCATTTGTCGTGTACATCATCAGGTACATATATCTCGTATACTAGATAACTATCAATGGCGTGCTTTCTATTCGTGCAAAATATTGTATCATTTGTGTCGCTGAGTTTCGGGATCCGCCTGTAGCACATTTTTGTGATTCGGAGAAATTCGATAAAAACTATTATTGTACAAGTATTAAACGTACGTACTTTACTAAAGTCATACAAGTTTGTTAATTATAAATTTGTGTAAAACCTGTAGATGTGCCAGTGAAATAAAATAAATAAAAATAAAAAATAAGATTGTTGCAAAAGTTCAATTTTAAATTTATTTTTACCATTGAATAAAAATAAAGTGTTCACTTTGTATACATAAAAATAACTCCTATTGGTCGGTTGAGTTATAAAGGATATTAAAAGACACATAAAGAGATATAGCGGGAATCTTTTCAAATCATCATTTTATTTTAATTTATATTGTAGGTACAAATGTTGATTGTTTTGAAAGAAATAATTTTATACGATTATAGAATATTTAATTACGAATCCAATGACAATCCAATTTTCGTGAAAATGTGCTTTAGCGAATTTCGAAACTCGGCGACATATTTATTCATGCATACTATCATCATTCCCATAATTGGGGTAGTCAGCATACAAACTGCATGTAATGAATATGCAAAATCGTTCTTTTCGTGCACAGACCTTTTTAAAAAACAGGTTGATTCTATTCTCTAAATCCCAGAATTTTAATTATCTCGAACAATTTAAGACAATACTGTCGAGGATATTTCCTTGAATTAAGAAAATTTGTTCCTTTAATAAGATTGAGATTTTTAATTTATTTAATGAAGATTGTTTTGAGAATTTTAATTTTTCGATAGCGATATGTCTTCTTACATTAAGAAATAATTTCTCATAATGAGATTTTTTTCATTTTGATGAAAAAATCATACGTTGAGAAAATAATTCAACAAAAATTTAGTTTCTTAATTCAAGACAGTTCTCTTGATCGCAGTGTCTTTTCTTTTTGTAAATCAATACAAGTTAAAGACATTCAGGATGGATGGCACACCGCAGTGGATAAAACAACATAGTTGAGATAAAACGACATCAAGTCCCAAAACTTTCCGGACCCAACTGGATAACACGGTTTCTTAACGTTTGATACCCCTTTGTCACAAAATCTCTTGGATCTAATCTATAAATGGAAAATCCGAATATTCATTAAAGAAAGCGGGACCAATTCTTTTATTAATTTATTTCGATCCAGACGAACAAACAGTCCTTAAAAAAAATAGCAAAACTGAATTTTACAAAATAATTAACCAGTTACATACTGTTTATGGGTTATAAAATACAATATTTAGTTTTAAATCTACTACTATTACTTCTATACCATCACGGTATTTATTTATTTATTACATAGAGACACACACAGTAGGTTGACAAAACATATATGAAAAATAAAAAGATAGAGAATAATGTTGATCTGATCAGGCCAACCCACCAATTAGGCGTGTCTACAGCATACATATTAAAGTATAAACCACATATACAAAAAGGTAACAATTAAGAGATAACAGTTAGGATATCCCACAAGTGGGGTAGCCAGCAGACAAGCTGCAAGTAATAAAAAATCAAACTGTGCTCTCCGAGCCAACAAAAAAAATAAGACATTCAGGAAGGGTGGCAAGCCTCATCGCTGAATTCAAGATGCAAAATGTATTTATTTTATGGAAGTTTTTGGAGTTTAAAAGAGACACCTAGTAATTGTCTACTACATACTTAGAATACTCAAAAGAATGAAAAGGGATGAAAAAAAACTGAAATCAGAAACAAAATAAGTAAGATATAAAATATATTGCAGTCAACAGTGTGAAAAAACTGGTCCTCTGTGTATTCATTGTGTAATTTTAAGTTAAATTGCTTGTAATCAATTAACAATAAAGAATGTGAAAACAAATTAATAAATAGATGGTCGGTTTTGGTGCAGATGTAACACAGTTGCCTTTGGTCGCCAAGTCCCGGGTTCGATTCCCTACCAGGGTAAAAATAAAGAATAACCTTTTTCAAATTGTCTATCTGCTAACAAATATAATATTTGTTTGGTATATTATATATGAGTATCGTCGCGTAAGTACCCATAATACATTATCTTCGTTAGAGGCTAGCCCGATTTGTATGAATTTTCTATGAAAAAATAAATAATCAAATTAACAATGCAGGGCTTGTGTTGTAGTTATCTATACTAATATATAAAGAGGAAAGATTTGATTGTTTGCTCCGAATAGGCTCCAAAACTACTGAACCGATTTGAAAAATTCTTTTACTGTTGGGAAGCTACACTATCCCCGGGTGACATAGGCTATATTATATAATTGAATTTTATAACTGCTTATTTTGAAAAAGACATAACATGTCGAAACCTGGTCACTGAATTAAAGTACACAGTACCTATAACTCTACAAATTAATAGGGATCCTTACTAAAACTATTTTTTTTAAATACCTATCTATCCGTGCGAAGCTGGTGCGGACCGCTAGTATTTTATAAAATTGTTATGGAACGTTGAAATATTTTAATATCATAACAAAATCATTTTTATAATTCCGTTAACCTTTTGGCAAGAGATATAAGAAGTTTAGTCCTGCCACTGTTATGTATGGTACCTATATAATATATAGATAGATGTTATTAGATGTACATATAATAAATGAGTGATAAGAGCTGAACGCAATCACTATCACTGTATATTTATATTAAATCTATTATTGCTTATCTCATTCATCCAAATAACAACTTATTGTAACCATAGCAAACTCAATAATATATCGTATATATAACACAAGGGAACATTACTTTCGATACCCGGATTTTTTTAAATATAATTTCTGACTTATTTTGATAGGATTCAATACGAAATATACCTATGTTAATTTTTTGTACCTACTGTATAAACTTTTGTTTTGAGATAATGTGTCACGTGATGTTCTTTTCAATCAATTTTTATTTCTCAGAAACAAAATAAAAAATATAGTCGTTAATATGTATTTCAGTAGGGTTTGTTAAGCTAAGAAGGGACTTATTAAATATGCAATAATTAAGAAACAGAGATACAGATACACCAGAGCTAGAAACAGGTTAAGAAACGTATACCCAAGAACTGACAAAGAAAGAAAAGGATTTTATTATTAAATTTACTTAAAAATAGGAATAGTTATTATACATTCAAGAGGCAGTTAAGAAAGAAAACGCTAAAATGAGGAGATAGTGACTGATTAATTTTAATTAGGAGATTTTCCTTTTTGAATATGTGTCAAGATTTTAACAAGGCTTAAATAATGCTTTTTCGAAGACAAATATAATTGAAGATTGTCAAGCCCCTAATACCAGCTCTAAGATGCTGTCTTGGGACAAAATTTTGTAATTTTTAGTACCTACCTATATCAAATGTCATTTTAACGATTAATATTTGGTTTGTTGTCTTGTACTATATTGATGAATAAATTATATTATTATTTTTAAGTTAATGACATTTCAACAAATTCCAAATTAATTCATAATAATTTTGAGTTATGTATCAAAAATTAAGATTTGTGGATTTATTTGAAGGTTTATAACAATTGGTTAATTGAAAGTATTGACTACTGAGTATATAGTTGCTAATAAAAAGGAAAATAAGCAATTATGTGTCTTCAAAAAACTAGTTATCCGTAGGGGGTGTCAAATCTGTGTCAGAGAGCAACAATTTTTTTTTTATTTATTTATTTATTTTTATTTATTTTATTTTTCTTTTAGATACAACAGCATTTACAATAGGAATAAGTAATTTACAATTTCAATATTTGATTTACATCGCCAATTATAGTATCTTAAATATATTCATTATTATGTAGTACAAATTTGAAATTTGAAAAGCTAATTAAAAAAAATACATTGAGACTATACTCAAAGTTTTAAGGTAGTTATCCATACACTCACACCGTGTCTCAGGCGGGGTAGGCAGAGAGAACTGAACTACATGTTGATTTATTCTTACATACTTCTTTCTCTTACTCCGCACCATTATTATATTTAATCCCTTTTACACAATTCACATCCACAACCGTCCTCTTTCGCATCACCTCACACCGATGGCTTCTGGTATTTTTTATCTTCTATCATTCTTTTCTTCTTATCCACTACCTCTCACACTTCTTTCTTACACTGTAAATCTCTTTTTCATTTGGAATTAGCACACTAAATAAAATCAAAATCAATTCATGGTATAAAATCGATTTTTTTGTTCTCTTGTGTTATTTAGTCATAGGAGATATCTACCTATACAACCTGAGGACAGTCTTGTTATAACAGCCACGAGGTATCACCCCTATTAGTACGTGGGTTGTTGTTATGTCTGATGTAGTTTAGTTGGGAAGGAAGATAACACTCACTAACTGAATGTGGATGGTGAAATGAATCAGCCAGATCTGATGATTAGCACCAGTACACAATATGATCACGGAATAAATCGCTATTCCAATTCTTTTGTCTGGCTAAGTGTCACGTTATTTAGAAATAAAGTTTATGTCTGTTTATAAATTACTATCAGCTATCAGTTGTTTTTAGCATATTCTGATCATGAAACAACAGCTGCCGATTAAAAAAATCATTTTGGAACAAAATTTATATTTATGAAAGAAATAACATTATTGAATAACCATTCTTCTTCCTGGCACTGTCCCAACTTATTGCCGCTGAAGGCTGTTGGGGTCGGCTCTTCTCGTTCTGAGGTTATACATCTTCATCCAGCAGGGCTACTCTTGACAAAACTAAACACGATCTTAATCTAGTCTTTATCTTGATCATACGACGCACGAAGTGACTATTGGCCAAAAATACACGCAAAACGATCGCGCGTTAGCGGTAGCGCGGTGTTTTTGACCATAGTCCCTTCGTGCGTCGTATGATCAAGATCAAGACTAGATTAAGATCGTGTTTAGTTTTGTCAAGAGCAACCCTGCTGGCCATTTCTACGCAGGATTCTATTGCATTGTGTCATCCAGGTATTCTTTGGTCTCCCTCTTGATGGATTTCGAGGGAGATTTATAGACGTAGCTTTGTTAACGATGTGTTTTGGTGGTCTCCGCCTTATGTGCCCATACCATCTTAATTGCCTCTCTTCTAGTTTGTTATTTATGTCAGTCACACGCATGCTACCACGAATGTGTGAACTTCTTATCTTATATTAGGTTATTATGAAACAAATTGTTTTATAAGAAGATTTTAGCTTAATCTGAGGTAATTCTTTTCTTATAATATTGGACCTAGTAAACTAGGTTTAAATATCTATCTATCTCATATTATTTATATGTATCTACATTTATTGATGTCTTATATTAATAATGCGCCTTTTTTGCACGTCGGCATCGCATCGTCGACGTGACCTATGACTTGTTTTTAAGAAATACTTGACAAGTTCATGCAATACAATGACGTAGATAATAGTAATTCATCTTTATGTAATTATAATTATATAGGCATAATTTTATTACAAGTAATCAATCAGATTTAATCGCTACATATAAAAAGAAGGTCCGATCATAAGGTTAAGGAAATATATACTAATTATAAATGTTAATTTATATTCTTTACTGATGAGTAATGAAAAAACTTATATCCTCTATACCATGGGTGGCAAACCTTTTCAACAGCCGGGCCAAATTTCAGAATAAGATTTCCCACCGGGCCGCACAACTACATATATACACTCCATAATAATTATGGAACATTTACTTATTTTACTTCGCCTTAAAATTTCTACCCCCCCTCGACAAATTTTCAAAATGGTATAGGAATTTGAAGTGTTAACTTCTCGGTTTTCTTTAAGAATATTTTCTCAAAATACCTCTTTCAAAAGAGAAACGCGTACTTGTACCGACTATTATTTAAAAAAATGTGCATATGCTTCGCGGTCCACAAGTAGGCACGCAACGGGCCGCGAGTTGGCCACTCTTGCTATAGAGCATGGGTGGCCAACCTTTTCAGAAGTCGAGTCAAATTTTAGTATCTCCAAATACCTTTTTTCAAAAAAGTAACGGGTAGGTACCTACTTGTACCGACTATTATATAAAAAAAGTGTGCATATGCTTCGCGGGCCACAATCAGGCTCCCAAGCGGGTTGGCCACCCTTGCTCTATACGATACTCGTATCATCTGTTGAGTATGTTTCAAAATACCAGAATTATAAATATCTTATTATTTATTATCTTACTAATTTATAAGAATATTAGAGATGCAATCACATCTCATTTTTTTATTATTTCCCCAAAAACAACTACGAGACTACTGGTTGGTTATTAGAAATTGCCTGAAGGCAATAAACCTGCTTTTTGTGCCATGTTAAATTGTTAAATATAGATTTTTATTATTTCTTTATTTTACGAGTACAATATCTTAACGTAATAAGAGTATAATGATTCTTTTTTTTTATGAGGGTTGGCACGTATTCACCATTATGGATATTTAAGAAAAATAACAACTGTAGTGTTACTCCGTGAAGATTTTTTGATATACCTAATTATTGGTGTTATAATATCTAGATGTTGATAGCTGGAGAACTATATAGGTATATCCCAAGAGGGTTCCTAGGAATATTCTAAGATAGTACTGAAATGGGCAGATGTCTCTCCCCCCCCCTCATTTCACAAACAGTTTTAGGTATGTTGTTATCCCAGGATAAAAGGAATTGGCGACGATTGCTATAGGAGGTTTTTGACGATTATGATGATTATGACATTAGTTTTATAAAACGAAAAGGGTAACTTACTCTTCAGATCTTTGCGAAGCATTGTCCTTATCCTTATGAGCCTGTCCTGAGCTGCAGGAATTCCCCATTCTTCTATCGTCTTCTGATCTTCACACGATACCACCTATCTAATCACATCCTATATCGTAACATCACCACACACCACGGCCCCTTGTCGTCTTAATGTAACAACAGTGACTGATGTGATTGTGATTTTATTACACTGTGATTACACCATACTACTGTATATTTTCACTGTTATTAATCACATATTATTATTATTCACTTATCACCACTTCAATCACAAATCATTTTGTGATAGTCACCACCAAAAATATTTAGTTTTTCATTGCATTCATGAAACTATAATAATATTAAATAAATATTTGAAATTCTATTTGCTTATTAGTACGAAATAAGTTATGTTTTTGAATTTTATAATGGCATTTATCGTGGTGCTATATTCATTTTTGATTTCATGTATCAAATAATATAACTAAGTATCAACATTTCCCGTTTTACGAATACCTGAATCCCGAAAATTAGTAGAAATAAGCGAGAGACCTATTTTTATCTGGTGATTCCATGAATAAATGAATCGATGAATGTTAAAAGGTACCTATGTTATTTTTTCATTAAATGGAGATATTTAAAAAAAAACATAATATTTCAGTCTAGAACGAAATTTTCTTTCCTTTTATTAACTAAATAATAAAAATAGGGTATGGTTTTTATTATTTAGTTAAAAAAAGGAAAAAAAATCGCTCTAGACTGAAATATTAAGCTTTTTTTTAAATATCTCCGTTTGGTGAAAAAATAACATAGGTACCTTTTAACATTCATCGATTCAAATATTGTACAATATCTAGTATGAAAAAACATTTTCATATATTTAAGAGGAAACCCAACCTTTTTGGGACTATAATGTAATTGGCTCATGGTAGAAACATGATATAAAATAATTATATTCTGATATTTTCTATACAATAACGAATAAAAAGTAATAATTTTAATAAATAATTGAAGCATATTTTCATTTTCATCATTGACACAATTTTGTAATAAAAAAAGTAATTAAGTTGGTTTCAGCATAATGTAAAAAAGTAATTAAGTTGGTTTCAGCATAATGTAAAATAGTACATCAATTTTGTCCTTTTAGATTTTAATTGTCTAGTAAGTATGAAGGTTTTAAAAACTTGTACATATCACTATCTATCTGATATATATGTATTATGCTTAACAGCCAAAGATTCAGTAGTATGCATATAATATACAGTAATAATAGCTATGGATGTAGCTACATACACCCGCACTATATCATCTGACTGTACCATCATAATGCATACTATATAGCACATAGTACCACAGGTTAATACACTTCACATGTCAAGGTGGTCGGGGGTAGAAATATCTTGAAAATTTCTAACCTATACACGAAAATAATATCAGTAAATCTAGGTACGTTTTTATACACAATCTAATTTTGTGGGAACCTTTTGCGTGTTGTCGATAAAAAGGCATTAAATTTCAACACAAGCTTCGTGTTTCAAGTATTTTTTTATTTATTTTTCAATACGTCCTTGAGCTTTCTGCACACACGTCTTGCCACATTCTTCTTTGAAGAACAAAGGATTTTATATTTTTTTTACTATACACAAGAAACAATAATATTATTTGATATCACTGAAATCCATTTTCCTCACGTTTCAAAAGAAAAACGAATGTGAGACACAAAGAATTTCCCAATATTGTATGGGAGATCTTTTACGTACTTTTTCAGCGCTGAAACCAACAGGTATTGAATGGAAAATATTTCATACAAACTGTGTCTCGCAATACAAAATAAAATAATTTATATCGAGTTGTTTAGTGCGAATAAATAAATACGCGGGAGAAAATGTTATATATCTAGTTTGGAACGATAAAGATTGATATTAATATAGTAAGTATATTAAAATGTTATGTATAAGTAGTATCGCAGAGTCGATGTGAAAGAAATAAGATCATTGGGTAAATCTGTCAAGAGCGCTTTTGATATAAAGATCTAGTAATATCTTTTGTCTAGATACAGGAATTATCTCTGAAATACTCTGTTAACATTTAATGTAAAATATACCTACCGACACAAAGAACTATATAACTAAACAACAATCACTATATTTAGATTAACATATTTATACACTTTGTATTTCGTATCACACACTACATGTTTTATTTTATTAAACGTAGGAAAATTACGATTAAAATATGAAAATTATATTGTAAATGTTGCGGTGAGATACAACACAGTGTAGATATACCTATACCTAGTACAGTGTCAGCCAGCGTGCTGTACCCACTAGCTCACTGCTCGCACTGGCTATGTTATAACTATGTTATGTGGGATATACAATCGTAATATCATAATAATATTATATATTATGTAGGTATACCTATATAAACACCGTATTATAATAATCGCAAGTTAAATACTAATTATATTCATAGAGAAATAGACGCGGCGCTAGGTAGGTATATTGTTGTGTGAATATTGTTACAATATATCGCTACTACCTATATTGTATTGTAGGCTAGTAGCTAGTAACTTAACTCTTATTATCTAATGAAAATCATTTATGTGCTGTGCATGTTTTAAACTCTCACTTGTATAAGAACACACACGAGTGATTTGAATCTAATTTTATACGCGACTATTACAAAAATATATTTCTGTGTGCGCCACTAGCACTACGAATACAAGAAGTATGGAACCGCGGAATGCAATGCGAAGACTTTTCTTATGTACCATGTACTGTATATATTATATTGCATTATATGCTATGCTGTGCTGTGCTGTGGGCTCCGCTCCGAATCTCCGGAGTAGAACTAGAATTGAATTGAGTTTAGTACACACACACTGTGGAGGAGTAGAGTACAGGGGCGGCGCACGGTCGCCGGTTTTCACCTCGGCGCTGCGTTGCGTTTAGCTGGCGGGCATCGGCGCTAAGCACTCACTAGTAGACTCGTACAAAACTTATACTTGCAATACATACAACGTAACAGAATAATGTATTCTACTCTCAGTTCTCTTGCTTTCTCGTTTCTCTTCTCAAATAATCGATGCGGCGCGCGCCGTTCTCTATCGGGGAAATATGTATACCTACCCTGATATACCTACACCTATTGCTACACACCCATACAACACCATAGGTATTACAATATGTACCTATAGTACAACCGTACCGTAGTAGTACATTATTATCTACCTATATAGAGGTATTATAATATTATTATTATGTAGCTCGCTGCGTAGCAATGTGTAGCTGTGTTCACTACGCTCACCTATACCACTATATTATTGTAATATATTATTTTCTTCAGGGGAATGTCATCAACACATTTACGTTATACTTATAGTAACCAAATTATTTCTCAACGGCAGGGTTGCTACAAGTGGAATATTCGGAAAATCCTTTTTTTTATCTGTAATTTATGTATAGGTACTTATGACTAAATCACTTTGTCCAAGAGAGTTTTCTAACAGGTTCATAAGAACATAGCTGTATAGAACTCTCTCTGGACTAATAGAGAGTAAGGATTCTAAACAGATGGTAAGATTTAGCAACAAATTCAAAATGTAAAATATTTCCCGAGTCAAGTTATAAATAAATTATATTTCACGGAATATTTGATAACTTTTGAATAATTTTGTGGGAAGGAGGAATAAAGTATGAATACGCATGTACATAAGTTAATAGAATCATCAGGGCCATAAACATAAAATAAATTTAATACACATTACCAAATTATTATATATTACATTATGTAATAAATTCTCACAGATTGACCAAACATAAAATGAATGCAAATTATGTTCGCAAAAATATTGCCAACCTTAAAATTCACGCACAATTACATGCTGGTAAAGGTATCTTAGTTATGGGTAGATCTATAGGTAAGTATATATATATAACAGTAGAGGCCCATGGTTACAGAGACAAGGCCTCTCTGTTACACCGAAGCGAGATGTCTGTATATATTATAATTATATTCTTCATTTCTTACACCCTGTTCCATGACCAGTTTTTCTATACCAACACCAATTTCTCTTGTGTTCTTACAAAGAAGGCAGTAGGAATCTACTTGTTACAGTTTCAGGCTGTAGTTTATACCCCAAGATAAAATGCGCGCGTAGCGCCCATAGAATCTACACATTTTTTCGCTCCAATTTCTTAAAAACAGACACAGTGAAATGAATAATAGTTATTGCTTCTGTTTATTCACTGGAAAAAGAATATATTAAAATTTAAATCTTGTAGTAAATAAATTATTTACTTATAAACACATTCCAAATAAATAAAAATAGACTTTTAATTACGAATATATCATTTTATCTTTTTTATGTGTAGTATAGTTATTCAATAAATATTTATTTATTTATAACAAGGTGTAAGGCAGATAGTTACATAAAACATATTTTTCGCAATAATGTAACATTTTATTATAAAAATCAAAGTGAAATGGAAATGTGTATCAATGATGAAATACTAAAATCTATATTAGCTGGCTTTGTAGTGAGATTACTTTTCTCCATTTTTCTTATGAATACGCCTGAATTTATGCAAAATCATAGCAGGTTCCGAATTTTCCTATATGGTAGGGAAAGAAAGTCAGTATTTGTATTGCAATGGCTATGGATCATCAGGGTATTTTCTGAATACTTTCTAAGATATAGTAACTATAGCCTTTCTTAATTATTCGCTTTTTGTCGAATTTAAAATGAACATTCCAAAGGAGTGGTTTTAATTACTTGGAAGAAAGAAATTTATAGAAAATGAAAAAAGAATTTGTAGAGAATATTCGGTCACCAATTGAGATATACAATAGATAATATACATCAATAACTAATAAGGATCTATATGCTTGCATATAGATAGATCCTTATTAGTATGTTATTGATGTATATTATCTTATTTATAGATACTTATTCGACAACAGTGGTGTAGTTTGCATACAAAATAAGACCTGAAATTTGCAAAATTAAATAAAATTTTTAGTGTTTTTGTATTGCAAGATATATTCTTAAAAAATTGAATATACATATCTATAATCCATACATAATGATGATGTTGGATAATTTGTCTCTTTTTGGCGCCATTTTATGATCCTTTGACTGTCTCAAGAGTAGTTTTTAGGTAGATTTGTTCAATTTATTTGGGACTTATCTTAAATCATAGGAAATATAAAAAAAACAAAAGTATAAATTAATGATAAACATTTTATTATAAATGAAGTATGATATAAAAAGTTGTATTGTAAATAATTACAATATGAATATTATATTATAAATACATTCCCATGTTGGACGATAATTATGTTCTCACCTCTAGCCATTTCATCTTGACAAATTCCATTCATTCCACTCTTGCTTTCTTATTTATTCATACAGTAGTCTGTGTGTGCAATTTTGTTACTTTAATTTCAGAATTTCTATGTTAAATATTATTAACTTGTGAAAAATGTGAATGTTAATTTTAATGTGGGATTTCAGCCTTACCTATCAGGTTAAGTAAAATGTTATTGGTAAAAACAAAATTTTGAGAAGGCATACTATAGAATAATTTGATTCAAATAAGAATAATGCTACAAAAGAAATAAGCTGAGAATAGTAAACGGTGAATCAAATAGGAATTTTTGTAAAAGTATGAATGAATCCCTCTTTTGTGTTTTGTATTTTTATACTTATGATAAAAATATATCCCACATTCAAATTATTTAACCACTGCATGTAAATTCTGGTACATAAAGTGTTGTAAGTATATTTTTTTAATCTTCTTCACTGTCTGCATCTCCATTCTTCTGAGGCTCCTCTTCTCCCTCTGAGTTGATACCTCCCCCTCCCATGCCCTCGTCCTCCTCCTGATCAGAATCTCCCGCCACTTCAGCATTCTCCGCCTCTGCCCTCTCCATTTGTCTGGCGAGTTCGGCTTCATCTTGTGCAGTGACTACTTTAGGCTGGAATTATGATAACACTCAATTAAAATCATTATAAGCCACATAAAAAAAAACATATTCCCGGAAAAGAATGGGTATCTCATTAATTTCCTAACGCTTTCAAGTGTCCCGTGAAAGGCGGGTATTTGTGAAACATCTATAGCAAGGGTGGCCAACCCAATCCCGCAGGCCGAATGCGGCCAGTTGGGGGTCTACGTGCGGCCCGCGAAGCATATGCACACTTTTTCAAATGATAGTCGGTACAAGTCCCCGTTACTTTTTTGAAAGAGATATTTGAGAAAATATTCTTAAAGAAAACCGAGGAATTTTGAAACATTTCAAATTCCTGTACCATTTTGAAATTTTGACGACAGGGGGTAGAAATTTTAAGGTGAAGTAAAATTATCAAATGTTTCATATATGGAGTATATTGTTGTGCGGCCCAGTAGGAAATCTCATTCTGAAATTTGGCCCGGCTGCTGAAAAGGTTGGCCACCGATGATCTATAGTATAAGATATTTATTATTTTCATCTCAGCAATGAGATATGCCATCCATCTTGAATGTCTTATTTAGATACTATGATGGTACAGATAAGCAGATCAGCTGTATGTAATAAACATGCAAACTGTCCTCTCGATGCCCAAAAAAATTAAGACACCCAAGATGGGTGGCAAATCTCATCGCTGAATTCAAGATGTATTTATTTTTTCGAACACTCAAAAGTTAAAAAATTATAAAAATATTAGTAAAACAAATATTAATTCTAATTTTCCTCTAGTTTATACAACATTAATCAACAATGAATGTAATAAATATGAACACCGATTGTATCGATATTAATGTCTCAACGAAAAACTAATTTAATGTTCATGTCATGAATGAATAACTTACCGCCATTTGTACATTGAATACACCCTTTTTAGCTATGATAGTTTCTCTTATTTTATCTATGGCGTCATTTAATGCTTTCAAGCCATCAGCTTTCTCAGGTGTGGATGTTGTCATTACTGGAATAAAGAAACAATTTTTTTTATGAATATCTAATTGTAATAAGTTTTTTGGTTTAACACTATTATAAAATATATTATACTTGTAAAATATACTGCATGAGCATACATTTAATTTGGCATATAAATAAGATTATTGCAATATAAACAACATCTGGTATGTATGTATGTTGAATTATTTATTCGGCGCCGTTTAATGGAGCATCCACCTCAAGGGCGCGGGAAACTATGTTGGAAGAGCGATGTCTTTAACTTGCTCCTGAACATTGCTATCGGTTGGTTTTTACGGGGGTCATATTTACAAACAAAAATAGCAAGATTAAAAAAAATCCGTTTAGGAATTATATGGAGAAATTCATGTAGTGAACTATATATTTAATATCCTGCATCAAAAAACATTTTAATTATATAAAAACCTAATTAAATTATAAAAATAATAGAAAAACAATAAAATCTGTAAAATTGGCTTCGCCTCGCTGCATAATATAATGGTTACCCATTCGTGTACTGACCGTACTCAATATGCCTAAACTTTGGTTTTCAGACGAGAACTGATGTATTCCACTATGATCATAAATTAAGATTTTTTCTAGTACCTAATAATAAAATATTTTGTTTTGTTTAAAATCAAACTTATGAGCTTATATGTAAGACATGGCACTCATCAAGAATGGGCTGAGAAAACTAAAGAATTAATGTGTCAAAGTGTTTAAAAATAATTTGTATGCAACATAAAAAAATATTTAGAAATATGACAACACTACGATTTGTGTCACATCACATTTCATCAAATGTTTTTATTTTTATTTAAATTTTATATTACTATCAAGTCTACTATTCCATGATGATTGTTATATTATGTTTGATCTATGAATTTTTATAATGTTTTTATTTTACTGGAGTTGTCTTGATATGTGATGTGCAGATGTGTATAAATACTGAAATGAGCGGTCATAAATACATATATATATATAACATCTTACCATACAATGGTGGAGCAATGAGATTGATTTTGATTGGTATTTCCTCAGTTGACAGTGTGAGACCTGAAGTAAGTGCAGCCTTAACAGCATCAATGCCTTCATATTCATAGCATGCACACTCAATGTCAGCCCTAATCTTTACAGCTTGTGATGTCAACTTCCTCTTGATATTATTCAATAATACTTCCTTCGTCTGGTCATCCAAACCACACTCTGCCAGAATTGATGGATCTCTGAAAGATACAATAATAAAAATATAAATAATTATCAATGTCACAAATCTAGTACAAGTTTTGATATGATGATATTTATTTATTTATTTATTTAAACATACAAGGCAATAAGCCTTTTACATGTTAACAAAATACATACGTAGACACAACAATGACATAACAATATATATTAAATAATTTATGGTGTCGAAGAACAAACAGTAATCAGGGAATACTATAATAACAATTGAAATATTAAACAAAAGAAGTAAAAAAAATATCATTATAAAATCAATAGATACCTACATTATAAATACGATCTATGGAATAGGAATTATAAAATTATTCAATAAATCAAAATGAAAGAAATATTGCGAGATTAATCAAATGACATCAATTAATAAGCTAAAAACATTTTAAATATCTTAAAAATATTATAGTTTTAACGAAAGCATGTCAAAAATATGCCAATCAAATGAATGGAAGTTTATGAAAGTTGTCAGGATTTGTTTGCAAACATTTTTAATATCCGTTTATTGAAGACCTGAAGGATGGTGGGTTATAAAAGCTAGTTGATAACAAAGTATACTAACAGAACAGCTTGCTTGAAAAAGTCATATGCATAAGCTTTATTAGCTTTGTATTTATCTTCAAAGTGCCAAGCAGTCTTCTGGTAAAGTTCCTCTAACTGCTCATCTGATGAATAGTGAAGTAGCTCTGCTACATGTCTGAGAATGGAGTTTACGGCTTTTGCTTTAGCATAGCGTTCGTTACATTTTTCAACATCTTCCGCTGACACACGACGTTTGGATAAATCTATATAACCTGGAAAAACAATGAATAAAATAATTTCATACTTTTGTTTTATAAACGAATAAGTCGACAATTGTGTAGTAGTCAACTTGAAAATTTGATGAAACCATCCAGGTACTGACTACCTCTATAGCTTACAAAAATTTGTTCAAGAAAATGTACACAAAAGACAATTAAATAATAAATTAAAACAGTTCATTATTATTGCTGGTCTACGTTTGTTATTGCAACACTGAAGAGCGTACTCTACATCACACTTGTCGTTCTGTGTAGTATCATGGTATAAAAAATATTACTCAACAAACACAAAAATCTTGCGCTAAGGAATAAATAATAGATAAATAAACTTATTTGACATACCTTTTTCTTTATCTACTCTTATTACAACCACTGGTTCAGTTTTTCCAACTCGAATTAGTTTATTAATCGAACGTATTCTTCTCCTGGACAATTCAGATAGCAATATCATACCCTCAATATTATTATACTCCAGTAAGTGGACGTAGGCCCCCATTTCAGCAATGGAGCGAACATTAATCATCACCACATCTTCCACTTCCGGGTATTTCTCTTTGTAAAATCTACAACTCAATGGCATCTGCAAATATTACAACCAGTAACGTTGATTCAAAAATGCATTAACTATCATTTAAATTTCAAATTTTGATAAAACCTGCCTTAGAGAAACATTTTTAATTCCAATAGTAAAATGTATTGTAAATAATGGATTATATTGAAACAATTTCTAACTAATAAAGTATAACTCAACTCTTGAGGAAATAATGATTGGCAAATTAATGTGTTTTTTTTTCGGAATCATTATGTGGTTTGACGTGCTGGTGAAATCGTTGAAGTGAATTGGAGGATTTAAATTTTATAACAAAAAATTAATGCTTATTATAAAACATAAGGGATGTTGTGAAACAAAATGACGCGTTGACATACATAACCTCATTATCTAAAAGTTTAAGTTTTATATGAAACAATGCAAATATATAACAAAAAAATTATGTTAAACCTACTAAGATATTATTAGTTCGAAGTAAAATTAATTAATTTAATAATGAACTGAGCATCATACATATTAAATACGATAATTAGTGACAGTACCCCATTAATAAGTTTTATCAGAAAATCTGACGCAATGCAATCGAAAATATCGTAAAAAGAAGAAATGCGCGTGTATTATTAATGACTTGCCTTGGATAGTTGAAAATTACTGCAAAATATACATAAAACTGGAAAATATTGCAGTAAAACTCAATTAAGGACACCGACTCACGTTGTAAATTTTGACGCACAACAACAATGTTGCCAGTATGTAAAATGAAATTGTATTTCCATAATATTGTCTATGTTTTTTTTAATACTACTATAGATGGCTCTATTTAGCTGTTTTTATTTTTTTTTGAGCTCAAATACATTTATTGAAGATAGTTATTTATATTCGGCTGACGGCTATGGTTATTTAGTTCGTCAGTAGCCTGGAGGTAGAGTCTCGGCCTCGTGAACGAGCGGTCTGTGGTTCGATCCCAGGTGCTGGCAAACTCCCCTTTCACAACACAAGCTTTTAACTTATTGTAAAAGGTGCATAAGGTTGTATTTGGGTTTAAAACAAAACCCAGATATAAAATAAATAAATAATATTCACAATAAACAATTTCAAGTTATTCAACTTCTTAAATTAAGTGGTGAGGCACATCAGCCATTCCGGTTGCCCTATTTTTTTTTTGTGGAGAAGAGATCTTTATAATAATAAGTAGTAAATCTATATACCCCACTTCTGGGAGATATTAATAAATATTATTTGTTCTCCGTAATTATAGAGAGTGAATATGTAGGTATTCTTACTTTTATTGCATAGTCTCAATTTGGAGAATAATGTTTCAACCCTCCAATTTCATTGTTGGCCAATTAATTGTGTATAAGGGACAAACTATTGTACTGAATTTGCATGTTTCATTATTTTTTGAATATGCATATTTTGTATCATGAGAAATATTTTGATATTCTCCTACTCTTTTCTATTAGTTTTCGAGTGTCCTGTGAGAGGAAGGTATCACTTTAAGACATTTAACATCTTGAATCAAGCAATCAGGTATGCTAATCATCTTAAATGTCTTCACTTCTATTGACACAGAGAGGACAACTTGCATGTTTGTTGTGAGTAGTTGATCCACTGGCTGTCCCTCTAGTGGGAAATGGCATGATATATGATGAAAAATATTTTCTTTTTTTGTCATAATAGAAAAGTAAGAATCAGTTTAATCTCCTCCATTTGTTTATAAGTTTCAACAAGAAGAGAGAACATTAGTTCACACTATTCTGAAACTGTGTACTAGAACAAAAGTCAAATCACTCCGCTACAGCGGAATTATGCATGATTTTCCAAACTATACTTATGTAATAAATATCCTTATTAACAATACCTCTGTGCGGAAGCTCTAGTAATATTTTTATCTGGAAGTATCCAGATGCAGGTTCTATTACCTATCTATCTATTCCCTCACGCCGTATCCCAAGTGGGGTACGCAGAGAGAACGGAACGCCAATTAGATCTGTCCTTACATACTTCTTTCGCCTTCTCCGCAGTCATACAATTTCTCATGCAGGCACGTCGATTTCTCTTACTCAAAACACGGCCGTCCTTGAGAATTTGATCTACATGTTCAAGTCATGTAGTTCTCGGACGCCCGCACTTCCTCACACCCCTCCTTTCAGACAAGTATCCTCTTTGTCATTCTTTCCACATGACCAAACCATCTCAATTTATTTACACGCATTCTATCCACTACACTCCTCTTGCATCCACTCATTCTTCTAATATTCTCATTCCTTACTCTATCACGCAACGTTTTACCAACCATCCTCCTCAGCGATCACATCTCCACAGCATTTATTCCACTTACGTCCTTCTTCAACTATGTCCACGTTTCGCTTGCATACATAAGTGTCGGTACCAGGATGGTATTGTACACTAGCAATTTTGCCATGTTCTATTACCTTTATGCACAAAAATCGTATGATTGTATAGTTTACTCACAATAGAGTTAAGCATGGTTAAACCAATACCACACTCATAAAGTAATTTGTTCCATAGTGCGCCATCTTAATATTATCCCCAAAATTCAGAATTTCCATATAGGTTAACGAGTTTTGTCCCATAGTCATTTTTCAAATGGCAGCTGTGGAATGCACCGAAAACAATTAACAGTTGAGAATAATTTTAATGAGACATAAAGTCGGTACAATGCTAATCTCGGTGAATAACATGTCACTTAGCCATACATAACATACGGATTAGCAGTTATTCGAGTACAGGTGTTCGTTAGGTCATGATTTACATTTTGTACGTAAATATGTTAAGGGCATGAAGTAAAACATACACATTCAGGATTTAATTCATGTCAATGCAAATTTATTTAATGACATTTTAATCATTTATATGCATCTCATTAAATTTAAGTTAAAATAAAAACAATTAGAAGAATAATAATTAAAATGAGAAATCTTAGTATACATAATATGTAATAATATATATATATTTTAATAATATTATAGTGTTGTTAACCATGACAACATATTATCTCTCCTCTCCGTTACTATATAATAAACATGCAGCAGTGTGTAAATCACTTACATTATACAATATATCAAATATTTTTAATTTAACTACAATCAGTATATTATATGTGTGTAGAATAGTGTTCATATAACTATCATCAAGTCATTACAATATACACTTCTCATTATTCAAAGAAATCATCCTTAACTTTCTTAAATTTTTCCAGTAAGAAAAACATCAGTTTATCTTTTACATCTTGTTTTTCTCAGTTTGAAACATTTATTTTAATTTATTGTATAAAAATGTAGAATAATTATCATTTAATATAAAGCTCATTTAATGTGTAAATGAACATGATCCATGTTATAATTTAAAACAGCGATGGGAGATAAAAAAAAAAGAAAAGAAAACTGTAAGATAATTGTAAAGATAAACAATAGACCATTAAAGGTCACGTGGTTTTGTCTATGGATTTGCTTTTGCTTGGGGGGCAAACAATCAGATTGCGCAAATCATCCTTGTAAGATGTTATACCATAAGAGAAAAAAAAGAAAGTCAGACGACAAAATAATAACAAAATCGACACTGACAGTTTTTTTGATTATTAGGTATTCTTTAGGCGTTCCACCTAATGTTACACCGTAATCGTCTGTTGTGTTGGGATGCCTGATGCCCCTCAATGATTTTTCTGTGACGTCATCCTTTAATGGTCTATATGGTGTATGGAATCAGGAAGCTATCAGTCTATTCACTTTTATATAATTCTTATGAAAAATGGGCTTATAAATGAGAAGATTTTGTTATCAACTTTCTATGATAAAAAAATTAATAGACAATGGAAATAAGTTACAAAATATACAAATTTTAATTGAGAAAAAATAAAAAGGGTACATTTATTATGTAATGATTCAATTGTTTATGGTCCTTCCTCAAAAAGTATGTGGCTTATCAAAATATTATTATATATTAACTTAATTATAGACGGGACATATATCTCACAATACTCTCAATGTGTTTCAACAGAATTACAATAAGACTTGGTCACAAAAATGAATTGAAAATATTATCACACTTCATTGAATGCAACTACATACATACTCTTACTACATATATACAGATAATATAATATTTCAAAATCAACAATAGCCCACAACATTATCATTTTCTTATATCATAGTTTCTATCCATTTATTTGAGCTCTAGCTTTTACTAATAAGCACATTTATATAATTTAATTATCATGATATAAAAACAAAAGAAATACATAATATAGTTATTTCTTATATTAAGCCAAATCTATAAGTGTTAATGATATTGTAATCTAGCAAATAAGATCAAACAATTTTAACTGAATCAGACTAAACAATTTGATATGAATTTAGATGACTATGTATTAATTATTATATTTTGTGAGCTTTTTTCGCTATCGCGGTTTCGATGGAGTGTCCAACATTTATGAACTAGTTTTAGATAAACGCTTGTAAATGGTGGACGCTCCATCGAAACTGCGGTAGTGAAAAAAGCTCACAAAATATAATAATTAATACATAGTCATCTAAAATCATATCAATATGTCTAGAAATTGTTATATAGTTAATGTCGAAAATATAAACAAAGTGACTAATGCTAGACTAAACAAAACCGAACCAACGAAACTATTTTGTTATTTTAAATTTTGTGAAACATTACATTACTAGACAAATATATTTAGGTATTTATTCTCTAATTTTATATGCATATATGAGATCTAGATATTGCTATTTGAACATAATTGTCTCTGAATAAAATGATAAGACTCAGGTTCATCTGTGTGAAATATGGTGAACACAATAGTATGATTGACATGATTATTGAGTATGATTATTGTTAGGTACATATTTAAATTTTCTTTTGAGAATATTTCAGAATAAATCCGTCAGACACATGAATGTTGGTGTAGGAGCAGTCTTTATTTTTATATAAACGTAGAAAATGATATGTTCAAAGAATATATTTCATGTTAAGTTCTCAATAGTAACACATTTATTACATTATACAAACAGTTTTATGTTTGAATTCCAATGAAAGGACGGGAGGAATATACATAACTTCATGTAAAGTGTTAGTAGCAAGATGGTAGAAATAATTTAGTATACAAAAAATCAATTTGTTAACAATTATTAAATTAGCTTAGGTGTTTTTATAAAAGAGTTTTTGATAAATATTATTTCCTAAATTATTAAATCTTATATACTTATTTATTATATTATATCAAACATCCCGGAACATTGCTAGATTTCATGAAAAAATTAGGTTAGTCGAAAGAAATTGCTTGTTTATGATAGTTCATTCTCTGTATTTTGATTATATTCTCAATATAGGCACATATAATTTTTGTGAGTAATTCTTTGTAAAGAATAAAATAAAGAACAGCACTGTATCTCTAACAAATGAGGTAAAAAGTAGACTCACTGTCATTACCCAAATTTATGACAACATTATTCAGTGTTGTCGTAATAAAAACAAAAATAAGACATGCATTTCAACATTTTTAAAAATTAAGCTGTCGGGACAAAACATACCTGATAGGTATGTAGCAGTGGCGTACCTTCCATACATGCAAATATGCAACGCATGCCCCAAAAGAAATCTTAAAAATTGTATTTTTAACATTAGTCTTGTTTTGATTTTTCCACTACGGCCACGAAATATGTATTATATTTTGTACATGTAACCGTATTCAACTTTGTGATCAATTTTAATTTGAGTTTTGAATGTCGAGTGTCGAATTTTGAACCTCTGAAAAACGAATGTATTGATTAATTTGAATTTTAAGATAGTATGTTAAAATAACAAATGCACTTACATTCATAATATTGATTGGTTTGCTTGATCGTTGAAGATTTAATTAAATATTCATATTTAACGCCACAAGAACACTTCTGGTTTCTCGATTGAAAATCTAGGGTAATTAACGAGTAGGTATGTTGAAAAAACACGTACCCACTTTCATAATTTGTATATCTTTATATTTTATTATTCTCAAGGACATCCACTCTTTTAAAAGTGAAAAAGTCAAAAAAAAGAATGCCCGATGTGAAAAGTCTAGTCCCGCCACTGGTATGTAGTATTATTTCTCACACATATTAGAAATATGATATAACGTTTACCCATATTCTATATCAGTATCCAACAATGTTTCAGGATAGCCAAATGAAAGAATGTTTTGGAAAAGGTACATAGAAAATTATATAATAATAAATTAAAAAAAGTCTTCCCACACTTCAATCAGTGATACACTACAACATAGTTATGTATGCGTGTAAGGGATTATACATTAAAGTATTTTAACATTACACCTAAACATACTGGATTGATTAAAAGTAGTTTTTTTATTATATTATAGCTACGTTTTTATAATTTTTATTTATTTGTAAACATTTATCAAATTCACTCAGTCCATTTATAAGCCGTTTACGCAGATATCTCTTTCAATGACAAGAAGAAAATTAAACTGATTTGTGGTATGAGAAAATAATGGGAGCATGTATATTTCGAGCTCTATGCAAAACAAAAAAGTATTTGCAATTGAAAAAAAAGCTACATGACATTCAGTTTTCATTTAGCTCTTTCTTGTTGTTAAGCAACGGGGTACACAGCTAATTCTTTAGAGCCATGAGAAAGTACTAAATGGATAATACATGTTTATTGTTTACTCTTTTTATGAGTTATATCATGTATCATACTATCATGTAATTGGTGAAGAAAATAAAGGATTGAATGTAAATTTAACTGTGTTTTAAAGACACAAATCCTCTAATAAAATAACTATTTTAAGTGAAAGGCAATTTGTTTATTAGGTGCATTAAGAGATCACATTCACAGCTTTGAAGTAATAAATCTAAAATTATACTAAGATTAATTTTTCTGAGATTAAACAACAGAAGTTTGTAAGATCAATATTATACTCAAGTTTTTCAGTATTTTCATAAAATAGGATGTAATCAAATCTCATAATCACAAGAAGTTAATTCAGAAATTTAATTCATCAGAATGTTTTTCATAAATACAATAATAATATATAACAAGATAAAAAATAGTCAACGATTATTGTTACACACGGCAACATGGCAACAGCATGCAAAAAATGGAGTAATGAGATCCGCAGAACTCTTTTGTTTGACTTAAATAGTTTAAAAAATGTTCCCATTGCAACCAAATCTGAAAAATTATTAAATTTACAATGACTAACATACATAAGTATATTATAAACATACATAAGAATAGTAAAAGTTATATTAGAACTATTTTATTTATGTTTAATGTAGGAAGTTTAAATGTAAAAAAATTACAAAGTGAATGTTATAATTGTTGTCATCAAATACAAATATCTTCATAAAACATAACACTTTTATATAGATTATACAAATGTAGGAATTTGAATAGAAAGTGGGAGCATTTGCAAAACTTGTGGGTGGGGTTTTAGGTAATAAAGGCGGAGCTATTAATCCGATTTGGTCAATTTTATTTTGGGCGGAGTCAGAATGAAATTAAGGAGAAGATGGATGTGTAAATTGGGTGTTTTCTATGTTTATGTAGTATTTGTTATAACAAGAACAATTATTGTTATTTATCAATTACAAAAATGCGAGATATACATATTATTTCAATATTACTTGATTACAATTAGAAATATTTGTTATTAAACATCTTATCTATGCTTCCAAATAGAAAAATTTAATGTATAACAAGAAACGAAAATTTTATCTGAAAGTAAAGACACCAAAGTATAATATTTAATACACATTTTGTAGGTTGAAATCGTAATGACCTACAAATACTTAATAATATAAATTCTACAATGTCAAATCACAAACAGAAAGTAATATTGCTTTTGGATTTTGTACTAGGTTCAAATCATTTGAGGCAAAAGAAGGCATGTATTTTTATTTATTATACAATAAACACATGCAAAAGCATAATTATCAACATTATAGAAAAATATGGTCTTTGCGGTAGGAGTATATGAATAAAGTGGGAGAGGCTAAAATGAAAATGGGTGGAACTTAGTAAATAGTCTGAAATCTTTAATTAAAGTAGATTATTAATATCTAACCAAAAACAGAATTCTAGAATAATAAAAAAATATCAGCAATAAAAAATATAAAACCTAAATTAAAAAAGAATTTAAATTAATTTCTATTACATTCGCTGTCTTTTTAGTAAATTTACTCGGTTTAAGGAATGAGAGGAGGCTAAATAATTTTTTTTTATCATTTCATTCAACATTCAAATGCTGTAAAAGAAAAAACTTTTTAAAAGCCTTTTAACTTAATCTTCCATAACCTTAAGTGACATTAGCACTAATGAGGGATTATCAATGCCACAAATATTTTGAACAAACATTCTATTATCAATGAAGTTAAATTTCATTTAGATCCAAAAGAATTGTCTGAAAATAACATTCTAATGTAGTTTTTTCAATTTGATTCGATTTTTTGCTAAGCTAATCTCTAAGATAAAATAAATTCATTGCTTTTAAATCTAAATAATTATTAATATCAACAAAATTATTCATTTTCATGAAAATTAATGGAAATAAGATTGGTGTTCAGATCTGGATATTTTGAATTTAACACAAAACTAAAAACATAATAAAAAAACAAATGTCCACAAATTTACTACATAAATAGCCACAGAAATACTGTGGACACCAAAGTTATAGATGTTCAATGGATTTATTTTCTAGTAATATAATTAATGTGTGTAATAAAAAATGACACAAAATTCCAGATCCAAAATTTGCCAACCAGTAATTAGCATGCTATACTTATATTGTTAAGTTTTAATCACATATAACAGGTGCTTCCCCTTCTCCGTTAGTTTCCCCGTGACTCATAATTGGCTCGTGGGTGTCTCCGTTACTCTTGGCGACAATATCAACATTTTTACTCCAGTTGACTTTCTTTGTTGTGTCATCTATCTTAATATTACAATCTCCTCCTTCCAAGTTATCCTTGTAATCTCCATTAAGATTTGTTTCCCGTCCGTTTAATTTCATTTTTTCCATTGAGGATGTAATGCTTTGTACTTTAGGTGGAGTGGGCCCCCTTGATGTGTCGTGTGAGAACATCTGTGCGGGGAATGGAATGGTGAACGATGTCCATTCTTCCATTCCTTCCGCAATGTATTCCATCGATGACAAAAAGATTTTACCTGTAGGAACAAGTTGAAACATCAAATATAAGTATCAATTGCAAAATATTAACATAATAATCACTATAAAATCTTGCTCCACAAAACAATTGTATGTTTTTGCAGCATCTTTTATATTAGAAATAAGGGCATAACCTTTTGCTATAAAACTGCTTATTAATTTAAAGAAAGGTTTTGAGAAGCTTAATAAATTTAAAGGACTTCAGGATAACGTGAGTAGGCTAATAATATATTGAGGATTTTCTATAACAAAAACTAACCAGAGAATCCTCCAACAGCATAAAGCCTGTCACCCAATGAGACCAATCCCAAGCCAGCTCTAGGCTCCCTGAGAGCTGGACCAGGTTCCCAACATCCTCCTGGTCCGGACAAGAGTTCTACGCTGCGGAGAGAATGCTGTCCATCTGATCCACCAGCACAAGCCAATTTGTTACCCCATACGGCGACTCCACAGCCTCGACGAGCTATTGATAAACTGGGGCCTGAAATCATCATAAATAATAAATATCAAATGGAATTAACACTCTAAATTGTGTGATTAGTAAGATGTCATGAGGTATTTATTTTTTCTAACCAAAATGCCATGAATCTTGAGCGTTGGATGCAGATGGTACCAGTTGTGAGAATTTCTCTGTAGTTGCTAAGCAATGCCATGCGTCACACCCTCCCACAGCCCACAAAGCTCCGCCCCATACGCACACACCAGCCTGGTAGCGACCTGCAAAGAAACAAATGAAAAACAAAATTACTCAAGAGACTTTTGATTGAAATTCTGTCTACAGACCTTTTGTAACTTGTAATATACATACATGATTTTTTTGATCTTACACAAACATTTCATACCTGTGTTAAGAGGAGGCATTTCATTCCACGTGTCCTCCTGTGTATTGTATATCTGACAGTCCCTGATGCCTGCCTGTCCTGCCCAGCCTCCCACACAGTAAATATTGCCTTCAGGCCCTGCACACACTCCTGCATAGCTTCTTGCTAGAGGTAGTTTGCCCCTCTTGGACCACGCCTTCTTCTTACCACCTCCCTGTTGCTGTTGTGGAAGTGGGACTGCTCCTAAAAAAATGATTGGATTTAAAAATGGATAGTAATAACCGCAATTAAACAGCTGCAAGGGCATATTGAAAACATCACTTATCATCAGTGTCTTCAAGATGGCCGAATGATTATTAAGGAGTCCTCTTGGAAAAAATTTCAACTCTCACTTAAATGGTAATTAGAATTAATCAAACTTCACTCATAAGAGATGATCCAAATTTAATAAATTCATTGTTTGTTTGTTGAGCCTTCTTATAGAGATTTGTTTTTCACTATGTTTCCAAGATATTAAAGTTGCTGGTATAATAACTAGAGCTCACCATTAAGCTGTGCAGCATCCTCTATGCTCCCCGACTGGCTCTCAAGTGACGTGCTCATGGACCTGCTGGAAGAGTCTCCCCCGTCATACACTGGGGCTTGATACATCTCCACACTGTCCAGTTCTATGTGCCCGTCACTGCCACCAACCGCGTAGATCCTATCTCCCACCTACAAAACATAATTTAGATTCATTACCTCATTACGTGTTTACGTCAAGATCATCTTTACGATTGTTGATTCTCATATTCATTTATAAACATTGAGACTTCTTTTTTATTTACGTTTCCAAGACTGAAAGAAGAAAACTATTAATTTGTATAACTTAAAAGAAATAACACAACATAACATAACGTGTATAGACCATTCACACAGATCGAGCTAGTCCCAAACTAAGATATGAGTCTTGTATTGTGGGTACTAACGTGAATATACACATATATACAATGCACTAAACACATATGCATGTAATACCCAGACCCAGGACAATTTGAAAAAGGTAATTCTTCAATCTGCCCTGACCAGGGATTGAACCCGGGACCTCGTGACTCAAAGGCAAGAGCGTTACCTCCGCGCCACACCAGCCGCCTGGTGATGATTTCCCAAATTAATTTTAATACCCGAAAAAACAATTATTTCCCTTAACATATTATTATCTAATTGTTAGCATTAAGACATGAATAAATATTAACTATGTTTATGAAATAATATATACAGAGTAGATGAGTACCTGAGCAATGTTGAACCTGCCTCTCTGCTGCCTCATATCAGGTAGTTGTGTCCACTTGTTGTGTTCGGGATCATAGCTCTCCACTGAGTTCAAGCACTCTACTCTGTCATATCCACCTGAAGTGTTACAATAACATGACATGAGAAAAAAAGTAACTAAATACCCTGTCAAAATATAATATCTATTTTATTCTGTTTTGCATCCCTTGTATAAGTAAAAAGTCAGTAAAATGGTTACTCATATAATAGTGTACTTGGTAAGTACACCTGTAATGAAATATTGACATACTGATCACATATTCATGTACTTCACGGTAACATAAAATTTCCACCAGGCCTACAGTTTTTAGATAAGAAATTATTAGATATTCTATTTTTTTTACAAGACATACATAATCATAAATTATTAACAGAACTTAAGACTAACCCTTTAAAATGCATCAATTTTAAATATGAAATTGAAATTATTCTAAATGTAAAGCTAAACACATATTTAAACTTGTTTCTCAACTCACCACAAACAATGATTTTTCCATTCAACACGGCAATACCATGAGCACATCTTGGTCTCTCTAATGGTGCGAGAGGCTGCTGTTGGTTGGATTGTTGAGGCTGAACCACAGTTCCATTAGTGTTGTTTACAATGAGGCAGCCTTGGGGCATCATGGAGATACCAGCAGGGGATGGGAGAGGGGATTCATTCAAACGGAGAGAAGCAGATACAAGGGCCAGGTGACCGTCCAATGTACACAGTGAAAGGAATGTGTGTTCTGAAACATCCAAATCAAATTATCACAAAAATAAAACTTACAAATGTGAACAGATAAGTTTGAAGGTGTTAGATTATTTTATATGTTATATAGCTTGATATCCTCAATATTAAGCAGAGCTCTGGTTCCTGGGATAGTTACCAAAATAATAATCATGGTCTTTCAGAGTGCTTATAACCAATCATTTCTTAAATTACATATTTTTCATTCAATAATGAACTAAAATTGGGAAAATTGAGAAGCAATAATATGAATTCAATAAAATATTGCAGAAAAACGGAACTGATTTATGAATTATATTTAATATGAGATAAGGACAATATAACAATTGTTTCAACTCACCAGCCAACTTCTCGCTGACTATGACAGCCCAGTCATCACCAGGCTGCCTGTGTGCCCTCTCTGCAATATCTCGTGAGTACAGGGACGACTGTCTGCCAGGATGGGCTCCATTAGTTCCTGGGCCTGCTCCGTTGCCATTCCCGTTCCTCTCTGCAATGAAAAATGTACAATGCATCTCTTGTTCTTAATAAGATTTTTTTTTTAGTATCGAATACATTAATAAAATAAAAATTGAATGTCTATTCGTCAACATTATGCAGTGTCTTCCACAACTAAGTTGAGAGAGAATATACAGATTGTCCTTTTCATGTCATTACAAAATCCAGAATGGATAGCAGACTTCATTGAAAACTTCAAGATATTAAATGTCTTATACAAAGTGTATTACTAAGATCTGCCTTTTACATGCCAATGGAAAGTTAACAGAAAACAGGTGAGAGAAAAATATATAAGCTTTAAACAAACATTGCTCCCTAGTGTCAAATACTTCAGAAACTTAATAATATTTTTGTAAACTAGCTGTTTTTTTGTACAAATCCTTTGAAATAGGTGCAGTAGTATAGTTGCTTACTCTTTGGACATTTGAGGAGGTTCCTCCTATAATCCTGTAACAGTGGGGTGTCTGTCTGCTGGGGGGGCAGTGCTGCACAGTCCCTGAGACCTCCGCCTCCAGATATGTACAGTAGGTGCGTCCTACCCACCAGAGAGTGGACCTACAAATAATAATCAATCAATATGCATATTCAATATTATTTGAACTGAATAATAGCCAAACAGTTGCCATTATCTTTCACCATATGAAGAAAAGCCAGAAAGCTAGAAAACTGAAAGTAGTAATTAATAAAGAAAGTAAGGCTTGAGAAAAGTTGGAGGAATAATGGAGCAGGTAGAGCTAGAGAAAAGTGGGAGGAGTAACGAAGTAGGTAGGGTTTGGGAAAGTGGGAGGAGTAATGAAGTAGGTAGAGTTACAGAAAAGTAGAAGTAATGGGTCAATCAAGTAGATGGAGCTAGAAAAGCTGGAGTAGTGATTTAGAAAATGGGTGCAGTTAGAGGGAAGTGGGAAAAATCGAAAAAAGTGTGAGTTAATAGAAAGTACGAGAAACAAAGAATATTATGAAAAATAAAATACTAAGCATTTCAATGGAAAATCAAAGGTGTTACAAAGAGAATTGGAATTAAAATAATATTATAATCATAACATTTACATCAATATGCTCGTCTCCGGTGATCTGATCCCGCAGCCACTGCAGCATGAGATCACCCAGGACATTGTGTTCCATTAGGTCCATGTCTCCTCTGGTCGTATAAAGGACTTCAACTTGAATCAGGGGCAATGATGACAGAGTGCTGCTTTTGTACAATGATGAGAACTGAAATTGTAAAAACAAAATTAACAACACATTACACACATGATATAAAAAATCTTTCTTATCACATTACTCCACCTTCTGCAAATGTGATGATCTGTTGATGCTTTAGTCGGTATAGAGCATACTGATAAAATTTTATGTTAAATTGGACACCCAAATTGTTTTATTTATTTATACAATTTTTGGAAGAACCAAACAAAATAAGCATTTGAACTCACATTATCAGCAATATATTTATCGACATTGCTTCTGGCGGAGCCCATGAGACCTGGGAGAGCTCTCACAGCCAGACAGGTGTCTCTGGCCAGCCAAGAGCCTGCTAAGAACCTGCCACAGCGTGCCACCACGGAGTCCATACGTAGTTGCCAGGCACACAAGTATACTGACCTTACCTGGGAAAGAAAAGAAAATTATTCTTAGCATAATTCTTATCATTTGTAGCTTCTGTTTTTAAATTTTGTTTTCACTTGTATATTTGTTGTGTCATGATATATATCATTTTAATGCTCTTAAAATTTCTGATGTTTTCATTGCATAATAGTTGTATGTTTTTAATATGTGCTTTTGTAATTGGCTTCAAAGTCGTTTGAATTGATAAATAAATAAATAATGTTATGGCCAAGCAGCTAGCTGATGTATTTATAGGTCTTTCCGAAATTTGTCAACTGCTGAGTACTCCTAGGACATTATGTTGATAAAGTGGTGTCAGATTGCAATTGTCTTAATGAATAAATAATTATGTCTGCAATAAATAGGGTACATTATGATTAATATCAGTTATTTTACAAGGATTAACTATCTAACAGTTACAAGACATTTTGAATATCAAGTAACAGACGTACATTATTATTTTCAGGTTTGTTTATACAGGTTTTTATACATATTTGATATGCTTCTTAGCATATGTTTGTTCTCAAATAAATAAAAAAAACTAAATAAATAAACAATGGGCATACCTGGTTTGCTGGGATACACAATTTTCCAGTGTATGCATATTCCACAAGGCTTTGTAATGCCTTTCTTTCACAAGGACCACTCAATTTGTAAGAGAGGGGTAACACAACGGAACTAGAACCTCCGTAACGATCTTGGTCTGTGGTGAAGAGTTCCATGAGATATGGAGAGGCTGCAGCCAGAACCGCACGATGTGCCGGCACTTCTGCTGATCCAGTCTATAAAAAAATCAATAAAATATATAACTTTCTTAAAAATTAGAAAAAGAGACATGTTAGATGAAATTCAAGGTAAATTAATGCACGGGCATTGGCAGGTCGATCCTGTTTAAAAAATTTAGTTCAAAAATCTCAAAAATAAATATAACCTGAGCACGAGGTATTTTATGAATGTGACAATATCTAAAAATATATGTAAGAATGGAGTTGTTTGGCATTTGCTCTTGAAAATAATATATTGGATAACATATAGAATTTTGGACTAAACATTCCGCAAGTTATTCATTGGGTAAAAATTAAATAATTTAATATTATTGGTACCTACGAGTATGTCAGTCAGAAAAAAACCACAGCATTATTGAAATGGTCTTGCATTCTTCATTCTAAATATGTAATTATAACAACAGTGAGATTGATTGAAATATTTATATGAAAACAATATTTCATCAGGTAGAAATTTATTCAGCTGTTTTGTGCACTGTTTACTCTGCAATATGTATTTTACAGACAAACAATTGGAAATGTCGAGATAAAAAAAAACTGTGATCTATTTTAAGTAGGTACACGACAAGAGTAGGAAAATAAAAAGGCTATAACATGGATAATTTGATGATAACTTACATGCAGAACAACATCACAGAAATGTCTGTTCTTCCTCATCATGTTAAGAGCGTGCATGGCCCCAGGTACCAACTCCTCATCTTCGAACCAGAGGTCTCCCACGTCTTCGCCACCTGAGCCATTGCCGCTGTTGGACACACCTGAGAACAATTAACGTAAATTTATTAGACTCTGCTTATGTAGTGTGATGGTAAATTACAATCATACATGCATACATATTGTATTACATATATTTATAATAATCCCGCGGCAAAAATAAATAAAAATACGCATGTAAGTATTTGATTGATTTAACAAACAAAAATATATTGAGAAATATAAGGTATTATAGATGGGTATAAGAAGAAGACAATGTCTTAGCTCAGAAATATTTGCGATTGGCTGAGAATCCAAAGCGTAGAGGAATAATAAATTGTTTCATATGATAGGCTAGATAGAGAAGAGCATTTTGAGTATGTACAATATGGTTTTCAACTTTCAACACACCCAGTTACATATTTATGTATATAGTACTGGCGTTTTAACAATATTTCACGAAATATCACGGGTCTCCATACATACTCCTTTAACCTCAGTAACATTATAACCTCAATAACAATAACCTCAGTAACATAACCTCAGTACACGCTTTTGGTGTATAATTTTTTAATTGGTTATCTGCCGTAATCTTATTATATTCATTATTATATTCATTATTTTTAATCTAAATTTATTTTTTAATTTATGTATTTTTTTTAAATTATTATAGTTTATTTATTATTTATTGGCTATCTGCCGTAATCTTATTATTATATTATATTATATTCATTACTTTTAATTTAAAATTATTTTTTATTTTATGTATTTTTTTTAATTGTTACTGTATATTTAATTCGAATTACTGACTTATTGATTTCATTATTTATTAATTTATGATTTTTTGTTATATTATTATATTTTTAAATCTAATTATTTCATTAATATTCGTCGTTAGCCTTAGAGTTCGTCGGTAGCCTGGAGGTAGAGTCTCGGCCTTCAGAACAAGGGGTCCGTGGTTCGATCCCAGGTGCCGGCAAACTCCCCTTTCACGACACAAGCTTTTAGCTTAGTGTGAAATGTGTATAAGGTTGTATTTGGGTTTATAACAAAACCCAGATATATCTTTTTAAAAAAAAAAAAAAAAAATTCTCTTAATCTATTATATTATTATAGAAAAGTTATTACTTATTGTTTTATATATTGCTTGAATCGGTGGTTTTACTGTTCATTGATGTGTTTTATTTTATTAATTTTATTAATTGTATTATAATATGATTGATCATTATGTTTAACTTTTCTCTTATCTTGTCTTGTCCTATCTTATTGTTATATTTCTTTGTTTTTGTTGTTAGTTTTGTGTCTTAGTTGCTTTGAATTTTTTAAACTGTGGTAATATAGGGGGACTCTTGTGGTCTATATTTCATTTAATTTTAATTGTTGTAATACTTGTTGTGTTGACTGTTTGTTCTCTTCGAGAAAATAAATAAATAAAAATAAAAAAACATCACATCAAACTGATAACATAATCATCACAAAAGGATAGCGCAATTCCTGAATTCATTGATATGGAACCAAAGTAGAGCATCTTGTGAATACATTGAAAAATGCAAAAATTACAGATACAAATTAGGTTATATCGATTGAAAAAAAGAACCAAAGATTACAATATTTTTTCAACTGATACGGTTAGTATTGATAATTTAGCAACGATTCGAAAAAGTTTGGATTTTTTTATTTGTTTAATACAATCCACTATGCAGCCATTTCCGTCCACTGCTGGACATAGGCCTCCCCCATAATTCTCCAGGCATCTCTATCCTGGGCTCTTTGCAACCAGTCACCAGCGATTCTTTTGATGTCATCAGACCATCGTGTAGGAGGTCTTCCTCTACTTCTTTTATCTTCACGAGGTCTCCATTCCACCACCCGTTTTGTCCATCTTTGATCCTGTAGTCTAGCAACATGTCCTGCCCATGACCACTTCAACTTTGCCACTCTCTCGACAACGTCAGTAACTCCCGATCTTCTGCGTATTTCTGTATTTCTTATACGGTCAGAGAGTTTAATACAATATGGAAATAAAATTTGTACTGAAAGTATTTTAGCTAATCCTTCGTAAGGCTTTTAGAAACACGATATAAATACAAAACTTTAAACGTAGGACAAAGCTAAAAAAGTCACTATAAACTGAAACACATTATATTATCTGTCAAAGCCTAAAAGATTTAATTTACTTACTATGGTGTATATTTACAACAGCTCACGTTATTCCGCCCACTGATTTCAAACAATGAGAGAAGTTTTCACATCGTCGGAGCCCAATGGGTGATAAAAACAATCCTGTTTTAATAAACGACACCAGTCATCGCACATTCTCAAAATACAGATCAATCAAAGCATTTGAATTTCTTTGATAAAAACTAATAAAATGAAAACATTTTACAAAAATATTCTCTTCTCCAAAATAGATATATTTTATTTATCTATCCATATCTATTTTCACCATCACGGCATGTCACAAATGGGGGCAGTCACTGTACTTATTGCATGTAATAAACATACGAGTCGTCCCTTCATGCCATTAGTAGGTACATTACGATCAGAGATGTGCAAAATACTTTCAAAAAAGTATTTAAATATAAAATACAAATACTTTTGAATTTTGTATTTCAAATACAAAATACTAAATACTTTTTCAAAATGGTATTTAAGTACAAAATACAAAATACTTTTTTAAAATACTTTTTACAAATAGTTGAACAAGGTGTAAGACAGGGGTATTCAATATTTCCAGCACTCTTTAACTGTTATATACAGCGAGCCATTGATGAATTGATAGAAGAAATGAAGAACTGGACAAGAGTATAGTTAAATGGAGAAAGTGTTGACATGATTCGATATAGCATTGCTTGCAGATAATGAAGATGAGTTGAATAAATCCTTAGGAAGAACTGTCAAAATACAACATAAAAATAAAGAAAGACAAAACAAAATGTATGGTTGTTCGAAGAGATGAGGCGATTGCGAAAATTGTCATAAATGGAGTGAGTATCAAGCAGGTTAGAGAATTCTTGAGCTTGGGCTGCAGAATAAATCAGGATGGATACTCTGAATCTGAAATCGTATGGACTACTGTAACATCATATTATATACAGGACTGCTCCAGACCCTTCTTGATCGTCTTCAGATGGTTTTTAATGTTGCCTCCGAATCATTTACAGACAGAATCAGAGTTGACACATGACTTCACTACTAAGAAGTCTACACTAGCTGAGAGTCTCAGAGAGAGTGGTGTTTAAACTGTGTCTCACTGTCCACAAGGTAGCACACCACCCACTGATCTGTTCCGCTGACAAAAATTTGAGACGAAAACTATGCTCAGCTTCTAATGCCGTGAACAAACTCGTGGAATTCAATATTGCAAATACCTCTAAATTTGCAGAAAGGAGAACCAGAGTCGCAGTGCCAACTGCCTGGAACAGATTGCCTGCAGACAAAGTTGAAAACGCTACAGTGGATCATGGTCATGGATCATTAAACGGCGTCATGTATAATTTGTTCAATCATCATTATTATTGTGTGTATATTTCAAATATGGAGTACTCTAATGGAAAAGTTGTATTCGTAATTCAACAAATTGACAAAAAAAGCATGCGTACGCGCATATCAATTAATGGCAGAACCAGAGTTTTGTTTCAGACAAATAAAAAGGTATTTTGTAAAAGTATTTTGTGCAAAATACAAAATACTCAAAAAAGTATTTCAAATAAAATACAAAATACTTTTTACGAAAAGGTATTTGAAATACAAAATGAAAATACGTATTTTGTACTTATATTTTAAGTACTTTTATTTCAAATAAGTCACATCTCTGATTACGATATTATTATTAGGATGGGTGGCATACCTCATCGTTAAATTAAAGATATATGTCGATTTATAAAACATAATCAATCCTTCCCTGTAAACATGAGAGATTAATAAATGGCATAGAACCAATAATGTCGCAATCATCATAACTATTATGCACATTGTACATATAATAATATTACTATAATAGACACGTTATTATTATTATTGGACTAAGATCGCTACGATGACGAAAATAATAACAAATAGATTATGTATGAACGGTGTCAATATCATCCAATAATGCAATTATGATACATACTGTGTAGGTCTATATATAATATATTCCTTGCAGTTCATTAACCCTTCATTTCCATTGAGTTTTATCTACAGTCATGTGTGCATAAGACACTGAACACACTAATACATAATTATTATCAGGTTAATAGATATTATTATTTAACCACGTGCATAACATATTATGTTATGTACACACACGTAGTAGTTAATACTACAATAGTTATTTAATATATTTATCGAAACTATTCAGATACCTTTAAAATAAATATTATTATAACAATTTAGATGAAAAAAAATTATAGTAAAGAAGGAATTTGATTCTAATGTAGTAGTTACAATAATACAATCTAAATTGTTTAGATTCATAATAAATAAACAAACAGAGAGGTTCGAGAATGATTTTCTATAATTAACACGATAAAACAAAATATGCAAACAAATAAACAATGGTAAATCATCTAATACGAAACTATACATTACATTAAAATAAATTACTAGTTCAAAATACTGCATTGGTTCATTTATTAGTATAGTTTCCCACAAAACGGGGAGTCTTTCGATTAACTACTTGTAACATATGTGCAAATTGTCCTATTTACGGCATTAAAAATAAATAATATTCAAGATGGATGGTATGGCTCATGGCTGAATTGAAGATGATAAATATATGCGAAATGCTTTACGAATACCTGCCTTTTACAGGACAATCAAAAACTTACAAAAAAGAGTAGACAGGAGACATATTTTTTGGAGGGGACTCCACGGAGCTGAGAAACTGTATGTTGTAAGTATTATTTTATTAAAATCTTTTTGCATATCAACAGTTATATAACAAAATTAACAAATTGATTTACAATATTTACATAATAAAATGTGATGATATGCAGTGGCGAGATTATCAGTATAATAGTAAGTGATTTCTTCCATCTAACCACGTCATATTAAAACAAAACACACATATCAAAAAAAATATCTCGATAACAATTGAAGGTTTTATTAAGAAAAAGGTTGTATTACCAGTGCTTGTCCGTGAAATACTGAAAATTGCTGCATAAAATATTCATACACTGAATCGAATCGGGAAAGGTCGATATATATTTCAGTGTAATAAAATCAATGTATTCGATAGCTACTATAAAATAATCTATTACTACTACTACTATACCATCACGGCATATCCCACAAGTGGAATAAGAAAAATATTATTCATGAATGATGATACATGATGTGCGCTGTAGGTAGGTAGGTACTAGAGAAGCGTTACATTTTCATATAACTCAAGGTCCATATTGCTAGGTATACAAGTATATACAAAGAATATTTTATTTTTCATTCAACGTACTTTCAGACACACAGCAATAGATTATATTATGCTACATGTGAGTGGAAGAATTGAAACAATGTAACAACTAATTAAAGGACAACCTGGGTTTGCACATTCACAAATTGAATTTCCATAAAAATGCTTTTGTACACAGCGATAAATAGAAAACTAAACAGATTTATAGTGGGTAAAATATACTGATTCTGATATTTTACGTCATTAATTGAGCATGCTAATGAATATATTTAATTATTTAAATGCATAAACATTTTGAAATTTAACACAAGAAACAATCATATATGGTTACAAAAGACAATGTCAACTTATTTAATATTTCCCAAATGAGACTTGAACCCGCAATCCATCCTTTTCGCGAGATATGCTATGTCCCATTACATAGGCGACACACCGAAGGTTTCGAAATCTCTCTTATCACGATGCCAGTTTCACGTGTAGGCATTATTCTAGAATAGCTAGGAATGAGTATATCATGCTGGAGCTGGATATAATCAACAGGTTGATAGGGTTGTATCTATCCTAACATATTTAGGTTTCTCTGGACGATTTGAGATAAACATTTTTGAGGTTTTTATAAGTGCTATATTAGCTTTGGATCTAAACCTGTAGATGCTTCCTGAGCGTTTTCTCGAGCCATGTCTCTCTTAGCATGAGAGTTGAGATATAATTTTGCGAAATTTAGAAAAAAAAATCGCAAAACAATAAACAATGACATTCAACATTTTAATTCTTCAGTTAGCTGACATGAAACAAATATGCAGTGATGTGACGATATTATGCATATCGTAGTCAATATACGGTTTTATTTTAAGGCTATCAAATCTGGGTCATAAAGACTATATACTATATAGTCTACACACCACTCGCACGCTATCACTATACAGTATACATACTAAGTATAGGTACACGCTGAAGTGGTCGGTACATTGTACAAACTACTGTTGATGTTCATATCTGTAAATTATGTATATATTTATTATGATACCTGTTTACAAGATTATAATATCATGAAATTACAATGATACAAAATAGCGTAATTTATATCTGCATTTATTCGCGTAATCTCCGGCAACAAATAGGTATATCTTACTTTTTTCTCCAAGTTTGAGAGGACTGTAAAAGGAAGGTTTCGAAAATTCGTAGAACATCACGTGGAACACATGTTACACCAGCGATGAGGTATGCCATGTATCTTGAATGTTTTAATTATAAATTAAAACGAAAAGAAAACCTGCATTTTTATTAAATTTAGTGATGGTATAGATAAATACTTAGATAATTATGTAAATCTGAGAAATTATTTTTTATTCTGGACTATGTATGAATCAGGTGTCAGAAAAAGTAGATTTAAAATACATATTTGAATGGACTGGAATGGATTAGATATTATATTAACCTCGAATAATTTTATAGTGACCTATGGCTACAAGTCCGGAAAATAATGATCGACAGAGGTTAGCTAGAGGAATGAAGTTCTTGCACGTAGAGTTTCTGTACGGTAGGAAATAAGATGATGTATAAATCGCGGTTAGTGAGACAAATATTCGAGTCCTTTCATTCACAGTTGAATTCTACGTTATTATCGCTATCCAAGAAACGAGAACGATTGTTAGTACTTCAATATTAATTAATCGGGAGCTTGTTAATTTTTTAGAATAAAAATATACGAAAGGGTTAACATTTAATGTAATATATGATATTAATCCTAAATGGCATTTTTAGAACGTACTAACTGTTAGAAGATATAAAAGAGGAAATGAAGATTCATGAAATAAATAAACAAAAAAAACGTTAAATAAAAGCAATACGTACAGACACACATACCAAGATCCTGACACATGATGAACTTCAGACGTTTGTAACTTCTGACAGGAAACAAACAAAAGGTGTAAGCAGGAAGTCGTAGTAGGATTTTAACACTAATATGAATAATTACAAGAAATAAGACACTTTATTATACATTTTTTAATTTTATATTCAGTAAGACTGACGATTGAAACTATTATACTCTTCTGGAATAATAAGACTAGAAATATAAATAATAATTTTAGTTTTATGTTCACAAATTTACAAAATTTTAGTTTAGGTGACTTATTTACCGCGATTTTTTTTAAAAGCCTACGTTAGGCTGTTTTTTTATGCTAAAGTAAGAACGTTTTGTTAATTAAACGGAACGAAAACAATACAAGCTGTGTAACATTATCAAAAAATTCATAAAAAATATATTTTCAGCACGTTGCTAGTACTTATTGTCTATGCGGTCCTTAAACCGTGATCACATTGCATAAATTATAATATCACGCTCGTTTTTTATCAACGATTTAGTTTCCCATTATGTGAATTACCGAAAGGCACTCAGATTATAACAATATAATTATATGACATCGTAAACAATTATAACTATCATATATGTATATTATATGGTATTATATAAAGTATATGCAGGTATGTATTAAGGTGTAGTCACATCGGCAGCAAGGCACGTACCCACAACATGTATACATTATTATAAAAGTTGTTCACGTTTTTCAGACATATCCGCAAAATGAATTATATGCCGACACGTGATTTTAAGTATACTTGTAATAATAATATGTATGATAATTTAATATTACAATATAAAGTATTGTTCTTGCCGTTATATCGATATATTTCCTTAAATCGCGTACGTTTAATTGAAACTAATGATGTAATAAAATAAAAGACCTATTACAATATAAGCTATCGTCATCAAAAATGAAATGAAAATGGCGTAACTATGTCGTTATAAGTGTGCTCTCTATAGCGGTATTTTTTTTTAATTTTTCAAAGTGGCATCATACTATGCAGTACCGTTAAATGGCATTATCATACACAGAGCTAATTAAAAATATTTTTCAAGGGCGTTACATCCAGCAGATAATGATTTGCTTGTAATTAGATAATTTAAAACACATGAAACTAAAATACCAGACAAACTCACATTATGATTTTTTAAAATACTAAAAGAAAACGAATTTTTTATTCAAAACGGCTAAAAAATAGTAAAATGATTCTGCAAACGAGTTAATTTAGAAACTTATTCATAAACAATTTTTCATCGAAAATGCAGATATCAAATAAAAACATTCAAAATTGTGTGCTCACTTCCTTAATGTGATACTTTATCATAACACATAAGACATTCATATTTAGGAATTACATAATTATACAAACTATGTAGGTACCTACGTGTACGAGTATTATGAAAATTTGCTAGATGTTGCGTCTTGTTTATCTTTTTTACACTCAGAATTATTTATCTCAAACGGTCGTAAATTGATAAAACATAATACTATTGAACATAGTAAATTTTCCTCCTGTCAACGTGCTCTTATCTCAAAATAAAAATTAGTATGTACCAGAGAAAACGGGCTTAGTAACGTGAACATTTTTCACGGCTAATTTATTTTTCATATCATATTCTGTCACAGGTCGGCTATAAAAATTAAGTAGCCATAAGAATGAACTGCTAGCTTAATATTAATTATTTCATAATAATAATAAATTATTACTGAACTTTACTAATGGGATTAAATTTCATAATGATTGCCTGATGATGTACAAAATCATTTTATTCGAAAAATCATCAAAAAAAGAGAATGGGGAAAAACTTCAGATAACTACTTATGACAAATTATAGTAGGTAATTAACTGAAAAATATTTTTATCAATTACATTTTGGGATAGTGAATATTGCATATGAAAAAATGACATTATTCTTAAAATGCAATTAATTAAAATATAGATTAAGCTTTAGCAACACTGTGATGCAAATATTGACTGATTCCTATTTCGAAATGAATAGATACAAACATAAGCTTCTATAAAATGAAATGTATATACAGCACCAGCGGATATAGAGACATGTTTCAGGTTCAATGCGTTTCCTGTTTGAGAATAGTAATATTACCTATGTAATTTAACGACTATAACGAAGTATGTCCCGAGTAGGTTCCGCTATAGGTATCTACAATGACGCCAATTCGACTACCTATATTACCATTTTCTTATTATTATTATTATGCACAATATGACGTCGCATTGAGCTCAAGGAAGTTTCAAGGTTGAATCTGATCTATGGCGATATGCTAGCATGGCAATAACTAAATACTACTGTACTAATACTTCCGATCGCCGAATAGCCCTTGTAGAACCTTTGCCTCGCAATAACTAAATGAAATAAAAATATATTTTTTTTATGTTTTATTTTATCAATACAGTACAAATAATTGTAAGGTTCACAAGCCAGTGAAGTTTGTAAAATTATTTTACAACATTATTAACACAGTGTTCCAAAAAAGCTAAAATGCTCTCGATGAGATAATCTATGCATCAACCAATCAAGGCAAAAATAATCAAGGAAAAGTAACAAATTAACTTATGAAATTAATAAGTTATTGCAAGTATACACAAGTAATGGCGAATGTTCTCCGAATAAGGAACAGGGGTATGTGGGTTTATTATTCCATATTAGAAGATAAGATATTACTGCCATTTTTAAAAACTTTGATCTTAAATAATTCATGTTATTTATTTTATTCTTTTGCTCATCATCACATAAAACAATTTGAACAAAAAATATTATACCTACTGCATTATTGAAAAACCATAATTTTTTACTAGAACCTTTTCAAGTTTGGGCCAATGCGATTGCAAACAAAGAGACAATGTGTACAATTATTAAAAAGACTTTAATATTATTCGGGTACTCTATTCAGAGGAAGAATGTAAAACATACAAGAAATTCTGGGCGACATTACTTTAATATGCTGAAAAACGATCGAAATATTGCATACATCAAGGAGTATTTCAGCGATCGTATTGTGGTGAGTACAATACTAAGTACATACATAGATAAAACACTATGAAGTCACAATTTATGCTATCTTTCTGATGTGATAGTAGTGGAAATATTTCTCAGTATTTTACGAACAATTCTAATAATTGATAATTATATCACCAGTCTATAGACGCTACATTTATCAAAAGGAAATCATTTTTCAGCGATGGCTATCATAATATAATATAATACCTGTGTGCATTAGACGAAGATATTATTATGTATGGAATCACATATCTAATAATCAATTCATTTTGATCAATATTGCATTCAATCAAACACAACACTCCAATATTTTTCCAATACTGATAACATATACGTGGATGTACTACACAAAAATCGATTTATTTATGGCCTTTTCAAAACAAAAGTTTTTAGCAGTAACAATCGAGAATAATAATATAACACAACGGTTGATATCTGAATTTTATCATCAGAAAACATCAATGCGGTTTTTATTCATACGGATGCGGTTTATTTACACAACAAAAATTATCCTTCTTTAGCAATAATGTTGTTCACATTTTATTATTATTGAATTTAAGTCGCTTATTTAAACTCTTACAATAAAAAACGAAATATCTCAATATGTAGTAGTAGACTTTCGTTCAAAATAAACATCCGGCAGTGGCAAAAATAGGATTATACCATATACAATTACAACAAATAATATAGCTCCTGTTTACGTAAAATGAACTTGAACGACTTTCTGCACTCGCTGTATACAGAGAAAAACAATATACATAGGTATATAGAGTTTATCGATGGCGTTTTTAGCACGTTTTCGTTGTCAATACTCTGTCATATCAAAGAAAACCGGCAATAAATAAAGGTTATCAAATAAATAAAGTAATTCATATATACTTTGTATTTCAAGTTCGGCAGAATGACTTGTCATTTAAAATTAAAAATATTCTCATTAAATGCTTTTTAGAACATAGGTACTACTATACTATACTATACCATCACGGCATTCCCCACAAGTGGGGTAGCCAGCAGACCAGCTGCATATAAAACATGCAAGCTGTCTTCTCCGTGCCAATATAAAATCAAGACATTCAGGATGAGTGGCAAACCTCATCGCCGAATATAAGATGTAAAATGTCTTATTTTTTCGAACACCTGCCTTTTACAGGACACTCGAAAACTTATGGAGTGTCCTGTAAATTCTCATTAGAACATAGGTAACTTAAATAAATTAGGAAAAGAAAATATTTTTATAAAAATAACACGACAAAATATTATATGAAATGAGCGGTTCTGAGAAGTAATTATGATTATTATGATAATTATGAAGTAATCAAGAAAAATGGAAAGATTTTAATTTAGACAAGTGCGGTGTGAGAAAGCGCGAGCGTCCGAGAACCACGTGGCTTCATCTCATGGTTGAAATTCTCAAGGACGGTCATGTGTTGAGTAAGATAAGTCGACGTGTGTTTATGAGAAATTGTATGAATGTACAAGAAGGGGAAAAGTATGCAAGCGTAGATCTATATGGTGTTCCATTTTATCTGCCTACCCCACTTAGGAAATGGCGTAAGGGTATAGTATAGTTTTTACGTAGGTATACATAATTCTGAAAAGCTTCTTATAGTGTTATTAATTTCCCTAAAATTAATAATATTGAAAAAAATCCGCGCGGAATAAACAATGAAAAGTGAGAGAAAGAAGATACCTATATTCTATTTAAAACATGATTCGATTTTCGTTTTGAGTACAAGGAAACATGACAGAAAATAATATATGCTAATGTATGTATGTTTAATAAGTATGAAATCTCTATAGAGACTATAATAGAATAACAGGTTGGATAACTTGCACGCCGACCAGAAATACATGATAGACAGGGAGTAGTTTATTCTTTAAGACAAACAGAAATATACAGATGTCCTACTTAACAATTTAATAAATTATGTGAATATATTTTGAAAATTGACGTAAATATGTATATGTTCAACAGCTGCCGACTTCTCGGTGGAAATTCATTTTTTGAATTACGATAAATATGATTGACAACGAGGTTAACATATAATAAATAGTCATAAAAGATTAACGAAATATATTTGACGGATATTATACTAAAAGCTTCTGTAATCTTTGTGCCAAATCAACTGACATTATATTAAATTTAATATGTTTCCTACTTTATAACTATTGTAGCATTTATAGTCCATATAAAGGTGAGTCGGATTAGTTTCAAAGTTATTTATGTATTATTGCAGTCGTGTGAATTTGATCTGATTAATAAAGTTCGTTATGAATATTTTTAAGTGAATAACGTGAAAAAGTAAATGATCAACAGTTGTCACATAAAATTAATAATTTAGTGACAAAACTAACTTCAATACAATAGAAACATAGTCTATACAATATGTTCGTTATTACTTAGTCAGCGATAGTAAAAATAATATAACATATGCGATGTATAGAGATAATTAATTTCAGATCATCGCCACTATTCCGATCAAAACACGCTGATAATATAAATATTGATTGAAAAAAAAAAAAACAATTGCCAGACGGTAGGTAATAAAAACAAAAGAGTACTCCCACACGGTAAAAACTCAATATTAGAAACACAAAATAAAAGCGAAATTAAACGCTTGACTTAATCACTTGTAGTATGTTTCGGATATCTGTTACATTAAATTCAATAGATACTGTCTAAGCGAGCACACAAAGTTTTAATGGAAGGTATTTTCACGAGAAATTCACAGATAACGTACAAAATTAATACGGAACGTGTAAGGAGATAAAGGACCAGACGAATCGATCGCAGATGTCCGGAGGGAGAAATGACCTTCCCGCGCGAGGTGCTACTAAACTTCTCTAAAACAGTAAGCTGTGTTACTCGAGTATGATTCGAACTTGCAGAGCACGCGACCGGCGATTCACAGAGGATTAGCCGATACTGAGAACTTATGAATCCGTTTGGGAAAAAACCACGTGGAGTTGATCAGCCGAGATAACTGAATTAAGAAGAGATGAATAGTACGTGAACCTGGCACTAGTCCAACAAGTATAATATTGTAGTCTGAGCGGCGGCACGAGGTAAGGAGGAGATGGAGAGGCATTATGTCGAAATCTTTACTATTATACGTACAACACCATTTTTGTATGCAGAAGCTCAGAATAGCGAACCTTCACTATGTAAAACAGTAGTAGTAAAAATGCTTCCTGGTACAAACTTATTGTCTACACATTCCTGAGATAAACAATTCAGTGAGATTAACATGAGCAGCTTAACGTGTTATTATTATGCATAGGATGCACTACATATGCTGCCTGAAAAATTAACACTGAAAATTCTAATTGCATTCTTGGCTCGTTATATTTTAAAAATTATCCCATTTAAAAATAAATAAGAATATTACGCAATGTATTACAAAGAATTTCAAAGAAAACAGTAGAAAATATTACATGTAAAATAAATTGAAGAATATCGTAACAGTAATGTTTTTAGTACATTCAATAGAAAGTATGATTTATTTTATTAAGTATGGCAGAAATATTAAATATATGTACACAAAGGAGCATCAAAGGAACAAAACAAAGGATTAAGAATTCTTTGAAACAAATTTTCATTTAGTGGTATACCAAAAACTGATTCATTATACTCTGCGAATATTTCTTCGCCTCATCATCCCTTTAGAGATGACTTAATTTTTCAGTCACTGCTATTTTATGAATTCGAGATACACACGGTGAACTGTTAAAACAATTTATCTCTCTCTATCTATACCGTCACGGAATATCTCTCAACAGAGAGAGCCATTGAATTAACTACTAACAAATATGCATTAATAATAATTATCAACTTTGTTACGCAATCAGAAGTGTTTCTTTTAACATATTGATTTACCGCAACCAGGTGTGTCCACGAAATGCATATTTATGTAATTGAGATAAGATAATCAAAAATTATTCAATAATTCCATTTATATCAAAATAAAGAACGGATGTTGATATTACACAAATACCATATTCTGGCAGTAGAATCAATCTTAACCAAATAGGTGATTAAATTTTATTTATCTAATAAATTTCAAACATTAAGTCGATTTGTATTTCGTACCCACCTTTAAACACACGAACACACAAAGGGTGTGACTTCTTCATCGGCATTTTAACGTCCCTTTCGGGAGTGGAACAGAGCTTCCTATATTCATATTTAATTTGAGTCATTGAGTCACTTCTTTCAGCAATTCAAAAATATTTGTGCATAACACAATAGGTACACTAGTCCATATTAAGTGAAGCATTATGAATTAAACGGTAGTCATACTAATTCTCTTGCATACGCTTTTTTTGTTTCATTACATTCACACAGTTCCTCATGCATATTCTTCAGTGTGTTAAATACAATAATTTATACAATACAATACAATAATTTATACATACAATAATTTATGTTTTTTAGGATCTGGTCTACTCGATCTAGTTATATCATACTAGAGGGTTCGCGTCTCGGAATATCCTTTCTTTTGATTATATATACCTCGTTAGTTGCTTCGTCAATAGATCACTATCGAATTTCTTTATTCACAGAACGACTAAGTAACACATGTGTGAATATTTTTATTTCCAGTTTCATCTTAATTATTATTATGGCTGTGATTTGTATACATGTGCACGCTCCGAAAGCATCTTGAATAATAAGTACATAATAATATCAAAACGGATAAAATAACATTAGGTGTAATATATGTTTCACGCATCAGGAGACGACCGTATATGCGGAAAAGGTTTCACGAGGAAAACATTTTGATGAATCATAACACTAACACACATATTTGTATTTACGAGTTTTATTTATTTCTGAATACAACGTAAAGAATTTTTATAACGACTACTACAATAACGACATTTTCATTAAAACGATTTTCGAAGAAAAATTACTAACATACGTTACAACATCAATTTGCTAATGAGTTTTTTCGGGATATATACACACATTTTATCTTTGTCAATTATTTGTTTTTACTACATTATATTTTTAGCATCCCATGAGTCTAGATGATATAAATTATACAAATAAGTATTGAAAATTGACACAAGTTATCTAGGTATATCTAGTCTGTATTTCAAGAAAAAAACCTATGTATCTAAAAACTACGTCCACAATAAGCATCAGGTAGAACAAAAGAATAAATAAAATGCTTATAAAATGTGGGGTTTCTAGCAAATCATAGGACTCATTCTTTTCATATTTTTTCGAGTATCCTATAAAAAGCAGGTGTTTGTAAAGCAGAACTTATTGGATATTTAATATCTTCAATTCAGCGTGTATCTCACATCAACGAAACATTCAGGTTGGGTTATACCAATGAGGTATATCACTCAACTTGTATGTTTTATTAACTCGGAGAGGACAGTTTGGATGATTGTTACATGCAATTGTTCTACTGGCTACCTCAATTGTGGGATATACCGTGATAGTATAGGCATTCGTGGATGTGTGGGTCTCAAGATGAGATCTGCTACGTCAGCCGGGTCTCCCGCGCACTTACGTGGTAGGGTCGGAAATCCCAACACTGGCATAGTACGTAGTACTGACAGATTAGAGAGAGTTGAAATATAAATAAATTGTCACATAAACGGATAAATACGAGTCCCTGGACTCCTGAAATATCCGACAAATAAAGTTATTTGTTACAAACGAATTAAACCCGTCCACTGAAGTGGGTGAACACAATCATAGGACATTACGAATGTGTCACAGTCTGTTGTAGGTGGGTATGTATACAATATACCGTATGTAGTGTTGTGTGGTGGCGATAGGAAATAATTAGCATACAAACGTAGTACTTATGTAGCTACTATAATATAATAATAATAATAGGTATAGGGTTAAGAGGCGTCCGGTAGTTCGATTAGGAGCGCGATGGAACCCTCTCCATACCAGTGACCCGGTGTTCTACTTTAGGTATTCTCTATACAACCTATATATATATGCCTAAACATAAGTGGATATTACCGATAACGACTTTTTCGTTAAAATCGTGATTAACTTCATGAATCAATACCATCATAGCATTCCCAACTTGTGGGGTAGCCAGGAGACTAACCGTATGTATTAAACACGGAGTAGTATTCTCCATGTCAAAAAAGTAATGCAGTGAGATTTAAAACTAATGTTAATTTTTTAACTGTAATGTAAACATCCCTAAAATTAATTGGAACCGCGATCTTCTAGAGAGCTAGTACCTACCATAAGCACTGTCTTTTATCATCTAAAAAAAGCACCCGCAGCTCTAGACATTTTTGACTTATTTAATAAAAATATTTAACTCTAACTTTAACTGTTACATGTACAAATAAATAACGAATTTAAGATTAACAAAGTTAATATTGCTTTAACGGATTAACCATTAATCGAGTTAATGTTTCTCTTTATTGACGATGTCTAACTTTGCACGTAAAATTATGAACACAAAAGCTTTTCTATGCCGTATTATAATGATGTACCTACAATGTACCAACCTACAGTATACCACTTGAAACACAGTAACAAAGGATGGTGTGAATGTAGAATGAATATTATGGAAACAATTTAAAATACTGCCAATTCGACGAATAAAGATAATTAGTTAAAAAAGGTCGACCCATTTTTCATATATTCCTTGTTCAACACGATTCTTAGTAGCAAGGCATTAATTAATAAATCATAATATTATCAACACAGCATTTTCTAAAAGTGGGGTAGCCACTGGACTAAATGCATGTAATAATAAACACACCTCTTCGTGCCATATAAGGTTGAGACATTCAGGACGAGTGGCATATCTCATCACTGCTAAATTGAAGATGTTTAAATATCTCATACGTGATCTCTTAAAAATATTTGTCTTTATCTTACACTCACAGAAAAAAGTGGGAACTTGCGGAATATGAGTATTTATTTTGAAAGATATTCAGTGACCTAAGGCAAAATATAAACACTAATTGGATGTTAGTGAGACAAACTAACCTGCTTTGTTTGAAAATTCCGATTAGTGATTATTAATATTGTTTTGAATATCCATACCTATAAATTATTTTCCTAGAATTTAAAACCGGGCCAGTAGTAAATCAACAATAAAAATTAAAATCAACTGTTACTATTCGTAGCCAAAAGCATTTTATCAAGAGTCGTTACTAATTGCCACTAATCTTCTGTTACACCACTAATATTTAACCCAATATTAATTTAGAACATTGATATTTGTTACGGGTTTAAACATAGATACATAATGTTGTACAATTATTATAGTAGTGATGTTTTTGGACATTTATCAAAATAAGCGAACTCGTCTAAAGTAGGACAGAATAATAATTACAAAGTACAAAGAAAATACATGTTAAAAGATAATACATTATTTGGACAATTTACACAGATTGAGCTAGTTCTAAGCTAATATAATATTATTATGAATCTTGTATTATGGACATTAATATGACGACATACATATATACAATACACTAAACATATACATAAATACCCAGAACAATTTGAAAATGAAAAGTTTCCATTTTTTACTGACCGATAATCCAACTCGTTACTTCCGCGTTACACATCCTTACAAGGTTACAACTTAGATTCGTTTATTTATTTTTGAACTGCTTGTAATTAATGCACAGCAAAGAAAAAAATATCCGTAATTAATTCAAATTTTGTTTATTTCAATTTTCAAATTATTTTAGTCTTTTTTTGTATTTCTTTTAATTTTCTTTTGAATTTCACATATATATGTTGATATACTGAAACAAGTGTCTCTTTCTACTACTTTCATAGACCATTAATGACGTCATAAGTCGAAAGACGTCTCTTTCGTGTTTGTTTAATCTATAGAAGACAGAAACGTTTGTTTCAATGTATCCAATTATGAAATTCTACTATTTGTGCACCAAAAACAATAAATAATTCACTAGAATAATCTGAAGATATAAACACTTATGTTTCGTTATGTATAAACAGCTGCATTTTTCTCTTGTTATTATTATGCCTCTTTAGACATTGTGAATAGTGAGTATGAGTACACACCTCTATTGGCATAAACGTGCGTATAGCGTAGTATTCACGTGATACTTACTGTATGTGTGCTCTCCTACGTGAGGTGAACTTTATCCCGTGCACTATGCTGAAAACTTTGGCCAATTTACAGATAGCTTGTAACAAACATTAATGACAATAATGCGACAAAAACTACGTAAGCATTGTATGCTTGGTTTCCAACGAAATTACTTCAATCCAGATAAACAAATGTAAGCATGTCACGTGGATTCACGGAATATGGTATGATTTTTATAAATTTCTAAAAAAATACGCGATTTTGTTCTGTAGGTCTGCTAACAAAAATTCTGTCAATGGACTTGCGGTGTCGCGTAGCGGGGGTCTGGCTAACTATGTTGACCGTGCTTTCTGCGTGGTTGGTTCGTTGCTGTGGAACAAAATTCACTATGATTTGCGAATTCTGGAGAGTGTGGAGGTGTTCAAGGCAGGGTTAAGGATCCTATTGTTCAGGAGGTGTTGTGATCCTTGAATGGGCCCTTGCGGTGGTTTTTCCACAAAAAGGCGTACTTTAAATAAATTGTCTACTTATTATTATAAAATGCACCTATTGAGAAACAATCAAAGCGAAATATACTTAAAGTTCAGAATGGCTGAAACTCTCATCAATATTATGTCATTATTTTCCATAACGTCTCATTATGAAGTGAGCCCGTTACCTTTCTACACGCGAGAAAATTCTGAAGGTTCTTCATATAACAAGGATAAAGAGAATCACATTTATGATGTTTGAAGCGAATGAAAATAAATGGTTTGCTTCGTTATCGTTAGAGTTGAACAATGTCATTTCACTTGACATAGAATTTTGTATTACGTTTGCACAGTGCGCTATGTACAAATCAATTACAATATTGTAACTAATATACTCGTATATGTACATACCTGTATTCACTATACCTACATTAAGGTTGCATACTTATAACGTCTATTTCATCATCAGCTATGTATGTTAATATATGAAGTATTAAGTGATGAATACGCTTGAAAACAAGTGATGAATATTGATAAGAATATTTTCAACGGAACGAGAGTTATCAATAACTCATGTGAACGTGGAACTTTTTTCCATATAAGAACATTTCTAGCACCATTAACTCACAAACTGATCTCAAAAGCGCTATATTGCGGATGCATTGTCTGAAATTCCCAGTAAGCTCGTCTTCAACTTATTTCCCGAAACCCCCTCATTTGACCCTTCCCGAAAACTTTGAGGCGATTCATATTGAAAAATGTAGCCAAAAAGATGCAAGTAATGGTTAAATAAAACAATATTGTTACGTAAAACATGCAATACACAGACGAAAATGTTATATGGAATTCTTGCCATGTGCTATGTGTATCATTCTACATAGCTATAAACAAATAATCTTAGTTGATCAATTTGTACATGAGTATTAATAGGAATACTCTCAACATCTTAATGAAGATTAAAAAGTTATTTTTAATTATTCCTTTACATCTTCTTATATCATGCACGTTCTTCGTTGTTCTATTTTTAGTTAATTTACTAATTGTAAACATAAATCTATTATTACTACATATTTTGTTCGTATTGACGAGTTTAGGTAGTAACATAAAAGAACCAGAATAAACTATTTTTATCATTTTTATGAACACATCGTTAATAAAAAATGCCAATAAAATTAGGCAAAAGAATTTGTATCTACATAATAATACATAATACTCTCAGTAGTATATTGTGGTGATGTATTGTGTATAAGACATGAGCTAAATTGTTAAAGTACACACAGTACTGTACTAAAAGAGCCAATTGTATCGGAAAACGTCTAATATAATTCGCAAGTCATAATCATAAAACACATTTAGCAAACAATAATAGATACATAATTAACAAGTTTGGCTCTGGCACGAGGGAGCAATGTTTGTTAAATGACGATCTTTTGTTTAAACTAAACACATGATGGTCATCTTAAATGATCCCTAAATATACAACACCGTCGCCGTTATGACGACTGATTTAATTCAAATAAGAGATCATTGTTCTATGAATTTCCATATTGGTCCAGTAATACACCAATACCCCAAAATCAACGTAATATATTGAGAATAATATTTGAGTCAGTAACTCATTTTTGTAACACAACTACGGATGCGGTCTGAGGGACCATTATATATTTTGAAAACGAAGAACCTATAGCATTAGAATTGTCCAACTTGAAGATAATGAGACTAACAATGTTCTCAAGTGTAGGAAATAAAAATACGATAGTGATCTGCGATCATTGCTTAAAGTTAAAGGATCATTGCGGGAGTCTAAAAAAATATTGAGATACCTTATGAAACGTAACGTAGGTGGATAGATAGTCGAATATTTAATATGAATATCCAATACGTCATTGCATAAAAACATACAGGTGTGGTCCATTCTGAATACTAATTATTATTATATACAAGAGATTATGTGATCTCGCAAAAAATGTTTTATCAATGGTTATACCTACCTACCTATATTGTTACATCATCAATCATCCATGTGATAAATTCACTATGTGGGTGTTGTCGTGGTGACAGACAATATAAAAAAAAATATGTGATTGACATCTGAAGATCATGAGAATATAGTAAATGATCTCTTAATGACATTTTTTGTAATAATTGTAAGAAAGAAAAAATACGCAAATTAATCAAATTTCATCGGAGGGATTTAATAAGGTTAAGGATGTTTTTATTCACACTTTTTGTTTGACGACAGAAAAAGGTAAAATAAATATCTGACTGGGTGGTTAAAATTACAAAGGGATTATTAGACACGTATTATTTTATTTATTTATTTATTCATTCTTTACTGTACATTGATTACATAGAAGGTAAAAATTCAAGTTAGACACAATCAATATACAGAGGGCGAATTTATTGCAAAGGCGTGATCTCTTCCAACTAACCCAAATAAGATAGAAATTCAAAAGTAAATTTATCAATTTGTTGCCAAATTAATTTGAGCAATTTTAGCCAAGCCAAGCCAATCTGTCAAAATTGCTGTATCAATATGCAAGTAGAAATATACTTACATACATACATACATACATACCATCACGCCGCTTCCCTCGCGGGGTAGGCAGAAAGGATCGAGCGCCACTTCCTTCTATCTTTGCATACATCTTTCGCTTCCGTCACTGTCATACAATTCCTCATGCATGCTCTCCTGTTCAATGTGCTCAACACGTGACCGTCCTGTAGGATTTGATTTAAATGATCTTGCCATTTAATCCTCGGACGTCCACGTCTCCGAGCACCATTCCTCTCAGACAAATATATCTTCTTAGTCATTCTGTCCTCATTCATTCTTTCCACGTGCCCAAACCATCTTAACTTATTTACATTCATCCTTGTTATTACACCAACTTTCATTCCACATTCCTTTCGTATATCAATGTTACGCACACGATCTCTCAGACTTTTACCACACATCCTTCTCAACGATCTCATTTCCACTGCATTTATGCCACTTTCATCCTTCTTTAACCATGTCCACGTCTCACTTGCATACATAAGTGTTGGCACTAAGATAGCAGAGTGCACCAACCTTTTAGCTGTGGTGGATATGTTTCTATTTGCAATTATTGGTCGGATTGCACCATTTACCTTATTGCCAGCAACTTTTCTCCTTTCAATATCGCTTTCACACTTCCCATCTCTCGTGAACAAACTACCTAAGTACACACATTCGTCAACTTGCTCTAACACTTCGTTGTCAATCATCACCTGGCATACTGTTCTCTCACTTCCTCTTTCAAACACCATAATTTTTGTCTTTTTTGCATTCATTCTCAATCCATTAATCGCACAATTTTCATACACACACGTCATCATTCGCTGTAGATCACTTTCACTTTCAGCCATCAATACCAAATCATCGGCAAACATTAACGCTCTTACATTCATCCCATTCATATCAACACCTACATTCATTTCTTTCAATGGACGAATACAATGATCAATATATAGGTTAAAAAGCCATGGCGACATAACGCACCCTTGTTTTACTCCTTTTGTCAGTGTGAACCATTCCGACAGGTTATTGTTCACTCTAACACACGCAGAACTTCCTGTATATAGGGACGCAATGGCGCGAATTAGCTGACTACCCACCCCACACATTGATAGTACTTGCCACATTTTCTCACGATCTACTCTATCATAAGCCTTTTCAAGATCAACAAACGCGCAGAAAAGCTTCTGGTGTTTCTCCAGGAGCTTCTCTGTCACCATTCGCAGGGAGAAAATCTGGTCCACACATCCTCTACCACTATCCTCTACCTCTAGAAATATACTTTTACGAATATAATATTATTTTACTTTATGGTTTTATGTAATTGTCAAAATGATACTCTCCCAAAAATACCACCTTGTAGCAGTAGTTGGCACAACCAAATTTCAAACGAGTCCAACGACCTAGAGGATTATTAAGGTTCGTCCACACTAGATTGTAAACCGTTGTCAACTTCGAGCAACTCGACGAAAATACTATGACTGAATATTATAATTATATTATAACGTACACGAGACACGAAAACTAAAATAAACTTAAAATTATTTCATAAGTATAAATTCTTTTAAACCTTCATATAGCTATGCCACTCAGCGATGAGAAATGTCATACATCCTTAATGTCTTATTTTTATCGATACGTAGGGGACAATCTGCAAGATTGGGTAAGTTATAAGATCGCGCCCTTGCGATATACTCGTCTTCTGTATATTGATTGTATTTAATTTGAATGCATACATTACTATCGCGATTTTAATGGAACATCTACAACAGGCGAGCGATAATCTAAAACTTAGTCATTTTACACGATGTGGACATCTCTTTACTGCGAGGACATGCCGCACATGTAATAATTACATTTATTAATAAGAACACGCAAATGATAATTAGAGCAACAATAATAATAATAATAGCTACCAATACTATGTTAATTAACGACCTCGTTAACAAACTAGTTACTATGTCATTACCTGATTACTTTACAACCACTGGATTATCGAACCAATGCAAATTCTTTAAATGACACGAGTAAATATTATATACGCGTTTGACTCTTTCTATTATTATTTTTACAAAGAATGACACGATTGGTCAGGACTAGATTAATCATCATGGAATTTGATATACCCAATAGTTTGCAAAAAAAAAATTAAAACGATTATCTTCGATTTTTTGTGGTGTTGGGTATATTCAACAGGAACGCAAGAGCCGTAAGATTGTGAATGAGTCAACCTAATTTTAAATAACGTCATACGTTTATTCCGCAAATAAGACAGCCACAAATTGTCTCAATGTTGGTCCATAATGAACTTATTTCTTGCATAATTTTTAGGAAAAAAGTAAAATATATTAGACAACTCGATTGGAGAACCATGTTTAGGTACACATTTAACATTGTTCAAAGTCTAATTAGAAATGATGTGTTCCGGTGTATATTTTGCACAACGTTACATTGTGTAAACATGATTCTCCAATCAAGATGTCTTATGGCCGGTGTCAATAACTTGTCTTTATCCATTATTATTGGTTAACATCTATTGTATAAAATATACAATAGATTTTAACTGTTAGTAATGGATTGATGGATTATTGAAACCGACTGTTATTGGTTTTGTCGTTGACGAGTTGTGCCCAAATGCAGTTAATCTATAAAGACATAGTACGTAAATATTCTAAACACGAGTAATATAAATTATTAATTTATTTTATTACTCTGCACATTGGTTATAACACCAATCATCCCAAAGTCTCATAAATCACAGAGGGCGAGTTTGGCGCTAGATTGCAATATCTTAGAACTAACCCAGGGATTATATAATTACCTATCGTATGAATAATATTGCAAAGTATTGTGTCAATATCTTATGCTTATTTACACAAAGCATATTCCAATAACTACATAAATATTTAATTTCAATACATAATAATTCATAAAATGTCTGGCGATTGAAATATCGTACCACAAAAACAAAATAATAATAATGTGTGATATAATATTATCATTTGTTCTGAGGTCAGACCGACACTGGGTATATTGGGTCTGACTCACTTGAAATCAATTTTCATTAGCAACAGTTTAAATTAATATCATATCTACCCACTACACACACACACACCCTCACACACATACACACATTAATCAAAATATAATAATATATACTAATGTAGATATTTCGTATATTATGGATAAATGCCTGTTTGATTACATTTAATCGCAATAACATATGATATACTTATACCTACATTAAAATTTTATAGATCACTCGAGTTATCGGACGGTTTTGAATTTTGTAATTACGGCACTTAATTAACTACTCATATGTGTATATGTGTGCGTATGTATTTTATTTTAATATTATACAGGTACTTTGTTTTCTATTCGCTTTGTTTTCGGACCGCTTATATTGTATAATAATGAATTTCTTTTTTATTATTTACCTTATTTCTATCATTATTGTATAAGTTTTGTACACCAAGAGATTAATAAACTAGTGTACTAAGGAACGAAGTATCTACCAATGCATTAGCTTTAGATATTGGTAAGTAAATTTCGCATCACTTACTCCTGCATTCAACTTAATCCTTTTGATAACCGTGACAACAGTATTACGTTAAATACAACTTGTGCGAAGTTACTTTACAAATTTTCATCGATCGGTTTCTCTCTCTCTACCACCGAGGCATCACCCACAAGTGGGGTAGCCAGTAGACTAAACACATGTGACAAACATGCAAGTTGTCACCTCCGTGTCAACATACCTATGACGGTTAAAGATGAAAAAATTCTCCCGAAATTTCAATGTAAAATGGGTAAGTCCTCGTGTGTTAACAAATCAACGTAGCATCCAATCGATATTTATACAAGTAGGTACTCAATAATTACAATCAATAAGCAATTAAAACCTAATATTGAGGACCGATGAAATTACTGAACAATCAAAAAGCGAGGAAAAAATTCAATTTAAATAAACGATAATAGCTTATTAGTAAAACATAATAAACTTGATAATTGCGATATAATCAAGTAACTAATATTAATTTAATATGTACCTATTACGCTAAGCGCCCCTTACCAGGAATAACTCATAGTACCGAAGAATACCGGATAATTTAATTTTCATATAGGGTAAATATCCAATACAGTAGGAAAATGATTTTAGGTAGATTGCGGAGTTCCGCTAGGATGTTATGTGGTGTTCTCACTTTGGCGAATATCGCCAGGCACCAAAATATCGCCAGCCATTTGAACCGTGTGAACAAAATGACAGCTAGTCTGAAACGATAAAAACCAATAGAAACGATATCGTCTCGAGTTGACCACCTTCCAACATTTTCGGCCGATTGAACGATTCGCGCATGCGCAGATGTGCGCGGCGTTCGTATCTATGGTAAAAACTTTATAACCTATAAATTCTATAATGTTTCCCGCTTCGTGACAGCTGTTATCTTTGTTGTTGGTTTGTGGCGTTTGTTTCCTTAATTAAAAGGCGCCTTATAACATCTACTATAACATTTTCGACTAAAAATAAACACTTCGCGATCTCCATTTCGACGCCATTTTGAAAACAGTCTCAAAATCAAAGCGCATCTGACAAATCGTTTCTAAATCGGTGGACTGTGTGAACAGGTGTGACGATCAATGGGCGTACGGCGAATTTTGTTTTTTCGCCTGGCGTTATATTTTGAAATTCGCCTGGCGATATTCGCCATGTGAACACCCCATTACACGAAATATTCGGGGAATATTAAATTTAGCTATAGTGAACGGTGCACTATGTCAATAACGGATATTTGTCGAACATGGCAAAAATGCTGGTGCACAAAAACAGATAAAAGTACATTCAAGATAATATTTAAGTACGCGCAACAAAGCATCTATTATCAAAACCAAAGATGAAGACTTTATCTGTGATGCGTCTAGGTTAAATATGTGTAGCGAATTCTAGGAAACTTTTTGTAAGATTTTTTTTATTTTAAAGCAAAAACAGTCTTTTCAAAGTTCAAACATACAGCTGATCTGCTGGCTACCCCACTTGTGGGATATGCCGTGATGGTATAGTAGTAGTAATAGTATAGTAGTAATAGTAGTAGTAGTTCAAACCATTATCTATGTAAACGTTAAGAAGCATAATTGAGGATAATTTTAAAAATGCATATTGAAAAAAATAATAATCAGCAAATTGGACAAGAATAAAGAATTGTTCAAGTCTAATTCGTAATGTGTTTAAAAGCATCTAAAAAAGACATCATGTTTTTGCGTATCGAAATAAATTGATACAATATAAAGTGTAAAGCATAACACAGTCGTTAATTATTACTCGTTAAAATATCTTTTTAGATCTCCGTCAATACTGGTCGCTAATTGATTGTAGAAACGAATTCCGCTGATTGTAAATAATGTTATATTTTCCCGACTTTGTCGGTTTATTTTTACTTCAATTATTTTCGTTCATTATTTCTACTTATACAATATTGTAAATTACTACAGTTGCATCTTGCATAACGTCGTGTTCTCGCGTGATATTTACCTTGCAAGATATAATGTGTTCGCTTACGTTCTGTGTTCTATAATTTTGAAAATTTTATTTTTATCCAAAGCCCGAGAATCAAGAATAATAATGAAATGAAAATATTATGAAATATGTATTTAGGGGTTTCCAAATGTAACATTTGGATTCAACTATAACTTACAGATAAAGATAAAACACAGCATACTATGACAAGAATATTGTAATATACCTATAATGTAAAGACGATATTATTGTTTGAATAAATTATTATTATTATTATAAATTATTATTATAATACTCTCTCTCTCTCTCTCTTTTCTGGCATTGCACCCAATATAATATGAGTGATGCTGCCACTATCAATCTCTATATGTTTTGTAATCCAACTCAAAAGTTCTACAGAACAAAAATAATAATAATAAATTGTATTCCATCAACTATTAGTAGTTTGTGTCGTGCTAAGGTAATCAGTACAACTTACCAGAAATTGGATCTTATACAGATAATATACCAGAATTTCGAACTTTCTGCAAGATTCGAAGGAATCCGAAACCATAGTAGGTTATAATTTTTTTTACATTCTAAAACATGGTGTGTTATTAATATTTGTCATGACATTTGTACAATAAAAATTCGTAACAACGATGTTACAGACTAACCTTTTAACATTTTTAAAAATCATAAAAATAGTAACATATTATATTGCCTTAAGGGTTGGCCTGGTCCAGTCATTATATGTTATTTTTGCATTTTTACGTCTATTTAGTCAACTTTCTGTCTGTATCTTTGATGAATAAGTAAATATTAAAAACAACCAAGTTCACAAACCATATACAAACATACATATATATATTATATACAAATTCAAGATTCGTTTCAGCTGAAATGGTAAGCAACGTTAAGCCGAAATCGAAATTCGGTCAGTAGCAATGTATTCTCGTAATTCTTTGTCGGGTCGTCAAAGTCAGAGAAACATATTCACTTGGACGCTAAGTAATAAAATAAACAATCGTACAAGTCTCGGTGGCCTGTAACCAGAGATGTGCAAAATACTTTCAAAAAAGTATTTAAATACAAAATACAAATACTTTTGAATTTTTGTATTTCAAATACAAAATACTAAATACTTTTTCAAAATGGTATTTAAATACAAAATACAAAATACGTATTTTCAAAATACTTTTTTAAAATACCTTTTTAAAATACTTTTTGCAAATAGTCGAACAAGGTGTAAGACAAAAGTATTTAATATTTAAACCATTGATGAATGAAAGAGAAATAAAAACTGGACAAAAGTATACATAAATGGAGAAAGGGTTGACATGATTCGATATAGCATTGCTTGCAGACAATTGATGAATGCCATTGATGAATGAAATACTGGACAAGAGTATACATAAGTAAATGGAGAAAGGGTTGACATGATTCGATATAACATTGCTTGCAGACAATTGATGAATGAAACACTGGACAAGAGTATACATAAATGGAGAAAGGGTTGACATGATTCGATATAGCATTGCTTGCAGACAATTGATGAATGAAAAACTGGACAAGAGTATACATAAATGGAGAAAGGGTTGACATGATTCGATATAGCATTGCATGCAGACAATTGATGAATGCCATTGATGAATGAAAAACTGGACAAGAGTATACATAAATGGAGAAAGGGTTGACATGATTCGATATATCATTGCTTGCAGACAATGAGGATGAGCCTTAGGAAGAACTGTCAAAATAGAAAAAAAAATTAATTAAGTCATGACAAAATGTACGGTTGTTAGAAGAGATAAGCCGAAAATTGTCATAAATGGATTGAGTATCATCAAGCAGGTAAGAAAATTCCTGACTTGGGCTGCATAATAAATCAGAATGGATAATCCAAATCTGAAATCGTATGGACTACTGTAACATCATACATACAGTATACAGGACTGCTCCAGACTCTTCCTTATCGTCTTCAGATGGTTTTTAGTGTTGCCTCCGGATCATTCACAGAGAGAATAAGAGCTGCCACATAACTTCACTACTAAGAAGTCTACACTAACTGAGAGTCCTAGAGATACTGGTGTTTAAACTGTGTCCACTGTCCACAAGGCAGCACACTACCCACTGAGCTGTTCCGCTGACGAAAATGTGTGGCGAAGGCTGTGCTCAGCTTCTTAAACTCGTTGAACTCAAAAGGGCAAATACCTCTAAATTTGCAGAAAGAAGAAACAAAGTCGCAGCGTCATCTGCCTGGAATAGATTGCATTCAGACAAAATTGAAAATGCTACCATTCAGGAGAAATCACAGCGCCCTTGAAATGGCCATGGATCGTTAAACGGCGTCATGTATAATTTGTTCAATCATTATTATGTGTGTATATCTCAAACATGGAGTACTCTAATGGAAACGTTGTATTTGTAATTCAACAAATTGGTAAAAAAAGCTTGCGTACGCGCATATCAATTAATGGCAGAATTTTGTTTCAAACAATAAAAAGGTATTTTGTAAAAGTATTTTGTGTAAAATACAAAATACTCAAAAAAAGTATTTCAAATAAAATACAAAATACTTTTTACAAAAAGGTATTTGAAATACAAAATACAAATACGTATTTTGTACTTTGTATTTGTATTTTAAATACTTTTATTTGAAATACGTCACATCTCTGCCTGTAACCTGTTATTTACAATTTCAAAGAAATAAATAATAGAAGTTCAGAGCGTCTTTATAATTTGTTGAAAGTTGGAGTGTGTATACACATGTTGAAAAAGTAATAAAACATTTGTGTTTAAAAGAAAGCTGCTAGGAAATAAAAAAAAAAGAAAATTTATTTGGAAGATTGTCAAAAGTGTCAAACAATAGCATTGAGTATAAAAAGGATGAACTTGTGATAAAAGATTTTCAAATAAAAGAACTAAGTAGGCACGACTGTAAATAAAAGAAATTGCGCGATGCCGAGAATAAAAAAAAATCATTTGCATGCATTTGGGTATCTTGTTAAACTGTTAGGCAGGATATTAATATAATTATTAAGTCAATTTGCGAAATACGCACATTCCTCATGATTAGATATTTTATTGAACCGTTAAATGTTTTGTTTATTTCCAAATAGGTACACCTGTCATGTAATTATTGTTATTTGCATTTTTTATGAATTATATTAATCATGCATATTGTTGGCTATCACAGTCGGTGTTACTACAATAAGATAATCAATTAGTATTATGACAATAATAATATTACATACAGTAGGTATGTTATAAGATCAAGTTAAATTTAGAGTTGGCATTTGATTGATGGCACTCTGCCAGTCACCGTACTAATATAATGAATTTTCCCAAGTGCGGTGCGGTGCACGGTGCATGTTGCGGTTAATAAACAAAGAGCGCTGACCGACCAACAACAAACATACGTACATTCCACCACTTTCGATTATGCACCTATATCTACATATGTTAATTAAACTATTATTACGTACAGCGAGATCATTAACATGATGCAGGTGAAATATACTTCAAAAACCACAATACAATACAACATATTATTATCTACTAGTCTTTCCAGCCCTATGCGTACCTTCCTACATGGAGTCGACTACATTAACTAGTCAATATGGCCAATTCTGAATCATAAAATAGTTCAGTTGCACTAACTAAGTCAACTAATTGTGAGAAGATAGTTGAATCATGATAATTAGTTCTTATTCGTATTCACAGTTTTCCGTACTAATTTAGTTCATTAGTTCATTTTGACACCTTAATACAACTATAAATTTCGAGAATCTATGGATTTCGTATTCTGAATGAAATTTTAGTTGACAGCCGACAACTAAAATAGGTTGGTTTTGGCAGAATTTTATTCGCGACTCTTAATGTGCAAATATTATTAGTTGCTGTCATTTTACCGCAGAATATTGCTATATTTTGGAAGTGTTAAGTTGTTTTTTCAATTAAAAGTGAAAATTTATACTTTTAGGGCAACTCTTAGCATGTACAAATTGTAAAATTAAACCACCACCGACGCAAATACGAACGCCAAAATGTATCGGCAAATCTGACATTTCACAATTTTCACGCGCGACAACTATTAAATTGTTGCCAGAAGTGTAAATCGGAACGTGAAAAACATTTTGTATTGCGGCATCACTGAGTAATATTAGTTTGTCCCATAGATTTTACCGTTTGCACTTGGTGGTTCTCGAGTTTATAGTTGTTTATAGTTCATAACTAATGCTGAATACTACATAATAACTAATATTAATCAACTTTTTAGTTAGTTAGTTCATTAAGATTCAGAATTGGCCCTAATGTGACCGTCGCGTCGACGAGAATTTGATTCACATGATTTTAGGGGCCTCGCGTTTTTTTATTTCCGACCAGCGACATAATAATATTGCCTACACGTAATGTTTCCGACACATAAATTTACGTTCTTCTATCTATTCATATTCACGTGTTCCATATATCCTATCTAATATTATAGTTAAAATTTGACAAATTAATATCGACATACAATAGTGCACAATTTCAAATGTCGGTATTCTCACAAGGCTTAATCTTGCCAATATTTTCAATATTATTCAAATGCCATTTTGAAAGGATTGACTCAGTATCTAATAACGGGTGATCAAGTATAAGATACTACTACTGCTATATCATCAATGTATGTCCCACAAATGGGGTAGCAGCAGACTAACTGCAAAAAATAAAGTGCAGATTGTCCTCACCGTGCCAATAAAATATAAGACATTCAGTATGAGTGACATGCCTCATCGCTGAATTCTGTATGTCAATTGTTTTATATGTGAGGTTTTACGAATATCTGTCTTATACAGGGACACCAGAAAACTTACGGAAAGGAGTGGAATGGTGAGTAAAAATTAATGAGTACTTTAATTTGCCAACACAATTTCACGACTGAAAACTCATTACACGTACGATGAGAGAAATTCTAACGTTAAAAAATAATAATAATATGTTTGGGTAAAGTAACGTTCCATTACAGAAACGCCAAAAGATTGGATAAACAACGTGTTGACGGATCAATCAGTAAGATACACAAACAGCTGCCAACTTTAAATCATTATAAACAATTACACCGCGTTTTCGCAACGATACGGGGAAACAAGACACACCTCTCTGAGGAATTTCGCGGAGACAACATGAAGTGTTATTATTTAGTGACGTGATGAGAGTTGAAAAGACTTGGACAGGATGTCGACAAATTGTCAGTCGTTAAAATATGAAATTGAAAGGGAAAATATTCGATAGATACAATTTTCAAAAAATTTATGAAATAAACTAGTCGAACATAACACTTTTAACTGAACTTAACACTAAACTATTACAATGAAGATATTTGGTACGAAGAAATGTTACCTAATAAGCGAAACATTAATTACAGTATTTCTTTCCCAAAGGAGACGATTGGAAGAATTATATTTCATAATACTGAAAAAATCAAACATATAAGTAAGTACAGAGTATTTAGCAACACTATTAGGTATTTAAGAGATAATGTATTTATAACGGATTTCTTCAAAATCACTCAGAATTGGGTGGAATGCCTAAATAATAATAGAATAGAATAGAACTTATTTCTTGTAAGTAGTAAAAATAAGTAATGAAAATATTTCACTTGCCGTTTTCATATTGGTGGAAAACAATCAGTGGAGAAGGGTGCGAATAGCAGGGCATTGCGAAAAACTTCTGTACACACAACTGGGAGACCTGCGCTTGAAACTGGATGAGGAGCAACTGAACTGAATGAAGCAACCAGCCTGATTAATATTATAGCCTGGAGTTGACATTGTAAACTTTTTGCGGTATTTGTCGACAAACATTACAGGAGATTATTGTATGAAATTTAGGAAATGATTTATTGATAGTGAAACCAACATAATACATTTAGTTTGTGTGTATGAGTTAAACTAATAATGTTTCTAGATTTAGAGGGTCCTTGTATACAGTGTTAAGATACATTTATATAGTATCTAGATGAACCTATTCAAGAAATCTGGTACAAACCACTAACTTTCACAGTAAAGTATATAATCATATAATTTGATTTTGGTAATGAATCAATTAAAAATATCATATTGCTTTATGAATGCATTGAACAATAGCAAAACAGTAATGGAAATAGAGTGGGTAGGTATTAATTAATTGTTATACGTGTAATTGGATCACATTGTATCGGATTTTCGTGACCGGGCAATGCCAGGTGACAAACTTTACATAAGGCAGTATCATAAAAAAAAACATGTGATATATAATTTAATATTGCGATACATAAAAGGAAATTAAGCCTTACAACTTTATTAGCCCGATGATATCAACACAATAACATAGATATATCAACAATAATATAGATATGGAAGTTTACACAGGGATGATAGAATATTAGGAAAAACCCACAATTTGATTTGATACAATGATTTGCGTATATGTAGATGAGATTTACTAGAAACATGTAAATCAGATAGGTATAACAAATCAAACAGCCGGATTAAATGCAACTATATTGGTCATATATCATTCCGTGGAGCACTCGGTAAAGAATTGGTCTCCCTCTCTTTTCCATAAGTTTTCGAGTGTCCTGTAAAAGGCAGGTGTTCGAAAAATGAATACATTTTATATAAGGTGTAAAATGTCTTCATGGTCTTCTGGCTACCCCACCTGTATGATATGCCGTAATAGTAGTAGCTATCGGTCGTATTTCAGTTTTTTTCATTTGAACAGAAAAGTTCTCCAAGAAAACGTTTATGTCAATCGTAGGCAATGAGGCATAGATAGATTCATCAAGTGTGAGATATACGTCGTGTGTTATATGAACGATAATAGATGAAAATTAAGATCTATCTATACTATCTATATTTTCACGCCGTACCGGTGAGGAAGGCAGAGAGAACGGAACGCCATGTTGATCTATCCATACATACTTCTTTCGCGTCCTCCACAATCATCCAGTCTCTCATACATGCACGCCGATTTCTCTTACTCATCACGCGACCATCCTTGAGAATTCGATCCACTTATCAACCCACAGTAGTCCACGCTTTGTCACATCTCCTCTTTGAGAATGTAAAAATACGTTAAAAACCACGCTCAGATATTTTTAACGTAATGTAAAAATATCCTAACGTGGTTTTTCCATTCACAATAATGAATACAAACAATATACAAATGAAGTAACCAAATTAAAGCATAATATTAGCTTAGTGATAAGGAAAATACGTTAACCCGAACACCAACATAGTGAAAATTAAATTAGTTACTCATTGAAATAATAACAAGGTAGTGTTAGGTACTTAGTATTTGATCATACGAGTAATAATATTATTGTCATAGATCAGGTATATGGTCGTTAGGTGTTATAACTAGGAATCTAATCTTATATGTATTCGAAATCAAATAGAAAGATAATGTATAGGGCAACTCTTTACGTATTTTACAATTATTATTGTCAGCGATGAAGTCTCTCAACCATCCAGAATGTTGTATTTTTTGAGAATGGAACTAAGAAGAAGTGCTATAGAGGAGGGGAGGATCTTCATGTTCGTTGAATGTGGTAAATCTACTCTTGGAAACGTCTATAAAAATATGGTTTATATATAACTAGATCCAACGTGTCGGTTTAATCAAAAATGTTTTCGAAACCCCACTGTTTTTGTTTGAAATAGGCACTATCAAATCAATGTGAATTTGACGATAATCTTTCAAAGATTGGGTAACAGGTCACATTAATCTCTTCAAACATACTTTTTATTTATTTACACACAATCATACACCAACAGGCACAACATAAATATTATACAACTTACAACTATAAACGTCTTGTTTCCACGAAGCAACACATTATACTTATTTAATCGAAACAAAGATATTATGTTATATTTTTTGACATAATAAACGATTACATAAAAGAGAGCTTGTGTATATGAAAGGTCAAGGAGCGTGTGAAAAAAGGTAAAAGTTTAATAGAAATCCTAAAACGAGACCTTCTGTAAATAATACACGAGAGTAAACCATGTAATGAGCGACGAATTAATGACGTCCTTTAAGAGAACGTGGCCAAAGGAGAATCACGTGGCTGCAACGTGATAGCAGTGATCCCATCGGAATGGCGCCAGCACCACGTTCAAACCGCCCATAATAATAATATAGTTATATGATAAAAGAGTGGTTAGTGCGTCACGAAATAGACGGAAAAGTGGTGAAACAAAACGATGTGATGTGATGGCACACGCACCGATATTATTTCGATTCTAATAATAATGTAATGACTCATTATCGTGCACCACGTGTATCAATCTACGTTATAAAAATATCTACTTCCTACGGTCACGTGTCTGCCATATTTGATAGGATAGATGATTTAATTAAACATTTGAAATGAGTCCTACGTAATCCACTAATACACTTTAATAATAGGCTTATAACACAGATTAGAGAGATAAAAATATATTGTATATTGTAGACATCGTGTAACACGCTGTGTAATAAATTGCAATCATCTAATTAATCATTCGATAGTTCGATAGAGAGATAAAACGCAACTGAAGTTATAGCATCGTTATTACAAAAAGAGAGGTAGGAACGTGAAGTACTCGCAGTAGATAATGTTTAAATCTTTCAAAGATAATAATATTCCGCGGAGTAGCTACCCGGAAAAGAAATTGGTCTCCCACTCTTTTCCGTAAGTTTTCGAGTGTTCTGTAAAAAAGGCAGGTGTTCGAAAAAATGAAGAAATTTTACATCTTAAATTTAGCGATTCCTAATTTTTTATTAACATTAAATCTATTTCAACCGAGATTTATGTATCAAAATGGAAACGAGAAACAACTAACAAGCATATTACAAAACACTGTATCCTACCTAATTTTACTGGCAATCATGCAAGAGGTCAACCGAAAATTCTGGATGAATTTAAGTAACAAACTATATTGAATTCATTAGTATCATAAAATATATTGAGAATTTTAACAAAAAAATCACGAAAAACCAGTAAAAATTTACAATAAGTTTTCAAATAATACCCAATATGAAAATATATGTATATTATGACAGCTGTTATTAATCAATATTATCTTTCACTGAATAGCATAACAAGATGTCATAGAAGTGCTCAGATGGCAAAATGAGGGGGAGGGGGTCACCGTGAAAAAATAGTAATGCATAATTACTACGATCCATGAAATGTAACTATGTAAAGGAATAAAACATTACATAACCATAACCATAATCTCCCCAGTTCATATCTGGGTGACCCATTATTTATTTATTTACAGTCTTGAGGGACACAATAATTATTATATCTTGTAACAGTGTACAGAAAAGGATAACATTAATAAATTTTGATCGTCAATATATATTTTCGTACAAAGTATTATTGGATAATCTGTTGTAGAAATTGACCTAAAAAACAAATGGATTGAAATAGTTACTACCGTGGTCTTGCAACATTTATGATTAACATTAAACAAAGAATCTATGAAAAACATATTTGCCGTTTATCAAATAAGATGAAATTTTGGATAAGTTATGAAAATTAAAATGACACTTACATATTATTCAAAGAACTACCAAACAAATTTATGTGTAAATAATTTCTTTATTATCGGTGTGACAATTCAAAATTAATGAAATTGAAAATATAATGAAATTATATATTTTCAGTTAATGAAATTGAAAATATATGCAGAAAATAGATTCATATAAATTATAAAATGTGTTTTTAATAATAAAAGGAAACTTACTGAACTCCATCTTTAGTTGTGGTGTAGCGGCAGAGGATGCTTTTGTTGATCCACTTGGAACAAATTCTTTGGTCTTGCTGTATTTATCTTGGCAATATTTGATCTTAATTATTGATAAATTGAGTTAAATTTATCACTAAACTAGATACGCCATCAAGTGGATTTAAATTTATATGACAGATTTATGGATGACGCAAACATAACTTTAAATTACAGCAAAGTGTAACAGCAAATTATACTGTACTGTATATCAAACAAACTGTTTGTATATTTTGCAAAAAGGTCTCTGCTCAAACAGAAGTTTTATTCCGTTTGAGTTCGTCTATCTTACTTCCAGATTCAAATAGGATTCAAAATCCAATGATGCGATAAACGCTTATCGATGTTTTCTTACAGCTGTTTTGTATAACAGCAATGTGTATTTTTTATTGCACATTCTTGGTATAATTTCTGTTAACTTCACTCTTCGACTGCAAAATCTCGATATTCTCAAAAGTGATCTTTCAATCGAAGTCGTAGTTGGTTATCTCGGCGATGAACTAGAATTTTATTGTCGCTGCACGTAGAGGTTGTTGCGCATCGTACCCAATGTACACTAGTGTAGGTCTTCGATAACAACGTGCTTTGGGAGACGGGAGTTATTACTCGAGTTAATCTCTAGACTCGCGCGCCTATCGCCCTTGTAACGACAGTGCGGCGGGCTTCCTCCCCTCGGGTTAACTCGCCTTCCGCACCTGCTGGTCGTCCGACTGGGTATAACTGTGTTCTGAAATTGCCTTCAGTTGATAGCACACTGAGTACTGACTGAAATTACAGGATCCGTCACCCGATCTTTGGTGGGATGGGCCGCCGGACCTGTGGCGTCGCCCAAACCCCTTCATCTCTCGTACGGCCAGTGTTGAAAAGTTGTCTTTCTCACTAAGAGAAACACTACACCAATACTTAGTTACGTAATTATTGTAAGTGAGAAGAGCACTTCACTCAAATAGTCAAATGTACAATTATCACCAATGCAATACACTAATTATTATGACTTTACTTAAATCATTAAACATGCATATTTTTATGGTATACTACAAAAAATAGACAAAAATTGTAAAAAATATCACCCTTTATAAAAAATAGGAAACGCAACATCCAGCGAATTAACTGCGCAAAAGTGTGGAAACTTCGAAATAGCGACTTTTTTCATATTAGTGAACTTAACTTTTGTGTAGCTATATTTACTTAAAATGTGTAATCTGACGTAACTTGGAGAAGAATCGTACATTTTTGAAACACTCTGGAATATTTCTAAGAAAAAAGTACTAAATAACGAGCGTAACATTCACCGATGTGATGGTAATTAATGTAATTAATAACAATAAACTGATTTCATTGAATCACGATAAGACATCAAAGTGATGCCTATGCAGTCCAGACGAGGTTTGTTTATGTCAGTCGAGCAAAAATTCGTCAATATAAATACCAATAGATAAGACTGGATGATGACATAAACAACAATTAGTTGTACTCTGTTTTCGGATAAGATAAAATATAATATATTGGGAGCAACTACTACACTCATATAAAAATAAAACTGAATACCTATTTCGACTGAGTTACATCATGAAAGAGGTATTAAAATTGGAATATTCATAATGATTATTGCCGATTGCATAGTGAGTGATGCATCATCATCGAAATATACAGAAATAAAAACTGAAAATGAATTCATCACCACTAAGGAGATTGACTAATGGATCTGAGGTGGATTGGAACCATCGTGAAAACCAGCATCGATCCAATTGATTAAAATATATCTACAGAATAATCTAAGTTGGAATATTCTAAACAGCAGCAATGTGACTTCAAAATGATTACTTAACTATGTATTTGAGTATCGCATGTGTCTTTTCCCCAGCACGCGATTATATTATTGTCATGGGTATTATAAAGTCAGACCAAATTACTTAATGGAAGAAAACTATCAAACAAAATAACTTGAAACATAAAAAGTAGAACTTTTCGACAGGTAAGTTAATATACTTGGCACTCAGATCAATTTGATTAGATAACTATTAAGAAATGTTTCCAATAAATTTGATATAAAAGTGTACTACAAATAAAATGAAATTGCGAAAAACGTCAATAATAATATACACTATTGCTTTGTTTCTAACTGCGTACGGTAGACAAAAATATATATCCATAAAAATTGGTAACACGACTTGTTTTTTTTTTAATTCGATCAAGTCAATGTTTTCAATGCTTTTTTTAAAGCGTTTGGCATTCTGGACTACATATTCAATGATATTTTCAGCCAGCTGCCAGTTGTCAGCATTGGTCCTTAACTCGTGTAGGTCTCCCTAACCAAATTCAAAAGCATACAAAGGACATTCCACAATATAGTTTATTGTATAAATAGTATATTGATATTTAATACACAGGATCAATACGTATAGATTTCAGATGAGTATTAAATTAACTGGATATAATATGTTGAAATACCTTTATTTCTCGGATATTTCAGGAGTCCTTGGACTCCTATTTATCCGTTTAGGTGACAATATTTGAACTCTCTCTAGTCTAATACCACAATGCCAGTGTTGGCATCTCCGATCCTACCACGTCAGAGGGCGGGGGACCCGGATATAATAACAAAACGTAATATGTTTGAAAAGAAAATGATAAAACCCTTTTCAAGTTGGAAATTTAAGCCACCACAGGGATTTTTAAAAACGCAGTCTCCCGGCTGACCTTAAACACACGTTGCAAGGGCAGCTTGATCTTGAGTTTTGTTTAATTAAACGAAATGTCATAATGATGTTGTTGTTCGTTCGTCACACAATATAGTACGGAGTCAGGTACACGGTCGTCAGTCGTCGCATTATATGCAACCATGCGTTTAATCTATTCTCATGAACTTGGTGTGTTAATTAACTATATGGAAATTGATTGAATGCATTAAACCAATACCAGCACCTGTATTAAACGGCTGTCTGGGAAAACGATCGACTGAGTAAGTAATTGGATTTAGCGAAGCCAACGAAAAGTACCATGACGTCCTTTATTGAATGTAGTGAAGGTTGAAATTACGCACTTGAAGAATGTTCGATTTCTACAAATTTTATTGCGGTCGCCTGCAGACAATTTTAATAACATTTTATGAATCTAGTTAAGGTATTTTGGTTAAGACACAATATAAATGCTTGGTTATTTTATAAATTTTTACCACAAAGCACGTTGAAATTCCATAAATTTATTTCTGTAAATGTGTAAATTTGTTTGCAACATAATTATAATCATCTAAACATTGTGTTTACAACATTGTTATTGTTAGTTATTAAACTTATTAACAAATCAAATTACACGAAACGGAAGACAAAAAAGGATAAAATTGCAACCAATGCAGAGTATATTATCAATATAATTTTTCATAATATAACCAGAAGACGATCTTTTTCTGTTAAATCCTTTATATTACAACCAGACCACGGTCTACATCCTGTTAAACTATTTATATTACAACCAATCCAAGGTCTATATTCTGCTAAATTCTATATTACAATAAACATAGAATTAGGCCTTTTTTTAAAATTATATACCAATTTACTATTTGGCAAATTAGACAGTGCATTTCAGTTGAAATATGTACACGTGTCACTCAGTGGCGCTGACATGTTCTAAGAATATCACAGAACTTAAATAGGCAATCGAAATCTATAAATAACATCTCACGTCGTGTATCATAATTAAATACTGAAACTATAATGAAGAAACAACACATCGCATGCTTGTTCATTCTTTTGAAATCTAAATTGGGTCTAGAACATCAAACATTTAATAGCACGAACATTATTATAGGTAATAATATCATAACAATGAATCCATTACGTTTGAACGACAGAACTACGTGTCACTATGGAGTATGGACCCGATCAAATAATGATACGTCTGGCCATTAAGGGAGGACGTCTTCAATAAATGAATAGACAACCAAGTACATTGAAGTGGTATTCATAAAAAAGGCCAATGAAACTTCAGACGTCACAAGACATTATTGGTGAACAATTTGAACCATTGTAGAATTATCTTGAATTACATTGAGTTAAATTAAGTATGTACTTTGTCATCGTGAGGCAAATTACCACTTTGATTGATCACTGGACCGAGGTGGCTCTTTCTAGATATTATCAGTACACTAAGAGTACGACAAACAAAAAATATGACATCGTATTATAGTCGACCTGATTCGTGAACATAATTGATAATAATTGTTGTTTATCTGAATATAGCCAATTTATTTGATTCTGGTGACTCAATGTGTGAAATTAAGACTAATCCATATAAGTATACGTCAAAAATATAAAATATAAGGCAGTGTTTTTTGTTAGACAAATGTAAAAACGTCATGGAAATTACGTACAAGTGCTAGTTAAGTTTTTCAAAGAAAAAATAGTCACAATCACACTAATGAGTATTAAATTGTTGGCATAAATCTGGCAACACAAAACTTGCTAAAATGGGAATATTTATTAAGAGCTCCAATCTAGAATCTACAATTCATCTATATGATTTAATATACAAATAAAATTATTTGTATAAAACTACTTGTATAAAACAAAAACGACGACAAAGGATCGTTTTAACCAAATAATCGACCCCAAAGTCGATAGACACGTAAGTACCTACGTGAAATTTATAAAAATAATTGGGTAAAATATATGATATTGAAAGGATAATATAAAAACATGAAATAAGCAGCTGTATGTATTAGGACATGCGAAACACTAAATAAATACAACATTTAATATTTGGGAGCAGGGTCCGATGATGAGATACAAAAAGAACAATCACATGTGCATACTGCATATACTACCAAGTACTAAGTCACTCTATTTAATATTGTGTTATAATTCGGGGATCATGCTATGTTACTTAAAATAAATTTTGTCCATTTCCATGCAGGACTTTTTATTAATCTTCATTGACCACATTAATTATCTACCAGACAATATGAATACTTAATTTATTTATTTTATTTATACTTTTTTTTATTTTTTTATTTTTTTATACATAAATCCACGGCGAGCCTTTTACATGTTAAAATATAAAACAAAAACAAACATAATTCTCATTTACAACACAGTTGGAACAGAACATCAACTGGCGAAGAAACAATACAATTGGAAATCAAACTATAACAATTATAAAATAAGTCAAAACAAAACAATTAGAAAAGTCAAAACATTGTGGTGAGAGTGTAAATGTCAACAAAGGTTAGGTAAATGTCAAGAACAATTATTTTGATACAGTAAGGAGATGTCAAGTAGATAGAAGAAAAAAATTAATACCTATATCTATACGAATTGTAATAGATAATTAAAATGTCAAAAAAAAAATTAATAAATAATTCAGCAAGATGTCAGAAATTAAATAGGTATATAAATCAATTATATAATAAATTGTCACTAGTAGATGAAGGAACAATAATACAAATGCAAAAATTCAAATTAATAGCCAAACATACTTCGAAATGCCCATTGTTAATTTATACATTAAAACAATTTATAATGTCATGTTTATATTTAGGTAAACTGTCAGCAAAAATGTCTGTATTATCTCCTACCAGGTTCCCTAATCTATGAATTCTAACCATAGGAGAGAAAAATGAGTAGGTAATTATTTCTAGTGTTGGGTTCTCGAAATAACACTGTGTGTCTGGTACTTCTGGTAGGTATGTTGAATTGAATCAGTTCAATTAATTCGGGACAATCTATTTCTCCATTGAGAAGCTTATGAAGAAAACAAAGATCAAACACTTTTCTACGGTTTTCTAAGCTGAGGAGTCGAAGCTCATTCATCAAAGCCGGGTAGTCAATATTTTCCAATGAAGTCAAATCTTAATCTAATGAAGTCGAAGAAAGAAGTAGAGTTTGCATGCATACTAAGAACAAGATCTGATGGTAATATAAGGGAGCCTGTTTAGTCTACACCTATTGGAGACGTCTCGCATTGTTATCTTAGGTACTTATTTACAAGTATAATATTACTGGTAATGGAAAAGCATTCCGCAATAAATGAGATATTTCTTCCCAATAATATTCCAGTATTCATTATGGATTGATAAACTGAAATATTAAATAAAAAAGACTTTCGATACATGGAATTATTCCTACAGTATAAATATTCTTATCTATTTAAGCGAACTTCTAATAACATGGCAACTGGTATTATTGTGACTCAAATTAATTAGTATTTTTAAATAAATATAGCCAAAAATCTCTGAGCGATGCCGGGTTTCACGACAGTGTGAATGATAACATGATTCGCATTCATTATCTTAGATTACTTATACACACATTATGTATATTCAATGTAATATTATGGGTATGTAAGTATGTACCGTAAAGATTGTGAGGAAACTCAGAATTCAGCATTAGTACCATATACCAAGCGTGTTTCGTTATTATTTGAAAAATGTACGTCATGATCAGATAGAGGAGATGTTTACGGTTTATTTGAGTTGTAATATTTTTATATGTACATATTATTATTGGGATTATGTACCGTGAAGACATTATTATGGTGGATTAAATAATTAAGGAGATACACACAAATTACTTACTAACAGCGGCGTGTCTATAGTCTTCATATTGAGTAAGCCCGTCTTCGATACAAATTTATGAAATACATATAATATATATATAAAAATCACAAAAATCTAATTTAATTATAAAAATAATAAAATCTGCAAAAATTATGTAACTTCATATTATAACGGTCACCTATCCACGTACTGCCGGACCAATATTGTTCAATTTCGCTGATCGGATGAAAACTGCATCATCGGACTATATCGTATCTAAATCGCGAGTAAGTGTACCTATAACGGGTATTTCATCGGAGAGTGTGGTTATATTTTTAATTGCGTTATTTTTGCTTAGTTATTTAATTATCTTATTTTTCTTAGTTATTTAATTGTGTTATTTGTCTTATTTTTCTTAGTATTGCCCCAGAACAGATTTTGGTTTAGTGGGTCAATATATTCCAAAATGATGTTTTTATGTTATTTTTGTATGTATTTTTTTTGGAAAATAAATAAATAAATATTACCGTGTACAAATAACAGCGTTAGTTGATGAGCGAGACAGAAATAAAACACAAATAAGCTCCACTTGCAACCACATGTGCAAGCGATACAAACGCAATGTGTTATTTCTTACTTTTCTTTATCATAAGCACAGCTGCACCAAGATGCGCCGAGCGCTAATGTTAATAACGGACGTACTTACACAGGCTCGCGCGAAATTTAAAATACTCCAACCTTTATTGCGTAAACTTAATCATCTTTTTAATATTCAGAAGCATAAAAAACTCACGTAAACTCGACTTTTGGTCGTGTATGGAAGACACGTCATTGCTTAATAACCAGAAAAAAAAAACATAATGGCTACAAATATGGTGGATTCTAATAAAGCTATGTAGTCTACTGCTAAGGAATTATGTACTATACTATACCCTCACGCCGTGTCCCAAGTGGGGTAGGCAGAGAGAACGGAACGCCAAAACAGATCTATCTTTACACACTTCCTTCGCTTCCTCCACGTTCATACAGTTTCTCATACACGCACGTCGGTTCCTCTTACTCAACACGCGGCCGTCCTTGAGAATTTGATCCACGTGATCAAGCCACGTGGTTCTCGGACGCCCGCGTTTCCTCACACCCTTTCTTTCAGATAAGTATATCCTCTTTGTCATTCTTACCTCGTTCATTCGTTCAACATGCCCAAACCACCGTAGTTTATTCACGCGGATTCTGTACTAAGTAAACTAAATAAAAGATAACGCATGCAGAATAGGTAACCCTAAGATTCTCTGTACTGTAGTTCTAGAATGGTAGAGAACATTTGCAAAATATTTTTATTTTTCAATAACGAATAATATGTAATTACTATACACTGTTCGGATGTAAGACTATTGGAATGTTTTTATCACTTACATGTTTATATTTATATGTCTTTCATCTGTTGTGTACCATGTAAATGAATAAATAAATAAGGAATAATAAGAACTATTCTGAAATAAGTCTATTTTTGTGCGAGATAATTTTACAGGTATTCTGAGTTTGTTTTGCGAGTACTTTTTTTAGTTAAGAGGGATCAAACTAAGAACAGGGAACTCGTTTGATATTATCTATCACAAAGAGCACAATAAGAAATGAAATATAATGTAAGATTTATTACAGTTAAGACTAGCCATTATATTTCACGGCACATACCAGAGAACATTAGCTGACAATAAAGAGAAACATTAACAATACTAATGATAATAAAACTCACCAAGGAAAAACATTCAAACAATAAGAGAAAAATTTCTAGAAGACAATATTTCAGAAAAAGTACTTCACTTATATGAACCCTGACTAAATTTTTGTACATTCTGTTATGTATCTGGACATCAGCATTGCTAAAGTGTGATTGTGATTAATTTTGTATTATTTAATGATAAAATATGGTTGTGAAAAGTTACTTAACTAGTAATCTACAAATAATAATCGTAAATTTAGGAATGGGTATTATATTACGTAAAGCTTTAGGTGATTCTATTTCACTGATCACCTTCAGTCGAGAATGTTCATAAACGTTCAAATATTTTCGGTAGCTATTTGCGGTAAGTATATAACTGATGTCATAAACTTAAGTATAAGGTTCTAGAAATTCCTAACTATAATACATATCTACGTACATCTACAGAAGTAGAACTGACTTTCTATGGCATTTTTATAAGCCGTAACGAAAGCATAAAACAAAAAAGGCTAGTTTTTAAGGTTATGGGGTTGGTTTTGATGACCGTCCATAACATTTTATATATAAATATATAATGGATCATTTCACTACCTCCCTGATATGGTAAAACTTTCATATCCAATGTTGCGTAAGTACATCTTGTTGTAGGTAACAATAAACCAAGTTTGATAACTACCAACAACGTGGTACAGGTACATGAAGAGATGGAACGACGCTGTGACAAAATAATAGGTAACTTCATTAGAATTAGTTAGTAATCTGAGACTGCCTATGAATTTAAATATAACGTATAAACTAAGTTTCATAAATGTAAGTTTATAATTTACACATAAATACCCTACAGTGCATTACTTCTACCTTATTTAACACAATATATCTTGTAGAATCTATACTTAAATTCAAACAATGAAAACCGCAACAACCAAAGCGATAAAATATACGAGTTATACAGTATCATTATAAATCGATAAGTCTGTCATCTATACAATACCCTCAAACCGTAACACAAGTGTGGTAGGCATAGAGAACGGAACGCCATACACCTCCATCCCTACATAATTCTTTCGCTTCATTCACATTCATACAATTTCTCATATTATACGCACGTCAATTTCTCTTACGCCAACGACAATATGTGTAGACATAGTTCATAATATAATAATTTATAAAATAAATCTAAATTCCAAGACGGATCATTATTCATTGCGGAGTTTTCAGTAGGGACTACTTGAATAACTGTCAAAAGAAAATTTAAAATAAAGGGAACGAGGGTACGGTAGGCTTAACTTGACATTGTGAAAGTACTGTAACTTTTCAACATGCACTAAAGTTACGATAATATTCGAAAAGTCACTCCAATTTTCGCCATATTAATTATAATAATAATTCTCTGACGCTATTTACGTCGCTCGTTACGTTAACAAAAACGTGTCTTTCTAACACCCAACATCTTGCAGAAGACACGTCGTGCTACGAAGGTAAAGGTTATGTAAGTGACCGACAATTAATCGGCGACATTGACATTGTGAAGGGCGTACTATATAATGTGTCGTACGTAATAATCAATTATCAAATGTATTCATCATACAGACAGTACTTAAAATATACTAATGATATTAATAGGAAAACACGAAGTACGTCGATTTAGTATAGACAAAGGAGCTAGCCACTCTGTAATCATATACTAGATACCTAATAAATGAGTTGGTTAGTAGTACTAAGTACAGAAAGTAGTTATACATAGTACACTCAATAACAGGGTTGAAGTTCTGGCAATTTATACCTACATATAATATAACATTATAGTATGGATGGCGTGTGGTGATTCTGTATATCTATAGGCCGTCACGGTCCCGAAGGAATAGTAATGTGGTTATTTTAAAGTATTATACCTCTATGTATGTAGATACTTTAGTGGTGTAATAAAGTGATAACGTCTTTTCCAACGTTCAGAGTCAGCAAGTTTAAATGTTCGTGCTCGTAGAAAAAATTGTGTTAAAAGCAAGAAATACGTTGACACGTGCCACATTAATTCACTCTGCGGACATTAACGTAGACATCCGAGTAAGTACTTCACGGAAAAATAAATCTCTCACTTTTTTCTGTAGTTTTCGAGTATTCTGTAAAAAGATATTCAACATCTTAGATTCAGCGATGAGGTATGCCCCACATCCTGAATGTCCTAACATTTTATTGCACGGAACATAAAATGCAAATGCTCCACATGGACTACAACATTATTATGATATGTGATCAAAATGAAAAAAAAGAAGTTTTTAATTTCCTACACTTTCATAATTTGATCATTTTTAATGCCTATGTACCTACCAACTTTCTATTGAAGTATTACGATTTTTTAAATTTGAATTTGAAAATAAGAATCCAAGAATTCGATTTCCAACAGAATAATCCAGCAAACTATATTCTCCGCATGTTTAATCGGAGATTCCAGAAGGTTTTCTCGCGTGTGTCGTTCATGCTATTTCATTTTTGTTCGTAATTCTGATAAACGTAAGCCAATATACAGCTTCTCTACAACGATGTGAATAATTTGTTCGTATTTTTCAAGCCTTGTTGTAACCCGGAAAAAAAAAATTTAGTCCAACAAGATATGTAGCGAAAAACTTCATCCACTATTCAATCAATTACTTCCATTTATATATTATATACGCATTAGTTGCTACGGCATAATACATAGTTATAGAATTGATTAAAGTAAAATATATAAATAGTGATAGAGGATTATTTGTAATTTTTCGACGATTCAATAGATTATGCATAATATGTATTTCTTCGTAGATTATATGTACCGGTAAAAAGGTTGAACGTATTATTCCTTTACAAATAGGTACATCGAACACGAATATAACTTCGGTCGAAACCAGATCATTTAATACTTTTAAAAAGTAGTAAAATTAAAACTATTTTTGTGTTTTATACATACAATTAACACGAATTTTAACAAAATAAACGACAACTCAATAAGTTAGATATAGATTACTCTATTTTAAGTCGTTAAAAAAGCAAAGTTTCATTATTAGTAAAAAAATAATACAAAAAAAAAACTCTGATAAAAGTGCAGTATTTATAATTATTATGTGTGCCAGTGAAAGAAAGTGAATTGCTTCGAAGTCAATGGAACAATCATTGCTTCTAGAAAGACTGACAAAGTATAATAAACTTGTACTTAAGTAGCTCTTTGTTATTGTGTATAAATGTAAATAAAAGACTGTGTTTTAGCACATTTTTACAATAAATATGATAATAAGAATATTACAAATTATTAATTGTTAAGTACCCATGAAACTTGTAAAATATAAAAATATAGTAGAGATAAATTTTAGCAACAGCTGTAATTTGAATAACAAACTAAACAATTTAAAAAAAATGACAATTCCAAAATTCACATGCAATGCTATTAAAGTAACCACACTTTTACCCAATTTCAATAAAGATCAATGAAAGAAATGTGATATTTATCTAATTAATAAATATTATATATTACACTTGCTCAGAAACAAAGTGGTACTTTGTCGTAGACATGCTACGGTGTCTCGTAGATATCGATTTTTCCACACCGGTTACCTGGTCGACGCCCCGAATGCTTAAAGCGTCCGCACGCGGCGAACTGTCGGAGTGAACTGGAAAATACCGAAAGGAAAGCGACGCACATTGGGGGATAAAATGAATGAAGGAAAATACGCTTTCAAGATTCCACATACAAAACTAACATCGTAGAAACCAACATGTAAAAAGAATCGAACGAACAAAAAAGAGATATATTCAAGACGTGCAAATATAAAGACACTATGACAAAGTGCTCCAAGGATTCAGTAAAATTTCAATGAAAGGATACTCGCGATAATTTGGGACCTTTTAACCAATTTGGATAAGGGAACACAAAGGATGAAACGAATTTATTAATAATTGAATAAAATACATAGAAAAATGTCATGTAAACGATAGGAATAATAATTTTAACCTTGTCTAATGAGAATTATCAAATATGTATTAATACGTGTTGTAGACACGGTAGTAAATGGTGAAAATAACGTGCTAGCAAATTACGAAGTGCATGCGAATGGACGGACACGTATTATTACAGCTACTAGATGTGAAGTCAGAGGGTTTGAGAGAAGTTGTTATTGAAAGAGAAAGTGAAACGGCGATAGCAGAACAAATAAAAACGAGATTAAAAGTGCTAGATGATTGTGTGAATAACGATTCCAATTTCGGATATAAAGAAATAACGTTATTTACCCAAGTTGTGTTCCGAGAAAATCAAGTAGGTACTTACGTAAGAACGTTGAAGATTATATTTTCTTGGAATACAACAATGTTTATTTTATCTCAATTTATTACCTAAACATTAATATAATAATACCTTAGAAACGCCCGAGACGTCAATCACTAAACATCTATTTGAATCACCTCAAATCTTTGAAATTCTACCACATTAAATTGTCAACATAAAACCTTTTGAAACCTTCATTAATGTATTTGTCGGCCTTATGCTTTTTTAAAGATATTTTCTTGACCATTGTAAAGCCTACGGATGTCACGAGTAATAAAATATGTTGACCGAACAGACAGGTACAAAATTGGACTATTCTTAGGTCACATTAACTAACTCCTCTGGACTATTATTTTCATGATCTAAATATACATTACTGGTTTAAAAACATATTTTGATTCAAGTCTTCGTGTAGCATGATGTGGTGACGGCGAAAGTAGTTTGTAAGGACAGGTCGCTTTGTCATTCAATTATCTCTTGGCGAATCTCACAAGGATAGCGAGATATATGAATATTTTGTTCATTGCTTCGTGCCATTCTGCCTCGTAGAAATAATGTGAGGATGAAGGTAATACAGAATACTGTTATGTCTAACAATACAATAAACATTCGCAGTTAGAGATTAAGGTGTTGACAAAAAGAGAAAAAACGGTGTGAGAATTTAATAACGTTACTGTAGGATTGATGGGTGATTACGCTGATAGCTGTAGTATGCAATGTCTCTGATACTGTGTATATAATTAATGATATCTATATTTCGTGCTTAACCTCAGATATTACAGATATTATTATTCCACATCTCATTTATTTAACAAAATTATACTGGGGTCCACATTTTGAATATAACATAACATAAATAAAATATTTAATACAACATCAAATAACGATAAAAATTTAAATAATAATGAAATATTTAGATCAATTTATATATAAAATTTAGATCATCAACATAATTTGAATTAATTCTCTCATGATGTCCTATGAAAAAAAAATACAATCATGGGGGATACAGGATACAGGGATAAAAACCTTCTAACAATCGAGTTGGACGATAGTTGGACAGCTTTCTGCATGGTATATTTGAGCCTGTGGTATATTTGTGTATTATTATAACGTGTATAATGTGCGCAAGTTTAATCACGTTGTATTACGAGATACAATATTAAATAATTATCATCTTGCTAAGTGTTATGAAAAAGTAGGTTGTAATATAAATTTATGTCAACGCTTCTTTTAATTGAATCCTTTATGATTCGGGATTACCATTTTGAAAGTATGTGGTATTTAATATTTCCCTTTAGGCACTTTGTACGGTATACTTAAACATTAGGGGGGGTTTTTCTCCTGGATGTTTCAAAGGTTGAGCCTGTGAAGTATACTGCATAAAATGAATTAGACTTACTCTGGATGGTTTTCTCATACAACTTAATAGGTACACCTATAACAATCGGGTCTCTGGAGGCTCCCAACTTTTTCAAATATACTTAGAGTATAGTGTTCCCTGTGCTAAAAAGCAATTTAAATAACACCGTAAAGTCCGCGGGAAACAATAGATTTCCCTCGTTTCTGAAACTTTTCGAGTTCCTTGTAAGACATTAAGCATCATCAATTCAGCGATGAGGAATGCCACCGTCCGGAATTTCTTATTTATTATTACCTCACATAGGACGATCTGCACACTAGTATTCAGTAAGTCTACTGGCTACCCCACTTAGGGGAATTCCATGATGGAATATATAGAGGTCACACGTATACGACACCATGTTACATAACTAACCCAACATTAGAGATAAGTGAATCATTAAAAAGAGGCCAATGTGTCAAAATAATTTTCAGACACAACCAAATATTACTATTGCCTTTATTTATCATCATAATGTGAGTACCTACGTAGCATTGTTTAATTAACAAACAGAAGAGATAATGATAATAATTCATTATAAAACGGGTAGTGGTTGGGACGGATATCGGATAGCCGGACATCCGGCGAGATATTAAAGTGGATAAACGAATATTCGGTAATGGTCGTGACGCGTTATTTCGTGTGGAGTAAGATAAGTGAAAGAATACATTTGAAATGGATTTGGGGCATATCTACTTAAAAACAAGTACAATCTGCCACTTGACATCAGTTCAGCGAATGAACAAGAATCCTGAGAGGGAAGAATGTGTTTCAACTAGCTCAAGAATGGGAGGCCTATGCCAGAGTGGTAGCTGATACTGGGAGGACCAAAGATGGCACACAACGAAGAATAGTGTATTTATAACGAAGTTTCAATATAAATTAATTTCCCCTGTTTTGATGTTTTTCCGAATATAATGTCTATCCGATATTCGGCCGAACAGCTTTAAAAGTTTTTTCTATAATACTTAATAATAATAATCATCATAAAATCACTCATTACCAATGTACGTATATACGCTGACGACACCGTGGACTTAAAATATTATTAATGAACATCAAATATTTACCTTACATTATTATATTCATCGCTGTACAATATACTTATTTATACGATGTGTCTAATTACCCCAAGAAATAAAAGTTATCTAATTTTTTCACAAAATTTATTAAAGTAAAGCAAGAACAATTATTATACTTTGACAAGCGAGAAGATTTTCTTTAGTGTATTCTCCGGCAAAGAATAGATTTGCCACTCTTTTCTGTAATATTTCAAATGTCGTGTAAAAAAGTTAGGTGTAAGTAAAATATCACGATTAAGACATTTAACATCTCCAATCACCACCAATACGGAATGTCTTATTTTCATTGACACGGAAAGTAGACCTGCATGTTTATTTCTTGCAGTTAGTCTACTGATAGTCCCACATGTGGGAGATGTCTTGATGATATAATATTAAAAGCTAGCTTTTGTCTTAGACCATCACTCTCACTTCAAATTTTCAAGGACCAACAAAAAAGCTGAAGTTCTAAGCAAAAGCATGGTGTAGACAGTATCATATAGATTACTTCCATAAAAACAAAAGCTTAAACAAAACAATCGGCTTCTTTATTCTATTTTATGGGAATATTTAATTCATGTTTAACAACATCCCAAGCAAAAAGGTCTGCGATAAATAAACCTCGATAATGTTTTTCATTTCTCCGAAGGCGGGCGGATTTTAATATTGACAATAAAAAAATATAACAAAACCTTTTTTCTACAAAAAAAATCTCGTTCAACTGCTTTGTACAATTCCCACACCTCGAAATTATAGTATATAGTAGGTACTTATTTAAATTAAATGAAAGTCGAGAAACTTAAAAAGGTCGACACTAAGTAGCTCAATAATCCCACCAGTCATGCAATAAAAAATACTCAATACAATTGAAAACATACTAGGAAAGTATATAAAATTTAATTTAAATTATGGAAGAAGTTCGGAAAAGTGGAAATCTGCTCCGCCCACTTCTTAAAAGCCAGACTAAAGATAAGGCGGTTTTAAAATTGTTGTACAAAAACGAGGAAATCATTATTAACATTTATGTGTGTGGGTACCAAATTACCAAATTCTGAAAACTGATATAAAAAGATCCACACATACACACACACATCAATAACAAATCAGTCAGATAGAAACGGAACATTCTTTCAACTGCTGTTAAAATAACACTGAAAATATTTTTGAAACACAAAAAGCACCTCAAATATATTATGAGAATAATACACGTTTATAATAGGAATACAAAAATGTTTGTCATCTTAAATTTCACAAGTAAGAAAGCAAAAAAATGTCTTCGGCAAAATAAAAATGCTGTGCACTTGGAAAAATACCGATTAAATAAATTGTAAAGGAGCCAACATGAGAGATTTATTGTTTATCCGAATGTCGCGACTTTGTGAAGAATTTATGGAAAGAGATTCCTGACTGGAATTCACTAATACTCGTAGATCTACGGCCTACTCTTTTCAGAAACTCAATTTTTATTCTTAACCACAACACTGGAGGCGCTGAGATCAACGATTTTACAACATCGATATTGATTTACCATACATAGATTGAAGTGCTTCAAAAGAATCAAAACTACAAAGATTATTTTAATTTAGATCAATTTTTCAATTTGTCTTAGTCAATACACATCAAATTCGACATGAAATTTGCAACATCAATGTCATTTGTGTTAGTTGGTACGTTGGTAGCCAAATTGAAGTGTTTCGAGCCTCTGAGTGCAAAATTCGTATCCAACCTACTTCAGCTTCATATTTCTTAGTGTAATAGTTTGATTACATAATATACTATATTCCATGGTGAGTATTCATTGGAAAAACTACGTTTGAATTTATAATCATTTTCAACGCGCACTTAAGTTGGGCAACATTATAAGATGCAAGAAAATGAAGTATGCATGTAATAATCTTAATTCTTAAATTTCTTAATGTCATTCCATACATTATCCCGTGGAGCACCCGGTAAAGAATTGGTCTCCCACTCTTCTCCATAAGTTTTCGAGTGTCCTGTAAAAGACAGGTGTTCGAAAAATAAGACATTTTCCATCTTTAATTCGGCGATGAGGTTTGCCACCCATCCTGAATGTCTTAATTTTATATTGGCACGGAGAAGACAGCTTGCATGTTTTATATGCAGCTGGTCTGCTGGCTACCCCACTCGTGGGATATGCCGTGATGGTATAGTAGTAGTAGCATTCCATACATTCTTACTACTTAGCGACAAGAGGCGCCATTTATCTCGTAATAATCGTAGCTATTTCCAACTATCGAAGACATTATAAATTCTAGTAACAAAGAAAAAAAGTGAATCATGAATAAGTAATTAGATATATCACTGTTACGCACACGATCACTCAGACTTTTACCACACATCCTTCTCAATGATCTCATTTCAACTGCATTTATGCCACTTTCATCCTTCTTTAACTATGTCCACGTCTCACTTGCAAACATAAGTGTTGGCACTAAGATAGCAGAGTGCACCAACCTTTTAGCTGTGGTGGATATGTTTTTATTTGCAATTATTGGTCGGATTGCACCATTTACCTTATTGGGAGCAACTTTTCTCCTTTTAATATCGCTTTCACACTTCCCATCTGTCGTGAACAAACTACCTAAGTACATACATTCGTCAACTTGCTCTTACATTTCGTTGTCAATAATTACCTGGCATACTGTTCTCTCACTTCCTCTTTCAAAAACCATGATTTTTGTCTTTTTTGCATTCATTCTCAATCCGTTGTGATATTTTTTTTATTTTTTTTTATAGATATATCTGGGTTTTGTTATAAACCCAGATACAACCTTATACACCTTTCACAGCAAGCTAAAGCTAAATATACGAAAGGAATGTGGAATGAAAGTTAGTGTAATAACAAGGATGAATGTAAATAAGTAAAGATGATTTGGGCACGTGGAAAGAATGAATGAGGACAGAATGACTAAGAAGATATATTTGGCTGAGAGGAATGGTGCTCGGAGACGTGGACGTCCGAGGATTAAATGGCAAGATCATTTGAATCAAATCCTACAGGACGGTCACGTGTTAAGCACATTGAACAGGAGAGCATGCATGAGGAATTGTATGACAGTAACGGAAGCGAAAGATGTATGTAAGGATAGAAGGAAGTGGCGCTCGATCCTTTCTGCCTACCCCGCGAGGGAAGCGGCGTATGTGTATGTAATTAGATATAAATATTATTATTCTCAAAAAATACTGGAGAACTGAAAAGATGCGGACTTCGTTAATAATAGTACAACAGGGGCTACACACTTACGAATCCTGTTGAAGATGTATTTTTGTGACGAATACATCTTAAATAAATCATCATCACTCATCTATACTAATGTTATTATTACATATAAGAAACAAACAACATGCCAACTAGCGACACCTTGTGATAGTTCGAGTCACTAGTTTACTACCGTTCAATTTCGAGATTGTATTCGAAGGTGCTACGTAACCAGTGATGTGTTATCAACAATGTGAGAAGGCTCATCTATACTAGATGAAAGTACCTACAAAGTGTGTACATATAGAATTCATAGAACTATGGTAGGTATGTAATGTATGATACATACACAGGTGGCCACTGCTAGAGATAGGGGCGTTGTTGTACTACCTATGTAGTGTTATGTTCCCAGTAGCACGTAGGCCACTCTTCGAACAGTCAGTTCACTGAGTGCGGACGTTGCATGCAGTACCGGTAAACAAGATATAACAACAAAGATGAGTATAAGTAGGTATTACGATTTTAAAACTTTCATATTATGATTCTGTAGCTTAAGTATGTAAGTGCCATAATATGTTGGAAAATAATTTAGCTCACACTATCATACCATATAAAAGAATATGTTCAAGTCACAATGAATATTATATGTAATTCAAATACATCAGTGTTCTATTTTGAATCAAGTTTTCCCTTTATTACTTTTTCTAAATTAATTATCACTTTCCTCTATATATGAAACCGGCAAAGACATGTATAATAACCTTGAAGGAGAGCTACAGACCCTCCTGGAAATCTGTTGGGTGACGATCATATGTAGTGTGTCTGTTATAATAATTCATTGAATTGAAGATACGTGTCAAAACGCGGTTTCAATAATTCAAGAATTCAGAAGAGCAAATAAATATGACCCATATAAATAGCGATCCCAACCGATGGTTCAATTAACGATGGAGTGTCCAAGTTCAATATGCTGGAACAATATATTATTATGATGGCAAACATAATATATACAATACCTACATAAGTACATACATATTATAACGTACTATCATGCGTACCAAAAACACGATTACACACGCACTAGAACGTTCTAGACATATTTAATTTGAATCCTGATAATGTACTTGACTTTATTATTACAGCATTTGACGAAGTCCATTAGGCAATAGAGTAATGTCTGTAAAACATGTGTAATGTTTCTCCAGCCATAAAAAATAAATAAAATGAACTTCACTAGAAAATAAAGACATTCATCAATGGATACAGGAAATATGTATTATTTTACGATTCAGCGAGCGGCTCAAGAGCAATTTTTTTTAACGAAAACTACTCCAGCATTGGAGAGTATAGAGATTAGCTAGCAGTCCCAAAAAATACTTTTCTCACGTGCTGAAAACGGACAACAATTCAACAATTCTTAATATTATGAAATTTTAATTTCTTAACGAGATTTTGAACACCGAAGGAATATTCACTAAGTGAAACTACGCTGAATAAAAACTAAAATTATTGGGGATTGCCTGTTAACAAACACAACAGAATGTTATAAACGACACAATGCAAAAAGGATAGAATGTAAAAAAAATATTGTGGTGAGGGCGTCGAAGAAATCGATAAATAATGTATTGTTAATGATTTTTTAGAGATAAGATCGCAGATAATAATTACAATGCATACTATTGCATAGGTACCCTTGATTTCAAAATACAAAACAAAGTTATTTTAAAAGGAATGCACTGATTAATATTGCGGCTATATATATGTATGTACTTACTAAAAATTCAACGGAAAAATGATATTGAGGCTCGAATTGTGCGACCAAAATAAATTCATGACTTTCTTACAAACGTTGATTCAAACTTCTACTTTTGACAAAAATGATCTTCTTATGTACCTATATAGGTAATTTCGGTACCCTGGAGGCAGGGTCTCGGCCTCGTGAACAGGGGGCCGTGGTTCGATCCCAGGTGCCCTTTCACAACACAAGGTTTTAGCTTACTGTGAAAGGTGTATTTGGGCTTATAACAAAACCCAGATGTATCTTTAAAAAAAATGACTTACTAAACTTCAAAATATCTGATTTTTTTTACAGTAAGGGTGATTTTCTGTCTGCGTTAGGTGTAAAAGAAATCAATTGAAGCAATTTAATTTTTACACATGCTAAATTGAATATAAACATTTATAACATGTGAATAATAGTTTGATTCAAACGTTTCGATAATTATACATATTCTTAGAAAATAACCACGTAACATAGTAAGATTTAACATAATATTTTGAACAAGGAAAATAATTAACAATACAAACAGTTCCATGAATTTCGGTCAAAATATGAGCGTGGCTTCATCAGTAAGCCACGAATACAAAATATATCAATGGAAACATTTTGCACCGAGCGTAGGAAATATTGAATTTTCTGACCTTTAGCCTAGCAAGTGGTTAGGTACCTACCTAGTAAGTAGAATATTATGATACTATAAAATGATTGCTCACAGTTATATGATGAATCTTTGTGAAAAGCAAACGAGTAGACATTTGATGAGTACAGGGTATAAGAGGGTGCTATTGTATTTCTCATAACATAACATAACATGCATAGACTATTCATATTATCAGTCGAGATGAGGAAAGTATGTACTCTTATATAAAAAATTACTTACTTTCTAAAATTATAAAATATTGCTCGAGAGATATGTTTGGATTACCCGTCTGCTATTTTCAATAGGTACTTATACAGGACACAATATTAATATCAAATGGTTGAGTAAACTTGCCTTGCCTTTGCCTTTGAGTCACGAGGTCCCGGGTTCGATTCCCGGCCAGGGCAAAAATAAAGAATGACCTTTTTCAGATTGTCCTGGGTCTGGGTGTTACATGTATATGTGTTTAGTGCATTGTATATGTGTATCGCCGTGTTAGTACCCATAATACAAGATTCATTCATTTTTTCTTCTTCTTTCTTTTTTGTTTTTTTTCTTTCACATTTCATTTTTCTTCTTTCACAATTCATATCTTAGTTTGGGACTAGCTCGGTCTGTGTGAATTGTCATTTAAAAAAAAAAAAAAAACAAAAATAAAGTTATACACAAATTTTTCGATCACACATGTTTATCTTTTGCTTCAAATTATCGTTTAGTATGAAAAATTAAGAACCTATTTTATATGTAACAAACCCTACAATTGGAGTTGAATTCAAGAATGTATCAATCTATCCGTAATGTATTCTCAGGTAATTTTTCTAGTTGCCATAAACACTATTTCGAATTTAATAAAATGTACATATTGATATATCTTATCGTGATACAATAGAATTGAAATTTCAAACTTGAATCATCAAAAAGAATCTGGACATTAATAATTGCCAACAGACCAATTTAATGTTTTCTCATTTATGTATTAGTTGTGTCAATGCACACGTGGTAGAATTCCATAACTGGGTAGTGAATCAAGTGTTTCTTTCTACTATAGATTATAAATCGTGAGAGAGACGAATGAAAATTAAGATTGATAAGGACCTGAAACACGTCTTTCTAACGATTTATAATCTATAGTAGAAAGAAAACACTTGTTTCAATTTACCTAATTCACTTATGTTGGTAGTAATATCGTGAATAAAATAAACTATTGTACAATAAATCATCAAAGGTTAGGAAGGTACTCGGAAAGTTTTTTAGCCATCATTGTCGATAAAAGGTTGTATTAATTATTATATAATGTACCTATATGAAGGTACGTAGTGTGCATGTAGGTACTTATATGAGTATGACGTGGAAGAGGGGACATAAAAGTGGATGAAGGTGCCATTTACAATGGGATGGGAAATATTGATTGTATAGGAATCTAACGAACAAATGTCAAGGTCATAAACTATACGGAATGTCAAGTTATTTAGTTAACTAAACCTAAATTATACAAAATGTACATTTCAATTCAAACTAAATCGGTAATAAATACCTACCCCAGCTTTATCTGTCATAATAATTTGATGAGGTGAATTAAAGCTTAATGGCAGCGTTTTGTGCTTACAAGTGCAAGGGATTAACACGAGATGTACCATGATTAATTATTCATTTCTTAGTGCATTATTTCACAGAATATATAGATATAAATTACAAAGAAGATTTTTAAGATATTATTTCTGAAGAATGTGATAAATAATATATTATTGTTTTACATATTTTACAAAACTGTACAATATGTAAAACAATATTAATATTTACATTTAGAAATTATTATTATTATTGCCTTAGATTCATTATTCATTGATTTTGCTGAGTATTTCTGAATTAATTATTTATTTGTAATGTTGTCAAAATGTTTTTTTTATTGCTTCTATTTGATTTTATTATGCTAATTATATTCATTAAATTTTATTTAATGATCTATTTACATTATGTATATATTAATTTATTTATATTGTTTTCGATTATGCATTATTTTTTTTTGTCTTTCAGTCTTGTTTGAATTTACTTTTATGTGCTTTTTATGTCTGTCTTATTCTTAAAAGAAAAGAATAATCGAGTTAGAAGATAATATAAATTCAGCGATGAAGTGTGCCACCTATTTTGAATGTCATATGTTTTTTATTGGCACTAAGAGGACAGCTTTCAGGTTTACAACATGGTAAAGGCCGACCAAAAGACACCTACATGGATCACGTGAGGAAGGACATGAACTGTGACACTAGAAGTAGAATTAAAGAGACTAGAAGAAAATAGGAATGAATGAGGGAAAAATCCAAACTCGTTGAAGACCAATTCAATGAATTATAACCCACTACGTATATAAAGTTATCATTAAAGTATGACGAAGTTAGTTAGATTAACTGGAAACCATCGGTGGTACTCGGTAGGAGTGGGAGATCTAGATTGTGATATCTAAAACCCTAAGCTCATAATGTACTTGGTAGCGACTTAGTAATAGGCCGGTAGTTGTAACGAAATATGGGTACCTACGTAATAAGAGGGTAACGAAATAATGATGATACACAAGGATATCCAAAAATGGTTCCAAATCGCAGGTACGAAAGATTATAACTAACTTAACTTAAATGGGCCCTTGCGGTGGTTTCTCCACAAAACGGCGCATCATAAATAAGTTGTCTAGTTATTATTATTATTACACATTATTTCGTTATTTTCAGACAGAACTTTAGGGAATGATTTTTCAATGAAAGAATTATTCTAATAATTGAACATATTATTCAATGATAATTTAATTTCTAAATAACACTTAGATATTGTAAATGGTATCGTACGTATCTGGTACACTATAGCTGAAATTTATTTCATATTTAATAGTAAAAATATTGAAAAAAAAAAACAATAAATGAGTACATAAAAATGAATTGAACTCGACCTTTCTTAACCCAAACTTTAAGGAATCGCTGTTAAAATTATTGAATTATAGAAGTTAGTTTACATTTCGTGTCGTGGAGGTTTTTGTTGCCCAGACTTTAAAAATCGAAGATATGATTCCGGACGGATGTTTAAAAACAAAGTAGTCTATAGTAAACTTTTCGAAAAGAAATTATTCGAGTTGTCGAGATTCTACCATGCATTCGGCTATCGAGAGAGGTAAGAATTTAATAAACTTATGTATCCACAGTTTTGGAATTTGCGAATAGATTCTCCGATTGCCTGGCACAAGGTATCACCGCTAAAATAAAAGGAAATGATAAAAAATGTTGATTGAGATTTATCGAGTTGTTTATGTTGTGACGCAGGTAAATATTTTGTATTATGAAATACTTTTTTATTTAAAAATTACATTCCTTCTTGAAATGAACATATAAGAAAAAAAAGTTGATTGCCTCAAAACTGATGACAATGTATAAATGATGTAATAGATAACGCGTCTTTGTGAATGATGGATGGTGAGATAATATAGTTAAGTATAGTTATAATGTGTAGGTTATAATAGGTATATAAATAGATAAATATAAGTAAATGAAAAAGTATATAATGTTTAATAGGTGTGTTTTAATTGGTTTATACTCCCTCCCTATACACGAGATATCTCTAATAGGGAGGTAGTTGTAATATTATTGTGATTGTTTTTCATTGTTTATTGAAAATAATATTGTATTGTGTACCTACTTTTGAAATAAATATATTTATTATTATTATTATTATTACTAATCGAGAACCAATGTAGAAGAGAATAATTTTAGAATTTAATGTTTGGGAAATAATGAAGGATCCAATTTCGAATCCAGCTAGCAATACATTGATCCTATTTTTATAATCATATTATGTACTAAAAGGTTTCTTGAGAACGTATTTCAAGAATAATAAATCTAAACGTATCTCTAAAACATTTCACATACATATCTAGTTTTTAGTTTAATTAGATGAATATGAGAAAGCACCTGAATCAAAAAAGTCGTGTCAGAAGTATTCAGAGGGCATGCTAATTCAACCCTATTTATTATTGCACAACCTTTCACAAATTAAAACAAATTTAATTACATACCTAAGGCATATTCAAGAAATACACACGAGTAAGATTTTTCTAGTAATCCGTCTTGATGGGTATAAAGTAGGTGATAGAAATTTTGCTGTATTTTTTCAAATAAAATAAATCGTGAAATAAGGGAAAATACGTTAGTGATAACAGTAAACGTAACTTACTATATTTCATTTTTGTAACATCCAGTGGCGTCCCCGGTAAATAATAGGTCTCCCAGTCTTTTATTTTCTTTGTCTATAATACCTATATTCCAATCATCTTAACTTTTATTGCCACGGAGAGGATAGCTTGCATGTTTGTTACGTACAGTTGATCAGCTGGCTACTCCACTTCTAGGAAATGCCGTGATTGCATGGATGAATGAATAAGTATAAAAAATAATTGAATTAATATATAAGTATGCAAATAAAAATAATAACTAACTAGAAACATGTTTCATGATATACCTAAAAATTTCAGTACTATCACAAAAATACTTAAAAGATGCAGATACCGTTGGAGAACTATTCTAACTTTTGCGCAATGGTAAGAGTCAAAATACGTTAAAATGATCAGATTTATGTTTCTTATCACACCGTTTACATTATTTCAATAAAACAATGTGCATTAAAAACCATTCAAGAGAGCGCATTACAGAAAACTTGTGTCAGACTGATACCTGCAAGGGAGAATTGGAATGTGTTCTAAAAAAATCTGAGTTATTTTAAATAATGCGTAAGTAGAAAAATAAAAATATACAAATGATATGAGATCAATCACTTTCAATATTAAGCTGTTGACAGGTATATACATAGACAAAGGAACTTATCGGAATTTAAATGATTAGCACAATGATTTTGTTATCATTGATAGCAATAGTAGCAATATTAGAGCCTATCTTCCGTCATGTAATACACAATACGAAGCCTACAATTATAATATCTATATAATATTCATGTAAATACATGTCTGAGCACGGGATAGGTTTAGTTACTTGTTAGCCTGTGCTAGACAATAATGAGTACATGGGCATTTTCAAATTTTTTTGCTTCGTTACGTAGTGGAATCTAAAAAAATATGTGTAACAAATTATGCCTGATTTTGTATTTAAAATATATATACAACAGTAACGGACGTGAGAAATCAATTACTTTTAAGTTTTGTGTTTTCTTTTTTTCAGGAAATGCGTTTTCGTGAAGCAATATCTCAAGAAATTTCCATTACATCACACAATTCAACGGGGTTTTAAATAAAAACATTTTAGTGAATAGTTGTCGAAAGTATTTAATATAGTTATAATCACAACATTCTTTAAGAAAATATATAATTTTATTAGGAAAATAACATAAAATGTCACATTTTCTGTCCAATTGGTCCATTACGTTACGTTTTGTACTATACAGTAATGAGTTTTCTTATATTCTACACTAATTATGGCAAATTTGTTGGTGATTTGCACTTTCCAACAACAATTCAGTTCACATACTATATTTTATATATTACAATAATACAGTTGTATCAGTTGTTGGAATAAAATCTAAAAAAAATAGTCAGAGATATAATAGGACAGTAACGTAATAGGAAGTCTCTCGTTACGTAATGGAAAAGTAAAGCTAACGTCGCATGGTAATAATATTCATTAATTATATCAGTCGAAAATCCGAGATAAGTTTTTTTTTTTTATATATATTATTTATTTATTTATGCATATTCACGGCTTTCGCCTTTTAAATGTTAATAAAGAGAAAAAAAATAATAACAACAATTAAATCCAAAATAATATAAACAATAAGTAAAAAATGATAATAGCAATTATATTCATATGTCAGTTTATTATTTTTTTTAATAAATTATCTTTAATTTATTTTCAATCTTTGTTGAAAAAGTCGTTGAAGATAAAAACGTGATCGTTTTTTAAAATATTATATTACTCGCGGGCCGCAGGAAATACGCGGCGGGCCATATGCGGCCCGCAGTTTGCCCATGCCTGGTTTATAGAATACCAATATGGACTAACTAAAATTGGAACGTTACTATTTTAGTTAGTGCACACTAAAAATGAAATAGAATCGGGGGTAGCATTTGTCGTTTTTGTTACACTTGATTGGTCTGACGTACTGATTTATGATTTACTAGCAATCACTTGAACTGTTTTCATAATAATAAATAAATATTGGACATCATAACGCCATCATAATAATTATTAACATCTTTTAATATAGTCGGAAGATTAAAATATTCAAAGCTAGGCTTTACAATTCCATTACGTGACAGTTTTTTTCCACCAATACATAACGTTCCGTAATGGACGTGACGTATAAGTATCGATCTCTGTTCATCCACATGTTTACACCTTGTTAGTGAATATAAGGATGCATTCGACTTGTAATTCAAAATGAACAATATTTAATATGTAATTAGAGTCCAAAAGAAACAAATAAAACTCTTAACTTACCTTAGAAATCTGCGTTCGTAATGGAACACCAATTTTAGTGAGCAACAACGTGAACCAGAGGCCTGTGTCAACAACACACTTTCGTCTCACGTTCCCGCTCCGTTAGCGTTCGGGTGCAGACGATGTTGCAAGCAAGTGTCAATTTCGTTGCTAAGATACACAATAGTTACGAAAATTAACACTTTGGCGCACCATCGTCTGCACCCGAACGCTAGCGGAGCGGGAACGTGAGACGAAAGTGTGTTGTTGACTCAGGCCTCAGTTCCGTCACAAGAATCTGCACAACCGACGTTTTTACGCAATATAGCGGCATTCATAGACTAATATAATGTTGTCATTAATTATAATCGACACTCGATTTGACCAAAATAAGTAAAACAGAGGTTTAGAATGGCCGTGACGTAATAGGAATTCCACTTTTTGTGATTTGAAGGACAGGAAAAAAATACATATTTAACATATTTCTGGTTTGCTTTATGATATTTTATGGGACTTTATTGAATTTAGAGACAATTAAGTTTTAAATGAAGTCATAAAACCTGTGAATATAATGGGCAGACAAATATAATTTTGTTGTTAAAGTTGAGAGGTACACTGAAGACATGTTGAAATACGTCATTCCGTGTTATTGATTTACACATTAACTTGCAAAATTTAAATAGTTACCTGTTATTTTTATGCTTAACTAAGAAAAAAATCATCATTTTATCAATAATTGTGATTACGGGCAAAACTGAAATAATTGGTCATTTAAGAAACAATTTTGAATTCTCGAGACGCGTACGTTATACTCATAGCAAAAAAATCTGAAAATGCCCACATACCTAATAGCACACGTGCAATTAGATTATATCTAGGCACAAAACAAATAAACAGCTGATAAGACCTATTATTAATTTGCGTTTACTCTTCTAAGAGCATCCACGTGTAGATATCTGAATACAACATTTCAGACAGACATACAGGTTTAAGAATATGAGAACTCCATCTTTAAGATGTAACGTAAACAGACTTGATCGACATGAATGAGGAACCAGGATCCTTCCTTTATCTTAACTTTTCTCCGAAGAGCTGAATGCTAAATGCGGCTCACAATCCACTGTCCAATTGGAAATGCTTGGAAGGCCATTGTTTCGATGGTTGTTCTGCTACTGGAATTGAGTAAGTAAGTTTTCTACGAAACTTTCATAAATTTGAAATATTAATATATACCTATTATATAGAAAGTACTTGGTATAACATTACACAATAGTTGAATTTCCCCAGAGAGATAGTATAATGATATATTATCGTCAGAATACCAAATTCATACAATTTGTAACGTGAGCACGGGAATAAAGCACATTTGAAAATTGCTTACACATGTACAAGAATACTGAGATATTATGGTACAGAATTTTATCGTCTAGGTAACAGATTTTCACGTGCCACAATTTCCCAACGTGAAATTGATTTATTTGCGGAGTTGAACTAGAGAAATACAATTTACAAGTGCGTCATCAATACAGAAAGGCACCCACCACTTAACTTACAGTTTAGTTGACAAAATAATGGGGTGACATTTTTTGCTTCATAGGCGACAAAATCAAAGGCCGTTATATTAAGATAAAAAATAGTTATTTCTGTTCCTTTGCATGGTGAATGATGAATGTCATCCATGGACACCGTAAGTGACCATTTAAGTAAACCTATTTAATTCATAAGCGTTAAGAAGCCTTTCTGAAGAAGCCAAAGTTATATTATGTAAATTTGGATCTTCAATTTAGATATTTGAAGGGCCATGAAGACTTCCGTCAAGAGTTCACTGAAAAGAACGCAAATACCACGCTATTTCATTTTGAGAATCGATTATTATAGATTCGAATACTACGAGATCATCGCTACTAAAGATAGATTAAATCTTTTTTGAGATGTCAGTTTTTCACACACCTTTTACGGCCTGTGTTTCATAAGAAAAAATCACCCGCATATCTGTCACGGAAGTATGAACACATTTATACCTTCAATACAAAGAAAGCTTGATTTAATTTCATATCTATATTTATTTTACATTTTGCTATTTTTATTGAGATTACATACCTACGAGTAGGTACATGATAATACGATGACGTCATAAGGATAATGTTGGATAAGACTCCTACATAATATTTTCTAAGATTTCTATAATTATATTCCCAATACTGGAAACCCACTCAGCAAGTAAAAATACATACAATGCAAACCTTCTTAGTAAATAATCAAGTAGCAATAGTTTCGAATCCATATACATGTAGGTCAGAGTTCATATTGCAAATATGATATGAATGAATGAAGTATATAATAATATGAATTAAATATACTTAAACTTTTTTAAAAAATGGAAGTTTTATAAAAGGAAGGTTTTTTTTTTCTCCCTTGCTACCTACCACTTTTTGACTTCCTAGAATTATACAGGGGTCAACTACTGCTTTCGGCTAATCGACTCCCAGATACAACAAATCACAATAATTTGGGATTATTATTTTTTTCAATAGCAAGAACATTATGTCATTGTAACTCATGGATTTGCAGAAATTTTCATATATCTATTTATTTTAACCCCGAGAGGTACAAAATTTGTAAGCTATACTATAATAACTGATAAAGTCATTGCTAGCAAAACAATAATATCATATACACATAATGCATACTCATGAAGCTATATTGCTTTATACGTATCAGGATTACATAAAATATTTTGGAACATATGAATAAATAGTTAATTAATAATACACGATATATCTCTGTAGGTACCTAGCTACAGGTAAACACAATGGTCGATCTATTCGCTAATCGAATTGTGTTAGGTTAGCTGTTTTTCACAAGTGGTTATTATCAGCAATCAAATATATCATTTTATTGATCACACGACACTCAGTCATAACAACAACAGATTGTAGATTATTATTTATCTATCTATACACTCAAGCCATATCCCACAAGTGAGGTTATCCTCTCTGTGCCAGTTAAAAATATAAAAAAAAATTTAATGTATTATTCGCAGTTTTAAGTGGACATTAATGTTAATTGTTTTATCATTGTATTTTTAATAATTATATGTCAAAATAAAATAGGTACCTGAGAGCCATTAGGACTCAAGTGCATTTTTGACAAAAATGCCAAATTTACAAAAAAAGCGGATATAACACAACAGTCGTGAGTCTTAAGTACAGAAATGCTTAGGGTCATAAGAATTGAAGTGCGCATCACTATGGTTTATACTAGTGATGTAACGAATATTCGCATTCGCATTCGCGAATATTCGCATATTTCAAAGTATTCGCATTCGCAAAAAAATATGCGAATGTTTTGCGAATATTATTTTAGTAATAAAGTATCTGGTCTGTTCCGTGCTGGCCACATTTGTTGTATTGTTTCCTGTGTTCGTTTGCTTGATGATGTTATTATTATTAGGAGAAATATGCATTTGTGGAGATTTAATTTATATGTTTGTTTTAAGTATTACAACTGCTATGAGTATAGGGCCCTACAATAATTTTATATTCTATTTAAGGAATATTTATATCATACTACAAGGTGAACCACACTAAAGTATTCTCTCAGAATTTTCGGGGCTTGAAGACTAAGATCGAGGAGTTTAGAACAAACTTATTTGCAAATAGTTATGATATAATTGTTCTGACGGAAGCTTGGCTAAATTGTGGCATATTTGACAGCGAACTTTTTCAAAACGAATATACAGTTTACCGCAAGGATAGGGATTTCATGTTGAGTGGTAAAAGGGATGGAGGTGGGGTCTTAATTGCTGTGGATCGGACACTAGGATATTCATCCACTCTTGTTTGGGATGATACTGGTGAAAGTTTTTTTTACCAGTATTCGTTTTTCATCGGTAACGCATGAAAAAATGCTCACCGCTACTGGGTGTAGTATATGTATATACCGCGTTCCACATCCTTAGATACTTAAAACATCTTTTTTTAAAGTATATCTGAACGTTTAATCAGCTATTACGGCTAAAACGGATATTTGTCTTATTGGAGATTCCAATATCCCAACAATCCAATGGAAAAAAGACCCCGATGTTGATTCAATCTTTGTTCCGTATTCTTATTCGTGTCCTGTTGCGCAGTATTTGATAGAATCTATATCTTTTCTCAATATGTTTCAGTCTAACAGAGTTTATAACAGCAATCAAGTTATCTTGGATTTAGTTCTTTCAACTATTCCGTGTTCTGTTACCAGATGTGACTCTCTACTGGTTGGTAAGGATTCACACTATCCTTCACTGTTGATAGATTATGAGTTTGAAATTGCTGAGGATTTGTCTCAAAACACACATTTTAAAAAATATGTCGATCAAGTTGAGAGAACTCAGTCTAAATTCATTCGTTTGGTTAGGAAGAGATTGCATTATCCTGTATTTATTAAAGATTTGCCTAAATTGGAATTGTGAAGAGTTTTGCTGGATGCATGCAACCTGAGAAAAATATGCTTGTCCGAATACGATGTGCCTAATATTTTAGATAGGATTAACTTTAGAATGCTTCCTTTAACAAGATCTTGTTTTCTGTTCTACATTAAAAAAAAACAAAAACGATTGCAGACTCAAGAAACCCTGTTTATAGAATTTTAAAGTGCCAATTACGTCAGGTTTGTGAGAAAGGAGAGTTGAGGGTAGAATAAGATGAAATAAATATAAAAAAAAATGTATATGTTTGATAAAATGTGAAGTGTTTGGGATAGTATTAATTTTTAGACTGTTTTTTAAATTTTTAAACTTTTGATTTTTCTTTTTTAAGAGTTTTTTTTGTATTGTTATTGCATACATTAGTGAAGTGTGAATGTGTTTGTGCGAATGAATGTATTAGGTATGTGTGCGAAATTGGGTGAGCAGCGATTTGTAATAGGAATTGGTGATTGGATGTATTGTGAATTAATACCTATATTATGTGTAAGATTTTCTATAATTTTATTGTTTTGTGTGTTATTGCTGAAGTATGCACTGTTTCGATGTAAGACTATTGGAATGTTTTTGTCGCTTACATGTTTATATTTATATGTCTTTCATCTGTTGTGTATCATGTAAATGAAGAAACAAATCAGTAATTCGGTGAAAGTACCGGATACTTACCCGGTACATTGTGGAAAAAGGTACTGCAAGAAAATATTCTTTAAGAAAACCGAGGAGTTTTGGAATATTTCAAATTCCTATACCATTTTCAAGTCAATATTCGCATTCGCATTCGCATTCGCGAATGTCGGCATGAAATATTCGCATTCGCATTCGCGAATATCCAAAATCAGACATTCGTTACATCACTAGTTTATACTATATCGAGGGTATACAACCATAATGCACTAATTCATTTTAGTTTTGAGATGACATGGTGGCAGTTAAATGAAAAAAAATTGTTTAGATCAATACGAATTTGCCATGTATTATTTGAACATTAATTAAGATGATATTGGTAAATGACTTTTAGGCTTTGCAAACAAATTCAAACATAGGAAAAATGTTAATTACTTGAATAGTTTTTGATAATTTTTGAAGCACTAGTCTGACTTAGTGCATTTTGATTGTATACCATCGATACAGCTTATTACTAGTAAAATATTGAGATTTTTCAATTAAAAAATTGCATTTGAAAATGGCATTTTAGTACTTAAGACTAAATGGCCTCTTAAGTACAGAAATATGAATCCAAATATAACACATCAGAAACTCCTGTGGCTCCTGAACTCCTGGAATTGCTCATCGTTGAATTTAAAATGTAAAATGTCTTTTTTCGAACACCCGTCTTTTACAGGAAACTCGAAAACTAACAGAAAACAGTGGGATACCTATTCTTTGCCAAGCGCTCCACGGTTTAGACGTAATTCCAGGTATCCTAATTAGCAAATTCTTTATTTCCGTTCCTGTATTATGTATGTAGCGGATACAATTATAGTAAAGACGCACAATACAACCAGTGGATCGCTAAGAAAACCGAGGACGTTGTCTGACCTTCATATTACGAATCGTTACAATTATACTATATACTGTAAGTATGTTTTATACATAATATACAATGTGACTAGAGTCATCATCATAATAGTAATAAAAGCAATACAAATCCATCACGATAGTCGTTAATATGTTTACATACACATTATGCAAAAATGTTAGTACACATATGAACAATAATAATACGAGTAAATATTATGCATATTTATCTAATAAGATAATAATATAACAGCATACAGAGTTGCGTCAATTCATAAAGCAGTCTTCTAATCTCATTTTAACCAAGTCTGAATAAAATAAATTACCACTATAACGAAAATTTGTGAGCTGAAAACTAAATTTATGTCACGTAAAATTATGAAAAGGGAAATTAAACAATAAAATTTAGTGATATAACACTTGAAACAAAAAAAAATGGTATTAAGTACCTATTTGACTATTATTATTAAATAAAATAAATAAGTTAAGATGGTTTGGGCACGTGGAAAGAATGAATGAGAACAGAATGACTAAGAAGATTTATTTGACTGAGAGGAATGGTGCGCGGAGACGTGGACGTCCGAGGATCAAATGGCAAGATCATTTAAATCAAATCCCACATGACGGTCCTGTGTTGAGCACATTGAACAGGGGAGCATGCATGAGGAATCGTATGGGGAGCATGCATGAGGAATCGTATGACAGTGACGGAAGCGAAAAATGTATGCAAGGATAGAAAGAAGTGGCGCTCGATCCTTTCTGCCTACCCCGCGAGGGAAGCGGCATGATGGTATGTATGGATGTATGTAAGTATTATTATTTATAAGATTACGGCATCCCGTCTATTGTAGGACGATTTGTGCCAAGTTCAATATTTTTAAAAGGTTTTTTATAATTTTAAGGCACTTTTCTATAAAATAATTTTAAAAAATTGGCGGATTTTAAAATTTCGTGATATACAGAAAGCGTATCAGTTTGCAATAGGCAAGACAAGTATTTGAGCATAACAATGTAAAAAATAATAATTGCCCAAGCAGAAAGTGTTACAGGTATTTATGGAATATTTGAATATTTGTATCCCATCCACATTTATTGCAAGTTGCAACATATTCCAAGAGTAGCGAAAAATTCAAATTGTTCAATCAATTTCGCTACTACGAAATTTGACCTTTGTCATTCTAAATAGGAAATATGATAAACTAACTGTCTTCAAAATAATGAACTTAAAACACGGAATATTCCAATTTCATTTAGAGACAAAAAACAATAAGTAATTTGTAACTTTAAATTGCTATTTAGGGAAAGACCATATCATAATTTTCCATTTTATTACCATGTTGATGATTACACAACTAGTATTAGGACAAATACGACTATCAAAATAATCGTTCAACAATTTCATTAAGAAGGAATAACTTAGAGATTTAGATTTAACCAAGCGAAAACTTAAAAGAGACCAACCAAATTTTACATAGACATTATTCCTATTTATCTGCAATTACAAATGTTTGCTCCCTTGAAGATTAGATAAAATTGCTTGAGATAATCTCTTGCTATTTTCTAACTCTTAAAAACCCTTTTTTAAAAAGAAGAAAATCAACAGACCTAGAAAAATTATATTGATTATTTAAGATGGCTATGCAATATAGAAAACTGGAGTGAGGAGTGTGGAGAAATTCTTCCGACAGGTGCATGACAAAGGGGCCTTTCTAAGAGTAATAAAATCTAATACGCCACAAAGAGAAGAAGAAACAAGATAATGTTAAGGAATTGTCCTAAGAAAAAAAAACAACTTTGTAAATAATCTGAGTTTTTCAGAAAGTTACAGAAGATAATGTTTTCATTGGTTTCTAGAAAAAGAGATAAGAGTCGAGCATTCCCGAACTAATTGCATCAGTACCAAGGATTTATCAGATATGATAGGTACATACATAATAAAACTATGTGTAAAATGTAGATAGTAATGACGGCTTCATATTTATTTAAACATGGAAATGTGTAGTTCAATAAGGAACTATTCACGGAAATATTAGTATCCATTCATTCGATAGGGTAGGTATGTTATATATTTTGATAGGGGCTTATTTGATATGCATTGTTTGCGGATTGCACTTCTCATAAAACAAAGCGTTTTAATCCCCATTTACCTAATGGTAATATTATTAGCAGTGTTTTAAGACAATAAAAACCTAATCTTAATTGTTCAGCAAGGTATATCTCTATGTAGGTAAATATGTAAATTAATTGATGTGATAGAGGTAACAATTAAATCCAAGGAAAGCATAGATAATAACAGTGCACATTGTGTTATATGCAACGATAATCAGAGTATAGTATAATTATTGTGTTTGTGTCTTGGATGCATTTATAATACGAGTATTCAAATGTTAAGTGTTTTTGCTAAATAATATTGTCTACGGCTTTAAACTTGATATCTGAAGTCGCCGTTTGAAATGTTTAGAATATTTACTAATTTTTTTATTATTGTTTATCGGATTTGGGTTTAGATGACAAAACCAATCAGAAACCTCGATTGGAGAACCATGTCTACACAATGCAACATTGTGTAGAATCCAATCGGAAGAAGTAAGAAAGGTGTCCCAACGCTTACGAATTGACTCTAGGCTGGCGTTAGTGATCACTTTCGGTGTCCGTGGACAGCGTTCACCAATTCCACCATTCTCACTGTCACGATGTAAGGTCCACCAATCGAGAGACGCTTTATGCAAACCTTAGAAGCAACCATCTTTTTGGGATCTCATTAAAGCGTCTCTCGATTGGTGGACCTTAATCGTGACAGTGAGAATGGTGGAATTGGTGAACGTTGTCCACGGACACCGAAAGTGATCACTAACGCCAGCCTAGAGCCAATTCGTAAGCGTTCTTACTTCTTCATTTTATCCTCTTTCGCAATACACCTTTTCTATTAAAATGACAAGAGACCGCTAGAGTATCGTGGGAAGAGATGATTCACTTGCCGCGAAGAAGCTATTCTATAAGAGAGGATATTGGTGTCTGTATTAAGCGTTGATTTTTTTTACGTTTGGGGCTATTTTCTTTTGCTCAATCATTAAAAGGTTATTATTTAGTAAAGAAAACAAAGTTATAATTTATTTTTGTTATTTAATTATTTTGTTTACCACGCAGATATTTTCGTCTGTTATTCAAAAATGATTTATTTATCGACTTATTATTGAACATAACAAAACAAACCAACGATAACGAAACCAATATGATAATAATACCTACTAGTGATGTAACGAATATTCGCATTCGCATTCGCATTCGCGAATATTCGCATATTTCAAAGTACAGTATTCGCATTCGCATTCGCAAAAAAATATGCGAATGTTTTGCGAATATTATTTAAGTAATAAAGTATCTGGTCTGTTCCGTGTTGGCCACATTTGTTGTATTGTTTCCTGTGTTCGTTTGCTTGATGATGTTATTATTATTAGGAGAAATATGCATTTGTGGAGATTTAATTTATATGTTTGTTTTAAGTATTACAACTGCTATGAGTATAGGGCCCTACAATAATTTTATATTCTATTTAAGGAATATTTATATCATACTACAAGGTGAACCACACTAAAGTATTCTCTCAGAATTTTCGGGGCTTGAAGACTAAGATCGAGGAGTTTAGAGCAAACTTATTTGCAAATAGTTATGATATAATTGTTCTGACGGAAGCTTGGCTAAATTGTGGCATATTTAACAGCGAACTTTTTCAAAACGAATATACAGTTTACCGGAAGGATAGGGATTTCATGTTGAGTGGTAAAAGGGATGGAGGTGGGGTCTTAATTGCTGTGGATCGGACACTAGGATATTCATCCACTCTTGTTTGGGATGATACTGGTGAAAGTTTTTTTTACCAGTATTCGTTTTTCATCGGTAACGCATGAAAAAATGCTCACCGCTACTGGGTGTAGTATATGTATATACCGCCTTCCACATCCTTAGATACTTAAAACATCTTTTTTTAAAGTATATCTGAACGTTTAATCAGCTATTACGGCAAAACGGATATTTGTCTTATTGGAGATTCCAATATCCCAACAATCCAATGGAAAAAAGACCCCGATGTTGATTCAATCTTTGTTCCGTATTCTTATTCGTGTCCTGTTGCGCAGTATTTGATAGAATCTATATCTTTCTCAATATGTTTCAGTCTAACGGAGTTTATAACAGCAATCAAGTTATCTTGGATTTAGTTCTTTCAACTATTCCGTGTTCTGTTACCAGATGTGACTCTCCACTGGTTGGTAAGGATTCACACTATCCTTCACTGTTGATAGATTATGAGTTTGAAATTGCTGAGGATTTGTCTCAAAATATGATCCAGAAATTAATATACTTTAAGTCAAACTTTTCGGAAATAAATTTTGAACTACAAAGTGTTGATTGGGTCAGTGTTTTGGGAAACGGACCGGTGAATAAGATGATTGAATCTTTTTATGGTTATGTTTTGCCAATAATTGAGAAGCATACACCTACATATGAAGAGGGTGTCACCTAATAATTTTCCCAAATGGTTCTCTAATAAAACTGTGTTGTTGTTTAAGAGAAAGTCCAAGGCTTGGCGTAAGTGGAAGATGAACCGTAATGATTCTAACTACAATTTATTTTTTCAACTAAGAGCTCAGTTAAAGTTGTCGCAGAATCACGATTATAGGTCTTTTATTAATAACACTGAGAAGTCACTTAAGGGCAATGTCAAGTCTTTCTTTTCATTCGTGAATTCCCTTAAAGAATCTAGAGGCTATCCAAGGGTAATGGGTGACGGTGACCAGACTTCGAGCGATCCAGAGGGAATTGCAAACTTGTTTTCGACGTTTTTTGGTTCTGTATTTTCACCGAATAATTTGCATGATTCTAATACTAAAGAATTGGAAAATATTTTAACTAACTCATGTTTATCCATGGTTAATATCCCGTGGAGCACCCGGTAAAGAATTGGTCTCCCACTCTTCTGCGTAAGTTTTCGAGTGTCCTGTAAAAGGCAGGTGTTCGAAAAAAATAAGACATTTTACATCTTAAATTCAGCGATGAGGCTTGCCACCCATCCTGAATGTCTTGATTTTATATTGGCACGAAGAGGACAGTTTGCATGTTTCTTACGTGCAGCTGATCTGCTGGCTACCCCACTTGTGGGATATGCCGTGATGGTATAGTAGTAGTAGTAGTAGTAGTAATATCTTGAAATCTGATATTCATAAACGTTTATTAGGTATAGATGAGACGAAAGGAGTTGGCCCTGATGGTCTAGCACCAATATATTAAAGAGATGTGTAAGTCATTTAACCAAACCATTGTATCTGACATTTATTAGAACACCTTGCTGCAGGAGGCAATCTAGACTATGGGACATGGAAAACCCTAAATCGACTGAGATCTGGTGTAGGAAACTGCCGCGACAATAGAGAACGATTGGGCTTCCTACAGGACGAATCCGGAGCGTGTGACTGTGGTGCAGCACAGACTATGCCACACTTGTTGGAGTGTCCATTGTGCCCTGTCACTTGCACTATGGAGGATACTTTTGACGCATCTCCACCTGCTGCGCGTTTTGCGCAGTACTGGAAATCAGTTTGATGGGTTTTTTCTCTGGGTTTCGACACGATAAATAAATTAGGAGTTTACAAGAAGGATGCTTTCCATGCAAATGGAAGATGGCTAGTATTATTCCTTTGCATAAATCTGGCAGCAAATCGGACGTTCGTAACTACAGACCAATTTTAATTCTATCACCTATTTCAAAAATATTTGAGGGTATGGTTCGTGAACAAATTACTTTTTTCCTGAAGCCGTATCTTCTTGTAGAGCAGCATGGATTCATGAGTGGAAGATCGACAGTAACAAATCTGATTTTTTTTCTCAGCTATGGACAATCGTATACAGTTGGATGCCATTTATATCGGCTTTCAAAAGGCATTTGATAAAGTAGAACATCGACTTTTTTCAACTAAGGTGGATTGACTCATATATTTCTGATAGATTGATGACAGTTAAACTTAACGGTTACTCATCTGGCAGTGTCAGTGTTACATCTGGTGTCCCTCAGGGGTCTTCTTTGGGTCCTTTACTTTTCACGATATTCATAAACAACATAAAAAAGTGCTTTGACCACTCAGAGCTTCTATTATTTGCGGACGATTTAAAAATATACCTACTGTCAAATTCAATTATTGTTTGACTATGAAATGCTTAACGAGGACTTGGAAAGACTACACGAGTACTGTAAAAGAAATAACTTGCACTTGAATCTGGAGAAGTGTAATCTGATCTCTTTTACCAAAAATAGAAACAAAATTCGATAAATTTACAATATCCATAATCATGATTTAAAAGAAGTAAATAAGATTAGAGATTTAGGTGTGGTGTTTGACTCTGAGCTCCACTTTGATGATCACGTGAACAAAATTTTCGAAGAGAGCAATAAAATACTGGGATTTATTCTGAGATCTACAAAGTCATTTAGGTTATATGAATCGTATTTGTACTTGTACTTATCGTTGTTTCGCTCCAAGCTGGAGGACTGTTCCTCTGTATGGAATCCACATTTTAAAAAATATGTCGATCAAGTTGAGAGAACTCAGTCTAAATTCATTCGTTTGGTTAGGAAGAGATTGCATTATCCTGTATTTATTAAAGATTTGCCTAAATTGGAATTGTGAAGAGTTTTGCTGGATGCATGCAACCTGAGAAAAATATGCTTGTCCGAATACGATGTGCCTAATATTTTAGATAGGATTAACTTTAGAATGCTTCCTTTAACAAGATCTTGTTTTCCGTTCTACATTAAAAAAAAACAAAAACGATTGCAGACTCAAGAAACCCTGTTTATAGAATTTTAAAGTGCCAATTACGTCAGGTTTGAGGGAAAGGAGAGTTGAGGGTAGAATAAGATGAAATAAATATAAAAAAAATGTATATGTTTGATAAAATGTGAAGTGTTTGGGATAGTATTAATTTTTAGACTGATTTTTAAATTTTTAAATTTTTGATTTTTCTTTTTTAAGAGTTTTTTTTGTATTGTTATTGCATACATTAGTGAAGTGTGAATGTGTTTGTGTGAATGAATGTATTAGGTATGTGTGTGAAATTGGGTGAGCAGCGATTTGTAATAGGAATGGGTGATTGGATGTATTGTGAATTAATACCTATATTATGTGTAAGATTTTCTATAATTGTTTTGTGTGTTATTGCTGAAGTATGCACTGTTTCGATGTAAGACTATTGGAATGTTTTTGTCGCTTACATGTTTATATTTATATGTCTTTCATCTGTTGTGTACCATGTAAATGAAGAAACAAATCAGTAATTCGGTGAAAGTACCGGATACTTACCCGGTACATTGTGGAAAAAGGTACTGCAAGAAAATATTCTTTAAGAAAACCGAGGAGTTTTGGAATATTTCAAATTCCTATACCATTTTCAAGTCAATATTCGCATTCGCATTCGCATTCGCGAATGTCGGCATGAAATATTCGCATTCGCATTCGCGAATATCCAAAATCAGACATTCGTTACATCACTAATACCTACATATATAAATCTGCTGCACTACTTAATCATAATATTTTTCAGTAACTTATTATTTTCTGACAATAAATAATGATAATGACTAATAAGATGTGTATTTTTACGAAGCGACCATACTATATTAATTTTATCGGCCATTCTAAACGTTCAACGAATTCTTTTTCACGCACCATCATGTGTTACATATAAAACATTAATACGATAATGTAATGGCAAGATTTTTCTTATAAAATGATCTGTCAGATAGTTACTATCTAACCGCGTCATATAACTTAATACATAACTAGTTGAAATAACGTATTTAACATTCATTTCTTCTACCTAAAAAATGACCGTTTATGTTTATTATATGTTTCTTATTTACTGGTTACAACATTTATAGAAGATCTATAAATAGAAAATAGACTAAAGCATGAGGATGCAAAAAGATTGCTGCTGACAGAAAGAGCCGGTCAGAATTGGTTCAAGACCCACGGGTGGGGGGGGCACCCACCGCCGCTTATAGGCTCCGTCCACGTGCACGACCTTATGCAGCAAGGGCTCTATAAGAAGAAGAATAGATAGCTCATAATATGTGTACCCAAGATTTTTTGTAGGGGGAGGAGCAACTCTGTTATTGAAAAAAAATATATTACTACTATTAAATATTTGTGCATTTTTATCATTTTTGTATAGAAATATCAAACGTTTCACGTTCTCCTTGTTATTTTTCAACAATTTTAGAGGCACACCATATTATTTAGTTTGACTTCTGGAGGCAGCTTCCCACGTCGATACCAATATTCCATCCTTATATACTAATTTTGCATACTTTTCTATATAGGTACTTACTATTGTCAAGATTCTGGGGGTGGGGGCGGTTGCCTTTTTCTGCACCTTCCTGGGTACGCCAGGGAGTTCATGACTTATTATGTAGGGTAGGTAGGCACCTATTTCATTTAAATAATTTGTTGAAAACACATTTAAGCATGTTATGGTAAACGATAAAGTATGTGAGGTCAAATAGTTTGTAGTAAGTGTTCATTGCAGGTAGGTACCTATATATGTTTACAACGATTATTGTTGTTATTGATTTGTTTCATCCGTTATCATACTTCAAATGTATGTATGTCGGATGATTTATTCGGCACCCTTCAATGGAGCATCCATTTCAAGGGCGCGGATATATGTCTAATATACAAAATTGTATAATATGTACAATGAAAACAATATGATGTTAAACAACACCAATTATTTATATGTCGGAGCGAAATCACTCTCTATGTAGAATATAAACCTAAAAGACGAACAACTTTGTGAGCCGTAGTTTAGTGACCCCAGTCCAAACCGCGTACACACAACACAAATTAATTTGTCTTTAGAGATCAATTATTTACTTGTTACTAGGCAATGCTCTAAAATATTCATAATATAAACAATGAAAAACCGACTAATATAAATCCTCATTCTAACTTCAATGAGCAAGAAGATATTTTGTACTATTGTAAGTTTTTTTTATGAATGACGTATTTTCTAGAATGGTCAACTCATTCTAGAATCGTCACACAACAGCTCAATCTTGTTTATTGTACCTACAGATAAATAATAAAAAAACGGCAATTCGCCTTCACAAAGAAACACGCCGGCTGCATTTTTTTGTACGTCACGTTTGTGTAACGTCTAGGTGGGTTACCTAACTAAGTATGTTTATACTTACTAAATTTTTATGTATTAACAAAAGATGTCAAACGTGTCTATTAGTGATGTAAATACCGTTTTTTTACAAACCGAGTACTGAAATTTACAATCCAAACAAAATACCAGTTATTGTATAACGGAATAATTACCGGTACCAAATGATGCGGACCTTTCCTATTTTAGGTCTCAGATTTCAAAATATGGTGATTTCACTTGCACTCTAGATTTCTACTCCCCCCCCTTCTTCGCAAATTTTAAAAAACCTATAGAAAATTGAAATTGCCTCGACCTCCTCGGTTTTATTAAAGAATATTTCCTCCGATTCTCGAATTTGGTTTTCTTGAGGATTTCAAGTGTACTCAAAATTTCTATACATATATATAGTAATTTTTCGGATACTTATCGGCCATAAACTGGTTACCAACGGACGATATCACTATTACCGAACCGGTATACCGTCATAAAAAATAGCGTGTATTCAGTAACACAAAGGTAACGGAATTCTTCTTCTTCTTCAAGTGCCTTGTCGGGTCCCCCCAACGTTGGCGATCACCTCGGCGAACTTGTCCCTGTCCTGCGCTGCTCGGAACAGCTCTTCCACACTTCGGATGCCGGTCCACTCCCTTATGTTATGTAACGGAATTAACACCACTAATATGTAGTAAATTCTATGATAATCAGTTTGACCAGATTTGGTAGTTTCCTACTTTTTTGGTAGTTTTTGAGGCATTTGCAAATATGTTTAGTAGTTTTTATTTCTTCGGTAGTTTTTGTATTTATTCGGTAATTGGTAGATAAATTATCGGGTACTTGGGAAAAGTATACTTACTGATTTGAAATAATTGTCGGTACAAATACCGGGTACATTTTGGAAAAAGGTACTGCGAGAAAATATTGTTGAAGAAAACCGAGGAGTTTTTGAAATACTTCAAATTCCTATACCATTTTGAAAATTCGGCGAGGGGGGGGGGGGTAGAAATTTAAGCGAGTAACTTTTTTCAGTAGTCGGTATGAAAATATCCGAAAAGTAACAACAGTCGGTACAAATACCCGGTAAAAAGGTACTGTGATAAAAAAATTGTTTAACAAAACCGAGGAGTTCTTGAAATACTTCAAATTCCTATACAATTTTAAGAATTTAGTAGTTTTTGATTTCCCCATTTAGTAGTTTTTGAAAATAAAATCTGGTCACACTGATGATAATGATAATGAAGTTTCAATAAAGTTGAGTAGGTACCTACAAACAGTCATGCGCTACGCACCTTAGTAAAAATATTATAGGTAGGTACCTAATGGATAAAATATTTAACCGATAGATAACACCAATGTGAATCTAGCGTTTGTGATGGCATGTTGTAAATAAGATTATAAGTAGATATGTGTAACAAATTGAAAAGGGGCAGAAATCTCACAGAATCGATCTCATATCTTACCTACTTTTATTGTGCAAAAAGTCCGATGTTCGAAAGTTCCAGGTTCATAAAATTCAGCGAATATTTTGTTCTTTTTTTCACATTATGTACATATTCATACCTAAGCGTTCTCAAATGCTTTTTTACCAAAATATTTGAAGTATACTTCGTATTAGCGTATATAACTACGTAATTTAAAAAATCTTTCATATCGGTATCGGTCCTTTCTTCAGATCAAATAAATCAATAAGGAGATCTCCACTTGAATGTGTAAGATAATTGTGGATCGAAAAGAACCTAAATTATTTATCTTATGGTTTAAATTGACCAATTCGTTTTGATAATGAGGGTAGACAACGATCATGTTTGTTTTTTTACAAGCATTCTTCCTGAAAATCTTGAAAACTAGCGGAAATACTGTTGGCAGCATTGTATGCAAGTAACTCGAAAACATGGATTACATTTTGAATTGTTTACATGTAGTTTTACACGAAATAATGGAATTAATATGTCGTAATATTGTAGTTAACTGTACGATAATGCTTTAAATATGTTGCATGTGTACTCACCTTCTTCAAAAGTTGTTTCGTTATTTTGTTCCATTGTAGCGTGGATGATTATAGAGGTACTCGGTTGAGAAGACGAATAATTATTTATTCCAAGTTAAGTTTTTAAATAAACCAGCACACTACGCGAAAAACCAATTAAGTAAATTAAATTCCGGATGTGTAATTTATAAACTGCACATAGTAAATTATTAAATGAATCGCGACGCAACTAAATAAATCCTCAAATAAACTCACACGTCAAACTAAAAGCATGGTAAATGATTTTCGGATAATCGGTAAGATTTACCAAATCGTAACAAAATAACTAAATAATTTAATTGAATGAAATAATTAGGAGAAATTAAAACAAAAGATAAATGCGGACATAATAGTGTAGATTGTAACTGCACTATCAAAAAACTGAATAAACAGGATTATTGTCAAAACACAACACAGCGACCATGTTTGGCGAAACACATGAAACACGGATGACCGGAATCAGAATATGTCTGGCGAGGGAATGAGAAAGATATACTGTCTAGTGTTGGCTGCGATAAATATCTCCGCTTCAAGAAGTAGTTGTGCTGCCTTCGGAAGGTTCCACAAATTTCGCAATTTGTTTGTTGCCTCTCTCTCTTTCTAATTCTACGCATGTTTTGATAGTGAAGCAGATGTACATAATTTCGCATTATTATGTTGGCAACTAAACTTCACCACATGCTTTTACGGTTTTTTAAATGATAAAATTTAAAAATTGTCAAATGGTAGGTAAAACTAATTTAGGGTGAATAATTTAATATATCGATAAGAATGTGAAAATATTGTACAACATAGTATTTTACTATTTTATCTGATTGAAATAAAATTTATTACATAAAATAATAAAAAAAACTTCTTACTGCCATCTAACGATTGTTTGTATAAGTTTTATTCAAGTATGTTACCATTACAACATATCAATATTATCTCCACAATATTGCAAAAGATGTCTCAATGGTAATTTAAAAAAGGAAATTAAAATAATTTTATATAGATTTTCTAATTATTTTTTGCTCAGGTATCTCTATATCATGGGTGTCTAAACTTTGACCATACGAGGGCCACATTGCAACAAAAAAATATATGCTGGGCTGCACATAATTTTTTTTTTTAACAAATGGAAATAAAATTAACTATACCTATATGTGGTTCTATTAAAATAAAATAACTTCTTTTTATTTTATATATTTTATTTGAATTAGATATAAATGTATAAAATTAAAAATGAACATATGTATAAAAATGTATATTTTATACATATATACCTTTGTAAAATTAATGTGATGGATGGATTACTTGTATGTTGCAAAAATGAAAAATATTGCAAACATTAGTTTTTTAGTAGAAATAAGCAAATTTTTTTTTTTCAGAAGTTGCGTTTGGGCCGCATGCGGCCCGTGGGCCGCACTTTAGACAAGCATGCTCTATATAAAAAATAAGAAACAGATATTTTTATTTATTTATTAACAATTCACGGCGCTAGTCTTTTACATGTTATATATTTACATACATAGTTCATATGATGTATACACAAGTATAAAAAATTAAGGCACAACAATCATAATAAAAGGTAAAAAAAAAACACAACAAAAGAACAAATACTATTATCAGTATCACAGCATAAGTTATGAATGGAGAAAAAAGTCAATTTATTTATACGTTTTATTATTTTACTTTAGTGTCCTCTTCCATACAATATAGATTTTGAAACTTAATATTATTAGTTTTTTTTATACGTGGCGGCAGAATTGCCATCCAAACTTCTCAGCATTATACAACCAGATAAGTCTCCATATGATCAGTCATGGTCACACAAAAACTTAACAGTCTAATGCCGGGAAAAATTCACCTATCCAGATATACAGGATATCAAAGGATTAGGCTCAAAACGCGGGTTCAAAATACCAGCATTGTGCCTGAAATATCTGTGTTCAAAAACTTTTTTACAATAGTACAAGTGTTTATTATAATAGATTTTTGAATTTTAATGTATAAATTAACCGGTAAATCTAATTTTTGTAAATTATTTATTAAAGATTTTGGAGTTACCCCTGTAGCTGACATGACTAAAGGCACCTATTATATTATAAACGGACCTAGAATGCCAAATATTTTTTATTTCTCCTGCTAGTTCTGTATATTTACGTATTTTTTCTGCGACGGTTGTTTTTATATTATGTGTATTTGGGACAGCGATGTCTATTAGGTACGTTATTTTATTACGTTTATTTATTTATTTATTTAATTTTATAAAGTTATAATTATACCTTAAAAATAACTTATAACAAACATTTATCATGTAATATTAAATCGGGTTTATTATGATGTATTGGTCTATCTGTTATTATTGTTTTATCATACATAATATAACCTGTAATTTTGATTTTCTAAAACCGGTATTAATTTACATCGAGACATTATTATCATTATTATCACCCCACCGCCCACCCCATAACTTACTATATAGCTACTAGGGGATCCCGGTCGTATTTTAGTCCCGAAAATCCCGGGATTTAATTTAAGAAATCCCGGTATTTTCGGGATTAATACAATTATACAATAAGTCAAGAATTTGGTACTCATTCGTATCAATGAATCACTGACAGCCAAAACTTGTGTTAGTATCTTAAAATAGCGCTATTCTGAGTTCGATTTCTCACTAGATACTGATGGTCCAAATTACAGTTGGAAATCTTGTTAATGCAAAGCACCTAGTTTGTTTTGCACACGGTATTCACTTAGCCGTTTGTGATTTATTGTATAGAAAAATACCTGCAAATGAACCTATCAGTGATGGTATTTTATTTATTTATTTATTTAATACATATGTAAATGGCTATCGCCTTTTATTGATGATTTGGATGGTGAAAATGAAGAACTGGACTCAGGATTAATCTATAAAACTGGTGAGTTTGACCAATGACTGGAATATTAATGAAGTCGTAAAGAAAGTTCGTAGTGGTTCTTATTTTCAAAAGAGCATCTTTGAAGAATGATACTACCTATGCTTCAAAACTATATTAAAAAGGAACATGGAACAGAGCTTAATTATTTATTGTTTAACTGCAAATCGCGTTGGAATAGTCTCTTAACAATGATTGAGCGATTTGATATTTTAAAAAATAGCATTAAAAAATAACTCACCGACCTAATTCAAATAAATAATTCATAAAGTCTCCGGTCAATTTAATTTAAAAATACGAGTTTAAACCAGGGATGTTGCGGATGTCGATTTTCACACATCCGCGGATGTGAATGCGGATGCGGATTTTTGAAGGCTCACATCCGCGGATGTGGATGCGGATGCGGATGTTATAGAAAAAAAGTAGGAACTATCTTAATTGGTAGGCCCCACTGTCAAATATGTGACGAAATTGCTGCTACAATAATATTATGGATTTTTTGGCGAAATATATTTTTTCTTTTTTGTTATTTGCAAAAATAAAATAAATCCGGCAAAAATAAAAACATGTCGGATCTTGTCACCAATTTTTTCGTTCCCATTGGTTAATGTCAAGTGCGAACGGCACGCGCCATTCGCCAGCCCCGCCCCATTTCTTTCTTGTCGCAAATTGTCTTACATCCGCATCCGCATGAACATCCGCGTCGATTATTGCGGATGCGGATGCGGATGCAGATGTCCAAATACATGCGGAAGCTCCGCATTTGCGGATGCGGATGAGGATATTCGCAACATCCCTGGTTTAAACATTGATCCCTGTAGTGTGTATTTTTTTGTTATGAGTTAAGCTAAATAAGTTTAACTAAGTTGATTTAAAAAAAATATTCCAAAATAGTATATAATAGTATAAGTAATAGTATTTGGATCTCACTGTTGAGTTGCTAAACAAATTGGAACGTCTTCAGAATGTCTGCATCAGATATATTTTCAATTTGCGCAAATATGATCACATATCATCTTACAGACACCAGTTAAATTGGAAAACTATTAGTCAGAAAAGAGACATACATATCCTCTGTTTCCTGTTTAAGGTGTTATCAGATCCTAACTATCCGGTATATCTCAGAGACAGATTCCAATTTGCCGCAGAGCATGGACTTCCACTAAGGTCTGGGAATAATAGGTTGCTTTTAATTCCTTCACATCATTCCGATTATTATTCATCATCTTTCAGTATCCACGGCGCTAGACTCTGGAACCTGCTTCCTCCCACAATCCGTACCAGCTCATCGTTTTCTTCATTTAAAAATAGATTGGTCTCTAGATGATGTTTTTTTATGTAACTTATTGACACTTGATAAAGAGGTCTTTTTCCTTTCCCCCCCCTCCCCCCCTCTCCCTTGTCCTCACCAGGAGTGCACAGATATCTATTTTATCTATTTTATTTTATTTATTAATATTAATACTTATTTCTGAAATGCAAGTTTCAATAATTGTTTTGCACATGTATCACATGTTTAATTTGTTTTTATTTAAGTATTTTATCCTATCTTATGTATGTATGTATTATTATTTATTGTATCTGTGTATTAATTATGTATGTATAAATTAGATTATTTATTTATAAATTTAAAATTTCTTCTCTTTGGGTTCCTATATTTTTAATTATTTCTTTTCTTTTTTTATTATTTTGGGTAGGCATAGACCTACTTTTTTTATTTTTATTTTTTAGGTTGACTGGAAGACGTTGCCTAGCAACAAGTCCGCCTTTTGGCCAAATTTTGTTAATTGTCACGTTTTGTAATGTTGTATTTTATTGTTTATGTATTTGTGTAAAATAATGGTCAATAAAGTTTTATTTATTTATTTATTTATTTATGTACAAGTCCTCGCAAATCTTCCACAATATCAACTCCAGAGAATTCAGTCCGTTTTTAATGCGGCTGCACGTTTCATTTATCAACTGAATCGCTCTTCACACATATCCGCCACCCTTCAATCTCTTCACTGGCTCAGATGTCCGGAGAGAGTTGAATTTAAAGTGTGTTTGACAGTATTTAAGGCACTTCATGCTATGGCCCCAGAATATATCATGGAACTCTGTGGTAGACAGGCGTTAAGTCATAGACAGACAACACTTAGGTCTTGTCAAGATATAACAACTAAATTGGAGGTGACCAGTACTGTATCGAAACCAGTGTATCTGGAGCGTGCTTTTGCAATATCTGCACCTGTAGTCTGGAACAGGCTTCCACAAACGATCAGAGAAACGCAGGACATATCTGGTTTCAAGAACCAACTGAAAACTTATCTATTCAAGAAATCTCACGGAATAATTCAGGCACAACCTTAGTTAGCAAAGAGCGCCCTTGAGGTGGATTTTTTTCACAAAACGGCGCTTTACAAATCATCCAAATAATAATAATAATAATAAATAAACATAAAAACAACATTACAGAATATATTGCCCCACTAAACTAAAACTGTTCTTGGTTAAACCTATGAAATAAATACAAATACCAGAATACAATTTAAAAATATTAAAAAAAGTTTAATTGTTAGTTTTTTAAATCATAGTGCCTTGTTTGTTTATTTTAGAAGATGTTTGAAGTATAAATTTGTTTAACCGACTTTTTGCAGATTCAAAACTTAAATTCATTTTCAGAAAAGCTGATTTTGACATGGTTTACTGACTTTTTGTTACCACTTTACATTACCAATACAATCCCGGGACTAGTCCCGGGATCCCGGGATCAACTGTAGATAATCCCGAAATCCCGGGATTAGAAAAAAGGGCCGGGATCGAATCCCCTAATAGCTACACACTTCTTAAAATCAAGTTTTAATATTTTAGTAGGATTAATGAAAAAAATCATTATAACGAAAGGACGGCATTTCATACATCTTTACGTTTAAAATGAATTTTAGAATTTTTATTTTTATTTTATTAACATTTTTATAATTTTGATGAATCCCATTTCTTCCTCTCACTAAAAAATAGTTTGAAGGAGCGAGATTCAAACCACGAATCTTCTGGCCAAAAGTCATAGTCAATCATAAGACTTCTAATCATTGCTTCTTGTTTTGTTTTTAAATGTATCCAATGAAAATTGCTGAATGTCAAATGTTGAGGAAAGGCAGAGAAGCTACCGACCAAATGGCCGAAGCTTACGTAGGTATTAATGAAACAATAGATTAATTAGCGGAAATGAAGTTGTTACTCGTTCATTATAAAATATTTTAATTTTTTGATAGTAGAAATAGTTTTTGCTGCACAATAATAATAAGTTGATTTAGAAGGTGCCGAATGGGAAATATAATCTAGCGGTAGATGTCGAAATAATAGATGAAAAAATAATAGATAGATCCTTCTCGATGTACCTACACGAAATATCTCAATAAGAGAGGTAGAATATTAAAATATTGATTTTTATATTATATATTGTATGTAAGTACCTATTATTGTGTGTTAAGTATTATTAATATGAATATTTTTAAATGCGGCAGCAGGATTGCCATGTACACTTCCCAACATTATACACTAGATCATGGGTGGCCAACCTTTTCAGCAGCCGGGCCAAATTTCAGAATGAGATTTCCTAGCGGGCCGCACAACAATATACTCACCATAAAATTTTAGCCCCTCCCCTCCCCCCCCGGCGTCAAATTTTCAAAGTGGTATAGGAATTTAAAATATTAAAACTCAGGTTTTCTTTAAAAATATTTTCTCGAAATACCTCTTTCAAAAAAGTAACGGGTACTTGTTCCGACTATTACTAAAAAAAGTGTGCAATATGCTTCGCGGGCCGCACGTAGACACCCAACGGGCCGCGGGTTGGTCACCCTTGCACTAGATAGTTAAGCCTCCATATGATTAGTCATGATCACACAAAAATTTAACAGTCTAATGCCGGGGAAAAATCCTATCTAAATATTCAGGATATTAACGGATTAGGCTTAAAATGCGGGTTCCAATATCAGCGTTGTTCCTGATTTTTTTTAATATTCATTAGACAACCCAGTCAACTAGGGCTGATTTATGCCTGATTTATACCATTAAAAAACTAACATATACATATAAAAAACATAATGTGGACAAAAAACAAACAAATCAGATAATTATAAATTCGTTCCTCACAATCTCAAACAACCATCGATAAATGTCCAGCCTACCCAGCGTGAGAAGCAACGCAATGTTGATTGGGTGAGGGACATCATGTACTTGATGGTAATTGTTTTTAGCATTACCGATGGGGCAGACATGCCTGAAATATCTGTCTTCAAAAATTTTCTAACAACATTACAAATATTTATTTATGTAGATTTTTGAATGGTGGTGCGTACATTTCCCGGTAAATCTATTTTTGTTATAAATTATTTATTCAAGATTCCGGGTAACTCCTGTAGCAGACATGACTAAAGGTAGTGTATCAATGGAGCTAGAATACAATTTTTTCTCCTGCTAGTTAGATACATATTTTTTCTGCAACGGTTGTTTGTATATTATGTGTCTTTGGGACAGCGATGTCTGTTAGACACCTACATTTGTTTATCACGTAATACTAAAATCGGGTCTATTGTATGAATAATTATTATTATTATTAATAGATTACTTTCGTACTCCCTATTAATTAATAAGTAGAGAATGCGATAATTAAATAGGCGGAAAAAATAGAAGTTAATTACTACTTAGTACATACTCGTGCATGCAATAATGTTCTTTATCTTCCGTTAACACTTGCACCGGTAACGTGGTCCAGTCGCCATACAGAGAAATAAAAACACCATTAATTATTGCATATACCGTGTTCGAGCATTTCCGCCATAACTCGGCACCACTAGTCATCACTAGCGATGTGCTCGATTGGACGCTTGCGCATCGCACAGACCCCGGACGTCGGCGTCGAATCGTTCCGTTATCCAACTGAATACGCAGATTTTTTCCTACGACATTGTTTTTGAAGAGTTTGCATGTTGGTATGTTTTTAATGTAGTATTGACGTGTCATTTAAAAACCGATTATTAGTATTAACTGAGTACAATTTTACTTCACCCTCACTTTCATTTCGATGTTTTTGTGCTTTGTATGATGAATAAAATCTACTTTAGCTCACACGTAGCTATATATAGAGTGCCCTTTATATTAATAGTTAATAATCAATTTATCAGTTATCGAAATAATTGTGTTCAAAATCCTATAAATCATCACTTATAAATGGAAACGATCTCCTTTCTTATTTTTCTTTGCAACCAATAATTTTCTTTGAGCTTTTCCATGTGTCAGGTATCTATTTCAGTGAGGTAACGTGAATATCGCACCCGGACCTGGGACAAAAGGAATAAAGACTCCCCTACAAACTACATACATACATTTCCCTGGCAATTTGCTGCTTTTTCAGTATTAGGGTAACAGTCGCGGGAGGAGGTGCGCTTTCACCCGAATAAATACAAATAATATCAAACCAAACAATCCCGTACTACATTGTTCTACTTCACTTCACTTAGCTGGTACTATCAGATACTAAAGTATCTCGCACAGCAGCCGCATTGACAATCGCGAATCTGCATTATATTTGCTGTCAAAATAATGTAGATGAGATCTTCTCGTCTAATTATCGCCTGAAAAGAAAGATTAACATTTGAATTGAATTCGTTGCAATCACTTTGACATGTTGCATTATTAAGTTTTGTAAATTAATTTTTAATTTGAAATTTGTGTGTCACTTATGTTTATCAAGTTTTGCTGTTGAAATATGGACGATGAGGTAAGAATTTAATACAATTATTATATTGAACATTTCGTTATCTTTTATTTTTAATAATGCACACGTTGACTTTGTATTATCTTTTAAAAAGTGCATCCGTTTAGATAATCTAGTTTCGAAACTCGTTTAGTTTTTCGTTTGCCTGCAATGTTGTGGTTGGTAGCTTTAGCTTTTGAACATTATTCCGTACAATGGCTTATGAAAATCATATTCAAAGTAATAATGTTCAAATGATTGAAAAACTAATGTCTGTTTCGGCAAATAAAATGTCAGTGTCGTACATCAAATGTGTATAATTGTATATTCCATGAGTTTTGTAATTTAAGCATGTTGGTAGATAAGCATGCAAAGTAAGTTATTCTATTTTTTGCATTAATATTTGTAATACATATATATTTTGGGTTAGTTCCTAATATACGAGCATAATCCTCTTTCTTCCGTTAGGTGTTTTTTGAAAATTGCCGAAACCGGTTGCACTTACAAATATGATTGTTGCGCTTACAATTATGACTTTCACGGCCGGCGTTACTAGTTGGAAAGTTTTCTTCCGGGCATACCGTATACCTACTCACCCCTGAAGATGCCCGCCACAGTCGTCGGTGAAACGTTGGAAAATAAATTGCTTTGGAGACCACGGTCACCCAGCTCGGAAGAAAACTTTTCTACTAATTTCGATTGTTGTTTTTCTTTGAAAAATAAAAACACATGTATCATTCCTTATTTCGTTACCTTTTTGAAGCATGCATATTTTTTCATGTGAATGACTACTGAAAAACATAGGTAACAACTTGGAACGAATTATAAACATGTTTTTCCAGGAAGTAAAAAGGACTGCCGCTTTTTTTCTTTTTATGTGAACCTTTTTAGCCAGTACCTCCAAAAAAACAACATGATTAATTGATATAGCTTCCTGATTTGGGATTTACCCGAAGAAAAAAAGATTGACGTGATAATAAAAAATATCGTATCATATTTATGCCGATTTTATGAAAAAAATTGGTCTTTTTGTCAAAAATCCAAGGACTTTTGTGAAGAGCCGATTGCTATAAATGTTTACAATATATTTAGTTTTTTTATTGTTCAACTGGATTTGGGCCCAATGAGCAGACGACAAAACCAATCAAACATCTCGATCGGAGAACCATATTTACACAATGTAAAATATAATCAAAAGAAGTGAGAAAGGCGTTCCAACTCTTACGAACTAGCTCTAGGTAGGCATGAGTAATCACTTTCGGTGTCTATGGACAACGTTCACCGATTCCACCATTCTCACTGTCACAATATAGGGGCCACCAATCGAAAAACATTTTATGCAAACCAAAAGAGCAACCATTTTTTGGAATCTCATGGATCTCACGAATCTCTCCGTCTAAATGGTGCAGGAACAATTAAGTTCAATACTCTATCGGCTGCTAGTTCGACCAGTCACTGAAGTCTAGGACACCGAAAGCGATCACTTAAGCCAGCCTAAAGCCAATTTTCAAGCGTAAGGATATCTTTCTTACATCTTCTGGCTATATTTTGCACTAAAATTTCTTATTTAAAAAAAAATATTTGTGCAATTTAATACCTATCTGAAATGTTTTTTTTATTACGTGGCGGCAGAATTGTCATCCACACTTCTCAGCATTGTCTAACCAGATAAGTCTCCATAAGGTCAGTCATGATCACACAAAAACTTAACAGTCTTATGCCGGGAAAAATTCACCTATCCAGGTATGTTTTTTTTACGATAACAATGAAAGGCGTATAAAAATATGTACGTATACAAATAGTATTTCTACGCAACAAAAACTGGTGGCTTACTATAATTATCAATATTTTTTTATCCTCCCATCACGCGATCTCTCGCATTTGGGATAACCGATAGACAAAACATGACATGTGCTGTTTTTCAATACCAATCCGAGAAAGCTGCAAAAGATCTGTACCAAATTATTGGATTAAGGTGAAATATAACTATAAAACTATAGGTATTCTGTATTTAAGATATACCTAATAATTTAATATCCCTATGAGATCGTTGGAAATATATATTTTTTAAATTGTGTGCGACGCATTTCTTTATTTTTTCTCACGTAGTAGAATTCCATAAATAAATCGTAAGAGAGACAAAGCGAAATTGTCTACAGGCAATAAACCCGCCATTTTATTTTAGTTGTTATTTTGATTATTATTTTTTATTACTTTGAAATTCCTTGTTGTTGTTATATTTATTTTTGTGCTGCTAACATGTAAAAGGCGAAAGCCATGAATGTGCTTAAATAAATAAATTTGTACCATTTAAAAATGTACAATAAAGATTTTTTTTATTTTTTTTATTTTAGAGACGTCTTTCGACTTCTCAGGTCATTATCGATTGATAAGTCGAAAGCCGTCTCTCTCAAGATTTATAATCTATAGAAGAAGGACACACTTGTTTCAGTTTGCCTTATCATAAAATACTATGTTTTTTAAATCTATGGGGTGAGTTAGAATATATATGATAACTATTATTAATTTTGAAAGTCATTGGTAGTTTAAGTGTTTTTTGACTAGGTAAATTATTTCTGAAATAACTAGTTATAAATATATTACGTACTTGCATGGGTTAAAGTGTATTATTATACAGTTAGTTATGAGTTAATAGAGACATATGGTTCGCTTGAATATAATAAGTTTAGTAGTGATGAATCTGCCAGTAGTTTAGCCGAATATCCGGCCACTGCCTTAACTTGCTTACTTCGTAACGGGTAATCATAATGTGGGGGTGTTTTTTTAGGATAATAAAATTTTATCTCTCAGTAGATTAATTTAGTTACAAATCGAATGACAGTTTTAAAATATAAAGTAGGTAAGTAGAAATGTATTTATTTATTTATTCTTTTTGCACATCATCGTTATATAACAGTGTTAACAAAACAATATAAAATTTAATATACTAGGACGATATGTAGTGGCGAGATTATCACTACCAAGTGATTTCTTCTATCTAACCACGAAATTTAAATAGTTTTTCTATTTAATGATCATTATGGGTAAGTTTATTTAAATCCTCTTTTTTTATTGGAATACACCAGTCCTATGACATATTATAGATACATCAGAGAGTTAGGTATGTTGTAGGAAGAGGTGACTCAACTGACGCAAGGAGGCTTTGAATGGATGAGGCTGTGTTTTCGATGATTAGGGGGATTGGATTGGGTAAATTTAATTTTTCTTATTGTATCTTCAATCAATAAATAAGTTTCGTTTTGTGATAGGTAATTGTTGCCGCGATCAATAATCACGATTTTAAGTTTTTTTAAAACTAAAACAACCTTCCATTGTGTTTTTGATTTATCAACAATTTGTCTTAAATAAATATTATTTTTCATTTTCCTCTTTAAAGTCAGCGATGAGATCTGAATGCCTTGATATTTTTGCTGGCACGGAGAAGATAACTTGAATGTTTATTACATGTAACTGGTCTGCTGGATGGCACGCTTGTGGGATGTGGAAACTTCCATCTAATGGTCTACATGAAACTTTGAATTACCTACTTGAAATTGTAACACAAATAAAGTAGGTTCAAGTTTCCGATATTCTTTTTTTTTCCAAATATTCGGTAGGTCAATAAATCTTGATCAGATACCGGATAGTGTCGGATGTCCGTTTCATCTGTAATAATAAATAAAGTGTATGTGAGACTAGGCTGTATTATTATTATAATTAATAAGTTTAAGGTTGTGATACTATATAGCTACCTATAAACCTACTTGCTGTTAATAGAGTCATATAAGAAGAAGAGAAGGGGTAACTTGAATTACGAAAGAGGTTTACAACATTTTAAAAAACACTTAAAAAGAAAATATAGGTAACTCTTTTATAATTGTAATGAAAATGGTTCTCGGTCTAGACCAGGGATGCACAGACTTATAGGGAACAAGGGCCACTCGGGAAGATTATGAGCTAAGGACGGGCCGCTATAAGAAAATTAAGACTAAAAATTCAAATACCAGAAATGCACACACAAGAAAAAGTTTTTAAGTAAAAAAAAGAAATCGATATATGTTTTACTTGTACAATGTTAAGTAATTTAAGTGTGACTGTAATGTATATAACTAGATAATTATAGAATTAAGTTGAAATTAACGTGTAAATAAATTATAAAAGAAATTTTAACTTTTATAATTTTATAAATGAATAAATAAAAATAAATAAATAAAATTTCTACCCCCCCCCCGTCACCGAATTTTCAAAATGGTACAGTACTACTGAATAGGAATTTGAAATATTTCAAAAACACCTCGGTTTTCTTAAAGAATATTTTCTCGCAGTACCTGTGTTTGAATTTTCAAAATGGTATAGGAATTTGAAATATTTCAAAAACTCCTCAGTTTTGTTAAAGAATATTTACTCGAATTATTAAGTATTCGGTACTTTTACCGAATATCCGATATTACTGGTACTGACAATTTTTTTTTATATTGTATAATTCGCTGGCGGGCCGCAGATATACGCGGTTTGTGCATCGCTGGTCTAGACGCTTATTCGGTTGAAAGGATTACCGTGATGGAGTAGTTGCTTAATATATTGTTTAACCATTCATTTATACCATCACGACATTTCACACCGATAGGATAATCTGTAAATGTAAGCTGTGCTATATCTGTAATTAAAAATTTACAATTTCAGGATGGGTGGTATACCTCATAGCTGAAATGAAGATGTTGAATGCCTTTTGTTGGACATTCTCAGTGGAAAGAGTGACTATTTTTGTAGGGAATCACACAGAGAATATGATACAATCTATTCGGTCAAACATAACATCGCTTAATTGGGGGGGGTCCGCCTGATCATATTAATATCATTCTCTCTCTAAATTTTCATATTACATTGTAAACGTCTATTTGACATTAGTTTTACATATATCCAAACAGCGAACTTTTTAATTTGTTTAATTGCACATGACACAAAAGTATAATCAAATACTTTTTTAGGTTTTAATGGTCTTTACGATAAAGTAGAATCTTCCTCAAGGTTTTCTCTATGTTAGAGGAGCTATTCAATATTCAACCTTTTGTCAATCATGCTGCCGCCAATTTCTATTTCCAAATATATCTAATATGGAGAAAATATCAAAGATTATTTTACATCAAAGAAAGAGTAGTGTTTTATTTCTAAAACGTCCTTGCGAAAGTAATAGTTCGCGAGGGTTTCCAACCCCTGGTTTGCTCTGCTTGATGCTTTCCACTCATAGTCTAGTAGAAACTGATCTGATAATTAATAATTCTTTACCCCTTCTCCATCCCGTGACGCCAGCAGAAAGGAAATTATATATTGTATTATTACTACATATATTTATACGCACAGTAAATAGCACATCATAATAATTATAATAGACTTGAGTAATAATTATAATATAAATAGCAGTAGCTGCTAAAAATAACAACGTAAAAAGTTGCAAAATATGGTGATGATAATAACGAATGATTTGTTCTTTTTAAACCATTTTACGGTTTTTTGGCTGTCGCGTCGTAAGGGCGCCGATGAAAGGGGCGAATTTCATTTTGTTTCGATTTATATTTGATTTGTTGTCTTGTATTATGTTGATGAATAAATTTTATTATTATTATTTCTAATTCTAGTAATGGTCCCCTAGCATTGCAGATCAGTAAACAAGCCTGTTCCAAATCACAGGTTAAAACATCTCATGAATGTGTGTGCTCTTGAATATCCCGGGTCTTCTTAGTTTGTTGATGCTAGACGCAGTTGAATCTTATATTAATCTAACTTGACTACATTGATCAAACGATGGCCGTGTGTTAATTTAAGAAATCAGCGTGTATCCATTATGCAAAGGGAACTTAAGTAGTGGGCGAAGTCTAGTATGCGTTCCGTCTCTGCTTACTCCATAAAGGATGCGATGTGAAGAGATAAAGATAAGTAATCGATATATTTTTTTATTATTTTTATTAATTCATTCTTTGTTGTACATTGTTTACAAACATTTCTAATTATTTCTGAGTGTTGATGATTAATTAATTCAAAATAGAAATTGAGGAAGTTCATCATTGAATATCGCTGCAATCGTTTTTTTTTCCTTGTTTTGTTTAGAGAAATGGTTTGTGTGTTGTTTCATGTATGGACGGTTTGCAGCAGTGTTTTCTTGCTATGAATATGATTGTGTAAATATGGGAGATAAATTAATGCTTTTTGTAATTGTGTACTCGTATATGTTTCTATATGAATGATATGTTTGTGAGATGTTTGCCCTAGTACAGGATATACCTAGTTGGGCAGCATCAATGAAAGTATGTATAAAGTTTGTAATTTATTAGTGAAATAAAATAAAAAAAAAAAATCTTTTACAAAAAATATAGGTAGGTATAAATTATTATTACATTTTTTTTTGTAAATTTCGAATGTTCTATGAAAGGAAGGTATTCATAAGACATCCTTTATAAGAAATTAAACATAAATATTCAATTCAGCGAGGAGTCTACCCAATTTGTAGGAAATGCCGTGATGGTTTATGATTTGAAGGCAGCGGAACTTGATCGAGTACAGACGCAGGATAGAGGTACTTTGAGGATGGAGACCAGAAGGGCCGACTCTAGATGATGGGAATGCAAGGCCAAGAGAAAGAAAGAAAGACAGGTGTAAATGAATGAATGTGTATTATTATGTTGATTTAATTTTGTATAACTGATGACGAGCAAATAATAGAAAAATAAGTTTGCTTATTCCGTGTTATTTATTTCCTTGAATTTTATATAAAAGTTGGTATTGCATGAATTTCAAGAGTGATTTTCATATTGAAATCACACCTAACGGGTGCCTACGTGTGCTCTACCCTTATTTTACTTTACAGGGCTAACTAGCAATTCGAAGTTCACTTAAAAATTAATATCTCAAAAGGCGTCACAAGCCTTAATTAAATAATATGGTTTAGTTATTATTCTCATAGCGAGTGTTAGACTATTGATTTTATAATACGAGTATTTTCACTAGAGTAAGATAGGAAACATATATTCCGAGAGTCCCCTCGAACACTATAAAAGATCTATGATAGTTTTATGATTTTTTTTTTCCCCCTGTTCCGTCATTTGTCTGTTGTTAAGTATGTACTTACCAACTTTATGGTCGGTATAATACGAAATTGTAGTATCCTTAGGTACATTTTTTAAGATTTTTTTTGATGCATTTTTAATATATTTAAATCTCCTCCATTTTTTATTTTCTTTTGGCGTTGGGCAGGAATATAAATGTTTATTTATGAATGTGGGGTTTAAAAAAGTGGGGTTTACCAACTAAACTGTGAAGATTGTGATAAGAAATACATTGGTATGACCACAAGGAGAATAAAAACAAGGATTACCGAACATCTTAATTGTGTAAGGAACTCGGGATTCTCGGAATTCGCCAACCACCTCATAGAGAACAATCATCACATTAACAATAGAAAACCATTTAAGATTCTACATAACGGCAATAGTAATTATAGAAGATTAATTTTGAGAGAGACATTGGAAATACATAAAAACATTAATAGTTGCAATAATATAGTTAATAACATAACGGTACCTAACGCATCACCCATTCTAAAAATATTCCCACTCCACCCTAAGTCTCCGCCTTCTTCATCCCCCACTTAAAATTGTTAACTGCATAATTTATTTATTGTACCTTCGTAATCAATTTGTATTCTTTCTAAATTTAGTATTGATAATGTCTTGGTAAAAGACGAAACAATTGTCTACTCATTTATAAAATATAGTGTGTATTTATAAAAAAGTTAAGTGTTTACTTCATACCATAATGGATAATACGCAAAAAGTTACGGATTATATTAAAAATAGTTTTATGATTTTTTATTTTTATTTTTTATTACCTAAATCTAAATACTCTGAAATCAGCGATGATGAATACCACGCATTCTGAATAAAAACACTCAAGCTGAAACGCACTCAGCTCCATCACTCTTGAAATGCTGTGATGGAATAATATCCTTTTTTGAAAATAATTTACGGTTTTTACTTAGTTAAAAATCAAACATGAGGTTTATCAAAATTGTTACTGCGAAGACAAACAAATTATAGTTTATCTTAAACAATGTCTGATAGTGTTATGAAAATTAGCACAATTATCTCTATTAATCGTAAAATATTGGTCGTATTATATGACTATTTCGTAAACGTCCAGGATCAAATCAGCTGTCTATTTTTTTTATAAAATCTTCTTTTCACTAGAGAACATATTTATCTTCGTTCAATACCATGTAATATTGATCATTGCAAAGTATGAGTTACATATTAAAAAAATTATAACAATATCTAACAGAGTTGAAACTTTTAACGACATACTTAAAAGCACTTAGGTACGAAGATACAAAAAATGTTAATAAGGTAGTTTTTGCATTGCGCTTTCACACACATTATTAATGCACGTAATTAAGAACTTAATAATCTTCATAAAAACTTACTTCCAAAAGTAATAAATATTAAATACTAAAAACTTTCAGGTTGTAAAGCACGGAATAATTACAGAACTTTCAAAATATTATGGGATTAATCTTTGAAATCATGTAATGAACAATGATAACTATGGAGATTTATAATAAGACACCAATTTCATATAATTTTTGCACAAACTGTTAGTACCTACCTATATCTGTTTTTTTTATTGTTTGCAATGTTTATATTAAAATACAAATTCTGGATAAGATTAAAGTGCACATTAAATAAATGACAAATATTTTACACTATTTGATCCGGTTATTACCCAGATTTTTAAATTTCTGCTAACATAATAATATTACCAATTATGATTAGATAAAAATAAAATGTTTGTACCTATAGTGTTGCTAGTGTGCTAGATTTTTGATTAAATCTCTTATATTAGCGCAATCACTTATCTCTGTTGTATGTTTTTTTAATTACAATTAATACATCATACGTTAAATGATTTTTTTTTGCTGGATTTTTCTTATCTGAGTGAGAAACCAACATATTGTGTAAACTCCATTTAGTAGGAAACAGAAAATGCTTACAAATTGGCTTAGGCTGGTTTAAGTACATTATACTCATGGTACCTATGTACGTTCACCAACTACACTTTTTGATGAGCCCAAAACCCATGTTGTTAATAACATAATGCAGCGCCAACGATGATGAACTACACATAGGTATATTATAATAGAAGTGTGAAATAGAAGTGTCAACAAATGAAATGTTTAATCATCATCATACCATCACGGTATTTCTCACACGTGGGGTAGCCAGCAGTTTATTTGCACGTAACAAACATGCAAGTTATCCTCTTCATGACAATAAAAGTTAAGACTTCAGGATGGCTGGTACACCTCATTGGTGAACTGAAGATAGTAAATACTTAAACTTAAAAGTGATGTTTTACGAATACCTGCCCCTTGCTGGATACCCGAAAACTAATAACAGAAAATAACTCCCTTGTAAGATAACTCTAATAGTTGAAACGATATTTCGTGCTGGATAAAGCATGGATATTTTTGGAAACACTTTTAATAAATGTTTTCCATTAACAGTTTATCATTTTTGAAAGCTTTTCTTCTCTATTGGAAATCTCCCAAGAAAATTCAAATCGTACATCCTATGAATTCAATGGAGCTTCATATAAATCAATAAATACCCAATAAAATTATTTATGAATATCGACATTCATGTGATATATACACATTTGTGGACGTACAAACCATCTAAGATATAATTGAAGCCGTAACTACAACAAGGATCTATAAGCTAAAATGGCGTCTTGAAATATCTACGGCTATTTAAAGTTTTCATTTATATCTCCATCAATATTTTTTACATTATGTTATGACCAGTGATGTGAAAGTCAATATATTTTATTTAGGAATATACGTAAAAAATATTTTTTTACAGTTTAAAAACAGTTTTTCAACGGACATTGAATTTGAAATCCCAACAAAATCAGCGTCGACCTTTGGAGAAAAAAATGTTATAAGTGTAACGAATCAAGATATCTTTTACATATTGGGTACTCTTTTGAATGCACATTTGTTTCATTCTTGTCAGTGATTTTGCTTTGTATTTGCAAATTGAATTTGAAAAAGAAAGATTCGATCAATTTCTTAATTTAAACTATTTTTAATTATGTATTTTAATTATTATAAATTCTATCGTAGTGTAATTTTTAACTATTTATCTTCATGGTTTTTGTCTTGTTTTTTTTTTTTAATTTAAGTAAGGTAAAGTATGTATGATTACTGTTAGCTAGCTACGTGTTCGTCATACGCTTCGGTTTGTCAGCAAATTATATTTTTGCAATCGCCGAATATAATATAAATCGTCATATGTTCTTGTCTTATCTGTCGCTTCAATTATAAAATTCACATACCATTTTCTAGTTGACACAAAATCAATAGTCATATACATTGTTAGTTAGTGATTGGAGGCACCTTTATCCATGTGTGACTCTTACTCATGTAATGATTGAAGAAAAGTCACTTGGAAAATTGTGAAAGAAAAAGGAGAGTACACTTCATCTGAAATTCCATAGTTTGAATGTCGTGTTGATATTGTGTCAAATACAGTAGCCTTTATGTACCTAGATCGAATTGTTTTGAGAACAATACGCAGAAAAGATACCTAATAGAATTATTATATACTATGTAATAAGTAGGTATAAAAAAGTTCTAATAATTTTGAAATTAAACATATTTTATTTCACAATTTCTACTCAATCATATGTTGAAAATACATTGGTTAAATCATCAATTTTTCATTATTTGCTTAAAGATGATGTAAGATGATTTGTTCTTACGCTTGAAACATATTATGGCATGTTATCACTGATCCATTTCACGTAGTGGCCGGTCCTCACGAATCCATTAGGGTGATGAGTGTCGCAACCTGCTCTATGTCCAAAGCTGACAACACCGATCAGCAAGTCTTTTCCATTTTCTTTAACAATCAATGGACCACCGCTGTCACCATTGCATGTTCCTTGTTGAGTAGTCTCACCTCCGACTGTGCAGATGGTAGAATTAATAACAACCTGTGATGTATAGGTGTCGCTGCATTCAGAGTTGGAGATCACTTTAACTCCCACATAGTTTAGAACAGGAGATACATTACCAGTATTGGAGGTCAATCCGAAACCACTCACTGTAGCACGCGAATCCAAATAAGTATTACTGGAGTCTTCGTCGAAGGAAATTACTTTGATGTTTTCCGTTTCTTGAACTGCGCTAGAAAGAGTGATGATACCAATATCATTGTTTAGATTCTGGCTGTTGTAGTTTTCGTGCCTTTTTATTTGAGAAGAAGAAATTTTCACGGGTGAATCGGCATATTTGACATCTCCCAAATGAGTAGTTGCTGAGATAGCTCCAACTATACAATGAGCAGCAGTGAGGACTGAGCGACTTCCAATCAAAGATCCTCCGCATGAAAATGTGCCGTAGATCGTGTTTATCAATAAGAACGCCTGATGTGGAAATTGTCCATTAACAGCTGGGTCACCAGCAATGATACGACTATCTTCTCTAGACCTCAAGTCTTCTATGAAGGCCAATTTAGGATGAAGTGGTCCTCTATGGAAGCCCTGCACGAGGCCAACAGCGCACAGTAGAGCCAAAATTGTCTTCATTGTGATTGTATTCACTTATTGTACTTAACACTCCCTGAAGCAGTATGATGACATATGTTGCATTGCAGGGATATTTATACTAAATATCTTATCACATCAGTTATTTTTCAGAATTTCCCATATATTTCTTTTTTTAATTTAAGTAATCTGGTCGGATCAATTAATCAACTCACTGTTTTTTCCAAATCCAAAAGATTTGGAAAATACATAATCAATCAATTTTATTATAATAGGTACAAAGGTTTTTGCCTTTGAATGTTCATATCATAGTATTTAAAAAAACAAAAAGCATATTAAAGGAAATTTTGTAGTTCTGTTTTTTGTCAAAACACTATCAAGTAGGAAAAATATTTGACTTAGTTCTTTACTCAACATTTAGAAAAATCTGAGCCATGCCAAAACTAGCTCATAAACATATTGAAGTTTTCAGTACACTAGCATCAATACTTCCAATAACAAAACAATTGTTTTTCTAAATTACTATAAGTGTCTAAGTTGAACATATCTATTTATAGTCATATGTCAGTAGGGCACAACAACCAATTGAATTTAGAGTGATTTATACTATTTCCATACTAACGTATATTTTCTCAGTCATTCTTTCCACATGCCCAAATCACCGAAATTTACTCACATATCAACTGTCCAGTTCATAGTTTTTTTTGTAATATATTTATTTCTCTATACATTGTTATTTTATTGTATTATTTTTTCATGTCAAAGGTTTTTATAGCAGTTCATTGTATAAATTAATAAATAAATAACTTAACGAGCCGAAAATTTTGATTAATTGGCAACACACAAAATCAACGCCACTCTTCCAATTCCATAAACAAACTATTAAAAATTCACGGTTTCCTCTATTAATTAAATATACTGTTTTGGAAAAAATAACATGAATTGAACGGAACAATGACACCGTATGTCTTTAACAGTGTGATTATTTTTTTTTTTTTTTAAAAAGATATATCTGGGTTTTGTTATAAACCCAAATACAACCTTATACACCTTTCACAGTAAGCTAAAAGCTTGTGTCGTGAAAGGGGAGTTTGCCGGCACCTGGGATCGAACCCCGGACCCCTTGATCACAAGGCCGCGACTCTACCTCCAGACTACCGACGAACTCGGTACTATTGTATAGTATGTTTCACTTTCTGTAGTCTTTTGAAAGCATAATCAAAATAATGGCTTTTTCTCGAATATAAAACATTTCTACTTGTTGATTTATGCAGTCAAACAGTCTAGATATTTTTTTTAATAAAATGTTGAATTTTTAACTGCCATATCAATACAATGCTATACAGTAATTCTGGTTAGACCGCTGTTCCATACTTTTCCATCCCTGACCTCAGCAGAATGTCTTCTTCTCCAAAACCGTACGCGACAAATATATATTTTGCTATTATTTATTTATATTAGATAACATTGTGTAAACACTGCAATGTTGATACTTATCTTTGCCATATATTTCATTAACAATAATATTAAGACCTAACAAAATATCTGATTAATATCAAGTACATTGACTGTCGATATATGTACTAACAGGTACACCCCAATATGGAATATGTATTCTACTCCTTCCTGTCTTCTGTAAATAATACACTCGTAGTAATTAGTAATAATACACAGAAAGTAATAAATAATACATACATACTAGTGATGTAACGAATATTCGTATTCGCATTCGCGAATATTCGCATATTTCCAAGTATTCGCATTCGCATTCGTATTCGCAAAAAAATGTTTTGCGAATATTATTTTGGTAATAAAGTATCGGTTATTCGGTAAAAGTACCGGATACTTACCCGGTACATTGTAGAAAAAGATACTGCAAGAAAACATTCTTTCAGAAAACCGAGGAGTTTTGAAATATTTTAAATTCCTATACCATTTTGAAAATTCGGCGACGGGGGAGGGGGGGGGGGGGTAGAAATTTAAACGTTTGAGCAATTGTAGAAATTTAAGCAAGTCAATATTCGTTATTCGCATTCGCGAATGTCGGAAACAAATATTCGCATTCGCGAATATCCAAAAACACACATTCGTTACATCACTAATACATACATAGAATTTATGTAGGCAGAAAAACAACAGTATCAATTTGTGTATCATTCATTTTTGAAGGATTAACTATGTAACAATTTTGGGAACACTATTTTTCAAAAGAGTTTTCTACAATGCATCTCTGTTACTTATTGTATGATCGCGATCGATTTCAGCAAACCGTTGCCATTGGCGGGCAAAATAATACTACAATAGTATTATTATTTATTACCAGAAACACAAAATGGTGTTAGAATACTTTAACAGTTTTCCTATTAACAGCGTTACTTTGACTTTTCCTGTTTCCTACTAAAAGGAGATCCACAGCCAGAAAACATTTGAAACAGTAGTTCGACATGTTATTGTTATCATTTGTCATACAAAGACTATAATATACAATCAAACGATGTTATAAATTTTGCATACCTATAGTTTTACATAATATATCAAGGAAATAGCTTAACATTTATTTTATCTATCTATCTATACCATTGAGACATAGACCTACCACAAGAAGTCTACTCAGCAAACTAACTACTTATTTTAGTAAGTATTTATATAATTGAATACAAACTAACTACTTATGGTGTGAGGAAGCGCGGGCGTCCGAAAACCACGTGGCTTGATCACGTGGATCAAATTCTCAAGGACGGCCGCGTGTTGAGTAAGAGGAACTGACGTGGGTGTATGAGAAACTGTATGAATGTGGAGGAAACGAAGGAAGTGTGTAAAGATAGACCTGTTTGGCGTTCTGTTCTCTCTGCCTATCCCGCTTGGGATACTATATATCGTATATTATAATTGACACAAAAGGCAATCACATTAAGGATGGATAGTACATTTCATCGTTCACTAGATTGGACTTGTTGAATGGCTCATAGGTGATCTTTTACCAAAATACGTCTTCTGCAGGACACTCGATAACTTAGAGTCTATGTTTTCGGGGACTCCATCGTGAATGAATTAATCTGAAACTTTATAAAATTATTGAAATAATTTTGGCGGGCTACGCATGGTTACTAAATAGCATAAACTTTTTGATTAACTCGATATCTTATTTAAGATATGGGGAAATTTACAATGAATTAAATTCATCAGATTGTAGATATAAATTTAATTATACTATCAATTAATTATCTGGAAAATTAATTAATCTCACAATGGTTGTAAAATCTTCTTTTATCAAAATATATCTAAAATTATTATGAATTTCCCAAATCCTGTGTTTGATAAATCGATTAAACTGACTATTGAATCATCCTTAATTAACTTGTGCTGCCAAATCATATTGTCATACTGATTTAAATGGATTATGGTACAAAAAGTACTTTGATTAGAAGTCACTCCATCCTCATTGACGCTCATAACATAGATGGGACTTTCTCAGCAACTGCGTATTTAGGGAATGTCAATTATGCCAATTCATTTGTACAAATATTTTCTTCTCAAGTAAAAATGTATGAAAACTACAATTATCGGAATTAAAACAACGACATTGGTATCGTCACTCTCTCCAGCGCAGTTTAAGAAATATAAGATATCAAGGCAATTTCTTACAATGAAGGCTCCAGTAATACTTACATATTTGGATTCGAATACAGCGTTTTGAGTGGTTTCGGATTGACCTCGAAACTGTTGATTTATCTCTTGTTCTGATCTATGTGGGTGTAGGTACAAGTGATACCTAAGTCTGAATGCAACGACACCTACACAGCACAGGTTGTTATTGAATCTATTATCTGTATAGTCGGAGGTGAGACTACTCAACAAGGAACATGCAATGGTGACAGTTGTGGTCCATTGATTGTTAAAGAAAATGGAAAAGACTTGCTGATCGGTGTTGTCAGCTTTGAACATAGAGCAGGTTGCGACACCCATCACCCTAATGGATTCGTGAGGACCAGCCACTTCGTGAAATGGATCAGTGATAACATGCCATAATATGTTTCAAATGTATGTACAAACTAAAGCTTCTGTGTACTTAAACACTACTACTAATAGTAGTAGTAGTATAATAACATTATTATTTTTTTATATCCTTACAAAAGAAGTTAAGTGTATAATGTAGTATAGATAATAATATATCAGCTCCAACCTTTCATTGCTTTGTCTAATGGTAAATATATTTAAGATTAAGTTTATACTATTACTTGTTGCTTTTTGTGAACAAGTTACGTTAATACCGGTGCTCAGTATAGTTGGTATCTAGTATCTGCCTTAAAATGCTCTCGGCTTATAAGAATCTGATAAAAAGAACAACAACTTTATGTTGTTTTTCTAGAAAGTACTTCTATATCTACTGGAAGTTTGTAAAAATACCTTTGCGTATCCTTTTATTCCGATAAATCCAAACAAGATCCTATCTGCTTTAGGGTACTCTAGTTTTAATAGTTATTGTATTTTAAGACTTTTTTGACTGTTTTTACAGGTTTTTGCATATTTTTAATGATAATTAATGTAATATTGTGTATTTCCACATTTATTTTACATTTGAATTCTTAAATAGTGATCATAAATTTGTCAAAGCTTCGAATAAAAATACAATAAACAAAGTATTAAATGATGTTTTAAATACCTACCATTAGAGAACATTTTGACGAAAATGTGAACTTATTTTTACGAGTAGAACAAACTTCGAACGCGATCACGAAGAAACTGCAACATTATTATCGATGTTATTTTTTAAATTAACCATTGTATGAGGTCACATATGAAACTATCATTTAGAAAAGACAATGTCACCTGGGTTACGGGTTCAAGTTTTATCCAAGGAACTACTAGATATAGTATTTTTTACCATTGCATTTTTTATTATTGATATTGACGACGTCCCTAATTGAGGATAATTTGATGACAAGTCAAACTAAAATAGTATGGAAGGTGTTTGATGTATTTTAAATAATTCAAATTTAACAAAATTCCGATGTGTCAAAGTAAAATAAAATGCATCTGTAAACTTTATCGGTCCCCAAACCAAGCAAGTAGGACACCCTTGTATACCTTTTAGTAATGTATATATTAGTTTTTTTTTCTTATATAGTCGCATTCGATCGCAGATTAAAAGATTGTTTCAGTTGGAAAAAATCGCATCTTTTGTCTTTTTTTATAAGTACTGATTACCTACTCATATAAAATTGTTATATAAAAATAAGGAAAACATGTATCATTCCAAATTATTGTGTATAATTGAGGTCGTAGAGGTTTGAAAATTGAAATGTGGGGTGTTCTTTGAAATTGTGTTATAATAATGAAGAAATCATGAATTATCTCAAATTCCTAAACTAAATTAATAATTTGGCGATGGTAGGTAGAAATTTTGAGTATTGACTTCTATCCGTATAAAAAATTATGAAAATCCGAGAGCAAAAAATATCGCTATAATACGTGTATTATCTTGTGAAAACACGAGTTCGTTAATTAAACAAACAAACCGCAATGCAGAAAATAAGGACACTAAACAATCATTATACCTATAATATTTTATACTACCTGATAACCACATAGGTTATGTAAAAATCCTATATGCTATCATACAAAACACTTTCTGAATTAATTACAAAAATAATCATATACGTTGCCGATTAATAACCATACACGTTTAAGTAGGTACCTATTATATGTTTATCAACTCTTCAATTTTAGTCCTCAAATCGTATTTATATCGGTGATTCTACATTTTTGATCCACAATAAAAACAGCTATTGGCTTACTATTCGTAATACTCCATTTTACATGCTATTCCGTATCAGAGATAATGCCATCTGCAATTTACTTTCACTAGTCGCACCATAGACATGAGTCTGTGGGCAGTCTCTTGAACTCTACAATATCTCATCAGAAACCCCGATCGGAGAACCATGTCTACACAATGCAACATTGTGTAGAATCTAATCGGAAGAAGTGAGAAAGGTGTCCCAACGCTTACGAATTGGCTCAAGGCTGGCTTAAATGATCACTTTCGGTGTCCATGGACAACGCTCACCAATTCCACCAGATCTCACATTTCAGATCTCAAAATTTGAGATCCCAAAAAGATGGTTGCTTCTAAGCTTTGCATAAAGCGTCTCTCGATTGGTGGACCTTACATCGTGACAGTGAGAATGGTGGAATTGGTGAACGTTGTCCATGGACACCTTTCTCACTTCTTCCGATTAGATTTTGCACAATGTTGCATTGTGTAGACATGGTTCTCCAATCGAGGTTTCTGATTGGTTTTGTCATCTGCACCCAAATCCGGTTAAACAATAAAAAAATAGTAAATATTCTAAACATTTCTACAATATCTGTTTCAGAATATGGAATTTCAATCTTACCAATTTGTTTAGACTGCTTCAATAATTATAATATTATGAAATGACATATTCATACAATTTATTATTATTTCATAGTAAAATTTCCGGAAAATAGAAGATTTACCACTTTTTTAAAAGATTTCTAGTGTCCTGAAAGGCTGGTAATCATGAAACAACCTATAATACATTTTTCATCTTTAATTTAACGACGAAGTTTACAAAAGTGCTCACATTATATTCCACGGCAAACTCATATAATGTCGTCCATTTGGATGGTTATGACAGTTGGAAATCAGCGTCTCATGAAGGCATCCCTGCAAACAAGGTCTGAGGTTTAGTGGAATTTTTATCATTTTTATCAAGATATTAAAATTTTATGAAGTCTTATAAATATTTCATAAAATATTAATGATAATTCGTGATAAACCTTATAAAAATAGAGTTCCATTAAGAAAAGTAGTTTTGAAAAACAGCCTAACTGGTTTTTATATAAAAAAATAATGTTTTGTTGTTTATCTCAACTCATATCCGGGCCATTCATAAAAGAGGTCATTCAATTTGCCATTTCCGCTTTATGACCGGAATAGGTCGCGTTACTCGTGCGAGAATAACCGGAAGTCATTTCGGAATACCTAATATTTTGTATTTGAAGACGGAGTAATTTATTTAAGTAATTCTTAATAATTGAATATAGTTTGGATACAATACGACAACAATTTCTAAAAATAATCCTTGTAGTTTGATTTATCAACAAGAGTCAGTTTTCAGTTGATACATTATCGTTTCTTTTTTTAGCATTGTGAGATGTATGGCGCAAAGTAGCTCGATCTTTTTTATCGTAAAAGTAACACAAATTCTACATTTTTAATGTTGGAAAGATAAGACAAGCAATAAACCACCGATCAAGAAACAAATGTATATGATTAGTAGTTGATCGCTTGCCTAATTTGATCCACGTTTATGGATGAAAGGTTTTCATTCAACAATATTGCATCAAAAGATTAACTTAAAAGAAAATAGCTATATCCAGTGAAAGAGGTACTGTTATATATTATCTAACTATAAAAATGACCACTCAATTGTAAAAATACATAATAATACATAAAAATTATCATCTTTATAGTTTTTTTCGATCTTTTGACATTTTAATATAAAACCACGTAAAATATTGTTATTTTTTAATTAACTTCTTTCAATGTTAACCTGATTATGAATACCTTAATTTTTTTAGATTATAATTTTGTTATATTTTCGATATTTCTTCCGTACTATCATATAAAACTAAATAAACCATAAAAAAACGTTTGAAATTACTTCATCTTCTTTTAAGTGTATTATACAAATTCTTGGATAATCCAAGTCAATGCGAAATATTTATACTAAAAACTCGGGCGCCTACTGCATGGAATGGCTGGCAATTGCGATAGTAATAATAATATATGAGATCGTAAAAACAGAGGAAATTATATTTTGATTATCAAATGTCACTGAAGAATGAAACTGAAAATATACACATACTCGTACCTATGTACCTACTTTACATTTTTTTTTTCTCTCGTTGGCGCTAACGAAATAAAGATAATGGGATGAAGTAATGAGTAGGTACCCTTTTTTGCGAATATTCGTACACAAGAACGAGAATATTATGCCCTGTAAATCCAGTTGTGTTAATACGTATAGATATGAAACTTCTTATTTGATTTTATTTCGCATTTCTGTTCTAAGAATTATGTCAAGTTTGCATGTAATATACTCGTAGAATATTTCAAATATTTCTAATTGATGATACCTATCTTTTGTGTGATGATTGATATATTTTTCTATATAATATATAAGTGATATCAATCACGTACTGTCGATATTATAAAAGAACTTTTACTAGAGATACATAAGTCAAATTTAATATAACCTCACATTGATATTAATAATAATAATAAAAATCTTTATTGCACAAAAAACAAACATTATTAAAATATAAACATTGTAGATCTTAGACCAGACAATTTGTGCAATGGGCCAGTTTATCGCAGAAGCGCGATATCTTCCAACTGACACATGTTGATATTACAGATTTATTAAATGAATAACGATAAAATCACTTTCTTTCGAAAATAAAAAAAAGAGTGGAGTAATAAAATGTATAAATAAAACAGAAAATAAATACATTTACATGAAAACTTTTTCAAAATCCATCAGAAATTGTTACGTCCAACGTTGGAAAAATACGTTAAAAATACCTTACATTTATAGACATTATGATTATTTTTACAAAGCGAAATGAAAACATTATAAAAACATCCCTTGAGCAAATACTTTCTTCTATGAGAATATTATATTATATTTCAGAATACCTTAGCGAACAAAATATTATATTTTGCCAAAATAATCTTGTAAAATTATATTTTCTCAGAATTTGTACCTATAAATTATTTTCTTTTTTTAGTACTTCTTAATTTTCAGAGCTTCTTATTGTTTAAAAATAGCACATTAATAAAAATCCTGTACGACATAATAAGAAAATATTTTTTTTTTTTTTTTTTTTTATTTATTTACTATTCAATTCACGGCAAACATTGCCATTTACAAGATATAAACATATATAAACATACAAACATATTATTTGGTGTTAAGTTATTCATATTTATAACCCAAGTGATAACAAAAAAAAAAGCAACCAGATATTATTAAAACAAAAGTATAGGTACCTAGGTACTATATATATATAGACAACCAAAATAGTAGGAATCCATATGGAACAGTCTCACAATACTGCAAATAATAAAAAAAAAATATATATATATATATAATATGTATATCTGAGTATCAGTAGGCAAGCACTTGTAACAACAACCAAGAGGAGCAAAACTGACCAATATCAATTTGGTAGGTACTTCTATAGGTATGCACCTGCAGCACAAACCCGGCTCTCACTATGTACTCGCCTACACACCGATGCATTATACTTACAATTACATATAGCATACAAATAATACAATATTATAATATGACAAACAAAATACAGTATGAACCGGCTTATGCGGTTCAGGGAATAAAAAAAAAACACTTAACTATTTACATCATAAAATATTTTAAAATTATTATACCTATCCATTACTATAAAAATGCTTTAATAGAACTTAAAGATTAAAACACTTTGAAAAATCAAAATTCAAACAATCAATCAATGTACATGGAAATCAGATTATCTTCCAAACAAAAACAATTTAATGAAAAAAACAATAAAAAAAAAATAATCTTTCTTTATAGGTACCAACAAATATCAAACCAAACAAATAACTAAAAAACATATATATATATATATATATATATATATATATATATAGTTTAAAGGCCTTCCCTTCCCCATCCTGAAAATTATACTATACCTACATGTAAAAATTACAAAGTTCAAAATTTATTTTGACCAAGCATTCCTTTCTTTCCAATCAAAAATTAAATATTTCTATCTGGCGATACATCAAGATTAGGACCAAACATATCCCTCAACAGTTTCCTAAATCTGGCGGGACTAATATTAAATACATCTATATCACTCAAAAATTGATTACCGAGGCGATGTAACCGGGGCGCTATTGTATTTCTAATATAATTTGTGTTGTGATTGTTACAAAAAAAGAGCTCACGGCTTCTTGTACTGCGGCTAGGTACTCTATATTGAATGAGATTACACAAATCAGGGCTGTCAACAATATTATTTATAATTCTATATAAAAAAATAAGATCGTTAATAATTCTCCTATCACTTAAATTTTCCAGCTTGAGGTAAGATTGCAACATATCATAGTTTAGTTCGTTTCTAGAAAAACCCAACTTGTAATTTACGAATCTTAGAAATTTTCTTTGGATTCTGTCTATATTATTTACGTGTGTATTATAGGTGGGTGACCATATAGGAGTATTATATTCTAACTGGCTGCGAACTAGAGAACAGTACAAAAGAGTCATTGCGTGGACGTTCTGAAAATCGCACACTGTTCTAAGAATGAAACCAAGGGTTCTCATCGCTCTTGCCGTCATCTCGGTAATGTGATTTACAAATGACAACTTTTCGTCGAATATGACGCCTAGATCGTATACCTCAAAAACACGTGCAACACTATTGCCATCGATTTTATAATCAAAATCGATCATATTTTTTGATCTACCGAATCGGATAAACTGACATTTTTCAACATTAAGAAACAAGAGATTTCTATGACACCATGAGTTAATTTTGTTTAGATTGTCCTGGATCAATTCGCAGTCACGAACCGTTTCAATTTTCTTAAACAATTTCAGATCATCGGCAAATAGCAGAAATTCTATACCTTTCAACTCAACTGTAATATCGTTAACAAAAATCAAAAAGAGAATTGGCCCAAAATGGCTTCCTTGCGGCAATCCGCTTGTTGCTGCGAATACAGGAGAATAAGCTTCCTTTATTTTAACGCGTAATTTACGATCTTTCAAATAACTTTCAAACCAGTCAAGCAACGTACCCCTTATACCAATTTTTGACAATTTCCTAAGTAGTATATTATGTGATACTTTGTCAAAAGCTTTGCGAAAATCTAAATAGATACTATTAACCTGGAAACTCAAAGAGAGTCCATCTGCAATATAGCTCTCATAGATTGAAAGATTTGTTAAAGTTGATTTTCCCGACATAAACCCGTGCTGCTCAGGCTCAATAATGCACGATATATACGGTAAAATTAAATCCAATACGAGTGATTCATACAGTTTAGCAAGTGACGCCTGTAGACAAATTGGCCTGTAGTTTGATATGTCACTTTTGTCACCCTTTTTGAAAATTGGGGTAATGTTGCCAATTTTCCAAGTTGTTGGGAAATGACCCTTCTCAAGCGATTTGTTAAAAATACATGTTAACGGTACTATCAAGGCATCTACACATTTCTTTATAAATATAGGTGGAATGCTGTCAGGACCAGCAGCCTTCTTTGTATTCAATTTTAATATTTTTGATCTAACACTATCAGCCTGAATCTCACAATGGGTCAAATTAATTGATTTGCTATAATCATTACAAGATATATTCACCACCGCGTTGTCTTCTTCAAATACATTCTTGAAAAAATCCGAAAAAAGATCTACTGTTCCCTGCAAATCATTCACTCTTGTCTGTCCCAGGAACATATGTGCGGGATAACCAGAAACATCATTGCTCAGAGAGTTTTTAAATTTCCATAGACTTTGTGAGTCTACGGTCAATGATTCAGCTCTTTTGATAAAATTGTAGTAACATTCCGACCTCAAGTTGCTGCATCTACTCCTCAACCTTGTAAATTCCTCATAATATCTGTCTTCCCTGGTTTCCTTGTATTTTTTGTGTGCAATCTTTTTTTCAGTGATAATTCTTTTTAACTCTGATGAAAACCATCTAGGATATGAATCAACTTCATACTTTTCATATGGTACAAACAGATGTATTGTCTCATAAAGAATACCATAAAATGCAGCAACAATAAACTCGATATTGTCATTTTGAAGAAAAGTCCAGTCGCACTGAAAAAGATGTTTTACTGCTTCGCTATAGTTCCCCCTCTGGTAGTTATATGAGTAAGTTGGACTCTTCTGTGGTTCTTTTGTTTTGAAAAACATTTTAGCAAACAACGGTGGGTGGTATGCATCCGCGGGCAACAACTCTTCATCTGCACGTTCCACACATATCTCTCTGTAGTTTGACAAAACCAAATCTAGTAAGCGGTTTCGTTGATTGTAAATGAAATTATGCTGAGACATACCCAGGAAATAAACAGTTTCCAGTATCTCCTGTGCTCCTTCATGACTATCCTCATTTAAATGTGGTACGTCCGTACCAGGAGACCAAACGATTCCAGGTAAATTGAAGTCACCAAAAAGGCAAAATTTAGCTTGAGGATACCTGGAATATATATATATAGATTATATATATAGAATAGAAAACAAAGTGCGCTTCACAACTGACATTATTTTATTAATATTTCTAGTGAGTGGATACTAAACTGTCAGTTATTAATATTTTCATGAAATTCATGTCTCTATTTGAATAGTTAATTTTACATATTTTCGATCGACTTTATGAATATATCTTCTTTACATATTAACTCTACATAATTTTCTTCATTGATCCCTAGAAATCTTTTTGTGAATGTGTCGAGAAAGAAGTTTCTTCAGTTCAGAGTATTTCATTTGAGAATACATAATATTTTTTTTGTATGACATTAAAAAATAAGAAAAAAACAAGTTTAATACATACCTTATTAATGATGTAGGTACTGAAAAAAAATATTGTGTTATTTTTTTGATACAATTTTGACAATCCCAACAAGATTATATTGGAACATTCAGCCTTTTATGAAACTTGTATAAGACATTTTTTGCTATTATTTCAAATCTAATATGCGAACCCTTTTCATGTACTGTTTTTTTTCATGTTTTTAAATTATAAACCTTTTCTTACCTGTGAAGGAAATTCTTTGAAGTTTTTGACTGAAAAGAAATTGTTGCAGATCAGTTTCATAAAAGCTTTTTTTCTATTTCAATAAGGATTTTGACTTCAGAAAATTTTGACGATTCATATCTCTACTTTTTGAGGTAGCAAAATATGTAAGCTTAGTGTTAAATTTTAAGTTTAAGTTGAGAACCCATATGTTTAAAGTACAAAAGATTTAATATGAATTTTCTGAATTAATATTGAACTCCATATAAAGCACAGCTATTATTGATAAAACTCATATGATTCTTATCTTATATTATGCCAACATCTCGAGGTTTCGCAGCCACGAAACCGAGTCATCCAACTGTGTGTGTAATGAAGTGCATTCAACCAGCCCTATAGGTTTATCATTATTTTGTAACACAAGAAAAAGAATCTTTATTGTTATTCATCTTTATTTTACCTATGAGAAATATCGAGATAAATATAATTTTAATTACCTACATATTAAAAAACTTAGAAAAGGGGTGTGCAGATCAAAAGAGTAGATACATCTGATAAAGTTTAATTTATCGACCGATGGTTCTTGGTGGAAGTTCATATTAATAGTTTATTGATAGAACAAGATATTACGTAGGTACAGTTATTCCACTGTTCACTTTATTAATTTTGCGAGCCGGCTTTTAAGAAAGTAAAGTGTTACTTAATTTTGTTCATAATTTTTTTTTATTATTTATTTATTTATATGTATACATAGGACAGCAATTCAATTATAAAACATAAAAATGATATTTGAAAATATACAAAAATAACAAAATCTGGCCCCAGACAGCACCATAGAGCTGGTATTAGGGGCTAGAAGATCTTCAAATGAATTTGTCTTCTATAAAGCACATAATTTACCTCTTGTTTTAACACAAAATTAATGCTTATTTCCTATTTTTAAGTAAAATAATAAGTATTATTGAATTTATAGCATTGATTTTATTAGGTCAGGTATAGATATTCCTTCATTAATGACATTGAGAGATAAACGTATCTAGAAAAGTGAAAATATATTATGGAGATTTCTTCATAATGTCCCCATATTAAGTGATAGAATCACATTTTATCGACACAATATCCCATCTTAAGGATTTGGGATATCACTTTTATTACCCATTCTTAGTAAATTTTATAAGGATACGAAGGACAGCAGATGATAATATTGAGTAAGTGTATGGGAAGAATTACTTACCTCTATCTAATATATTCCAAAATCTAATATATTCTTTTTGATATACATCTTTATAAATCTACATAATATTACATTACGCCATCTCCCACAACCGGGGTAGCTAGTAAACTGACTGCACAGAATATTTAGAGTAGATAAAACCATAAAACCAAGGAAACAATACAGGACAGACAAGTATTAAACGCACTTTAGGGCGAAGCATTAATGAGTAGTTTTACGACAGTGATGAAAGCGAAAAGTGTATGCAGGGATAGGAGTAAATGACGATCGATCATACTAAGATTTAAAAATAATTACAGGTTACGGAATTCGGCATTTGGAATAAATTTATTACACGGTTTCAAATTTCAATTTGAGATGCATAAATTATTTTATATTATTTTGAAATATTCATCAGAGAGAAGTTAAATTGTTAATGTTGTTCTCAAAATTATTTTACGTCAAAGGCAAAAACATTATAAATAATAATATAAATAATATAAATTATGAATTCTGAAAATGTTGATTTATTTAAAATATTACTTTAAATTGCAAATGTTTTAAATTGTTGAGAGCAGAAGGCGTATCGAATTAGATGAGAATTTACATTACCCTATATTTTGCTAATCAATATGAAGCGTCGAGAGGAAATATATATAAAAAAGCAAAGATCTTCTTCTTTCTCGTAATGTAGATCATCAATCTGTTAGTTCAGAAGTTGATGCCTCTTGTGGTGCTGAAGATCAGCTGTCTTTTCATCTTTTTGGTGGTCTTCCTCGGGACGTGAACCGACTTGTGTTTCCTTAGCAGCTATATGTACGATTCTGTTTTCAGCCATCCGTACATGGTCTCCAGAATCGTCTTCTTTTCCTACTTGCGATGTCCTCCGTGTTGCATATGTTCCTAATCCATTCAAGAATCATAACACCTTCTGAACAATAGGGTCTTTAGCCCTGTCTCGAATACCTCCACACTATCCAGAGTTCGCAAATCATAAGGAATTTCGTTCCACAGCATCGAACCAACCACACAGAAGGCACGGTCATCATAGTTATTGACAGAGTCTGTATAAGCAGACCGACCATAATGATATTATATTGACGATGAATTCGTTTACTTTACGTGATAGTAGGTGAATTGTGACGTTGAATTTGATAATTCATCCAAAATTTGAAATTATTTTCACCAATAATTTCCTAAAATTTGGATAATTGGAGACTTCTTCGTGTTACTATAAAAACAGTGTGGGTGGTGTGCCTCATCGATGAATTAATTTTCTGAAATAGATGTTTTATGAATATTTACTTTTCACAGGACATACAAAAACCGAATCGCTGTAAATTTTCATATAAATGACTATTATCAGTTATCATTGTCGTTGGTGAAATACAAATTCGTATTATGGAAGTACAACCAAAATATAAAAACGACTCTTAATTTATATTTACAAGAGTTATGGTAGGGCAAAAGTTCAGTATAAATTCAGTTCACAAAATTTCCCCATAATTATAATTTAACATTAAGCGAGTATAATATTACATCATCGCCTCATTCGTCTTGTATAATAGACTCTTTAGATTGATTTATTGATCATCAAATACCAATAGTTAATAATAAATTATTATCGACTCATTCCAAGTCCTATCTCTCTCTCAGATATAAATGGTTGGACTGTGATAATAAAATAATCATTGCTTCGGAATAAAATACCACTTTACACCAAATACTACAATCATTTTCATCCGATATTGAATTTGAAGTATAATAAACGTTTATATCCCCCATTCTCTTAGTCAATGCGTACCTAGTGGTAGTTCAAGTAAGAGTGAAGTTTTATTTCACTAAGAGCTATTTTTTGAGTTGTCACATTTGTATATGCTGGTCATCCCACTTAATCGAAAAATTCGTTATAAGTGGGGACTATCAATTTATTCTTACTTTCATAAAAGTTGAAGGTGACTGTTTATTTATACCCTACCTGCTATCAGCAAGTAGGCAGGCTAACTTAAAGATAATAAATATTGTTGCCATTAATATAAACATAAACAAAAAATCTTTATCTATAAGAAAACAAAAACATCCCTTTTACTTTTTGGAATATGTACTTCAAGGATAAAAAGTGGTTTTCAGGTGAAAAAAATAAGAACCTTTCTGTTTTTATTTTTAGTAAAAAGTCATTAAAATGATGAGGAGGGTTGCAGATCAGATTACACTTAAGAAGTGTCTAGAAGGGACATTGTTGTGAAGATAAATTGATTTAAAAACTCCTTCATGAGAGGGCTTAACTCAGTCGCCGATAAGTGCCAAGATATTTTCGCCTCGATGCTCGGTTGACACTAAATGTTTTTTACGTAAGAGATGAGGTAATTAATCTGTCGAGTGACTGGAAAATTTGGGGAAAATATACGACTTGAATTTTATCTGATGATCCTGTATACTTTTTGTCTTTTTTAAAAGCTGCTTTAAACAGTCGCTTGCACTAAGTAAAAAGTAAAACTCGATAGTGCAAAATGGTTATTGCAACAAATTTCTTATAACGAGTAAAGTTTATTGTTCCAAAAAAAATATATGTATTACGATTTATTTCACATTTTTTACAACAATGGTATCATTATCACATGCCAGGAGAAGGCTACAAAATCGTGAAAAACTTGTCATTTTTTATATGGAAAGCCTCAATGCTGATTAAATTACTTAACAATATATTAATATATTTTTAGGTGAATTTCAAGCTTATGTGGATGTATGAAACATTATGGGTTTTTCCTTTTGATGTTTCAAGAGTAAAGCTCCTATATCATCCAGACTCAACAAAACAAAAGAATTATGAAACATCTGTTCTTCGTATCAAAAAACTGCAGAGTAATTATGGACGTTTCATAACCGTAGAAGATATTGTATTCTTTTAAAGTTATAAAAAATTGAAGCGAATTTATTGATTTTTCTCAAACAAGTGTTACTTAATAACTCGTTATAACCGATTTCGGCTCTAAATTAAAATTATTTGTGAATTTAATGAGTAACAAATTATCTTCGTATCATCTGTTTGGACGTGAAGTTTATGGTGAAAAAGCTTAGAATTTTTAATGACCAATAGATTTTTTATAAGAAAAAACTACTACATAAATAGATAGAAAAATATGATCATTCAGCACATTTGCAAAATTTAACGATGGGGAAAATAAAATAAACTCTATTTTTTTAATTTTTTGACATTTTTCAGTTAATTTAAAAACAATATGCAAAAAGGGCAACAATTTTTCATACTGAATATGCAAATATATTTTTCGGTGCTAATAAGAATCTTTTACTATATGGAAAATTTTATCGCTTAGGTATTTGAAAATCATATTGCTGAAATTTAACTCTTGCTTGCTTTTTGCAGGATACTTGTAAAAATTTGCAGAAAAAATGAGGACATTATTATTAATTATTATATAACTTCACTCAATTGTTTGTTGGGAGGATGATATTTATTTATTTATTTATTTACGGCTAATTAGCCTTTTACAAAATATTTTTTTTACATAGGTACAATATCATAACAAAACAAAACATAGGTACCAAACACAATATTAATAAATCAATATTACAAACATATATAAAAAAACATGGTTAGGTATATAAATTATTATGGTTTGATTTATATACTATAAATTATTTATAAGGTTTATTTACATCTGTTACTTTTTTAAAAAATTGCAATTTATGAAACAAATAATAAATAGTAAAAATACATTTTATTATACATGGAAAAAAACAAAATTTATAATTAATAATATAGTGTAGTGTAAACTTTGTAAGTCGAAACCAGGTCACTATATATAATTAAATATTAAGTAAAACTCAAACCAATTGCGTAATTCAATAATAAATAACCCTTTCATTAATAAACACAGAGTTTTACAAAATAAACGTCGATTCAATCAAGTATACTATCTATCTATCTATCTATCTATACCATCACGGCATATCCCACAAGTGGGGTAGCCAGCAGACCAGCTGCATATAAAATATGCAAGCTGTCTTCTCCGTGCCAATATAAAATCAAGACATTCAGGATGGGTGGCAAACCTCATCGCTGAATTTAAGATGTAAAATGTCTTATTTTTTCGAACACCTGCCTTTTACAGGACACTCGAAAACTTATGGAGAAGAGTGGGAGACCAATTCTTTACCGGGTTCTCCACGGGATTATACTATAACTAGTATACTATAACTAGTATATAAATGTCTCTCAACTGTTACATTGTAAATCTATCAAAAATAAGTGAAATTATAATGACTTGTATTCTATTTATATCTTAAAATGACTTCACTTACGTAATCAGCTTTTCCAAGAAGAAAGATCTTATTCTGCTGAGCCCTTTCAATTATAAATCAAAATCAATGACTTTTCAATAATTATGAGTAAAACTTCAACTTGATTTTGTTATTTCACATGTATTCTTATAAAAACATTCAGAATTAATTTAATTTGCTATCGACTATCGATTTTTGTAGAGTACCTCCTATTCTATTTTGACTCGAAATAAAATAAGATCGTTCCTAAATTGTATAATTAAGTTCACTTGAATTAACATTCGTATTATGTATGATATTTAAGAGTTTATAGAATACTAATGTAGACTAACTAAAATTGGAACGTTTCTATTTTAGTTAGTTCACCCTAAAAATGAAATAGAATCGGCCGTAAAATGTATCTTAAATTGAATTTGAATTTCATTTAGAACGTCTAAAACAACGTCTACAATTCTGAATTCAGTATTCTATATAAATAATTGAGAAATGAAATTAGAAATAAGCTATACAAAAAACATTAGTAATATTGATAGCTGTTCTATAAAAAGCTTTAATTGTTTGTATTGAAATGTACTTTTTGTGTGACCTTCAATATACTGTTGTAATTTTACTATTGTCCGTGTTGAAATATTTATATAAATGTATATCGTGATACTGTAATCTATTACGATAGTTTCAAGTAGTCTTTTAAAATAACTCTTTCAATTAAATTTCATATAAACTCAGTATTATACACTCTAAGCTTATGTACCTATAAAAATATTTCAGTTGTTTCTGCATGATAATTTTATTTTCCAAGAAATTTGATAAATTTATTTATTCCCTATGATTTCTTCCTGTTTAAAATAAGTTTTTTACGAGATGGTTTGATATTATAGTAAGTTCAATAGTGCACTGTGGCAAATGGTCTTTCACAATATGGGGAATCATGTTTAAGATAATGACAACTTCTCACAGTTCTATTAACTAGCTGACAGTTCTTTTAACTAGTTTAAAGGAAGCAAATGAAGTATTTAAGTTTAGACCAATATGGCGTGCAGAGTGTCTTCCAAGTGGTATCACCGATTCAGCTATGCGGGCTGAGATATTATACCATTGAATATATAAGGCCAAAATGCCAAATGCAGAATACGTCCTTCTGTATCCATGGCTACCCCACTGGGATACGGGATGAGGGTATAGTAAAGTACAGTTCTAAATAAAACCTTTAGTTAAAATATTTTTTTTCCTTTTTCGTTCAAATTATACCTACCTGTTTTTCTTCGTTACTTTAATAGTACATATTATATATTTATATACTCGAATTAATTTTTGTTAAAAATGATATATAATTTACTTAAAAAATGTAGTAGTACAGAATATGTATGAGAACATTAATTTATATTAGAGTCGGATATAAAAGCAATTTCACAAAATAATAATTCGTTTGGCCGTCATGTCATGAAAGGTTAGAAATATATTTTTTTTATTACTGCCGTATTCATAATGATCTTTTTTTATTAAATGAAATGATAATTACAACATGAAAAAGCACTGAAATATTATGAAATTATGTTTCATTTTCTTTTGACGTGCGGTTCAACACTCGAGGTCATTAGAGGTTTTCAACGTCTTGTAAAAAAGATTTATTTATGAGGTACAATGAAAACAAAACCGTGTGTATAAAAATATGATATTTCTGAGACGAAAAACATATTAAATTAATATTTATTTATTTATTTATTTATTGATACATCAACGGCCAACAGGCCTTTTAAAAGTAAGGTTGGCACAATACAAAACATAACAATAATAAACTTTTCTTAACTATACAAATTAGTTTGACATAAATATTATCGAAAAGATGGTAACAAAATAAAAAAAAAACCCTATCAAATAAAAAAACAGTAAAATTGGTGTGAGCAATATGAAAGATTATTATTAAATTAAAAACACAGTTTAATTCCTGAAAATGTAGTCATATCATTAAGTATTGTTTTGTTGCTGAAGATGACTATATTGTAGTTAAAAACGTTATAACAATTGAACAATTCTCACAGTTGGAATTAAACGATATTCTTAATTTTATAATAATCTTTTATAATGCATTTTTACAACGTTACGCTCGAAAATATAGAATACTATCTGACCCGGCAATACATTATATATCGACCGGAGTTGAAAATGATTGAATTACTAATATCGCTTTTAAAAAATAGGGGTTGATGGTAGAAAGGTGGAAATTTAAGGCTGTTTGTATTTTTTAATGTCTTACTATAAAAAAATAAAATTGTCCGAAAAAAAAGATCGTGGTGGACCACCCTTGAAAAAGATGTTGGCCGATTCTCAGACCTCCCGATAAGCACACAAAATTTCATCAAAATCGCTCCAGCCGTTTTGGAGGAGTATGAAACAAACACCGTGTCACGAGAATTTTATGTATTAGATTCATATACTAAATATGTTTTATTTTAGTGAAACATATTATCTGTTTAAGCTACGACAGCATAAAAGATAATTATATTTTTGCTGTGTAAAATGTGCTAGTTGATAAATTGATAATTAATGAACCTGAAGGCCAAGTAAATTATTGCAGAATAATTGATCTTAGGCAACCTTTTAATTAAAGTAATTGATATTCTTTTTTACATAAGTCAATAAGTAACAAATCCATCCACATTCAAAATCTTATAAAACATTATACACATTCAATTCAAATAAACGAGATTTGAAACATGTTTTTAGGTGGCAGACCTAATAAAAATTCAGTTCGAATACATAGTCACATGAGAAAATGTCATGTCAATTCTTACTGAATGCGGATATTTTTAACTTCCAATATGATCTAAACAGAATACAACCTTTTAAAAATTGGTATATGTTAGAATATATTTATAAATCGATTCTTTTCAACGATATTCAATCATAAAATTTTCACTTTTCCTGCCATTATTATTGGTTTCTTTTCAAAGAGTTTTTCATTTACATCATGTGTAGAAACTATTTATAGAAACGATATGAAAGTTCAACTATTTATAGTCACTACTAAGTGAGCCCTCAAGGCAATGTAATAATGCTCGTAATATACTGCGTGTGTCTCTCAGAAAGCCTTAGCTGAATATTAAACATATTTACAAACTTGTAAGTACATTTATAAATATATATCCATTTCAATAGCAGTTTCATAACTTGAATGAAAAAATCGTGACTTCTAAGAAAACTTTAATAGGGATTTTAATTAATTAATTAATTTATATATAATAAAACATACGGCTTACGCCTTTAAAACACAGTAACAACAAATAATTGCATAACACCACCATCGTATCAAATTAAAATTCAAAACAAAAATAAAACATACTGTATAGATTTGTAATAGATTTTTATGTTTATGATATACAAATGGGCACTGCCATCAATGGCAGTATTTATATTATATCTTTTTCTCTCGCAAAAGTAAAAATCGATTAAGGAATGAGGATATAAGGAAGTTACAGGATAAGCAAATGCGAGAAGATTGGTGTCTGTAGTTCATGATCTCATGTTCAATGGCTTACAACAAAATTTTGTATCTTACTTTCTGACCAACAAGAAACAGTGCAATCCTCTTTAACTCGTCTTTTGATCCTCATCTCATATTCTTTATTTTATTTTAAAGAAATATTTATGCCATGTTTTCTCAAATTTATGTTAGTCAAAATAATTTACTAAAATCTTTGTTTATGACAGTTTCAATACAATAGCAATATGTCATTACACAATCTTAGAAAAATTTTCAACATCAATATTACATAGGTACTTGCAACAGTGACGGGTCGAAAGTTTTCATACTGGATAGGCTAACTCTCAATAATTGATAGGTATAAATAAGCTATGACCATGAGGAATACAAAGTACGTAAGGTGAAAACAATATTTCCATTTCACTTCAAAAATCAAATGCAAAAATTTAATGATAAAAAATATATAAAATTTGACCTAATGTTACTATTTAATTTATTTATTTATATTAAGGCGCATTACAGATGTTCAATATACATTATCAGTAAAATTAGCAAATGGTCACCTATCCAAGAAATGACAGTGCCCAATGTTGCTTAACTTGTGTGATCGGACGAGGGCCGGTCAAAACAATATTATGTGATCTACGTAACATCGTAAAAAGCTGGGTTTTGATTCTTTCCTTATTTCCGTTATATTGCATGTATCTCTATAATATTATGTCGTATAACGTAACTGAGTATTGGTTGAATGCTGCCCAATTAAGGACATGAACGAGACAAAAACATAAGCCTCGTAGGAATAATGCGTGTAGTGAAAAAATAGCACGTTGCTTTTGCATAATTATAGGGAGTGTTGTTTGATGGTTTGAACGGCGTCACATTAAGTGACTAATGGAATTCACTCTCATGCACAGTGCGCGATTGTGCGCGATATTTAAAATGTTCGGATTGTTGAATGCTCGTAATTTTATAATTTTTTTATTACTTGTAAGTCTCGAGTAAAGCGAGGCTTTTCAGGTTTTTTGGAAGAAACGCTACACGCTACTGATTTACATATTATTATCCGACTTTATAGATTGACTGCTAATACATAGTTTGTGTAATGTTGGTAAGACATTTGGAGTTCGAATGGAAATGTCTTGATATGAATATTTTACGATCATAGTATGTCTGCTATTGCTCCGGTCGTCAGCAAACATCGTAGTAATGTTCCAAAGTGTTTCGGTACTTCCGTCAAAATAACACTTTGCAAATACACGATTTGTTTTCTGTGTTTTATTGCTATTGATGAAAATAGAATTACAGCATAAATAAATTTGTCGTTTGTAAATCTGTATATACTGTTTATAACATCATATTAATAGGTATCCATATTTATAGATAGATAGAAATCTGTTTTTATATTTTTATATTGAATGTTAATATTGAGAAGCTTCTAGTACACGGAGTAACCCGAACAAATATTTTGTATATATCTGCATAAGACATTTTGACATCTTCAATTCAATAGTGGTGAGCCATGCCACCCATTTAGATTTTTTGGCACGCAGAGAACGATTTTTACATGTAGTAAGTTCATGGCGTTTTTTACTTGTAGAGTAGGGATTGTGAACTCTAAAACTATATAGATAATTATGGATAAAAATTATTGAACAAAAATATTTCCGACGAAGTTTCTTGCTTATCAAGAACTTGTTTTCTGAATTCATAAGAATCTTTGCCTTCTTTGAAGTACCTACCTAATACACAGCGCACAAAAATTGTCCTTCTTAATCAGTTGTCTAATATAAGCTAAATAATTTGGTAAGTACCTACTTAAAGTTCGTAATAATAGCCCTAAAGGCTCTAAGTGCTTTTTCAAAGTTGCAAATCACGACTTTGAATTAATGTTGTATTATTAGGTACCTAGGCATACTGTGAGTTTCCGGTTGCGACACAATATTGATTACGAAAGCTTATATTAAAATCAAAATATAATCGTCTATTTCTTACCAGTCACCTTTCTCATATAAAATGATTTTGTAAAATTTTATTTTCGTACGATAAACGAGAACGATTTAATATAATTGATTGAGGACTACTGATATTGCCTAAATTTAGTCTGTTGGCTACTCCACTTGTGGAAGTTCCCATGATGGTTTGAATGAAGGAGTTATTGATAAATTGAACCAATTCGTTCTATCTACACTGATTTTTTTTTGTATGAAATATTCCACCAGTGCTGCTAAATCTAAGATAATTTTGGGTTATTTGAAAGAGATTGCGTCTCTGGATAAACTCGCACTGTGTATGTATGTAGACTGCATTTAAAATAAATATTATTCTTTATATAGTTCTTTGCAAACAAAATATAGTAAAGGAGTTCGTCGGTAGCCTGGAGGTAGAGTCTCGGCCTCGTGAACAAGGGGTCCGTGGTTCGATACCAGGTGCCGGCAAACTCCCCTGTCATGACACAAGCTTTTAGTAGCTTACTGTGAAAGGTGTATAAGGTTGTGTTTGGGTTTAAATCAAAACCCAGATATATCTCTATCTATCTATCTATACCCTCACGCCATGTCCCAGGAGGGGTAGGCAGAGAGAACGGAACGCCATATAGATCTATCCTTACATACTTCTTTCGCTTCCTCTACATTCATCCAGTTTCTCATACATGCAAGCCGATTTCTCTTACTCAGCACGCGTCCGTCCTTAAGAATTTGGTCCACGTGATCAAGCCACGTGGTTTTTGGACGTCCACGCTTCTTCACACCCCTTCTTTCAGATAAATACATCCTCTTCGTCATCCTTTCATCTTGCATTCGCTCAACATGTCCAAACCATCTCAACTTGTTTACACGCATTCTGTCCACAACACTCCTCTCACATCCGCTCATTCTCCTAATATCCTCATTCTTCACTTTATCTCGCAACGTTTTACCAACCATTCTTCTCAGTGAACGCATCTCCACAGCATATAAATTTTATTCCACTCTCATCCTTTTTCAACCACGTCCAAGTTTCGCTTGCATACATAAGTGTCGGTACCAGAATGGTATTGTGCACTAGCATTTTTGGCATGTTCGATACACTGCTATTGCTAACAATGGGTCGAAGTGCACCATTCACTCTAGCACCGGCGACTTTTCTTCTTATCTTCTAAAAAAATTGAAAAAATAAACAAATAAAATGACCAGTGATTTATGATGGAGCATGTCAGTGTCACCATTCCTGAATGTCTTATTTTATGCGATCGTGGTAGAGAAAGAGAGAGACATTTATATTTGTGTTACACTTACCAAGGTGGTGATAATTTTAGCATGAGTTTCTCAAAACAGTATATTCGTTAGTACTTAGTATTATAGTTTCAATTATTTTAATAATATCTATATACTTTCAAGAATAAACACAAACATTCCACATCACAATTTATGTATGTGGAATCTTAAGTGGTTTGTCCAATTAACCTTAAATTTATTTTATATTTTCAGCTGGAAAATAAAGACAATAATAATGTAATACTATATTCTTTTATGTCTGAAATATTTTTTGATAAAATTACAATAGGCCTTCTCGCATTATAATTTCAGCTGTTTCAGCAAAAACGTTAAAGTGAAAACCTTCTGCGCCCTAACGATTTCACGCCATATGTTCAACTTTTATGCCTTCGACGTTTATGAGCAATTTATTTACATAATATTAAAAAGCTTTTATTTTATAATAATCTTTCACTAAAAAAAACGTTAAACATGATATTTTTAATGTATATCACAACCTATAAATGTTATTGTGATTGATTGCACCGTAGGCTGAGAATTCGACAGGAAATTCGAATTTCAAAAATTGAATAAATCACGCGATATGATATACATACCTGTAACGGGTATAAATATTACACTTTGATTTTTCTTTTCCTTATTAATTCTTATAAAATTTTACATTTTCATAAAAGTTTCAATGTAAACTCAATTTAATTGCCCTTCAACGCTCCTCTTGAAAACACAGGCCAAAAACTATCCTCCTCCATTCAGAGCGTCTTGCGTTATTGAAGTAGATCCAATGATTACCCGGGTACCTGAAGTCTGGGAACTTCCATTTATCCGGTTGAATTTCTACTTTTACAAATTTGTTCATACAGAGGTGACATAGTGGGCAACCTGAAGGTTTTTGTATAAATTGAGTCACCTCTTCTCGGAACATTCTTAGGCCTAGTGTTCTGATTTTGTTGTCATAGAAACGGTGTCAAGTAAAAGATGGCCGACCAAGCTATCGTAACTATTATGAACAGCGATCATTCTGGGCAAGTATCTTTAGACATTCTGAAAAAATGACCAAACCGGAACCAATATTTCCAATTACTCCAAGTTTCACTATTGAATACAGTATAAATAAATGAATAATAAATTATGCGATATCCCTAGATCTAAAAGGAAGGTGGTTAAAAAGCAAAGTCGTCAAAGCATCTTCCATAAGTGAGGTAGCCAGTGTTAAAATATGCAATGCCTTATAGGAGATGTTGTACGAAGGCCTATCTGCCTTTTACAAGACACCAAAACGTAGTGCAAAGAGTGAGAGATTGTAAACAATTAAATGCAATAATTATATATTAAGTAAATTTAATATTAAGGCGCTTACTAGAAGAACCGTACTAGGCGAATGGTTGCTTCACCATTCTTTTAATAAGGTCTTCATACATGTTCCTATGTACAGTTTATCTGCTTACATTTTATACATAATTATTTGAGCTAAAATATTTGCTGTATTAATGGAAGAGTCTGTTTATTTCAGTTTCATTAGCAAATATTCCATAAACTTTCATTACAGACGTAAGCCAACAAGTACTCGTATAATATTACTGAAAGCAGAGCTTTCATATTAATATTTTTATTTTCTCCTATAATTATTAACATTTTTTCACGTAATGAGATTAACGAAGGTCGACTCTCATTAACAAAATATCATTTTACAGATGGACAGGAGTTAAAAGTTGCTAATGGAGAGTATAAAAATGTATATATTAAAAGGTTGCCTTATTAAATAAGTTTTTAGATTTAGAAAAAATACACAACGTGTTGTTGGGATATACAACGTATAAGCAGGATATAGTTAATAAGTCACTTAGTCGAAGATTGACTATAAAGTTACCCCAAAGGTATTGGGGTAACTTTATATTTCTGATGGCATGAATTCAGAAATATTAATAGTCTACTAAGCAAGAGTAGGTTACTCATGACACCGCGCTAACGCTACTACGAGATTGGTATGCACCTATTTTTGACTAAAGTCACTTCTCGCGTCGAATGAATAAGATCGAGGCAAGATAAAGATCGTACCTATTTAGATTATGTCAAGAGTAACCCTGCTGTTTCAATTAATGATAATGCCGTTTTCTTTTTCTTCACTCAATTATTGTTTTAGCCAGTGGCTTTATTTTATGTTCAAGTATAAGCCACTTCACATATAATTATTATTACATAAAATTTGTATGTACTTATATTTCACAAACAAGCAGTTGGGTTGAAAGTACATAACAATCCATTGTAAACTTATATATGTACACGTAGTATAGTATTATAATTGAACAAAAAAGCACTGTTACTTCGTCTACGGCCTAAATGTTCATTTTTTACAATACACCATTCCAATGACAACGACATCAAAGAGTGCCATGGAAAGATGTAATTTAATTGGCGTAAAGAGGATTTAAATGGAGGTGGCTGATTTCTACCCTGTGCTCCTGGGAAGAGGCTAAAGTGGTATTCCGCTGAGGAATTCAGAAAATTATTATTCATCACTTTTCTAACATTTCTGTTACATTTCACTTGATTTTTAGGTTTTATATAATATAACCCATCTCACACATATAAGAATGCCAACGGTACAATGCTTCGATTCGAATAAATTAATACATAATTTGAAAATTTATATATTTTTTTAAGGGCAGCGCCCACCATATACCTCGTGCCGTACCTGGAGATATGTATCTCCATAACGACACATACATGCACAAACGGGATTTTAATGTCGCATTAAAACGACAAATGCTGTATTTTTTGCGAATGCGAAATATGCAAAAAAAAATATTTCTCTTTTCAGTGAACGTGATTTGTTTTTCATGCTTCTCAAACTCTTGACATCAAAACAATTTTGTAGATTTGGTAGTAACCAGTAGCCAGTAGGCTTCTAGGTAAATTACGGTCTTAGGCTTGTTGAACTTTATCTTCACGAAGACAGTGAATAAATGTTTTTCTTTATTATCTACAGAATGAGGCCGACAGATTCACGTGTTTGATATCTAATAAATATTTTTATCCGTTTGTAAATAAATACGTATTTATGAATATTGACGATGATGATGTCTGATGACCGTCTGAAGGGCGCTGCTGAAAATGACGGTTTTCATTTTGCTTCTAAAACCAGTGATGTTGCTATGGCACCGCAGATCGGCAGACAGTCTGTTCCACGTCACAGGACATGCAATGCCGAAAGCCCTTTCATGGAAGTGTGTATCATATTCAAATCATATCCTCTATAGACACCTTAATATGACATGAAAGAAGACACATATGCACTTTATTCGAATTCTCATCTATTCAGCGTGTACAAACAAGTGTATGCTGGAATAAAAAAAAATTTTGGTAATTTAATGCAAATATAACAGTATTTATGATACAAAACCATGAAATTTCTAAATAAAAATAGTGACAAATAAATATATCATTGTTGAGTACTCAACGTACTGTAGCCATGAAAAATACTTTTTAACTGGTCTCAGGAAAAACCGTTGGCTTCTGTCCGACGTTCCGTGCGGGTTTAAACCAAAATCGGCTGGGGTGGGGGAGATGGTAGGCCTCGGCGGCGCAGGAATTGTGGAGGCAGCAAGCGTCGATGAGTGAGTCCAATAGAGACGATCACCCCGACAAAAGCTATGCGGTAATTTGATGACCCAAACGTTTCCTCAACACCTGTCATAATATTGGCATTTTTTTTTCATTAGATACATTGATTGTCAATTAAATAATTATTATTTCCTGTGCGTTATCGAGTTTTATGCTAGTTATATATTAAATAATGTTTCGATCCGAGAAAACGAGAACAACAAAAAACTCAAGTGGAAGAAATTTACGACGTAGTAAAAATAATAAAAGATTTATTCTAAAACAATCTTTCAAAATACGTTTGAGATATCAAAATAACAAAAGATAGTAGGTAGTAGGTACTTACCCAACTCAAATAAATGATAAATTATGGGTAATTACTGTACGTAGTCTACGTGCCTACTTCCATGCAAAAGCTTATGAATCAGTTGGATAATTCTGTTTTTGATGTTTTTTTTTAATATTTATATTTCATTTTAAAGATACAGCAGCTTTCATGATACTACAATTTTTACTTTACATTACCAATAAAAGAATCTAAACATTTTGCTTTATTTTCATGTATATATTTTGTTTTAATATAACGTTATATATTATTTCTGACATACTTTATGTGGGTCTCCAGGGTAAATTCTATCTGCTTCTTTTTGTTAACTTTCAAATGTTCTGTTGAAGCAGGTATTCATAAAATATCACATATAACAAAATTCTCAAAAAATCACTTAATATTTAACATAACCAGTCAGTGATGAGATACAAAACGTCGCTTTTATATAACGTGGAGGATGATCTGAATGTTCTTACTCAAAAAGAAATGTGTTTATTCTTTTCAATGTAATGTAGGTAATATTAATGCTTTGTCTTTTTTCAATAGCGCTACTTATTGTGTTAGAAATAATTTAAGAAAGTTATGTCTAAATGTCGCTGTTTTAGGAACAGTTTTCCATGAAAAAGGCATTTCTAATTTCTCAGGTATCTTGTAATGTACCGTGATTGACTAGTTTTTATCTGGCACCAGTGTTCCCGAGAGAAGAGTTGAAATGCGGATTGGATGGAGAAAATTAGAGTGTATACAGTCCTGTGGAATTCTCTGCAAAGAATAAGATCTTCCACTCTTTTCTGTAAGTTTTGAGCGTTTTCATGAAAAATAATGTGTTCACAAATACCACGAATAAGACATTTAATATCTTTAATGCGGTGTCAATGTCAGCAATGAGGTGTGATAATCACTCTGGATGTTTCATTTTTTATTGGTTCCTTCACTTTTGGAAGATGTTGTGATGGTGTTAATAGGTAGAAAGGTAGAGTATAAAATCCTATTAAGTCTCAGTGTTAGCTATACACACGATTTAAAAAAAAAATAATATCATAAATGGTTTTGACTCGATATCTTTCAAAGGCATTGTAAAGGCTTTGATATCTTTGGAAAAGTAGGTAAAGGTTATTTTATTATTTCTTCTACTTTTTTCTCGTCTACTTTTTTCTAGAGCAGTGATTTTGAAGTTTTTATATTGTTCTCTTTGAAGTCTGTAACTGCCTTGTATTTTATATATTATGAAAGAGACAGACACCAGAGAATATTATTCTAGTTACATTTTTTCAATGGAAAACCTTGCGTTTTGATAACAAACCTTTATTCGTCGATACGTCCTCGATAATATCTCATGTTTATGCTGAAATTCATGAAACATTATTTCAAAAGGTAGCAGACTTTTGGCTATGTTTGACTCAACATGTACATAGTTCCGTATATATTTTCTATCATTCATGCGTTTTTCAAGTGTTTTGTGTAATAAAAACATGCAACTTATGTCCAAACATGTTAATGGCAAAATTGTGGCCAGGTGATGGTATAAATAGAATAAAACTGTATATTTAAGTGTTTAATTTTGCTAACAATTAATTATTTATTCAAAAGAGACTCATAGAAATTTGACAAAACATAACTAAGCCTTTCTATAGACTGTGTAAACAGCGCCCATCCTATCCCTATAATGTTTTTAAATTTATTTTTAAAATTAACCGTTGTATGAAGTTATACATAATTTTAAATTTAACACATGAAACTACCACATTATAAGGCTTGGAATAGACAACGTCACCTTATTAGATAGTGCCTTGGATGAGACTTGAACCCGCAACACATCCTTTTTGCAAAGTATGCTTTGACCAATTAAGCTACAGGGCGACATGCCGTAATTTAAAAAAAATATATTTCTTTCTTTCTCAATTGTTAAAAGCAGGACATTAAAATATTTACAGGAAAGAGTGTATTATTTATTTAGGTGATATAATTCTAAATAACTAGACGTGTAGATTACTTATGTATGTACCTACCAACTATTTACAATTTATTCAGTTTGTATTTCTCTATCTTGCGGTCTAAAATAATCATATATTCAACTCTTGTAGTTGTATCCGCGTCTAAATTTGAGTAACTCCGTTACCGCATGGTTAAGCATTTACATGAAAACAGTTGTTGTATTGCCTACCTACATACGAGTAGTTGATGAAACATTATGTTTGTATTTCATTCACTCTGGATTTATTTAGATACAATATGTTACTTATTTATTAAGTGCTGTTGCGAATATTCTTGTTTTTGGACTTTCCCTTTCTTCGTATTTAGCAACGCCCACACAGCTGAATGAAAATGTCAATCTTCAATCATTCGGTGACAATTCGGAGCATTCTCCGAAGAAATATTCGAATGGGTGCCTTCGGTATCCATCCCAAGGACGGAATGATTGAAGATTGATGATTGACGTTTTTACTTAGCTGTGTGGACGCTGCTTTTGTCGGAACATAATATCGTATAAGACATTTAACATCGTAAATTCAGTGATGTGATATGCCATCCATCCTGAATGTTTGTACCTTTTATTGTCACAGAGAGGATCAATTGCATGTTTAACATGCATTTAGTGGGGTAGCCAGCACATGTAACAAATACTCGAGTCGTCCTCTCTCTTGCCGGAGAGTATAATATATTTTTATTTTTTTATTTTGGCTATCCACCCGTTATCGAGTGACTTGAGGTTATAATATTTCATTTGATTCCATCTTGAAGTTGTACGGACTAGGCGCAACAATGTTCTAATTCATCTACCAACCAGTGCCGGGAGCAGGGTACACTGTGGAGGGATACTGTTCCCGGGGGACATTACTTATAGTGCGCTTAAGTAGGTCAACTCATAAACGGAATAAAATATAGCTTATAAGTTCATACATAATTATTTTCAATACAAAATAACAATTTTGTAAAAGTATGGAATCACATTGATCTTCTACTTATTTAGATATATTCTTATCTGTAATTTTTAAATTAAGTAGCGCAAAATCTTCCATCAAATCTCTGACAAGTGGGGTAGCCAGCAGATATTGATAAATAAAATAAAGATATATATTATTTTAAATTTTTGACAAATACTTAATGTCTGCTGAACAAAATTATATTATTAAAAAAAAAATTATAATCATGATTTTTTTTTAAATTTATTATTATTATGATTTTTATATTTTAATTTTATTATTATGATTTTTATCTTTCTGACCACATTTTTTTTAATTGATGATTATGTAGTTTTTTTTTTAAATGGACGTGGATGTTGATCCTAAATAATGTAAAGCGCCCTTGAAGTGATATTATCACAGTACGGCGCTATATAAATACAGGTCATATTATTATTATTATTATTAAAACTTTCAATTCTCCGTGCTGTAAAAAAATAAGAGATTCAGATGTAAGTTTTCTAGTGTCCCGTAAAAGAAAGGTACCTATTCGTAGAAAATCAAGTTTAAAGCATTCGGCAGTTTCATTTCAGCAATGAGATGCCCTACCAATCTATCTTTTTTTTGTGACACGGAGAGGACGATCTGTTTATACTATAATTATATCGTCGTTTATACCTACTATATGACATCACAACCATTTTATAAAGTGATTCTTAGTATCAAATATTAAAATTCACATGCAAAACAAAAGTCCAAACAACAATTTTAATGCCCTAGTGAACAGTTTCTAAAGAGTATGCCTTAATAAAAATGTTCGCACATTCCTCTTTTTGAATATACAACGACGATATACTTACAGCAATACAGATATACTCTTGACAAAATCTAAACACGATCTTAATCTTAATCATACAACGCGCGAAGTGACTATTGGCCAAAAATACACGCATTCCAATCGTGCGGTAGCGGTAACGCGGTGTTTTTGACCATAGTCCCTTCGTGCGTCGTATGATCAAGATCAAGACTAGATTAAGATCGTATTTAGATTGTGTCAAGAGTAGCCCTGCAGATCATCTTCTCTGTGAGTGGATCGTGAACTTTCTAAATGCGAAAGAAAAAAAATTATGAATCGATTCACCACCAAATCGAGTACAATACATTAATAATTCATTATTGGTCATATGCGTCTTGGAAAAAAGGATGAGTCGATATTTGCACATTAGACACCATACTTCAATGAAACACTTTTTTGACTCTCCTGTGAAGCAGTACTTTTCGATTAATCTATTTTTTCTTTCACAAACAGATTATAATTATGTATGGTAACCGATTCACACGATACCCCACTTATGTGAGATGCCGTGATGGTATGTAGGTAGATGGGAAGCATATTGTTATACTAATAATTATATAAGCCTCCAATTGGTTTTGTTTTTGGTCATGTACGCTACTGAACCTTACCAGAATTTTCATGTTATAATACAGTTACGTGTACTCTATGGATAGGTAGATAGATAAAGATTGGTTGCGTTGAAGTTTGCTCTTATCGGCACTGAGTGAGGATATTATTTCTGCAGGAAGCCATACATCACTCCGCTACTGACCTATCCACATAAATCTTACACCAAACACAGTACAGTACAACACACAAAACCATTCCCCTACACCTTTCCTACCTATGTATGTTCTCTAACTATAACATAATGTGGACGTGTCGACATAAAACCGTTTTACTATTACAAGTGACTGTAAGGATTTCAAACCGGCCTCACTGAAAACTGTATTTATTTTTCATATCACGGACTTAAATATTATGAAGTTAAAATCGTAGAAAACGGGTTTTTACATACCGTACACTGAAAACCAGTTTTTGTTTGTGTCTTAATATCTAATATTTTTTTTATAATATTGACGGACTTGCTTGATTCATAATTTGTGTTACGTAAATTCGTTGGCATTTTTTTATAAAATGACTGTAAAAAAAAACAATTCAATTTATATGCCATAGTTACCATCATATTCTGTGAAAATATATCTACAGCTTTTTGTATAATTTATAAACTTATTTCATCAAAAATTAATAAATTTTATCGTTTTCTTAACTTGTGAAAGTTCTTTTCTACATAGTTAGAAAGTCTTAAATTAATTAATAAAAAGTCTTAAATTAATTATTATAGTTACAGTTAATTATGTGTTTTAATATAATTATCAAAACTCTCAGATAATATATAAATAGGTAGATGTTTACTCAACATGATAAAAATTATTATAATTCCGGAGTATTTAAATAAATTAATCTCCACCGCCGTATGCTCAGAATTCCCTGGACCGACATGGTTACCAATACCGAAGTCCTGAGGCGAGCTAGAGTTGACAGGGAGCTGTTATCAATCATCAAGGTTCGGAAGGTTTCACATCTGGGTCATGTTCTGCGTGGAGAAAAATACCACCTTCTCCAACTGATATTGAAGGGGAAAATTGAGGGACGCCGAGGTCCCGGTAGGAGACAGATGTCCTGGCTGCGAAACATTAGGGAGTGGACCGGCATCCGAAGTGTGGAAGAGCTGTTCCGAGCAGCGCAGGACAGGGACAAGTTCGCCGAGGTGATCGCCAACGTTGGGGGGACCCGACAAGGCACTTGAAGAAGAAGAATCTCTAAAAATCGGTTTAAGAACTAAAACCGAGTTTGAAAACTGTTGTTTTCATATTTGTTTGACTTTCAAGGGACTAACTAGAACTTGGTCTACTGAGGAGATTTCTCCCTTCCCTTGAGGCTCTGTAGAAATAGGTAGATGTTCTAAATATTCTAGTAGATATTTTAAATGATTTAGGTTTAGCATATGTATCCATAAATTATAACCGTTTCTAAATTATAATTTATGTCCCTTTATACCTAATAATAAATAAATGTTGAATTAGAAATGGGAATTATAATAAATAATACCTATTCTGAGTTGTTATTCAAAAATATAGGAATTTAAGTAGGAGCTAAATATTTATATAACTTTCTAATGTTTACAATTTTATATGAGAATAATAAATTAGAATTATACATAGAAAACAGGTAATTGTACTTGTAAATTTGGTATTTCATGTCACAAAGCCAAATCGCCTTTTCTAAGCTATATATCGCATTTCATTGATTAAACATAGCATGAACTTGTTTCTTTCTATGAATTTAAATAAACCATAAACACTGTTAATGTAAGATATATGATTGTGTCATAAAATGAAACAGTTTGTTCTTAAGTCCGAAAATCTTTATTTACTTCTTTAATATTTATATAACTTTCTCATGATTTTTTATTATTTATTTAAACATATAATAAAACAATTTACATTACTTATAAAAATAATTTCTTTAATATTATTATTTTTTTTTCAACCTCGAAAAGAGTGTGACTTGTGCTTCGAGGGGAGTTGCATTATTTCTAATTTTATAGGTACATAATGATTTTTCTTACAATTTACACGAGAATAATACATAAAAACTATACATAGAAGACAGGTAATGGTACTCGTGAATTTTGTATTTCATTTCATGTCGCCAAATTGCGTTTTCTAAGCTACATATATATTGCATTTTATTTTTTTAAATGTTGTAATTTTTTAACTATTTTTTTTAGATTTATTTATTCAGTTGAAATATTACACAGAAAAAATACATATTACATACGAAATATAAAAAAAGTTCACAAAGAAAAAAATCACTCATTTGGTGAAGCTAATATAGCTTGTGTCCAGACGGTAAAATAAATATACCCTAAGCACCGTTATTGTAAAAATTTGATTTTGTCATAAAATGAAACAGTTCGTCCAAAGATCTAAAATCTAGTACCTATCGAACTTGACTAACAACTTGTTATTTGATTAAATACAGTTAGAACACTGACTTCCCCACTTGTAGGAGAAACCATGATGATATGGATTGAGTGACAGACAGATTGTCTCATGAATAATAATAATGTGGTAAACTTCGAGTGATCTGTCGAGATAATTAGGTAGGTGCACTTAATACGAGTACGCCCTTGAATTGTATGAAGCACATATGTATAGGAAACATTAACAATATGTATCTCAAGAGTAGATGTCTATTTTCTGCTCACATATCAATCAATTAACTGGGTTAATGAACTTAATAAATTGATTAGATCAGAATACTTGTACAGGTACACATACATACTCCATCTATAGCAGTGGAAATCACTTACATACATACCCGTACTTGCTTCATGTTATCTTGTATCTACATCGGTGGCGAAATGGGTTTGGTTCAATACCGAATAACAAATTCAAAACTAGATAGCCGGATATCAGGACGCTTAATAATACGTGGCTTTGGTCATGTTTTTTTAAGTCAAAAATTAGTTACACTATAATGGTGTTTTCATGAAAAATTGAAATTATAAAAATGAGAAGAAGAAAAACGACGATATCGTGATACTGGGTGTCTAATGTGGTGTTCTCACTTTGGCGAATATCGCCAGGGCACCAAAATATCGCCAGCCATTTGAACCGTGTGATCAAAATGACAGCTAGTCTGAAACGATAAAAACCAGTAGAAACCATATCATCTCGAGTTGACCACCTTCCAACTTTCTCGGCCGATTGAACGATTTGCGCATGCGCAGATCTATGGTAAAAGCTTTATAACCTATAAATTTTATAATGTTTCCCGCTTCGTGACAGCTGTTATCTTTTTTGTTGGTTTGTGGCGTTTGTTTCCTTAATTATAAGGCGCCTTATAACCTCTACTATAACATTTTCGACTAAAAATAAACACTTCGCAATCTCCATCTCGACGTCCGCCATTTTGAAAACAATGTCAAAATCAAAGCGCATCTGACAGATCGTTTCTAAATCGGTGGACTGTGTGAACAGGTGTGACGATCAATACGGCGGGCGTACGGCTAATTTTGTTTTTTCGCCTGACGTTATATTTTGAAATTCGCCTGGCGATATTCGCCAAATGTGAACACCCCATTAGGAGAGTATTCGATGGTAGATTTGATGGTGTGAACAAATTAAATGAAGATGTCACAAATGATACCGTTAATCAACGTTCCCAGAAAAAATATGAAGTATCTGCAATACGGAGGAGACGACAGTCCTGGCTGGTTCTTATTTTGAGCTCTGGTTTTGTACCTGATTGTCCCTTTTTTAAAATATACCATTTCAGAGCGCTAGGAATGTCGTGAGAATGGGCGACTCAATTGGCGCGAATACGTTCTGAGTGGAGATGGCTCGTCTCTCTTGAACTCTCGGAAAGAGCATTAAGAGGGGCGATTATTGATTAATCATATATTAAGAGTTCAAGAACCATTCGATATCCCGCTGGTTATTCATTAGACGGATATCCACGCTATCTCTAGTCTATGCACATATAACATTCTTCAAGTATTTGTGTCAGTTCTACTTGGCAGACTTGGATTCTTGAATCTGATTATTTTGTTTTGTTATTGCTCGGTACTGGTACGCTATAACGATTCATCCATTATATTACTTGATGCATGATACTAGTTTGTACATCAGTTTACTTGCATGATATTTTTGATAATTTGCGTGACTTGATTTACTTTCACGTTTCGTTATAATTTGAAGTTGAAACTAAACATTATTGTTTTATTGAATTAACTATACGTAACCAAGTTTCCGTTGAATACATTATCTTAATGGTTTTACGCAATTAAAGTTGTTTGAATTACATATTGTTTGATATATGTATATTATTCAAAGAAGATGGAAAGTATCTATAATCTGCTGACGAATATATAACTTCAAGAGTAGTGTTTTTGTTTGTCAGTTTTTTATTATTCAGGTATCGAGGTTCTTTATAAGTTAACGGGAATAACAGAACTAATATTTTAGCGAATTTAAGTGCATATTGTTTTGTAGGCGTAGTTCATGTCTTACAAAAAATAAATGATGTCATAACTTATAATATAAAAACGTATACAGGACTTAGACAAACAACTCTTGCATTTATGTATATTTGCTCGGGTCCACCGCCCACTAACGTGGTAGGGTCGGAGATGCCAATACTGGCTTAGTGGTACTGATGGACTGGAGAGAGTAAAAAAGGAAAAAGAAATTTTCACCCAATCGAATAAATAGGAGTCCAGACAAATCCAGAAAAAGAGGTTATTTCAATAATTTATACTTGCATTGCTAGAGATCTTTCTAGAAATTTGTATTGAAAACAATTTTAAGTTATGCATCAACTCTGGAATATACCATAATGAATTTAATTTCAATTTTGCACTTGTAAACAATCGTTTTCTAGCTGTTTAATTTATCCAGCTAATCATTTGTCGCTCGTGCTAAATATAGTTAGTATTTATAGCCGTGTGATTGCAATCATATTTAATATTTGAATATTAAATAGTATTAACTAGTAAAGCCATCATTAAACTCTGGCAGCGAGCCATCATTTCAGTTAAGATTAACTTACTCTAATATATAGAGTAAAGTTTAGATATTATTACTACATTGCACTTTATATTATTCACTATATGTAGTGCGAACATTAGTTAAAGCGCAAACAGTGTTTATTGTTTATTTAGACCGACTCTACACAAATTCGATTATTGACAGTTGAATACCAAAATAAAAAGACGAACCCAATAAACAAATTTCATTTAAACGAGTATTAAATGAAATTTATTTATTTAAACGAGTATTAAATGAAATTTATTTATTTAGTATAAAAATAATCACAAATGATATGACAGTCAATAACCTTTGTGTCATTCAAGTTCCACAAAAGATTAGTATATCATAAAAATAATACACACATTAAATGATATCAAACCATAACTAAATTAGAAATACACATATTTCCATTGATATTCCTAAAAAAATAAATTAAACACAACCAAAACGAGCTGACGACAGTTATAAAAATTAACTACCTTTCATAGATATATACAAAAATAAATAAATAAAAAAATAAAATAAAATCTTTTCTATACACAGATATCAGTATAGCTGGCGGACTTATTACTTACGTAATTTCTTCCAGACAACCAGTGCTGTCTCAATTTTGCTGAGACAGTTCTCCTCCAAACCCTGGTTGCGAAAATTCTTTACGAAACTCCGCGACCCAGCTGGGAATCGAACCCAGGACCTCGATGATGCAAGTCGACTGCGATAGCCGTTGCACCACGTGGCCGGTTAAATACAATGCAATTATACAATATAATATAGGTAGGTATATCTAAAATTATTTAAGCCTATCTTACTTGCACATTTTGATATGGAGAGACGTAACAGTAAAATATTAATGCGTAATATAGTTTTAATGTCAGTAAAACTTTATGTTTTAATGAAATAAAAGCTTAATTTTTGACAAAACACAATCCAAAATATGTGAAAATAAAATAACTAAAACTGCCAAAGGGTAAGTTTTTCACTTGTCTCTCATGTTCTATCAGTGAATTCAATAAAAAAACTTTTGATAATTTTGACGTGTACAATACACATTGCATTTGAGTTCGATTAAAATCAACTTAAATATTGTCTTTAGGTATAAATATAGGTAAGCTACGAAAAAGAAAATACAATGTTCCCTATTTTCATTTTATTAAAAGCAATAATATTCTTCTATAGATAATATCTAATTTTTGTCCCAAAAGATCACAACTTTAATAATTGCAGCAGATTGATCAGAATCGCTTGTCCTATTGCTCTTTACCTCATAAATAATAATAAATAGTTACCTGTATAGAAGAATCTTCAATAAGTACATTAGACGTAAATGCAGTTGTTGAGTGTAAAATACAAAATGCAATTTACTTTAAAAATCATTAAATTATTTTGTTTATCTATTCTTTTTGCACATCATCATTATATTACAGTGTTAATAAAACAATATAGAATTTAAAAAATTAGAACGAAATGCAGTGGCGGGATTATCACTATAAAGTGATTTCTTCCATCTAACCACGTATTGTAGGTATGCAGTCGTAGAGTAATAGTATAACGGATGGATACCTATTCTATTGTCCTTATTATAGATCAACAGTGCATCTATTGTTGTTGAGATTTAATTGAACCAAGTCTATTATTCTGGATGCTGATATATATATAATATTAATTCAAACAATGCTCTTTATTGTTCATAAAGGTTGGTATTTGGGTGACTTGAACCAATAATAATTGTATTGAGAGGAAATTCTAGAGATTGGTTCAGACATTCCTAAATAATTATTATTCAGTAAACTACTTCAATGAAAGATGGCGTTTTATTTACATTTAATCTTTAATCAAAGCTACGTCACCCATTTGGGAGGTTTTATTTATTTATTACACGGAAGATGGCCTGTTTGTTCATTATTCGAGTACGCAGCTAATCTATATTTATATTAAGACTCTATGGAAGGTACTTGTATGTCTTCTTGAACATTTCAAAATACTTATTAACGCTTTTATTTCTTCAAATAACTAGTATGTATATTGTATATCTATAAATTTATGAATTCAAATGCATTCACTACAACCTAAGAATATTTTCTATAAATTTGGGAAATATTATTGTATAAATAAAAAAAAAATTAAGTTTTCTACTTTAGTTTGTTTTTCTATCTAAAGAAAAATTATCGACCGAACGACTCTGATTGAGGACGTCATTTTTTAAATATTTACCGATCATATTTTAATCGGTAAATATTTAAAGGTATTAAGGTCACAACTACAAACGTGGCTTTTACATTATGTTCAAAACAGCATAGTGGGCCTACCGCAAATTGTAAAAAAAACAAAACTGTCATCTCTGTGAATTATATGAATATATTAGAGTTGACTGGAAGATGTTGTATTACAACAAATCCACCATTTGACAGTTCATCAGTGGTGCTTTGTTTTATATTTTTTTACTTAATATTTTTTTATCATTGTACTGTATCAATTGTGTAGTCGATAAATTTTTATCCTCTTTTTCTTCTTTTTCGCCTTCCCCTTTATCCCATTTATTTGGGGTCGGCTCTCCAAGTCCTCATCCTCCAAGTCTTCCGGTCCCCTGCATCCTCCGAACGCAACTTTGCCTCCTTCAGGTCCCTGACCATTGTGAACATCCAGGTGATTACTAATATTTCCTTTCATTATTAATGAAACTAAGTCATTTAGTATATTTTTTCATAAAAAATAACAATAGTTTAAAACAGCTTTAAAACATTATTCTGAAAAATGTATAAAATATTTTTAATAAATGTATATATTTTGATCCCATGATCCATATAATAATATGAAAATTTAATCTACTTCACTGTTACTCAAACCACGTATAATAAAAAGTTTCTTTGCATAAAAAATATCTACTCCCTTATAATTTGGCTTATAATAATACTAACAACTTTTGAACTGAATTTACATTAAATAATATTTCACGAAATAATTTTTTGAGATGATAAATAATTCAACAAACCAAGTGATGTAAAAAATTCGTACGACAACTACCATAACTCTACTTGGCAAAGTCACTTTAAAAAAAATACTTGAATTATAATGATATTGAAATACATCGAGTGAATAAGATGGAAAGGAAAATTGTGATCCGTAGTTTGGTATTAGATATTCATTCACGTGAAAATCTTTTAAGGTCAGAGGTTATTTTATTTTTTACTGAACACAACGTCGCTAGAAGGATTACAAGATTATTATTTTTATATCCAGGTTAGAAGTAACGGAACACTAGAGATATTACTTTTCTAAATTACAAGCTTATTTCTTATTCAACTTTTATTCAACCGATTCGAAAGGATTATTCGAAGTATTCTCTTTGATCTCTTAGTAAATAAAATAAGCATTATTATAAAGTAAGGCAAGATGTTTAAATAAAAGCATTCAAAACTATTTGAGATTTAAATAAAATGCTCACTAAGCAATTGATCAAAGTGAAATTTTGACAAAAAAAGGTAAAAAAAAATATGCATTGATCAAGATGAAGGTTGACTGAAAGATTTTAATTACTTATTTTATTAAATTTTTGTACGAAATTTTTTTTTTTACACGGGTAGATAGGTATTTAAAAATAATTTAGTAAGGATCCCTAATTTTTTTGAAAGTATAATATAGCCTATGTCACCCGGGGATAGTGTAGCTTCCCAACAGTGAAAGAATTTTTCAAATCGGTTCAGTAGTTTCGGAGCCTATTCAAAACAAACTATCAAATATTTCCTCTTTATAATTCTCGTATTAGTTTAGATGAATAAATAAAATTTTGTGAATAACTTGAACTTATACGTCGTTTACTGAAGTAAATAATTTATGTAATTATTAAAGCTATTTTACATCTTAAATTCAGCGAATAGGTTTGTCACCCATCTTGAATTACTATTTTTTTTTGTATTAAGGAGAGGACAGCTTGTATGTTTATTAAATGCTTGTAGTCTGCTGACTACTCCACTTGAAGTAATTGTCTTGTGGTTTAGTAGTTGGAGTAGATAAAAATTATTTATACAAAGTAATTAATATTATTATCGAATTTACTGAATCCATTGAAAATAAACTTTATTAATTCAATTTATCTATTATTTTATTATTTTACAGCATGTTTTATTGTATTAATGAATAATTTAATAAATAATAATTTACATAGAAATAAAGTTTATAATAATATAACAACAATATTAACTTGTTGTTAACAAGTTTCTTATGTTTCCAGCTCTCTAATGTGATTAGATACTTGGTACCTAAGAACAATTACTTTGTTTAAAGTTTATTCTCTATTAAAATACATTCGTATTCATAAAAGATCAAGTAGCGATAAGATACGTGAAATCCTTAATCCTGTGATTAAGTTTAACACATATTCTGATTATTTTCTTGGTAAATGTATGTTTGTGTTTTTATGACTGTTTTATGTAATGTTTGAAATATTTTTTTCTCTCAACTTTATTGTTATGCAATAGGCTCTCATGCCGTAAAATGCGTTAATAAATAAATAAATAAATGCACTTAATCTACTGGCTACCTCATTTGTGGAAAATACCATAATGGTGTGGTATAGAATGTATCCTACATCTTAACAGGCAAATAACAACAAAATAAAATATAACTGGTTTATTCCAGTTTTATTTATCCACAGCTTTGTCTTTGTGGTCTCCTTGACTACACCTGAGTTTATGTTAACTTTGCAAATACATTGTATATACCAGTAAGATAGTTACAAGCAAAAATACATAGTTAGGATTATAGCAAATTCACTGATATATTATAGAATTGCAAGTGAGTCAGAAATTAGTCTTGACCCCATCCTTAAACTTTTTTATTTCTTAGATCTGTATCTTTATTATCATATATGTAATTAGTTCGCTGGATACCCCACTTGTAGGAGATACCTATTGGTACATAAATACGAGTATTTCTATTTTTTTCTTTCGCCCCTTTAATACAGTTCTTTAGAACATATGCCTTATCATTTCTGTGAAAATTTAGTTGTTTTTTCCTGACGCTCGTACTCTTTTGACCACTTTATAATTCCAACATAATTTGAGTAGGTATAAAGGGTCTATACCTTATACTTATATAAATATGTTATTAGAAAATGAAAGCATCAATCTTTAATATCCTTAAAAATTGACATAGGGACAAACCTTGAAATTTGAGAAAATTACCTGAATTAATGAAAATAATTCATGTGATAAATAAATTTTTCTCGGATCAAATTCTGAGTGGTTATTAGATTCAGTACGTACTGAATATTTTAAAAATGCTAAAACAATTTCAAGGAATGTCGTGAAAAGAGGTGACGCAATTGGCGCAGAGACGCTCTGAATGGAGGAGGCTGGTTTCTGCCCTGTGCTCCCGAGAGGAGCGTTGAGGGCGATCAATGTATTTTTGTATGTGTATGTACAATGTAAAACAATTTCAATTATAGTAACAGTTACGCAAACTTTCTAACACGACTACACAAGATTGTTGCAAAGTTGTATCACAATAGCATTTATTGGATTATCTCCTGCTTTTCTTCTTTTTGTCTCTTATCAGCTGTAGATTATTTTATTAAACGCCCAACACGGTTCACATCTCCTTAAGATCAATAGATTTAAACGCTCTTTCTTATTTCCCAGTATCCGACAGGTAAGCTATTACAACTTCTTTAATATAAAGTTCTTAACAACTCTCATTATCCTTCTCGCCTTTTCTTTCCTTTTCAACTTCCTCTTATCTCTACTCATCTTATCTTCTCTTATAAATGTTCACCGTCTTAAATAATTTAATTGTTTCTCTGTTGTAAGGATTATTGTTTATTAATTATTAAAATATGAATTCTTCATTTTACTGTTATAATTTTATTGGGTGGAAAATTAATAACGATGGCTAATATAAAATTTACCAAAATTTGAGCTTAATTATTAAATTTAATTGGGATGTTCATTACTCAAACTTGAGTTTTATTTTAATAAAAGGGGAATAAAATTATAATTCACTTATTTTGTAGTTTTAAAATGAGTGTTTTTTTTGTTAACATTTTTGAAATTATTAATTATACCACCACAGCATCCCTCAAACGCGGATTAGCCAAAAGACTAACTGTATAATAACTAACATACATTCTTTTCGATGTCGATAAAAGAGAAGACATTCAGGGTGTATGGCATACCTCATCATTGAATTGAAGATGTAACATCTTTTTCGTTCTTGGGCTATGGAATGGGAGACTTACTCTTTACCAGGGAGTTCAAGGAACATGTTTTACATTATATTTAAGACATTCGTATGTATTGTGGGAAAGAAACTAAACATTTTGAGGAAAGTTCGTGTTGAGAAAAATGTTACTACTATTCTCAAAGTATATTTTTACTACGTTCTATAAATTTCTCGTATAGAATCTTTAAAACTTATTTCTACACAAAAAAAATAGTTTTATAGTGGTAAAATTAAATAGGATATTTCATTATGCATTTTCATACTAGTGTTTTCAAAAGCATGAATTTAAATGTTATTAGAAATTTGCATGATAGTTTTATAATAATACATAAAGAAAAAGTATACCTACTTTAATATATTTTTTCAATGTTGTTTAAGAAATTATACGACAGATGAATATCAAACAAAAATGTTGAATAAATTTTTTTTTTCTTATTATTTTCATTTAAACACGTAGCAGAATTCTAGTTATGTAGAAATTATGTAGAAACATAAACATATTAACTTCAAAAGCATTTGTGTCTATTGTATTAAACTTAATGCATACTTTTGTTGAGATTACAAATATTAGGTGGCTGTTTAAAATTCAAGACGAATAATAATCTTCCATTACATTGTTATTGTCTTTTATATCCATTTGTTATAACGATTGTTGTTTGTTATGTTTGTATTTCAGAAAGAGGAGTTCAAATAACAATAAAACTAGAAAAAAAACACGATCAATGAAATATTTGCTTATGTTTGATACGAACTATTTTCACACATTATAAAATCTATGTATGAAATTCTACGTATTTGTGATGTGACGAATTCTAATTTTGGCATTCACGAATGCTTATATTATACTTGATCTTAGGCATCTTTTTCTTTTGGGTTTTCATGATTTGATATAAAGATTTAAGAAAATACCAAATTGCAAAAAAATCCCCCAAACCGCCCTTAAAGTTCAATTTTTGTGAAAGAATGGATATGTTTAATTATATAGAAATTTACAAAAGTATCCAGAAACCGTACAAAGCGATCGACTATTGGCGAAATTTTCGACAATCTATCTACATGTACCGTGTAATTATGCGTTATTGTTGCGGTTATTGTCGAAAATTCGTTTGTAGTCGATCGCCAAGTGCGTGTTTGTCTAGGGGGTCAGCTTTTGAATTCCTTCCCCGTCGTCATCAATTCCCGATTTCTCACTTTTGTACAACATTTTTAAGACCTCCAACATCCGACCATCGGTTGAAATATTTTAACATTTATTTGCGAATGCGAATACATTAATGAATGTAGGTATTGTGTATTGCTGTAATTTATATTATATGCCTGTTGAAACACTTTGGTATAAAATAATAAATAAATATTTAATCATTCGAATATTCGTCGCATCACTAGTATGTACACAATAAGATGTGCATATACACTCCTTTGTGTGTATACACTTCTCTGTGAAGAATTATGCTTTTAAACATACTTAATAAAATCTATTTTATGATCTTGAACAATCGGTGAAATCGTAAAACGTTTGGTTATAAAAATATTATCTATTGAATGAAATAATAATGCTGCTAAGTAAACGTAATGTTTTATTTTCAGATACCCTGACAAATCTACTGAAAGCAATTATTGCGGAAGATCTGGGAACATCGTAACTTTATAGAGAATCAATAAAAATATTATAGATTATTATAAGTATTACGTAGACATTAGAACAAACCATATCGATTAAATTATTAATTCGTTATTATTATTATTGTTAGGAACGTTTTCCAAATTAATTGTAAATATCAACGAAAACTTATAGCGAGAATTTATATTATCATCAATTATTATCATTTATCAATAATGTATTTAATTTTATTGGCTCAATAATAATAATATTTATGAAAGCTTCCTCTCAAAATTTATAACAATTATGAAGAATTAATAATATTTTATTCGACACTAAGAAGATGAAACAAATACGATGAAAATATATAATAGGTCAATGAAAAGGTATCTTGTAAATATCAGGAGCGCATGACTCTATGAAGATCCTTACCAATAAATTGGTTGTGATTAAAATTTAAATGTATGTATCTATCGTAAGTGTTGTTTAGTTTGAAAATTTAAATGAATTGATTTACTCGAACTATATAATCGTTTCCCTGATACAAGAGATCGTCCCACGATATGTCGGACCATGATAATCATTTTGAAGACGAGGTATGTAATATTTGCTTTGTGTCTTATTTTACCTTTCTTGCACGTCTTTACAGATCCATTCCTTTTATTACCTATATAGTAGGTAAAAACACGAAATTTAAATTTACTTTCTTACGCATCCAAGCCGCGGAAACAGCACAATTATTTTGATCAAATTATAAATAAAATTCACTATGAATCATAAAATTCATTATTTTTTCAATTGCAATCTCTATTTTTATAATACAACTAATACTCATAGTACCTAATAAACGTAGTACCTATAGAGATTCCCGTATCTGATTTCCATTCAGAATGCATGAAAGCCTTCAAAATTAATTGTATTGGAGTAGCTCTATATAAATTGTACTTATTTATCCTTTTTCACCCTTTTCAAATTAGATAACATCTAAACCTATTGTTAAGTCACATAGAAATTATTGTTGTAGAATATGTAGGTATTTAATTAGATTGTCAAAGATAAAAATTACTGAATGAGTATCATTTTAATGAAAATAAATACCTAAAAAAAATTATCATATTTTTCTATCCACAAAATAAATGCTTAACGAATATCAGAAGTCAAGTGGGACATAATAACAGTATTACATTAAAAGAATTTAATATTAAAAAATATCCTATTTTCCCTTTCGATTAAACATCAATGTTATCATGGAAAAAATGGTTGCTATTTACACAAAATAAATGTCGTATCTCGATCTTAATAACGTGTATAAAAAAGTTAAAAGCCGGGAACGCCATTTCGGAACAGAAAATCTGTTGTCAATGTCTCGCATTATGATTCAATTTTATAAACAGCTTATTTCAGTTTGCTTTTCACAGTCAACACATTACATAGATATAATGATATAATATTCTCAATGAGCTAATTTTGCACAACAATATTGCAAAACACGCCAAAAATAATTAGATATAACTAGTATCGTGCACCCTATTAAAAATTATATTTCTATAAGTGTTTGGAATAGACTCAATAAAGACCTACAAGTAACCAGTCACATATGTAATATTATGTTATTTTGCTTATCTCGTAAGGGGTATAAGGAACTGTGGGCCTAGTCAAAACACATTTAAGCGTTACGTTTTCGTTTCGTTTTCGTTCAAACAAGACGAGGTTGCGAGAACGCGTAACGAAACGAAAACGTAACGCTTAAATGTGTTTTGACTAGGCCTACTGAAACAATTTAAGTATGGAGTTTATATATATTATTATATCATTTATGTTGTCATGCATATTCATTTTAATTTATTTATGGTACATATTTTTTTCAATGTATCGGCTATATTTTTATTTTATTCATTCGGTATATGAAACGAAGAAGACGTGCAAAAACAGGTAAGTATATAGCCCGATCTACTCTGCATACCTGGAAAAAATATTGTGTCAGTAATATCAAGGCAAAACAGTTTCTTTCAAAATATTACTCTTAAGAATTTTCTTCCTCGTGTACAAATATTTCATGTTAGATTTGCACTAAGCAATAACGTAATCCTAGATTAGTGTAATTTTCACAAATGACTATTAATTTATTCAAGGAAGCGGATACGCTAATTACACAGAAACATATTAAATGAATTACAGAGCCTTAATGTTAGGTAATGAAAGTAAAGTTTAACAGAGGCTTTTGGGGAATACTCTTACAGTGTTGTTTCTGACTCGAATATGTGTTTGTAAAGAGAACTCAGAGTTATATTAATAAATCTTAGACGCAAGGCTGGTTTTAAAATTTTCAGGAATAATAGGAAAAACAATATATTCAAAATAAGAAACATATTATTATTTTATCAATGTTATACGATTAAATAAAAATTGATTTAACTTTAAACTATTTATACAGGTATTGATTTATTTATGTATTTGAAACACAGTTATCTATTGATTACAATAAATAAAGTTAAAATATACTTCTATCATCAATTCAGAGTTTAGAAGGTTACTATTTGAAATAAGACGTATACGTTACTGAAAATGTTTTATTAATCTTACAGTATTAACTGGATTTGTAACAAAGATTCGAAAATTAAATAAGTTAATTTTTTTCACGATCATATTTATATCATCGACGAAAAATGAACATCAATCTAAAACAACAAAAATTCAGATATAAGTAAAACGTGTGAATTATTTTCATATTTCAAAATGGTTTCTTAAAACATGACGACCATATTTATAAAGCTTATATATTCATGTGATACTCTAAATAACATTTAAATAGATTACATCCCACAGACTTCAACAAGTTAATGTTTAACACATAATAGATAAAGATGACGATAAAGCTTATTCAACGTCTTTGTACCGTAGATACCAACATGTTAAGTTAAGAGTATTTCAGCCTCAGTAAAACATTTCAGACGTTCCTCTCTTAATGTGTGAAGTTAGGAAGTTTCATTACATATGTATATTGCATGTATACATATTTCTGTTTCTAAATACTTCGGGGAAATTTTGTTACAGTATGTGTAATCTGTTATGTGTAGGTACTCGTATATGAATGCCTTAATGATAATTGTCTTGCTTCCGTATGCGGAATTATGCAGAGAAGCTGAACATAATTTACGTCCCGGGGTTTTCGTTTTGTGCTATTCCGTTTTTTTTTTGTATATACTAAATATAGGTTGCATTCAAATACTGAAAAAGATGTGTTTATTTTTTCAATAAATATGTTTAGCATATTACTAGCTACTTTTAACACAAGGCAAAAAAAAACATAAAGTAAACAAAATTTAAGTGAAAAAGATATACTTATGCAAAAACATATGTCTTTCATGAAGGCACGAGACATATTTTCATTTACAAACTTCTCGAAATATGTATTGTTAACATTTTGATATTTTGATTATTACTCTAATATTCATATTATTAGCAAAGCCAATTAATACCTTTAAAACTTACTATAAGTACGAGTACATAATTTTTTAAAATCACATTATAATAATGTAGGTATATAATATGTATGAAACTAAATCAGCACTTATAATAATTTAACGTTATAATAATTGAACAAAACCCTGCTTAATAATATTTTCCCAAATAAGACATTTGCCAAATCTTGCATCTGTACTAAGCAACCGTATTTTCTCGACTACATTCTGGTATTTCAAGAGAAAACGCCAACATTTTGTTAAGAAACACGTCTGCTTCTAATTATCTCACGCATATTAGTTCTAACGAGAGTTTCTGCTTACTTCTTCTATTACTATTTGTGAGTTTAAATATTATATTTTGAGATGAAACGGAAACCTGCCAACTATCCGGTGTCCGACCTAACCGACCGAATTTTATTATCCGTCTTAATATTTATTGTATTGGTGCACATAGACGTCTTTTGACTTCTTATTTCATTAGCAATCTTTCTCTCGATTAAAATCAATTAGCGTTTTTCATTTATCATATTTATGTCATTATACATATTCTTAGAAATGCGATAAAATGCGTTCAACACAGATAAATTGCAAAAAGAAATTTTGTATAAGAACATGCAGAAAGTTAATTTTTTTTTGTAATGTATATTGAAACTCCATTGCTTGAGATTGGACCATGTTTTTACTTGTATGCTTATCATTAAAAATTGCATTTACTGCGCACACAAGTTTACTTACTTTAATTAATTAAAGATGACCTGACCGAATATTCGGTTTATAGAATATTCGGCCAAACCACTATTCATTTCACTATTAACTATATATTAAACTAAATATTGTTTTCTTTGAGGTAATTTGTACGTTAATTTGCTGCGGTAGTTGTTCAATTCAGAGGCTTACGTTTCTTAGTAAATACAAGTACATAAGGTTTATATAGACTCATTAACCGTATATTATTTTGCAATTGAGAGGAGTCTGTACAATTATGTGACTTGATACTCTGCATATTTTTAATAGAATGCTTTCAAGTCTCAGAATATAATATCAGCGTACAGAAAATCTCAATATTATTTAAGGAGTTCTAGGTAAAAAATATATAACCAACTCTTTTCCATAAGTAATCGAGTGTTTTGTAAAAGGCAGTTTCAAATAAAATGAATTATTCGTTTAACATCTTTAATTTAGCGATGCATTATGACAATCGTCAATTATCTTAATTTTCATTCAATGTGTCGGTCTCAAGGTAGTAAAGTGATGATGATGAGATTAAAATAAACATGTTTTGCCACTAGGTGTATAGATTTTGATTGAGAGAGACTGATTGACAATGTCCTTGAAAGACGAAATACGTCTTTTTCAATTAAAATCTATATACTTACTGAAAAAAACCTTTGTTTTTTTATTTCATTAATTATTATTTATATGAAGAGAAGAACTTATCTGCTAGCCACCCTACTAAACTTGTGGAATGATTGTATAGATAAATTAACAATGTTATGAACGAAATTAAATAATTTATTCACAAAGTGATGAAACTATATTTGATAACGTGTGTTGAATTCAATATTGTTGTAGATATCATGTAAATGTACAGCTAGTCGTAGCTATATCAACCAATTGATTCTACTGACATTGTACTCTTCCAAGGTCTACATACATTAATTAAGCAGTTTCATCATTCTATATAATGACACTTCTTGCTACACTTGCTCATTATTCTTATGATTGACGATGTGGTTAGAACAAGGGTTCATAAGCCAAAATGAAGCTTTGACATACGTCTTTTCAAAGTTTTCAATTGGGTCTTCTTCAATATTATTTACATTTTATGAACAGTTAATCGAGCCTTAATATTATTTATTCAAAAGAATACGTCGTAAACACAAACTTTAACGAAGTCAAAACCACTAACTTTGAAAGTGAAATCCGAACGAAATTAAAATCGACCCTTAATTAAACAAGAAAACTCATCGAATGAATCAATTTATTTTAATGAACAGTTTCATCGACGTAGGTATGTAAGATAATTTTTTCTGTGTTCTCCGACAAAACTGCGTCTATGTGTCTATGTGTCGTTTTTATAGCTGCTGCCTCAAATGTTTTCTGTAAGCATTTTGCTTTGAAATATATTTAGGTTTATCTTCATTTAAAATTGCTGTTTAAATTTTGAATGATTTTCACGCTCAAAGATTATCTAATTAATTATGACGACGCCAAAAGCAAATGATAAATGTAAATATACACCTACGTTATTAATATTTAAAAAATGTTTACTTAAATTTGTAAGTAGGAAAATGTCTGCTATATATGCTTCAATGGTTTCTATCTCTTTTGAAGGTGACACAAAATTTCTATGTGGGAGTTAATTTTTTTTAGCGTTACAGTTCAAAGATTTTCCTTGTTATTTTATTTACGTTTATTCAATAGGACCATGATGACCGGATTATCCAATTTATTTCTTATTTGTTTTTTATATCACCTTTTTCAGCATTAATTCCAACTAATGATGGCAATCACTTTTGCGAAAGCTTTTCTGTTTTGGGCTACCCTTTACAACTTTTCCAGCCGTCATATTAAATAATAAAATAATCTAAGGTTATGTTTTATGAAGTCAATTTATTCGAGTCATTAATGTTCATATTTTGTGGAACAAAAAATATGTTAAGGAATATACAATTTGAATAATATAAAATTCAATATATTCTGCAATATGATAATAATGTAGGTACTTATTCTTTTTATCAATATACCATTTTTCTTGTTTTATTTAAATGTAACAACCTTATGGGCTTTTTGATATAATATAAATTGTTGAAATGTGTACCTACACATGAAAAAAGGGCGATATATGGATACCTTCTTTGCTTGCATCGTTTTTGTTTATTGTATATATATTTTATTATCATTATATTTATCATAGGTATATGTACCTGGATATGAATTTATAATATTATTGGTGTTTTTATACTACAAAGTATGTATCCACATGAATGGCTATAGGTACACATGTTTATGTTAGTTTCAAGTTAATATTGGATAAATATTTAAAATCACCAATATTTTTAATCTTTTATTGTTTAATTAAGGTTTTATTTTTGTTTGTTTTATATATGATTGATTTTTGTAGAAATATGTTTAAACCTTACTTATGTAAAAGGCTATAAGCCGTTGATGATAGAAATAAATAAATATATTATCTGCAGTGTGCTGTTGAGTGTTGATGGTTAATAAATTAATTTAAAAAAATAATATATGAGTTGAGTGATAATTTACCCCATGATCCAATTCGATCTCAACGCTTCTGTCGGAAGCCCTGTGGTAGAAACCATTCTCCTCAGACCGTATTCTAACTAATTGGGTCACTTCTTCTTACGACATTCAAACACTCTGACATCGTTTTCATAGGAATCGTGTATTTTGAAGGAATAATCGGCATTTTCCGAATTTAGCCATTTGACTTACTGCATGTAATTAATACACAGGTCGTCCTTTACTTAGCATTGAAAATAAGGCATTTAAACAAATCATCACTGAAAAAATTGGTCACTGTATAGAAATCAATTTTTAAATAACCGGTATAGTGTCCACTTTAAATTTGCTGTACAATATTAGATGTAGGTAGACTTATAGAATTTCCTAACTCTTCATGTTATTTGTTTAGGATAGTTAAATACTAGATACTTATTCCGCTTGTGTGAATAAATTACTTATAAATTAAATGCTTTTAATGCCTTAAAACGAAATTTAATCCATTTTCGAAAATACAATAATAGTAATAGCTTTGTTTTTCCCGGCTTCTCTCGAAAATTAAATCATATTAACAAATGAACACTCACAGATAGAACAAAAAATTTCTAAGGTTTAAACTTTTACTGGCACGGACAGGATGACTTGCATGTTCATTTCAAATAATTGGTCCGCTGGCTAACTTCAACTTATGGTAGATACTGTGATGGGATGGATGGGATGACAAACGTAAAAATAATTGTGCATAAATGTGCTGTGGCATAACATAACACTAGACCTAACCTATTATCAGTCAAATGTAAAAATTTCATATAGGTATCGAGGGCATAAGAAAAATGTAAACAACTAAGTTTGTGCCTAAAAAATCAATGAAACCCCGTTTCTTTTTCCTCGTGAAAATACTACACATCTACATAAAAAAATAAACATAAAAATTGACTTTAGGTACCTACGTCCAGGAGATTTGGAAAAGTACCTAAAATGTTTTTCTAAGCTTATGAAACAATTCCCATATGAATCTGAATACGCTTATATATATGTAAATATATAAAAAGATTTTAATATTTTTAGCGTATTATCTGCCCAAATGATGAGACTTTGTATCAAGTGTATTAATTTTCCTCTGTCTTGTCTAATTTCGGCGTTTATTGAGGACATAAAACATGTATACGAACGGACACCAAATATTTATATTATTTTATTGAATAAGCAGTAAGTACCATTCTCTTAAGTGGCACTTTATTATAATAATAATATTAAAGGCCTTTTTAATTAATTAGGTACATAATAAGGTTGTATGCTTTTCGTTCCCTTGCCACTTGTGGGAGATATTATTTGTTTTATAATGTTCTTGTATTAGTCCATACTAGCTTTAAAACCCAGGATTACTCGCAGATTATCTGTAACGCTGTCGCCATGCATTTAAGAATATTTAGCAATTTTCTGAACCTTTACTCTTTTAAAGCGAAACGTGTGCCTTCTGGTGGAGCGTTCCACGAACTAACTTGGCAGTTTCAATTTCATACAAACGTGTTCGTGGGTATTGTAATTGTCCGGTAAATTGTGTTATTTTTTTTATTTAATTTCTTTCCAGAAATATAACACGAATTTTTTTTTTTTTTTAAAAAAGATACATCTGGGTTTTTGTTATAAACCCAAATACAACCTTATACACCTTTCACAGTAAGCTACTAAAAGCTTGTGTCGTGAAAGGGGAGTTTGCCGGCACCTGGTATCGAACCACGGACCCCATGTTCACAAGGCCGAGACTCTACCTCCAGGCTACCGACGAACTCGTTCAATAATAAATTAGCTAAACATAATTTTATTTTAAATCTAAATACAAATATTCTTAAAATAATTAAAACAAATGGGATTCACTGCTTCATTGGATTTTTGTTTGTTCAGAGGCAGAATGTTATAAAAAAGATTAAAATTATGTGTTTTTTGCATAATTCTATTCATTATAGTCATGAACATGATTGAGTATTTTTTGCTATCCCTAAAAACAGTATTGAATCTTTTGTCCATCTTAAATGTTTCATTTTTTAGTACACAGAGGGCTACCTATATATTATGTTCTTTACATCTGGCTTGTGGAAGATTATGATGATGTTATGGTATGTATTTATGTATATAAATAAAATAGGCATTTATATTTTTTAAGCAAGAACACGCTGAACAGACGCACTTTTGCATAGAAAGTCTTAGATTTCATAAAACTTACAAAAAATAATCTGTATCTGAAATAAACACCACAGGTCTCTTTTAGTAAGCTAAATACTTGCATTGTGAATGTGAAGTAGGTTGGCAGTGAATGTAATTGAACTCGGGATCTCTCGATGAAAAGTCCGAGATTCTGCTGTCAAGCTACCGATCACATCATTTAAATTAAATATTCATTAGCTATCGGGATATTACCTATATTAACAAACACACATATAAATACACATAAATATTTATTTTAGAAGATATTTATTCAGGAAGCACATCATATAAATGGTTTCTCAAGAGACAAACCATTTGAATTTGAATTATATTGCTCTATATATTATATTATATCGCTATGCGACATTATTTCACTTGTACATAATGCGAATAATAATATTTATATGAATATCTAAATTAATGGCCCATACTTTTTTAATATCCTTTTATATCGAGTTTGATATTACTAAATTAATCTTTAGAACACAAATTTTGAGAAACTTTTATCCTCTTTAAAGACAATGTTAAAATACAACTATATCAACGTATATAGTAGTTAATAAAAAATAGAAATTATAAAGATCTGCAAGTATTTTAACATCAGTTCTCTGCGCAATAATGAAGTTCAAAAATATATTTATAAATACGCCGGGTAAATTCTCTTTTCTATTCCAAAGAAAGTTTGTTGTTTATTTTTTTGAAAAAGCGGGATTGCTAATTGAATTTTGTGCGGTAAGAAAACGCCTTTACATGAATAAATTTTATTTAAATTTTATTTAAAATGAAATCACTAAGGAGTACCAACATTAAACAAAATGCAAAAAAATATCTGTAAATAAGCGTTACTTACAAGCATTGTAAGAACCACTCTAAATAGTTTTTTTTATCCTGCTAGTGGAATGTTTTATGTGTTTTAATTTAAATTAAAGAAATAGAGATTTTCTTTAAATTTCTTTACATGAAGAAAATGAAGTAAGATTACTTGAGGTATTCTTTTACATGGCAACATAAAGGAAAGGAATTTTATGAACATCTTTTATTAAGTTTTGTGGTATATCTAATAACTGTCATGTTGTCAGCGTTAGAACCTTGATTAGAAGTTTTATTTTATACCGTTCCAACAGTTTTAAGAAATGTAAGCAGACAAATATAAGCAGGTTTATAAAATAAATAAGAAAAGAATTTTTTATTCACATAGGGAGGATTCACTCACAAAAAATATTACAGCATACAACAAATCAGCGAGCATTTCTCTAACCGTGTTCTACAAAAAATACAAATAAAATATTTGACTTTTAACGACATGAAATACATACAATAAATAAAAATAAATTCGCATATTTACCTGAAGCCATTTATCGAAAAAATAAAATACTATGTAATTTATTTATTTATCAGTTGTACACGGCGTGAGCCCTTTACACGTTAAACATAAAGTAAAAAACAGTTTGATAGACAAAAATAATAAAATGTGAATTGGTACAAATTTATAAAAAATAACATTAAAATTAACATTGTGTATGATTGTTTTTTTGTTTTTTTGTTGTTGTTGTTGTTGTTGTTGTCTGTAATACTTTTATTTTTTGTTAACATGTAAAAGGCTCACGCCGTGTATGATTTTAAATAAATAAATATATTAATTATGATGCAACAAAATTGTAGTTTGTTCAACAAAGCAACAATAGTGATAGAATAAAACAATTATATTACATTAAATTAAGTATAAAAAATATAATAATAAATAGAATAAACAAAGCAAGGGACTTTTAAATAAATAAATAGGCTGATGGTAAAGTATTTCGAGGAACTTTTCTATAATATATTTATTTATTTTATAACAGTACAATATCATTAAAAACACGCACTTCAAACAAACACAATCAACATATAAGATACAATGAAAACAAAAAACACGACAACAAAAACTACATGGGATTCGCAATGGAAAGCATCTGCCTTCGAACAAATCTGCTCATAGCATATTTCCTCGTGGTGTACGCTGAATTGTTGAGATATCGATTTCAACACAGTAACTATTCCCTTTTTTTAATAACTTTTTTATCCATGAGTGCACAATATAGACGCAAGTTATACGTATACTACACCTCACCCCTGACACTACTTTGTATAATAAAAGAAGGTTATTTTTGTATCAACTGTTTTATTACTGTCCTTGATTACCAACTGAATTATATCATACTTAATTATATAACGTACAACAGTTTCCCTTTAACATATCTGCTTAAATGTGTCTATACAAAATATACAGAAATACACATCTTCATGTGAAAGAACTGAAATATTAATGCGGAGTTTTCCTCACCATATTGTTTTCTCATAGTTATTTTTAAGAAATATATTACCAATAAATTGACCTATATTCTATTATGAAATTTCATATGAGGTGTGCTAGCTAGCAGCATTTCTTTTTTGTATTTAAAAACGTGGAATTTTCATTCCAGCTGCTACGTTCAGCTTTTGCTGAAACAAATGTCGGAATAATTGCTTTTAACAACAACTAGTGCAATTATCTTTCTTTTTATATTCCATTGTGCTTCCAGCGCTTTAAAAGTACATAGATAGGTCTAGTTACAGTAAAGATGGATACACACTGTCGTGCTCACTCGCATCGGATATTTTTTCAGATCCAAAATAGGACAGCATACATGCCGACTCTTCATCAATCGTACGAAACTGATAATAAATGATTATTCTATGTTATTGTCATTCAAATCAACTCTTTGTGGAGCACTCGACAAAGAGTTGATTTCCCACTCTTTTCCGTAAGTTTTCGAATGTTCTGTAAAAGTTAGTTGTTCGAAAAATAAAGACATTTTACATCTTAAATTCTGCGATGAGGTTTGCCATCCATCCTGGATGTCTTACTTTTTTGTTGGAACGGAGAACACAGCTTATATTTTTATTGCATGTGGCTGGTCTGCTGGCAAACCCACTTGCGGGATATACCATGATGGTATAGTAGTAGTTATAGCAGGAATACTATCTATTCGAAGTCTCACCTATTAAACATGTTTCTGAATGCATTGAAATGCTTTTTATTAACTAAGGTATCCGAGACAATTTTAGCTTAGCTCAAAATTCAACTTGCCTTGAAGTCCATTACGGGTATAGCTTTGGATTTGCCGGAAGGATTTGGTGTAGTGTATATCCACCTTTATCTTGCTGTATATTTGAAACACGTAGAGTGTAACATATGATCAGAATACTTTTATAGCATCATGACTTTCTTTTTTATTGCAAATTCTATTTCCATTTTTTCTCAGTGATTATCTATCTGAATAATTATTTTAGCATCTTCCACAAATCTGTGTTCCAATAACCTGTGATATTACTCCATTTGCTAATTATGCAGAACATTATTTTTGTGTACCAAAATTAAAATCACGTTGAGAATGATTGGCTTAAAGGTTTTCAGATATTTTGTGTTTGGTTTGTTTATATTAAAAAGTAATTGCTGATCAAAAGTAAAAGAAAAATTTCATAGTAAAAATATTTGAGGAAATTAGGTGGCTTTCTCCCGTCATAATCCAAATCTAGAATCTTATCTGGTATCATCTTAGAAACGTCAAGTTGCCAGTCTAACTTTAAGAGTACTAAATTGATGTCATGCGTAAGTATGTAGGTACCTATTTAACGATTTGAAAACCTTCAGATAGAATGTCAGATAAAGAACAACCGCAATTTAATATCAAGAATACCTATGTGACATATCTAAAACCGGACAGCCCGTGTGGCTGCCCTCCCCGAAAGCCAATGTTTTGGCTTAGTAAGTGCCGATAAATAGAAATCGCCATCTTTTAAGATATTCGAGCATGTGACGCGGGGAGTCTTTAATGTATCTAAGACTCTTGATCAAGATTCTATGCAAAGATCGCATAAAGAATTAACTAAAAAAACTTCAGGTTAGATTTTGCCTTGGTGTACTCAGAATATCATAAAACTTCGATTCAAAAATAATGGCATTGTTTGGTTGCTGTTGATAATAATTATAATATTATGTTAATTTGCGTAATAGGTACCACGAATATACTTGTATTTATAAATCTTTAGCCTTCATTCCTCTACCATCTCTAATTATTCCAGAAGAACACTTAGCCCTGAGATGAGAGTACAATATGCCACAGGCAGAGTAATACACAATATACAGAATATATACGTACAGAGAGACATAATAATATGTATGTATAAACTTCCAGTTATTACACACAGTACCTACTGAGAACATACAAACGACATTTCCGTACAACAAGTCGTATTTGAGACCCTTTTCATACTTACGAGATTTGTCGTGCACACATTGTGATACATGCCTAATATAAATATAAATATTAGCGAATATATACTGTATGTACCTTTTGCTGCTTTAACTTTTGTTGTAGGATACTTACTTGTTAATTGGTCAAAACATTGTCTCTATATTACATATGTAGTGTGTAATATATTTGGTCCTGTAATTCTTATAAGTAGGTATTTCTAAACTATCTATCTATTCCCTCACGCCGTATCCCAAGTGGGGTAGGCAGAGAGAACGGAACGCCATACAGATCTGTCCTTACCTACTTTTTTCGCTTCTTCAACAGTCATACAATTTCTCATGCACGCATGTCGATTTCTCTTACTCAAAACGCGGCCGTCCTTGAGAATTTGATCTACATGTTCAAGCCACGTAGTTCTCGGACGCCCGTGCTTCCTCACACCCCTCCTTTCAGACAGGTTCATTTCTAAACAAAACAAAACTAATTATTCTTGAAGTACGATTGGAAGTCAAACATTTATGGCAAAGATGCTAATACCAATATACACAGTTATAAATCACGCCACTGTATTTTATTTGAATATTTATATTGTTTTGTTACCTCTGTTTAACAATAATGATGAACAAACAAAAAAAACATAAAAATGTACATTTTTCTTCGTGTGAGTCTGACAATAGCGTCAGAATGCCAATTTTGTTAGAAAAAAATTAACGTACGAAATGGGTTTACCATTTTTATTATAAAAATACCGTTCCCGTTTTGTATTCCCTTGAATAAAGAAAAAATGAACAACCAAAGAAAAAGAAGTAGGTAAGATGAATGCGAAAGTTTTAAAAATCTTCAACAAGTCGGATACTACTCTGTGATTCAAAATCTTATAAATGTGAGGAATCTGATTTTCATATTATGGTGCGGAATCAACATCCACCTTGAACTTCTAAATATGGAATATGGAAACACATTTCGGAATGGAGTGACAGAGTGTGAAATTTTAATGCACATTGAAATGCGAGTACTTCATGGAACTTCATGGTCGCCTTTTATACAAAACATATAATGGCTTGTACTTGATTTTATTTCTTTTGGACCATGATGGTTATTCAGAACCTTACTCGCTTTTGTGTTTGTCGAGGTCATTTTGAAAAACGTTTTTTTCTGTTTATAAAAGCATAGTTTTTAAATTTCAACATCTTACTACTACTACCTACTACTATACCATCACGGCATATCCCACAAGTGGGATAGCCTGCAATCCAGTTGCATATAATTAACATGCAAGCTGTCCTCACCGTGCCAATATCCAATCAAGATATTCAGGATGGGTGGCAAAACTCATCGCTGAATTTTAACACCTGCCTTTTACAGGACACTCGAAAACTTATGGAAAAGAGAGGGAGACCAATTCTTTACCGGGTGCTCCACAAGATTTCTCAATTTCAACATCTTTAATCGTTAAAAAAAGATTTTGGAATAATTTTTGTTATGAAGTTATCTTTTATCATTTTACCTTTCACACTCTCCGCCACGGACCTTCTGCTTGGAAGCTACAGACTTTTTATCAATTTTTCTACGGTCATGTTACATGTAATTAATTTAGTTAAATATTATTGTGGATTACATGGAATATAAAATTGATTGTTTTGTCATCAGATGTGCAAACAATTAGAATCCTTAAACAATAAATTGTATCAAGGTGCATTCCTCAATACTACAAAATGTAGCGCAGCATCATAACTCAAGTCTACTAAGAATAATAATTCAAATTTGTGCTTTCAAGGGTATAAATTTTATATACCCTTGAATTACAAGGGTATAATTTTATGTCGTTGGTAAATTTACTAACGATTTGTTTGCAAAAAGTTAATATTATAGATTCGTACTAATGAATCGTTTGTAATATCTCTGGTCCTAATCTGATAGTACGTACCAATGATTCGTTGTGAAATTTCGTTAGTATCTTTCTCAGTGTAGCGCAGCATCATAACTCATTTCTACTAAGCATATAGGTAACATTTTTCAAATTCGTGCTTTAAAGGATATAAATTTTGCATTGCATTTACTTCTATGTTTTGTATTAAATGCGTACCATTGGTTTGCTCGTCAGGTTTGCATTTTTATTACATGTAGCTACATACCTATACTACTAGCGATCCCACTTATGGAAAATCGTAATAATCTCAAATTTAACAATATTTTACTATTGTAACAAGTAAGACGTAATTATTACAATTTCACGTACCTATTGTACGCATAGATTTTTATATATAATACCTAGATGGAGTACTCGAATGTATTTTCATTGTGATAAAGTGAGGCACCTTTTTTTGGCACTTTTGACAGATCAGTTGGCGAAAAGAAGTGTGGTAAATCGCTTAAAACGTCGACAAGAACTTCAAAAAATGTCCAATTACGTTTTTATAAATGTAAAAATGATATATTTTTATAAAAATGCGAGAAATACCTCATAAAATGTAGGAAACACCACACGCTTTCGCCAACCGTTCTGTCAAAAATTCATAGATTTTTTGCCTCACTTTTGTAAATGAGTCAGGGTTCTAGGTTTTGTATGGAATTCTGTGATTGTACGTATTTTCATTGATCATATAAAAGTTTTAACTATGTATAAATAATATATAAATAGGTAGGTACCTACATAATACGATAAAAAGAATGAACACTAACATGCACATATATTATTATTATTACATTAGACGACATGGATTTTATCATAGAGCAGATAACACGAATATTGTAACATGCAATTTTACTATTTTCCATTCCTCAGTCCATGAAACCTCCCATGTGTAATTTTTTTTAAAATGATATCAAATTATTTGTATCGTTGAGTTACATTTATCGGTAAAATAACCTATATGCTGAGTTATCCACGGAAAAAGCTATTGATAGAAATTAAATCTCCTTACGTGCTACTTTTTCTTGTGATAAATTACATATACTTACTTAAAAAATGAATAAAGGTACTGTAGATTTTCGAAGACATCTTCCACGTAACAAATCGGACACATAGTAAATGAGAATTCATTGCCAAATTTGTTTTCCCCGAGTAAGATAGATCAACAAAAGCTTCCACGATCTTTTGTAGGAGTGCGTTACATAAAATGACAACTCGGTCAATTATATGGAGGTGGGCCTGAACTATTACCAGGTGCTCCGACTGAAGATAATGTACATACAGTTTATCCCTGAAAACCATAGAGATCTAAGCTCGTGCTTTGATAAGAAAAGTTAAAATTGAAACACAGAAAGTTTGCTTACGACGATTTCACGTAGTCACGTTGGCGTTGTTTGACTTGTGAAAGATAAAAAATAGCTTACACATACTTTAATGTCCCTGATTTTGGGTACGGCACGTACCATAATATACTACACACTAACTTACATGTCACTATTATTTCATAGTATAAATATAATGCTCATAGTAATATTGTAACGATAACTATCTCAGTGATATTTGACTCTATCTTTTAATAGGCTTAGCAAAGTAATAATATCATGTTCATAGAGACAGATAGACATTGTTCTTTATTGGAAATGGAATAGGGAAATTTACAGTAGGTATAACCTACACATTGTATCATAATACATGAAATTATATTTACTAACTTTAAATCCGGCACTACTCAAATTGTATTAATAATAATAACAAATTTGACAAAACTATTGTAGATGAAGAAGAAAGCATTCTACTAAAGGTATTTATTGTGATTTATGAATTTAAGAATTCTGTTGTACCTAATATTGTCGAAGTGTTCGTTAGCCATCGACGGTAGAGATTTTAGTTGTGATGGAAAAGATCCAGGCGTCTGCCACAAGAGGAGTGGCTTACGGCCAACGTCAGATAATAAACACAAGTTTTTTTCTCTGTTACAATAAATAATGACATTCAGAATGAGTGGCCTACCCCATTGTTGAATTGAAGATGATAATGTCTCATTCGTGAACACCTGTCTTTTAGAGAGCACTGAGAATTCACGGAACTAGGTGAGAGACTTATTCATGACTTGGACTTTACGGAATATACATACGAACGAATTCATATATTTATTCGTAGATTAAATTATATAAGTATAATGTTGCTCTATTACATACATAACATATATACTGTGACACGAAAACACTAGTGGTGTGTCTTCCATATGAGCCCAAAAGCTGGGCTTTAATTAAGTTTTTTCAGCTTTAAAATAATTAAAAGATGATAAAGGTATACGTATTAACGATCATAAAATACAAATTTCGTGGGCACTTGTGTAACTTTCCCGTTACGATTTTGTTTTAAGTGGAGCTGTACCTAATAATATGGATCTGTACCCATAGGCAAGAAAATACTTTTTTTTTGATAACTATATTTAGGGTGTGCTTACCCAGTATGAAAACTCTATACACGTCACTGGAAACTACACAAATAATATTATCCAATGTATGTATGTAGATATAATTTGCTGCTGTCAAATTAGACACCCATACCATTGAGTGAGTGTATATGTCACATAGCACTGCTCAAGGGCAGACATAGAGACGACTAATTTACACACACGTGACGATGAATTATAAAAGAATTTATATTAACTTATCAAATCATTAATGTATCGATTCAGGTAACGAAAATAATCATTGAAATTCCTTTTTTGCTTACCAACCCCTCTTTTTGGACACTCCATTCTCAGTGTTTAAATTCATAAAAGAAATATGTAGGAAAATAGCCATTTTTATATAAAAAACTATTTGAAGCAGACATTTTTTTCTCAATAGACCGTTTAATATTACATCGTAGGCGTTTTCATTTCATTCCATATTTAAATTTCTTACCATCATTTTTTTAAGATATATCTGGGCTTTGTTATAAACCCAAATACAACCTTATACACCTTTCACAGTAAGCTAAAAGCTTGTGTCGTGAAAGGGGAGTTTGCCGGCATCTGGGATCTAACCACGGTCCCCTTGTTCACGAGGCCGAGACTCTACCTCCAGGCTATCGACAAACTCATCTATGTATATGCAGGATAAATTTTTAATTGGCAGAAGCAGATAGGTATTTTTTTTATTCCCACTTAGACAGCCGACATTCGTTCAACACACAGTAGCCATTAAATAGCAAAAATGTCAGAGTTGAGAATGCCATTTTAAGTGGTGATTCAATAGAATAACCTTGAGTGGAGTATTCTAATGTTTATCCTCTGTTTTCGAGTCTATTAAGGGCTGATTGTGAGTCCTCAAATAGGTATTATTAAATTATTTAGGTTTTATTGTGATCTACCTGTAACAGATGTCGTGCTATTGTAATGTGAAAACATGGATGAATACCATCTACCCAATACTCACACAATGATAATAATATTATAGAGAAACAAGGTGAAATTGAGTGACATATACGTCGTGTATTGGATGAGAATTACTGTAGAAGGGGAACCATCAACCAACCGGATAGCGTAGAAATATTACTGTAATGTAATGTATAGAATAATATAAGGAGTAGAAATGTAATGAATAGTGTTTTTACCGAATTAAGGTTGACGAATATCCAAACGGGATTTCAAACTGTATAACCATTCAGTGTCGCGACTTGCAATGTGATTAGGGTTGCCACCCGTACTTTATAATAAAGTATTGTACCTACGTTATTTCAGGTAATCGTACTTTATGAGAAAAATAAAGTACGCGAAAATACTTTATTTCGCATGATTTGATTTCTTTGGGATTTTGAAAAGTTTAGTCGTAAGTATTTCTTCGTTAAACGAAATTTATCAATTGTTGCTGAATCGGTGTCGTCACTCGCCAGCGCCACATCAATTAAAGCACTTGTTTTAATCAATTTCTGAACGCAACCTAACCTCAAATGTCAACAATGTCAGTGGCATTGTCACAATTTCTTGTTTGTTTTGTGCAAAGCGGTTTGAGTGCATCACGAGCGCTCTCTAGCAAAAACGTTGTAATAATCAATTTTATACAAATTTGGTGGAAAAACTCGCAAAACTTGTGATTTTTGGTTTCAAAATATGAGAAATTTTATCAAAAAAAATATTTTTTGAATTGGTCAATATCCATGAAAAAAAAAACAAAAAAAAAACAGTTTATTACATACACTAATATTTTTAATAACTTACTTACTTTTAGTTATATTAAAAAAATGTATCTGAAAAATAGTAGGATTCTCGTGCATTGTCTGCCAAACACACCCCCGATTTCGATTTTTAGAAATATGCTTTTTTATAAAAGAATAATATGAAGCTATAATATTTTTTTTTGTTAAGTAAAAAACTAATGTTGATATTACATATTTGTTTTCATATTTTATCACATCAAAATGTTTGCAGTATCAACAAGTTTTGAAAGTTTTTCTGCCAAACTTGTTGAAAATTAAAAGGGCCTCTTTAAGAATACGATTTTAAGTTTTATAGAAAACGTAATTTCGATAGTGAAGCAGATCAAATAGATAGTGAATGTGTTACACCGAAAAAATGTTTAAAAAAATTAATTACGTATTTACTTAAATTTAAATATAAATTGGGTTAGTTGGAAGAAATCGCGCCTCTGCGATAAACTCGCCCTCTGTATATTGATTGTATGATTGTCTTTGTTTGAAATGTATTTTTGTGTGAATTTGCTTGTTATCAATGTACAGTAAAGAATAAATAAAAAAAATAAAATAAAATAAATAAAAATAAAGATGCTGTGCAATTGTTTAGTATAGATACTCATTTGATACAAACTGCAAAAAGCAAAAAAAAAAGTGTATTTAAACATAATAATAAACCCTTCCTCCTTTATATACCTACCCATGTTTTTTATATATGTTTGTAATATTGATTTATTAATATTGTGTTTGGTACCTATGTTTTGTTTTGTTATGATATTGTACCTATGTAAAAAAAAAATATTGTGTAAAAGGCTAATTAGCCGTAAACAAATAAATAAATAAATAAATAAATAAATAAATAAATAAATAAATAAATAAATAAATAAATAAATAAATAAATAAATAAATAAATAAATAAATAAATAAATAAATAAATAAATAAATAAATAAATAAATAAATAAATAAATAAATAAATAAATAAATAAATAAATAAATAAATAAATAAATAAATAAATAAATAAATAAATAAATAAATAAATAAATAAATAAATAAATAAATAAATAAATAAAGAAAAATAAATTGTACTTTATTTTGATACTACGTTCTTTTTTTTTCTTACCTATAATGACCAATGTACTTTATTTTCAATAAAAAAAGGTGGCAACCCTAAATGTGATTGATACCATAATGAATGTTTGATCGTTTTTAGTAAAAGCAGGCCTTTTTTAGTTACGAATTAGTTTGAAAAGGCTCAGTAAAAATAAGTATACGAATTTGACAAAATATTTGACGAGTCAGAAAATGTTATCTGTTTTCCAGTTTGCTAACGTTAACCGTTTAATAATAATAATAGAAAAATATTTGAAACTCTTTTCTTCGTCACCGTGTGCAACCTTAGTCTGTATATAAGTTAGTACATAATTATTATAAATATTTTGTCCTTATTGAACTCCGTAAATATGAAAATATGGCATTTTGAATCAATTTGGCCATATATTGTTCTTGCGATCAACTCATTATCCGATATTCGGCCGGACAATAAATTTAGGAAGGATTTCGGATGTTTGCTGTATATCTGTTGCATCTATAATAATTTGTAGATACAATTCTCTCACGCGAGGTCGATTCAAAACGAACATGTTATTATTGTGTTAGATATTATTGTTAAAGGGAACACAGTTGTATATACATACTGTTATATTAATATACCCTTCTAATATAATATGAATTATTATTTCTCTATGTAGGTACATGATGAGGAAACATACGTATTCAATTACATTTATATGATATTATTATCATTATAAGTACTAAATACTTATTAGTTAATAATGTTTGCAAGCTTTCATCCTCTTGAGTTTTCAGGCGCATATATCCTGTCGTCTTTTTCTTCCTCCTCCATCTTAACGTTTCTGATTTATTGATAGAGATATTTTCATTAAAATACAGTCTCTCGTTTTTCCTATATTTAAAAACAGTTCAAGTTGTAGGACGAAAACGGTAAGACGGGTGAATATAAAAAGACAAAACGATAAACTTTAAAACCCAAGAACATATGTTTATCACATGCGGTTAGTCTACTGCCTACTCCACTTGGAGGATATGCTGTGTTAAAATAGAAAGATGGATAAATTTATAATTTGTACATTCGAGGGTATACAACCAAAATGCACTAAGTCAGACTAGTGCTACAAAAATTGACAAAAACTATTCAAGTTTTATTTCAACACTTTTTCTATGTTTGATTTTGTTTGCAAAGCCTAAAAGTCATTTACCAATATCATCTTAATTTAAGTTCAAATAATACACGGCGAATTCGTTTTGATCTAAACAATTTTATTTTTCATATAACTGCCACCATGTCATCTCAAAACTAAAATGACTTAGAGCATTTTGGTTGTATACCCTCGATATGTAGTCAGAATAAAGTATAACTTACAAGATAGACGCATAGAATTTGTTTCCTTTATTTCTTTATATTGCTGAAAAACGTACATAATAAAACTTTTCAATACCAAGGGATTTGATTTAGTAGTAAATTCAGCAAGCAAATTCATAAAATGTCTGTTACTTATAACAGCACGCTAAAGTATTCATACACTCTATAAAAAAATAGGTAATAAACTGAATTCGGGAATGCTTTAAAACCCAAATACGCTTTTTATGCCACTGTAATTCTATTTCGTTTTAGTTTTTCATCATTTCAGTACTCCTGGGAAGAAAAACTATTCGCGTTGAATTGTACAAAAAAAATAATACTTCACTTTTTTATAATATCACTACCCAACGTATAGTGTAGGTACATTGCGGTTTTCTTATTACAACTGGGGTAACATGGGTAATGTTGCGCTAGTATATAATATTGAAGTATAAGCCATTGATATTATGAATAAAAAATCACCTGACTTCCTTCTAGGTCACTGTCTCCTTTATTATTCAGCAACCTGCCTTCTGTACAGTGTACAGGTTGACTAATGTCTCCCCACTTTACCCTTGGCATTGCTTTTACTGTTCTACATAGTCATAGAAACTTTTTAGGTAGAAACGAAAAACATTTTGTGTGAATATATTTTTTGATATTGTATTATACCTCTTCTAAAAGTTTTTTCTACGCAACAATGTATGTTCTTGTTACATCTAAGTATATTGTGTAAGGTAACATACAGCGAGTATGTATTACGACCTAAGTTTTGTAAATTAAAGTTGACATTACATCACAAACTAAGTGAGTCAATGGCAAGAGACATGAAATGTTTCACGTTGATAAGCATTGTTCTTTAATAATTCATGAACGCCTAGGTACTTGTATTTCTGTACTGATCTTCTACTTTCATTTTTTATCTTCCTTTTTCTGAGTTACGATCCACTGGATTGGTTTGAAAAAAAATTTTCTTCCTACTTTTCGCTGTCTTCGGCCAATTTCTTCAGTTCTACCTATACGCACGTTTTCTTCTATCTGAATAATGTGTGTAGGTGTTTTTAATCAGTCTCTTCAATTTATGTCTTCAGCGAAAGTGATGATCATTTTGGCAACATTTATCTTTATGTCTTGACCAAATGGTTAGGTATACATCCAGTTTAGGAATTTAATTTGAAAAAAAACTATTTTAGTTCAACTTTCTATTTAATTATATTAAAATGTTGAATATTTTATTTTAAGTATTGTAACAACCAGACCCAGGACATTTTGCCCTGGCCGGGAATCGAACCCAGGACCTCGTGACTCAAAGGCAAGAGCGTTACCTCTGAGCCACACCGGCCGTCTTATCAATCAACAACCGTTATTTTTATCCTTGTAGACCCAGTTTTACAATTTTTCAAGTATTTTTTTTTTACCATTTGTTAATCAGATTATGTTATGAGTACAAAAATATCGTAGGTACCTTACGAATTAAGGAAACGTGTCCACAGATAAGAATTAATGACGATGGATCTTTTTTACTTGCCCCACAAGGGACATGATCATGCTATGGTGGCATATCACAATATGTATCGAGTATCACTTTTGCTATATTAAAACATTCTCTAATACTTTCATACATGTGACTCTATATAATAAATAATTTAAGGCATTTTATTTTTAGATATCGACAAACATTATTGAGTTTTATTTATTTACCATCAAGGTGCGGAAATGTCAATATTAAAGTGATTTATCTATTCTACTTTTGTATTCGTTCAACCATAGCGTGACCTACTATTCTGTATTGATAAACTAATTCCCCAGTATTATAATAAAACAGTATATAAAAATAAAGGAAATCATTTATTTTATCTCGTTTAAAATATTTGGCACAGTTGTATGAATAATTATTATGATAATATGAAATATAAAATAAATATCATTGCTAGATTTTACAATATACTTTTTGCTAGTGGCATTTCACTCAAATTAGTTCGGGAAATAGTCATCAAATTAAGATTTGCAGATAGCATAATTATTACTCACAGACAAATTCCAAATGGAGGAATTTGTTCAAAAACTGGCAATACCGTGATGTAAATATTTTTGACAAATCAATCAAATTATTATCAATTGTATTTATTTTTTGCAAATAAAAATATTAGAGTATTTCTTATGTCCATTTTTATTAAAATTCATCTTGTTGAAACAAAATTTTGTATTTTGACTAAATATGGAGAGTAAAATAATCGATTCCTTAACGTATTTGATAACACAAGTCGTGTAATCTGTGACATATATCTTAATAAATAAGATAATATATAATAAAATCCGGGTTAGTTGGAAGACATCGCATTCTAGCGATAAACTCGTCCTGTGTACATTGAAAAACTGATATTTTTATGATACTTTATATTGATTTGAAATTATGTAACCAATGTACAGTGAAGAATAAAATAAATAAATAATAAATATTATATGCAAAATGTTTTTAGCAAGAAATCCGGGCAAAAGATGAGACCTCGCACATTGTATATTTGTTTTGCCTGGATAATGTTGTCCAACAATCACTAAGCCACATTGTTATTATCTCATCATTATTATATGAAAAGATGAGACCTCGCACATTGTATATTTGTTTTGCTTGGATAATGTTGTCCAACAATCACTAAGCCACATTGTTATTATCTCATCATTATTATATGAAAAGATGAGACCTCGCACATTGTATATTTGTTTTGCCTGGATAATGTTGTCCAACAATCACTAAGCCACATTGTTATTATCTCATAATTATTATATGAAAAATATAATGAATATTATACTAGATCATTGTGTATAATATTTTTTGATGCCTTATTCTTTCTCTACAAGCCGATTACCGCTAATATAGATAAACAAATGTATTTAGTTAAAGGAAGTAATCAACCGTTATCGTTTTGTCGGATAATATTCTACAAATTGAATGAATAAAAAGGAATCATCAACATCATTTTTATTTCCGGACAAAATTACCCGAAAACGTAGATTGTATCGTTGTTATTATACTTTACTTTAGTGTTATTATATGCATACATCTAGGCAAAATTACTATTCAGATCCCCAATTGTGTACAATGGATGATTAAAAAGCAAAACACACTTACATACATATGAATTTCTTTCATCTCTTTATTCTATACTACCACGGTATTCAGTAATCATACAGCTTATCTTTTTCGATTTAATTTGTCCATAACATTGCGGCATTGATTAGCAAGCAGAAAAACTGAATATATAAAACATGCATGATCGTCATGAAAATTAAACACGAATGTTTTTTCCACCATATAGATTTTTATTGAGAGAGAGACGTCATTTATCTTTCAAGGACATTGTCAATCGATTGAACAATTCTCGATTGACGTCTTTCTTAATGTAGTGGAAAAAAACGTTTGGTTTTTTAATTTCAGTATGGAGTTCTACTACCTAAACACTGACACAGTGAACAGAATCTATGGTCGTCATCTACGTGTCAATAAAAGTTAAGACTTTCAAGATGGGTGGCATTTATCATCGCGGAACCAAAGATGTTAAACGTCTTATTTCTTAAATAGGACACTCGAAACCTACAGAAAATAGAGGAGTCCTATTCTTTGGCAGGTACTACACAGAAAAAAATAAACATTCTCTTTATGTCCCTCATGATATAATAGATAATAATATTGTGTATGATTGTTTTGTTGTCGTATGAAAGCATAGAGATTAAATACGAATTAAACTAAATTGAAAATCCTTGTAATTTGAAATATTTTTTGAAATAAATACGCTACATTTATGGAAAACTCGGGAAGGAAGTAAAATTGCAATTTGATTAATGATCAAATGCCTGGCGGTTCCATTCCAAATTAATACCCCCAATTTTCTCACTCGAGGCTCGTTAGCTGCCCGCCTACATCAACAATATACATACCTCCCTATAATGGAATATTCGATATATATTAGTACCTATTCCAAATGGAAAATTATTATATCTAAGTATATATTCTTTTTGAAGAACGGATTTATCCAAATGATTAATCTCGTTTTAGTTTTAACTGGGATTAATACTAAATTACACTCTGCATTTAAAAACCTCCTCACAATTTCAAAAATGTTAAAAATATACCTACTCAACATTTATGTAATCTTTGTACAGAATGAAATCTTAAAATAAGTACTCCAAAATTTTAAAATGAGTTTGGCGTTAATTATAAATACTATGAATATTTTTTTTGTGGGCGTTCCAACCAACAGAGGGGGATTTTGCCCGTATGAATATAATATTGTATTAAAACAGTTTTCAAAAATAAGGCAACCATTTTCAATATAGATACGCGTTTAATAATTATCAAAAAACACGTTTTCTGTGTCATAAAAATGGATGTACAAAAAACTGGTGGTATTTAATCGCCAAATTCAATATATTAATATTATATAATATTTTACAAATATCGCAAAAAATATTTAAAAAAAACTTTTAAATCTTTAAACAAAGCTACATTATATTTTAGTATATTACCATTTATGAGATAATCTTAATGTATGGGAATGGTTCTAATATAAAGCATTTCATATCTCAAATATTCTGGTACTATGTATTACGCCTAGCAACAAAATTTTCCATTAGAAGTAAAATAATCACCATCCTTCTACAGATAGATATTACTGGGAATTCTAAGCACGGTTTTATCATATAAATTGTATAGTTACACCTATACATGCCAGGGGTAAACATTTGCGATGAAAACGAAAACTGTTTGTATTTCTTCAGGTTTTCGGAGTCCTTATCATGTCGCCTGGTTTTCGAAATTTTCGTGTTTCAGTCATTTTTGTTATGACCTTTTGAGAACTTTTGAAGATGACGATGCGACGATAAATTGGCCGAAAGCTCGAGCCACAAATAACTGTAGCACGAAGATCCCGATAGCCAGATTATGATGATCGATGAAGTTTCTAAGACTTAAAAATGATAATTCCAGGATAAGTAACTCGCTCTTAAATAACTTACTTGCACATCATGCAATGAATTTAAAAAAGAAGAATTTGGGTTTTGAAATAAATCCACATTCACCTCAAACGCCTTCACACCAAGAAATATGCTTTTGTCACAAAGTTGGAATTAGTCGAAAGTATAGAACTTGCATGTTTTTTTTTTAACAATTATTTAGTCTGCTGACAACCCCGGTTGTGGAAAATATGATGGTATGAATAAATGAGTGAATACAGAGTAATACTATCTCTGCTGTACAATGTTTATAAGATATAATGTTTTTATCTCACAGTCTATTTAATATAATGTGATCATGCGAGTATGTTCTTTATGGGCATTTTACGTGTTAGATACATGTAAACAATTTATGAAAAATATTGAAACTATAAAACCTAGCCCCGAGAAGTGCGTAACTAAAACCTTTTGCCGTAAATTATACACGGCATTTATTTATTTTTTCACTAGACTCTTAAGAATACCTTCTGCTTGTTTTTTCTATTCGTATCGTTATCGATAGGTAAACGTTAAATCTTGCCTTAATATTTTATTTACTTCAATCCTTCCACCTTTTAAAGAATGTTTTCAATCATATTATTGTAATATGAATATATGATTCGAAAATTCAATTCCCTTTTCATTCCAACGAGTTAACATTATGCCTACACTTCAAATTCAATTAAAATTGTTGATCTTTTAATCAATTTTAAATTTCAATAGATAAATTTCATCTCGTGAGGTTCCCGGTAATGTATGGATCTCCCACTCTTTTCTGTAAGTTTTCGAGTGTCTTGAAAAAGACAAGTGCTCGTAGAACCTCATCGCTGAATTTAAGATAAATTATGTCTTAATTTTTTAACACCTGGTTTCGACAGGATACTCGAAAACGTAAATGAATTTAAGATGTAAAATGTTTTTACTTTTGGAACACCTGTCTCTTAAAGGACACTTGAAAATATCTTTACCGGTTGCTCTACGGAACTATATAATTATTGCTTATTGTAATATTGCTTACAGTAATATTATGTTTGCTAGATACGATTTTGAATGATATATTGATATTCTTGTGCATTATTAACATATGAGATACGAGTAGAAACATTTTGGTGCTAGTCAAACGTAAAATATATTGTTCGCCAGTTGATTTGCATATATTGCGCATAAATCAAATATGTGGTAATAAAATATTAAGACCTTTACAGGCTTTGATGTATCACCGTACCTACCATAATACAGTACACATTCAATACACATACCTACCTATGTTTCTTATTATAAGATATATGTAATACAGTACACATTCAATACACATACCTACCTATGTTTCTTATTATAAGATATATATAATACAGTACACATTCAATACACATACTTATGTTTCTTATTATAAGATATATGTAATACAGTACACATTCAATACACATACTTATGTTTCTTATTATAAGATATATGTAATACAGTACAAATTCAATACACATACTTATGTTTCTTATTATAAGATATATGTAATACAGTTCACATTCAAAACACATATGTTTCTTATTATAAGATATATGTGATGATGTGATTACGTGGTAGTTTATTAAAAAAAAATAGAAAGAGCCTAGGCTTTTTACAATAAATTTGATAATTATTTAGGGCTATTTTCTTATTATTATAAACAATAGTCTTCTGATTGAAAAAGTGAGTTTCTTTGTAATTTAGAAAAAAAAGACTTAAGTACCTATAAAAAGAGTTTGACTCCTTGAAAAGAGCCTATGAAAAATAATAATCTATTAAAGAACACATTTCTCATTCTAAATAATCAACATATATACTTGAAACTGACCGAGAACACCATTATTGGTGAACGTCATATAAAAAATATTAATAATAAAATAATCAATACTTTTGTCTAAAATACGTTGGACGATTTGTTTCTTTGGCGCCGTTTTTAGATTTCTCAGGCGACTCAAGGGAGCTGGTGAAAAGAGCGGCTTTCATTTTTTTTCTAATACCGCCGATGTAAATCATTTAGTATGTCTCAAAAATTAAATTAAATATATTTTGAAAATAAAAACATTTGAAAGTTTAATTATGCTGCAACGGGTTAAGCACTATGTATTCCTAAAATCATAATGATCGTCGCTATGCGTTCTGAACAAACCATTTTAATACATGTTCTTACATAATTATTTCATATGTATAGATAATTCACACAGACCGAGCTAATCCAAAATTAAGAAATGAATCTTGTATTATGGGTACTAACACGATGATACATACACCTATACAATGTAGGTACTAAACACATATACATGTAACACCCAGACCCAGGACAGTTTGAAAAATGTCATTCTTCGTTTTGCCCTCCCAGGCTATATTTCGTTACTTGGATTATTTTGAATCTAGCCTAGATTCTTTGTAAAATAGACGTCTCACTCAGCCTGTATGTAATAGCGAGTAAAAACAGAACAATAGTTATAGCGAGTACAGTAAAAGTTATCAGAGCTATTATCATCATCTACGTATAAATTATTATTTCTTTTTATCGTGTTGCTAATCTCTTTCATACATCATTATTAGGCTATTTTGTATTTCTTTCATTTACGTTTAATGCCTTTCTCATTATATTTTTCTTTATATTATTCCATCCAAAGTTACAAACTGAAATGTTTTCTTCATTATTTCTGTAAACAGTTATTATTATTGTTATCATGGTTGGCTTCCACATCAAGGCTAATGTGTTTTGTTCTCAATTATTGAAACAAAAAAGTTCAGTATTTATATGGATCCAGAAAAATGTAGGTACTCAAAAAGCTTAACATCTCTTATTTTAATTCTATCCTTCTAAGTACTCAATAAACATGGATCAACGTGGTTAGATGGAAGAAATCACTATAAAGTGATAATCTCGCCACTGCATATATCATCACATACTTTTTTATGTAAACTGCTTTGTCACTTTGTTATGTGCAAGAAGAAAAAAATAAATAAGCAATCAATCACCTATTAACCAGAATATCTCACACATTTTTTAATCTGTCGCTGGTTGATCTTTACTTTTATTAAAAAGATGGTTAACCTTCTAGATATTACGGCCGTACTCGTGCTGTGAAAATAACAACACTAAAAAAAATTTAACCTCACGTATGCATCCGTGATTTCTGTACTTTTTACTTTTTTTCCAAAAAATCTACGGAGCACGATTTTTGAATACAGGCCTTTATATCTAGGAGATAAAATGTTTACTTATTTACTTTCTTCAGGGTAATTCTAGTTTATTTAACAACTCTTCTTTTTCTTCAGTCACAGTCCGCTGAATTTATCTGCAACAAACCTGTTTCTTGTTTTCCATTCTTCTCTATTTCCTGCCGGTCTTTTCAATTCTTCGTATGTTCTACAATACGAATCCACCACATGATCCACGTAAGTGTTCCTACATAGGTTGGTGTCATTTTGAACAAATTTACAAAATCAAATACGAAAGGGTTTTGTGAAAAGCTCGTTTGAGTTTGTCAAATTATTATAGTAAACTTCAGTTGGATTCACTGGGAGAAACAAACTATAATTTTATTATTTCCTCAATTTACGTAAACAATTACAACTGTATTCAAGGGTAGTCATAGTAAATTTAGCCTATTTGGGTTTAGATAGCAGTGGAATGAATAATACTGTACAGGAAACATGACTTGATACAATAAATCTGGCTAAATATGGTTTCCTGTCAATGTTCCTGGTTGACTCGACACACCGATATGACACTCTCCCCGACACCACAAACTATTAAATACAAACAAACCGGAGATACACATCTCCTCTGTCACATATTTTGAGGTTAAATGAGAAATATTGGACTAAACTTTGTAAATGACTGTGAAATAAATTACTACGAGTAATCTTTGCCTAATGAATTTTACAATTCCCTCTGGAACACCAAAACAATTTATTTGTTTTATTCTTCACTGTAGGTATATAATATACTAGTTACAATATGAATCATTAGGCAGTATCAAAAATTAACTATTTTACAAAACAACAGACGGTGAGTATTTCGCTGTAATTCACTATCTTTCGACAATGTGATATTTTTTAATTAGGTTGAATTCTATATTTTTAAATTTTAACAGTTAGTGTTACTAGTGTTTTAACTCGGTAAGTTTTTTTTTATTTAATGAAAAATAATACAAAAATTAAGAAAATACATACAACTTATTGAGTCAGGCCTAATCTAAAAGATTTGTCGGTTAATAAAGTTAATTAATATAGTGAAATTTCACAAAGTATTTAAGATATTCGAAATTTTACAGAAAAAACCAAGATTTTATTTTATCCGGGGTCTCAGATTAAAAATGCCACTGAAAAAATACGTATCTACCTATATCTTATCTTTTATGTGTATATCTACGTATAACTAATCTTTTAATATTATGGTAATTTATTTTTGTTCTGGACACACAAAAGTTTGTCGGAAAATATTTGTGTTGAAACTTCCTATTATTTAAATAGTTGTCGAATTTTCTGCACGTGTCCAATGTTCGAGACGAAACTTTCAAGATGGTATTATTGGTTGAAAATTCTTTTTGACATTATTTAAGTATGTTTATTAACTTTTTCTTTTCGCCAGAAACAAACTTGGTCTAATAATAATATTGTTTAATGTTCTATGGAAACAAGTTTATCGTGAAATTGAAAAACCTTTTACCATGTAAGTAGTTTATCATTGTTCTTTTTTGTCTCATTAGATACTTTTTGTTTGTCAGTGTATTTATTTTTCATTATTCTGAAGAATAAATATTGTTTACTAAGCCCGAAAGGCCTCTGCCGAAAATAAATAAATATAGTGAAAGTAAACAGTGTTTGTGTTGTTTTTATAATTTTATAATATTTTATAATTTTATAATATATAATATATATTATAATAAATATTGTATTCTGAGTATGGATAATATTGGAAGTTTAGAGGATGGAAGTTTACCATCTAAATCTATGGTAAGAGTATCGAGATTGTTCAGAGTGAAATGAGGTTGTTTGTAATACCCTTACATTTTGTTATGTAGATTTTCTTGTTTCACGGTTATTTGGTTATAAATGTACCTATGAACAAGACACTGTTAACATAGTCGTAATAATAATATGTAGGGGACTTGCTGCTTGTACGTGTGACATAGTGGAGGTTAATATTAGACTGTCACGTTTTATGTTTAAATACACATTTAAAGGACTGATTTAATAGAGCGAATAATGTGAGAGCAATCTGTTTTATGTTTCTGCACTGCTTAACTTAATATGTATTTTTATGTACTTGTGAATTTTATCGCTTTTTTACTATAAAATACAAAAAAAAATTGTTCATTCTCAGTAGTTTAAACTATAATTTTCCTTGCGGCCGGTTCCATATAAAAGACTGCTAAAATTTTCGCGGAAATATCTTGTAGTTGCGACCATAGTAACTAATACAATTTTGACATATCATAATTTATCTTAAAGAGATTTTATGTTCATGAAACTGGCAGTTAGTATGTTGTAAGGTATATAATTATTTCTTTACTTTACAGATTCTATTTTCTCAATTCTTTTTTATGAATATTTTTGCCTCTTTATTGGGACACTAATCTATGCATCCGCATCTACATCATCACAGGAGTTGCCACAAGTGAGGATCCAGTAGACCTATTGAGTGAAATTATGCAGTATGGAATAATAGGACGGTTATGCAGTATGGAATAATAGGATGGGGAGGAATATATTCTACCAGCTTGAAGCCACTTTACATCATCAAAAAAAAAAATAAACATGCAAGTCGTCCTTTACGTACAAGCAAAAAATATGACGTTTAGAATTCGTGATTTACATCATCAATAAAGATGGTAAACGAACGAACGAATTCGAATACGAAAATTTGAAAATTTACAAAAAATATAAGAGATATAATTATATTTATCACTGGAACATTCTCAAGTCAAGTATAATATGTATAATTGTTCAAATTTTAAAATACATTTAAAAAATTTCATATTTTGTGTGGAGGGGGTAAATTTTCATAGGTATTGAAACATCTGGGCCCATAGTCAAAACACATTTAAGCTTTACGTTTCCGTTTCGTTTTCGTTTAAAGAAGACGAGGTTGCGAGAACGCATCAATTTTCGTAGCTAAAATACACAAGTACCTAGCTACGAAAATTGATGCGTTCTCGCAACGTCGTCAACGTTTGAACGAAAACGTAACGCTTAAATGTGTTTTGACTAGGCCTACTGATCTCCTTATTAGAACACCTTTGACGTTACTGTCACAATCAATTGTTATGTATTTGATTTAATATTCTATTCACATGAATGACGAAGCGGGAGTAACAATAATAAGTAGGTACCTTCCTAATAAGTAATCTCTATGTATATGTACAGTACCAGACGTAGTTAATTGTGAAGATCTTGAGATTTCCTTAATTCTGGTCGGCGCACCTCGTGTATCAAGTTTTATTACTTAATTAAATTACACAGCCTTGCTGTTAATACAGCATTAGAGGGTAATGGACCATTACACCTCAACTCTTAAAGGGTTATAACAATAATAATATATACTTACTTATCTAGGTAGGTAGGTATACATAGTTGACAGCATAGGTGTACCCAGAGGAGGGCAAACTGGGGCAGTTGCTACTATTACTACTATACTATAGCATCACGGCGTACCCTTCAGGTAGCATAGCCAGCAGATTAGCCAAATACAATAAACATGCAAGCCGTCCTCTCCAAGGCGATAAAAAATAAGACGTTCAGGATGGGAGGCGAACCTCATTTATGCAGTAAAATGTCTTTATTTTTTCGAACACTTCCCTTTAACAGGACACTTAAAAACCAAGGAGACCAATTATTCGCCAGGTGCTCTACGAAAGCATGTCTACATGGGGTAGTTGCATTCTCAAGAATCTTGAAAGTAGTAAGGAAGTGCTTTAAATTAGTTATTAAGAAAGGACAATTGGCAGGATGTGATGATATGCAGTGGCGAGATTATCACTAAATTAGTCTTCCATCTAAACACGTCAAATTAAAACAAAACATGCATAATTAAATAAACAAAGTACAAAAAATAAGAACCAAAAAGAGAGAAAAAAACCCACAACATACACACCCAACATTTCAAAGGGAATTAGATCTATAGGAAGGAGTTAAGCGACGGATGCTGAAACTTTAAAAAGGCCCACGCAGTTGACAGTTGTTGCAATAAGAAAATTTAAAGCTGATGGACACCCTAGAGAAAATTCAAGATACGACCTTAATTGCTAGGCAGCTTTATTTATCACATTGAACATAACAATATTATCAGAAACAAAACCCAACACTTGTAATTAATTGTTTAACACAAATGACTATTGTTCGTTATTTATCTATTTTAAGATAGGCATAATGTTATATGGATTCTCATTAGAATTCATTTCTCATATATCAGTAGCTTGTCCATTAATGAAGCCAGGATGTCATTTCTGTAACTCTTTTACTATCCTTCCACAAACGGGAAACCACAAAGCTCATCTATTAAGTTTATTTATTTAAAAGCAGACATACGCCAACAGGTACATCAAATATGTACATAGGGAAAACAAAAGTAAAATTATAAACAATAATGCGCCCTATTACAGATATAATTGTTAAAGCTCGTTGAGCCAATCGCAATCCGGGACCAACCCAATACCCCGAAGTATCTGAGAAAACCTCAAAAAGGCCGAAGCCAAAACCGAAGTAATCCCAAAAGTCCATCCAACTCGATGAACTCCTTCCGAGGCAATCCTCCGTAAGCTTTAATGAATATAACCATTAATGTCACTTAACTGCGACTTTACACTTCATTTATTTATTTATTTATATAAATGCTGTCCAATCTTATACCATCAGTATTCAACATTATTCTTTTTTCCTCTCTAAAACCCTATGGGTTCCCAGTAGAGAATGGACTTCACGCACTTTTCTGTAAGTTTTCGAGTGCCCTGTTTACGTTTAGATCACGTTTTAAGACTTTGAACATCTTCATTTCAGTGATGAGGTATGTCAACCATCCTGAATTTCTAAGCTTTTATTAGAACGGAGAGGACGATTTGCACGCTTATCACACTCAATTGGTCTGCTGGCTCCCCACTTCTGGCAGATGCCGTAATTTGATGGGTGGATGGATGTTTTCTTCAATTATTTCGAATAGGAAACATAATTTGATTTCGAAACATTTAATAATTTTTACTCTATTGGCTGATAGTCTTATGGATTTTGAAAGGATTTCGACGAAAAACAATATGAAATGATACTGTGATGTTTTAAATTGATATAATATATTTTTTAGATATAAACAGTAAATGACATCCCATTTATATAATATCTTTATAAGACGAAAGGCATTAAGAGGGATTGCTTTCCTTCTTAAGATATTAAATAAGCTTTATACTGCGCAGTTGTCTGGAGTACATATTATGTAAATACATATATTATAAAGCACAAAGAGTTATTTCTTCTTATAGTGTTATGCAAATATAATATGTTTGTCGTCTTGTATTATTCTTCATTTTATCAAAGAAAAGTCATATCTGAAATTTACGTATGTGTTCTAACATACTATAGAACTCTCTCTCTCTCTTCATTCGTTTACACAATTCTGGGGTCGTGATTTCCAGATAACCCCTCGTGAATAAACATGCTTCATCCTCGTCTGTTATCAGCCAGGTGAACCGCATTTATATTTTAAACTATGTTAAAAAGTTGATTTGTCATAATTGTTTGTGAAATAATATAAAAAAACAGGTCATCTGAGATTCAGAAATTTAAATCGATCAACTATGTACAACATTCGAATCAGTGTTCTAATTTTTACTTTGTTGAGACAACACAACACTAATTGCAGAACATTTTAATATCAGTCCTTTTTTATCCCAACGAAATTCATGTGGAGTCTATAATTGAACCAGTACCTACTTGTGTTTGAAACAATAGTCGATTCAATACTTCATTATACATAGTATCACGTTGGTAGCGATAATTTTTTTCATCAAATTGAACTATTTATTTATATCTTCAGTAAACCAACTACAATATCTTGGTTTTTCAACTAGGTACTTTATAGTTTAATGTATTTTTGTTAACATACAAATAAATATTAAGCTATATACACATACTTACTCTTGTTTCATGCATTTTACTTTCAGATACAAATATTTCCAAGTCAATCATTTCCTTTAGGATTTTCCATCTCTCTGAATCCGCTATACGTCTGAGCGGATTCGAATGAATGCAGAAAATGTTTTATTTATTTTCCATTATATTATTTCCTTCTAGCTTCGTGCACTATTTATAAAGACTTTATCGGGAGTACATAAATCTTCGAGAGATCGAATGTAATCTCTTTGGATTTTCTTAAACGGACACTTGTACCGACACATCCATACGAATACAAGCTACTCTACGTTATTATTATTTTATACTACTTCTTCACCTTTCTAACTCCCTGATCAACCATATGTGATTGAGTTATGTTGGTCTTTATTTTGTTTTTCAAGTCTGAAAGGTTTCGTAGTAATTGAAAATATAAATAAAATACTTTATTATCTCTTGTGTTTATTTTTACCACGTGAGTGGAAAGTATATAGATTTAAGTATTTTTCTGAAAAAAATTAAGCAGGATGTTAATTTATAATACCAGCCATTTTTTTTTAAAACTCAGATCGTTTAAATAATATTAAGGAGTTTTTTATGAGTAAAAATTGTAAATATTTATTAGGGATTTTTGTAAATATTTTTAGAGTTATTAGGGATTTCATAATATACTGAAAAATTACCCTTTTCATAACAAATTTAAAAAGGCCTTTTTATAACGCAAAGAGGATTTTCTAAGCGTATGTATTTCACCATCACTCCAATTACAAGAAATGATGTGTTAATATTTTAACATAAATTCTCTGTCTTTTTGCCCTTTAATATTCCTCTTGGTAACATTGTAACAACAATCCTTTTAGAGTGACAACTTGTAGCAACAAAACTACTTTCCACGGAACCTTCACACTTCTTATCATAGTTACAGAACAGTATAACTGGTCGAGGAAAGTATTTCAGGGCCCGTAGTCAAAACACATTTTGACGTTATGTTTTCGCTCGAATATAGACGAGGTTTCGCGAGAAAGTGTCAATTTTCATAGTATAAATATAGAATGGCTACGAAAATTGTCACTTTCTTGCAACGTCGTCTATATTCGCACGAAAACGAAACGAAAACGTAACGCTGAAATGTGTTTTGACTACGAAACATATCGTCGAAAAAATATTATAGTCATTGAAAAATTAAAATTGTAGTTTAGTATACAAATCCTTCAAATGCTTTGTTCTTTCGTATTTTTCAATGTTTCTGTGCTTCTTCTTTATTTTGTATGATAGCACTTAGATCTCTCTGTCTAGTGCTAACTGAAACATTTTCTACACCATTTGGATTCCTGTTTACTATCTTATAATTCTAAGCCAATACTAAATACTAGAATAAATATTTTCAGGAGTTGTGAGTATTGGTGGTCTATTCTACATTTATCTAGACCCTTCATCACCGCCCATGTCTCTATAGAGTCAAAGGCCTTTTCAAAGTCAATGAAAGCCAGTGATAAGGGCATATTGTACTCGTTGCATTTCTGGATAACGTTCTTCAACGTTTGAAGGTGGTCATTCGTGCTGAATCCTTTCCTGAATCCAGCCTGTTCCACTGGTTGGTATGCATCCAGTTTGTTAGTGAGTCTATTGTTTAAGATTTTTGTAAACAACTTATACAAATGTGATAGAAGACTTATTGGTCGATAGTTTTCCAACTTCCTGTGGTCACCTTTTTTGTGTAAGAGATTGATCGCTGCATTGTTCCACTCTTGCGGTATGTTCTCTTCTTCCAGACATTTATTGAATAGAGATACCACTGCTTGTTGAAGAGGCTCTCCTGCGTATTTAATTGTCTCTATGGTTATACCATCAGGACCAGGGGCTTTTTTATTCTTCATTTGTTCCATGGCATGCTTGACCTCGTCTAGTATTATATCTGGTATATCTTCAGATCCTACATTAGTGATTTTACTTCTACTGCGTGTTTCGCTGTTATCAGATGTTCGTGAGGAATATAGTTTTTCATAGAAGTTTTGAGCTATTTGCACTGTTTCAGATCTGTTACTGCTTTCGCTACCATCTTCTCTACACAATGTCGTTATTTGTTTTTTGCCAATACTAAGCTTCTTCTGTAGGATCTTAGTTCCTCCGCTGTTTTTTATGATTTCATTGACTAGGTCTTCTTTGTGCTTTGCCACATCTTTTCGAATACATTTGCGAACCATTTTGTTCAGTGTTTTATATTCTGTTGTATCCTGTTTACCTTGACCTCTCATATCGTTTCTTTTCTTGACAAGTAATTTTGTCGCGTCAGTTAGTTTGTCACTTTTTGTTGGGGGTGATTTAGAGGATATTGATTCAACAGCTTTGTTTAACGTGTCTGTTATATATTGATTCATTTCTTCGTATGTACCTGAAGAAGGGAATGGAGACTTACTCAGTTCTGTAGTAATAGTCGCTTGATATTCTATAGTTTTTGAAGTTAGCATCTCATATACATTGTGTTTTGGCTTTTTGATAAGTTTCAGTCTTTCCAATTTGGTATTAATAGTTACTGTGCCTCTTACTAATCTATGGTCGCTATCTACTGCGAACCTGTTCAGCACTGATATATCGCTGATAATGTATTTGTGAGTGCAATGAATAAAGTCAATTTCATTTCTTATGTTGCCGTTAGGACTTTTCCATGTCCATTTGTTCTGGGGTTTCTTATTGAAAAACGTGTTCATAGCGTATAAATTATTTTCCTGTAGGAAATCTACCAATATGTTTCCTCTTTCGTTTCTTGTTCCCAGTCCAAATTCACCTACACTTGTCTCCATGTCAGATAGTCTTTTACCTATTTTGGCATTGAAATCACCGATCAAGCATGTTAGGTGTGTGTTGTCGTTTCTTAAACTTTGGCTCATATCATCGTAGAATTCTTCTAGTTCGTCGTCAGTGCTGGATGATGTAGGTGCATACACTTGGATCAGTTTCAGACTGTATCTATCATTTATCTTTATTATCAAGTAAATAACTCTGTCAGATATTGACTTGATACAGGTAACTCGATTTTGTATGTTTTTGTTTATTAAAAATCCTACTCCGCCGGTTGTTTCATTCGTGTTGCCTCTGTAGTAAAATAAGTGGCCTGACTCTAAGATCAAACAATCTTCTCCTCTACGTTTCACCTCAGATATACCCAAGACGTGCCATTTAATCTTTGTCAGTTCTTCCTCCAACTCAACTAACCTGTCCTCCGTTCTTAGTGTTCTGGCATTAAAGGTAGCAATGAATATTTTCGTCTGTGGGTTATGTGTTGATCCTTTCGTGTCCTTTTTCCTTGCCGAAGTCGTCTCGTTGCAGCCTTTGTTGGTCTTCTGTGTCCGAATTGCTGCCACCTTCTGCCAACCGCTGCTGTGGTTAACATCAGGATGGCAACCAGAAGGGTTTTGTTTGTTTTCTGTGTCTATCATATTGGGGGGTTATTTTGGACGGCTACATTTTTGTAGCTCCATACCACGCTGTCCAGACGGGTTGGTATGGGGGATTTTTCGGATCTCCTTCCTTATGTGCTGTGGGGATTTGGACCCAAGCCGGTGGTACGGTTATCCCGCCGATTTTCGGTCGTCAGAGCCTCGTCGGTTATCTAGCAGGGGGGACCGCGTGCAGGTGAGGTTGACATTTGGGTTGGCTAGGTGTTTTTTCGCCATCACCCCTTCCCCCCCTTTTCACTGAGAGACAGGAAAACTAATGTATGGATCAGAGAAAAGACCAGGGTCGTCGATGTCGTTCACAAAGTTTCTAGTCAGAAATGGAGTTGGGCTGGTCATGTGGCCAGAAACACAGACTCTAGGTGGACAAAGAAAGTTCTGGAGTGGAGACCTAGAACAGGCAGAAGAAGTGTTGGTAGGCCTCAAGCACGATGGTCGGACGACATAAGACGGGTTGCAGGGGTCGGCTGGATGCGGTCTGCCCAGGATAGAGAGCTGTGGAGATCAATGGGGGAGGCCTATGTTCAACAATGGACGCAGGGAGGCTGAAATGATGATGATGATGATGATGACTAAATACTATTTTTAGTCTTCTTCCTATGCTGTGTAGAACACTTTTTTGCCATTGTCCAATCAACTCAATAATCAATATTGCCTTTTATTCAGTTTCTTTAATTTCCATTTAATAATGACCATTTAGTTTTTATCTTTTGTTTACATTCTATTAATTATAAATACAAGGTTATTATCTTTGGTGGTTTTTATTATCTATCAGATATTTAATGAAATTTCAAGATTTATTTTGATGCCAATAAAGGCCACATTTTGTAAGTTGGTAGTATGGGTGTTAATCTATCCTTAATCCATAGATATTATTAATTCCTTGAAGGATTATCACAGATAACGCTGCTGTTGTCACTTTATCAACAAACAATGTAATCCATTACAGCTTAAAATATATTAATTTAATAGCAATGTTTACAATCGTATCGAATAAGTTTTAATTAAAATAAATTAATTCATTCGAAAAGGGTAAATTGATGATTGACAAACTCATTAGAAGTTCGTGTAAACTTTTGCAGATGTTTTTTATCAACAAATTTCTGATGTTTGATAAACATTTCGTATCTAATAAACTTATTAAATTTGTCCTCTTAAAATGAAACATTCTAAATAGGTGGCATACCTCATCGCTTATCACAAAATGTAAAATATGTAATTTTTATATTTTACAAACTTACATACAAAAGAAACATACAAAAAAGAGTGGAAAACTTTGCCAGGAACTCAGGAAATAGCTATCTTGTTAATATTACAATATTCATATTTTCTTCTGAAAATTTAATTCAATTACCCAAAATGATTGAATTTAGGAAATTAAGAAAATTTAATTGTGTGAAGAAAAACGGATATCATTTATTGCAATAAAAAACTTATAAATCAAAAAGCATTTTTGTTAAGTATATCATTTTCTTCATTAATCGCATTATCAATGGTTCAACCTCACTAATTGGTACCGCATGGCTTAGGAAAAATGATATTTGGTTATAATTTAGTTGAAAACAACTCCACGAAAATTGAATGGATAGTGACGAAATGGAGAACTAAATTAATAATTCACAAACAAAAATTATGTATTAAATTACCCAATAATAATAATATTTTCAGTATCCAAAATCGACCATGAAACACATAAACAATACATTACCAACATTATTAACGTAATTGTAATTACAACAGGTTGCCTTCAGTTTTATTTATACCTATGATTTAAATTTTTATGAGTTTTTTTTGTATATTTTTTATATATTCCATGAATTTCGATGTCAAATAAAACATATGTTAAAAAAAAATAGGTCTAGTTAAAAGCTGTTACTGTTGTATGCCAAATAATGTTTGGATGGCATAAGATCAAAATATTTTCTTTCAAAAATCTTAACAATAACTTTAAAAAAACCTTTTATAATATTTTTTTTAATAAAGTTTGACTTCAAAAAAATTGCACACAAGTAATACGTACTGAAGGAGCGTATTTTTTTACAATTATAGTATTTTAATTCTTTACAAATATTTATGTTTTTCTTGTATAATAATTTATTTACATTCAAATACAATCACACATGCACGGGAGAACGACAAGTATGTTTATCATGCACTGTTATTCCGCTGGCTACATCGCTCATTGCAATGTCACGATGGTATGATTTAAAGATCGCATTAAATATCGTTTAAGAATTCTGAACCGATCTTAAACTCATAAAAGGAAATTTCCATGAGGTTATTGTCTGACTACTTTTGTAAATCCCAAGAGAAAATTAATATTATAAAAAAAATACATTTAATATGAATTTTATTTTACATTAAAGTGGGGGAAATGGAATATAATATCAACAGTATGTTTCAAAAAACTTTGCATTTTTTAAATTCTTGTTGATAATAGCACCCTCACCTGTAGCGTGCTGGAATTGCCGAGGTATGATTACCTTTTCACATTACAGACTAGTAAGAGCATGGGTTGCGATTGTGAGGAGTCACGCAACGTAGAAATATCACGAAAGCATTTCTCGCAAAATAACAATTTATACCTACGATACATATTATATAAAATAATAACCTGTTATATTTTAATAAATATCTCACGCCAAAATAATTTATTTCTAAATGTATGTTTCTTTTATGTTTGCTTTTTAGCAGGCAAGCAACAGGAAAACTTTGTCTTGTATAAAAACTCACATCTTTTGAACGTATTCCTGAACGTTGTAAATTTATGTGTACCTTTCTCATATTTAAAAAGTTGATAGTTAACAAAATGCAAGTAACTGTCATCAATATCTATAGGTATATAAGAGTTCGTCGGTAGCTTGGAGGTAGAGTCTCGGCCTCGTGAACAAGGGGTCCGTGGTTCGATACTAGGTGCCGGCAAACTCCCCTTTCACGACATTATCTTTTAGTAGCTTACTGTGAAAGGTGTATAAGGTTGTATTTGGGTTTATAACAAAAAACCCAGATATTTCTTTTTTTTAAATATGTTTTCAACGATTTAATGTGTACATGTGTTTATTTGTGATATGCAGGTTATTGAGATCGTGTCAGAAATATCTACTGCAATCTGAGAGATATGTGAGATCCAAGATGTTAAATGGGAATGACAACGGCGGAAATTTATATACACGTCCACATACAAAAGATGAACAGTGTCAGAATATTTATTTATAGAATAGAGTATGTAGCATTACTATTTTGATTTAAAGATTTTCTAAAATTCGAATATATTAAGGTAACAAAAAAAGTCATATAACATAGTATAGCTATTATTTTTGCAGGAAAGTTGCTATTCGCACAGTATACAATCTGATGAAAATAAGAATTCTTTTTGAAGAAAATTGGGTTTAAATAAAAGAAATTTCGCAGTGCGAAGAAGCCACCCTTTCTATATTGAATGTTTTTAATATGAATATATTTTTGTGTAAATTAACAATCTATCGCGGCAGATCCCGTAATTGGTGTAGCCAGTACAATAAATGCACGTGATCAACATGTAAGTTGTCCTGTCAGCGCTAATAAAAATGAGGACATTCAGGATAAATGGCATATCTCATCGCTTTATGAGTGATGCATAGTTAAACAAAGTAATGAATTATTTCCTAAGCGAAGCCAGGTTAAAGCTAGTTAATGTTATAATATCAAACAGTAGTAGGTATGTGTAATAACAATAACTTGTAGCTGAATAAAATGTATTGTATGTTAATTCGTCACACCATATAAAAAATAACTGTCATAATAGCCAAAATTTATTTTATTGTTATGTTTTATGATTAATTACTTATAATTATTCCGATTCGTTAGTTTGTAATTTGAATTATTGGTTGAAGGTTTAATCCTTTAACAATAAAATAAGGATTTAGTCCGGTTTACCCTACTTGTAGAAAATGGTATGAAAGAACTAACCTACTCCAAAACTTGACTTTACTCCAGACGCGACACCTTGTCGAAATAAGATCTTAATCCAATAATAATTGAGGTTGTCGGTAGCCTAATGGTAGAGTTTGGGACTTTCAATTGAGAGACCTGGGTTTGGTTCTTCCCGCTGCCAACTTATACAATCGTCACGACACAACCATATTGCTTGTAACCATATAAAGGGAACTGTAGGCATAGTCAAAACGCATTTAAGCGTTAAGTTTTCGTTCAAACAAGACGAGGTTGCGAGAACGCGTAAATTTTCGGAGCAAGTTGTGTAATATATAAGCTCCGAAAATTGACGCGTTCTCGCAACGTCGTCCGCGTTTGAACGAAACGAAAACGTAACGCTTAAATGTGTTTTGACTAGGCCCACTGGAGTTATTTAGACTTATTCCAAATCTTATTCATCAATAAACAAAATCGTTGGAATTGGAGAAACATATTGTTTGTAACATTGTGCAAAATTGAATTGAAAGGAGTGAGAAAGACGTCCAAATGCTTTCCAATTGGCTCTAGGCTTACTTAGAAGTCCCCTGACTATTTATCCACTCTTCTAAGCAAAATTATTGTCTTCACGAGCGAACCCCAGTAAGCAGCCTGAGGGGATAGTCGGCCAAAACTGCCTCATGGGAATCTTTGATGTTACATTTGCTTCTTCGATATTCCTATCAAGATGATAAAAAAAAACAGTATTCTATTATTTTGTGTCAAATTCTGAAGAAACAAATACACCGAAACCTTTTTTTACTGAAAATCTGGTTTATATTTTCTTAAAGCGGTGAATTTTTTAGAATATTTCTCTTTGTCTACGTTCAAAGCTCATTGACTCATTTGTGAATGATCAGGTCACAGGATATCAATCTTTTAATTTCACAATCATTAACAATGTAATCTACAATATAAAGTATTTTACATTAGGTACACTGATTTTATTTCTTAGGTGCGTGATGTGTTTTAAGTAAGAAATGAATAATTGTGTTAAAATAATATTTTATTACAATCATATGAACTCACACAACAAAGCAGTATATCTCTAAAGAAATATGATTGTGTTCTGGCAATAAATTTTGTTATAAGTACGTAAAGTAATTATTTTGTTATTCTATTTCACACAAAGAGTTGAAGAAATTAACGAGGAAAGAATAATCGAAATGAGTAAACAAAAAATAGAGCCCATAATAATGTTAATACTACAAATTTTGAGATACATGCTGTGGTCAAAGGCCTCTTGGTAGCGACCGAGATTTATTAAAGTTCTTTATTTTCGTGTTAAACTTTGTGCATATTCATTATTAAAGATTATCATATTTATACAAACACTGTTTTAAAATTTATCTTCATTGTCATTTTGTATATTTATTAAACGTTTTCGACTACAATGTACTCATCTTAAATATCAAGCAAACTCAAGAAATAAATAAATCTAAAATTTTATTCCCACGAAGACTCTCATACAGTACTGTTTTGCAGTGCGAGGTGGTTCGTACTTGGTATTATTACAAAACCCAATTTTTATTTTTATTTTCAAATACACAACAATAGATATATTTTAAATGATTTTTTCTGACCAATGGCTCGTCCGCGAGGGCAATTTTTGGTTTGAATGTGCGAATAAATAGGAGTTTATGACTCCGATATCCGGTGGTGAGGTGGATCTTTTTTCAATGATTGATGGTGTTTTCGGCAAAGAACAGGTCTACCACTTTTTTCTACAAGTTTTCAAACGCCTGAAAAAGGCAAATATTCATTAAACATCACGTGTAAGATAATTATCTTTAGTGATTAATTATGCCACCCGTACTGAATGATTTAACTTTTATTGGCACGTAGTGGATGACATATATGTTTATTACTTCCAGTTCGTTCGCTGGCTAACCCACCTTGAAGTGCTGTGAAGGTGTGAATGAATGATTGATTGATTTTTTCTAAATTTTCCTTCATTATCGAAAGATCTGATGCATTCAAACAAATTGCCATAGATATAATATATTCCAGAACACTTCGTCTTTACTGAAGATAAAATATAGAAAAACTTAACCATATTAGAAGGTAGACCTAAAACATTCAGAAAAATAAGAAATATATTATGTATATACCACAGGATTTCATAGTTTAAACAACAAAGATTAAACTCGTTTCAGAATGTATTTGCAGATTATGTAAATACTTTCAAGTTTTTTCTTATCGGATTGAGTTCCTAAGTACTTGTATTATTCTTTCCAGTAATAGTAGTAGCAGTAGAAAGAAATCATAAAAATGAGAAAATTTTAATATCTTTAGAAGCAGCGGAAGAGCTATGTAAATTGTATGCTTTTTAATTTATTGCAGAGAGCTTGAGAAAGCGAGTGCAAATGTTGGAAACGAGCACTCGATACAAATGGTTTTGCTTTATACATACATTTTATTAATATCCTGATTTTGTTACTTCATTTAAACCAATGATCGAACATATCCGTACAGTTTTAATGATAGATTAAAAGTATTAATACTTTATTTCAATCCATACTCTCACACTTAAATAATAGCTTGTGCCCTGCAAATGGAGTTAGTAGAGCGCGGTTACCAATAACTACACACTAGGTTCTTTGCCATTCTTTCATGATTCACTGTATATAGTTTATGCTCCTTGGAGATCTCGATAAAGAATAGGTTTCTCACTGTTTTATGAAAGTTTACGAGTGTTTTGCCGCCAATACAGATTTTTTTATCATATAGTTGAAAGAAATTCCACCCGGTGCGAATGATTTGTGCAATAAAGTATAAACAGTGAGAAAACAGAGTTACCATCCCTTCCTTGCCAACTAGCGACAATTTTTTTTTTAAATTTGTTGGCATAAAGAGGATCCTCACTTGTGAGATATGCCATGACGGTATAGATAGATAGGAAGAGAAGTTGGTGGCCTGATGATATTATCTCGGTCTTTCGAGTGAGAGATCTCGGGTTCGATTCCATCTGTTATCTGCCTACTCCGTCTTCTCAGTATATGCAGTTGCTTATTGTGGGGGTGTTTCGGATAAATTAAAATTCATCTTACAAATAAATAAATACATACCAGAATTATCTTATTTTATAGATCAAAATTTGTTGCGTGATAGAGTGAGGAATGAGGATATTAGAAGAATGAGTGGATGCAAGAGGATTGTTGTGGATAGAATGCGCGTAAATAAATTGAGATGATTTAGTCATGTGGAACGAATGGAAGAGGAAAGAATGACAAAGAGGATATACGTGTCTGAAAGGAGGGGTGTGAGGAAGCGCGGGCGTCCGATAACTACATGGCTTGATCATGTAGATCAAATTATCAATGTTGGCCGTGTTTTGAGTAAAAGAAATTGACGTGCGTGCATGAGAAATTGTATGACTGTAGCAGAAGCGAAAGAAGTATGTAAGGACAGATCTATATTGCGTTCCGTTCTCTCTGCCTACCCCACTTGGGATACGGCGTGAGGGAATAGATAGATAGAGATAGATATATATCAAATTTTAGTCACAGCTCTGGTCAAGTTCAATTAACTCTCATTTTATACTTCAAGGTTTTGCTTAAACTTAATAATAGCTTCCATTTGTCCCGCTGACAGAAGTAGCGAAATTCGTTACAATTGCTTGAAAAGCACACAATAGATTTCTATAAGATGCCTACCTGTTGAACCACAACCTGTACAGCCTACTGTGAAAAGGTGTAACAAAGTAATAATGTTGGTGACTTGAGACATATGGTTTAACTTTAGATATTTATGTTTCTACTCAGGAACTTAAATTGTTTGAAAACTGTTCAGGTTAAGAATATGCATTCCACTCTTTTCTGTAAGTTTTGAGTATTCTTTAAATACTAGGTATACGTTAAACATCACACATGTTATGTTTTATAACGTTAATTTAGCAATAAAACGTGCCACCTATTACAGACGTTAAATATTTTTTATTCGCACTGAAAGGACAATATGTCTACTGCCTACCTAATTTGAAAAAGATACTTTGATGATAGAAGATACATAAGACGAAGATTACGAACATCCATATGCTTGCTATCCATCGACAACATTAAGCATATGAAGGAATATTAGTCTATTTCGCATCTTTGCATTTGCTAAAACAAATATAAGTTTTTTTTTATCAATAGAAAGTGCTTACTTTCTCATAATTTAGTTTTCTTAAGTCTTTTTTACTATGTTGTTTTATAAAGGTCTCATTTTTGACTCATCAATCATTATCTTACGCAGACTTGAGTAATGATACTTATTCAAAATTAATTATTTTTTAATACTTATTTTATTCAAATTCAATTACCTTAACATGAGAATTTAAAATTTTGAAAGCTGATTCGTAAATTAATTAATGTTAAGTGGAAGAACTAAATACTTTCACAAGGGCGTCTCATTTTATGATTTAATTGCAAAGGACTATTTAGTAAAAGACGGGGAAAAAGCTTTTAAGTTTTAAAGTGTATGATATTAACGAGCCTAAGTGAAGATAAGTACCTACATAACTATGTCAAGAGTTTTATTATGTAAGTACCTACACGTGCAACGTAATGTATAATATGTACGAGTATGTGGAGAGCAGATTATTATTGGCTTTTGTTAGAAGTTTTTGCAAATTTTAATAGGAATTTCTTAAGGCGTTTTTGTGATAATGCGTATTTCTGCTATTTTTTGACATCTGAAAAAAAATATCAGACCTGCATTACCGCTAGATAAAACAGAATATCAAAATTTACACTTCAATTATCTTCATAAAAATCTCAGAACTCATCTCAGAAAGAATATCTCCGCCAACTTTAAAAATATCAAATAATTCTTGTGTCTGTACGTTCACAGAGCGAAAATTCATACTGATGATATTTTATTTTAATTACACAATACAGTTAATTTTTCACTTAGATTCATTTAAAATCTCGAGTACTTTCGTCAATTTCACAAATAATTGACGAAAGTACTGAGTGTACTAAAATATCATTTAAAAATATCGTTTAGTGAAAAACATTCGACTTGTCAATAAAATAAAGAAGGGATTTGTTTACTTTCTGTGTTCCTTAGAGAAATGTTAGAGAGCGATAGAAGAAAAACAAGCCAGTATTGCCTCGATTCAGTAAATTTTCTCGATTTTTCTTTACAAAATTTATGTATCAGATATGCTACGACATAAATATATTAAATTGTCGTAGGTAAAAATATTTTATTCTTTGCATGTATGTTTGTTAATATCTCTGATATCTGACATTCACCAGACAAGTAGCAAGGAAACCAATGGCATCTATGCAAACTTGCATCAAGTATGCTTTTTGCTGGGGGAAAAATAATTAATTTATTGTTTATAAAAAGTATTCAAATTACAAAAAACAGAAAGCATTTCTCTTCCACTACATTTATATCTTCCATAATTTAACAATAATAAATAAAATAAAAAACATAAAAGTTCCATCAAGTGGTGCTTGAATGTTGTTTTACGTGTCAATTAGTTTCAAAAATTAACTAAATAAATTTATAATATAATTTTTAGTGGTGGTTAAGCTCACAAAAGACAATATCACCTTATTTGGTAAACCCCACATGGGTTGTAGCTTCAAGTTTCATCTAGAGTATATATATATGTATATAATATTATCCTCCCTAAGCTTTTTGTGATGGTTCTACAATGGTTATTTGTGAAAATACCACATTTGACGCCTTACCCTTACGCCGTTTCCCATGTGGGGTAGGTAGAGAGAATAGAACACCATATTAATCTATTCTTACTTACTATCCACTTTAGCTCCCTCCACATTCATTATTTTAATTTCTCACACTAGTAAATCTCGTTATAAAAATAACTTTGCAAAATAATTGAAAAATATTTCGATTAATCGCAAGACTGCGCGGTCATATTCTAGTACCACAACATTTGTGATTTTATTGACGATGGAAATAGTTGTTTTTATCAATACGTTTATGTTCATTCTATTTATTTCTAAATTCGTATGAAAATACGTTGCACGTGCCTTATTATTCCTCTGGAACGATTCGGAAAATAAAGCTATGAATACAAAAAGTTATTTTATCATACCATTACATAAAGCAAAATGTCAATGGATGTGTGAAAAAAAGTTGTTTTGATTCTTGGAAGAAAAGAGTATGTTATTATGAATATTTTATAAAAAATAAATATTCTTATATAATATTCTAACAATATTCAGTAGGTAGGTATTCTAACAATATTCAGTCTTACATTGTCACGTTATTTTTCCTAGAATATTTAACGTCATTTTCAAATTTAGAACATAATTTACTCATCATTTGGTGTTCTGTTTCAAATCAACAAAGAGTTAAGTGTAATTGAAAAGTTTAAGTGTTTTTGAAATCAATTTAAATATATAAGTTTTGTCTATATCTATTTGTACCCTCACGCCATGTCCCAAGTGGGATAGGCAGAAAGAATGGAACTATCCTTATACACTTCCTTCGCTCCCTCCACATTCATACAATTTTTCATGCACGCACGTCGGTTCCTCTTACTTAACACACGGCCGTCCTTGAGAATTTGATCCACGTGATCAAACCACGTAGTTCTCGGACGAAAGTTTCTTCTCTATATGCCATTAAATCAAAACATAAAAGATAATTGTCATATCTCATCGATGATGCTAAGTTCTATTTCATAATATAATTGCCTTTAACAGGATTCTTTATTATTTATTTATTCTTTACTCTTCAATATCTCCCGTTGGTCCTTTACAGGACACTTAAGTTCATCAATAATACAATAAAAATGAAAACATTAATACAATTAAATGGGCGTAATAAACACAACATACAAAAAAAGCTGGAAAATGTACATAAAAGAATGGTTGATAATTCCATTCCGATGAATTCACGGGGAATTTATAAAACCAAACATACATAATATATGGGTAATCGATCAGATTTATTTGTATATTTCAAAATGGTAAAACAGTTCACTGATGGTGCAATATCGCACAAGCGATAAAATATTTTTTATTGCCTATTTTTATTATCATAGAAATGGCTTTATTCTGCAAATTTAAAATAGATAGTGATCTTTATTGGTATAAATTAGATGGTATGATTGACAAATCGACATAATGGAGAATGAATATTGTGGTCATGTTTATTACCTAGACCTTTAGCTTAGAGTTATGAAAATATTACCCATGTGCTTATAAAGAGAATCTGTTAATTGACGACCTATACTTCCGTAAGGAGTGTTAAATATAGAAAGTTAAGGGTTTCATCTTGTTCTAGAATTTTATTTTGCTTATTACATTATAGATATTTAATAATTAAATAATTCAATACAATATCATAAACCTATCACCTTCTATTTTTGATTTGATATTTTTCAAGTTGTGATAGGCGGATATCATCTCATTGGGGTGTATCGTCAATTTAATTTTATTATTTAGTGATAAATTCGCCCATTGTTAATTACAATATTTATAATTGTTACAAAGTTTTTTTCCATATAATACAGCTTCCTAGTTATAACCTTGCTATATAATTCTTAATACTTTTTCGATACTAGAGTAAGCTTATGATAAAATATTAGTTTTTACGTTTTGAATATTTTGTAGGTTCATATATCTACTATTGTTTCCGCTCGAATATTTCAGTTCTTTATTGTGTATACATGTAATATTTAATAGGCAAAGACAAACGATCAATTCGCGTGACTAATTTATTGTTTTGCACAATACGTCGTTTTCCGCTGGCAACACTAGTGTCCAACGACACAATATTACTAAATTATTAAAACTTTCTCCCCCAAGTAATAATATTTAAACGCCGTATCTACTACCCTATACTAACTACCGTAGTTTTAACGTGTATTGATATTATGTTCAATTCATAATAACACAGTATACGTGAAGTAACCACAGAAACCCAGAATAGAAGAACACCGATCGAGTAGAGCATGACCTACATCTCGGTCTAGGGACTGTTGAACGGCGTCAAAACAAAATCATCCACAATCATCATCGTCTCAATATTTAATTTAATATTTTTTACAAATCTTCAGTTACGTTCTTTGCTTTTTTCATCATAATGTTTAGCAAAATTTACCGAGGTTTTTTTTGCACACTATTACAAAATGTTTGTTCTAGATCGGAATAACAAAAGATAAAAATATGTATACCTACATAATAATATTATGTAGAATTTCATGTATATCCGATATTTTATCATGAATACGTAACTGTTCTATTATGACAAAAGCTGATATGTAGAAATTTCTGAATTGGGTTATTACTTTGGTGATTGAGCTTATTTTTATAGAAGAAAGACATCGTGAAACGTAAGAAAATATCGATAGTCAACAACATGTTAGTCTCAATATGATGTAGTTTTGTAAAATCAGCTTTTAGTGTATCCAACAGAAAAGAATTTGTGTTTTTTTTATTTATAAAAAAGATATCATGCTTCATTACGAATATTCACTTTATGTTTTTTTACATAATTATTCAAAAATAATACAAATTACCATAACTCATAGATTTTTCAACCCAAATTATAAGTAATAAAAGAAGAAAAGTTCGATTAGAATATATGCCTGACTAAATATATTTTTCATCAGTAATAATCTATATCCGGTGCCCCTTTTAAGTGATGTTCTCCGTTTCAGGAGCTGGTGTCTGCGCCCAACCAACGCAACTGGCGGGGCATCCTCATCGCTCTACTGGTCATCGTGACAGTCCTCGCCCTCATAGTCACCTCTGTGGCCTTGCTCACTCCTCCAGAAGAAGGTCCAAGGGTAAAAGGAAGGAGGTTGAGACTATCAGACCTTTTAGCTGGTGATCTCCTGCCGCTTAGATTCAACGGAACATGGATATCAGGTAATACCGATCAAATTTTTAGTGTGTAAAGAATCAATAAATTTTCAGACTATCGATAAGATGTGCCCCACTTTTTGATGGTCTTATTTTTTTACTGCTACGGAGGGGACAATCTGCATATACATATATTACACGCAGTCTGCTTTATATTATAGGTGTATTGATAGAGAACATTTGAAAAACAGTCGATAGATTGAGCACTTTACTATCAAAGCTATAACCTATTTACTTATTTTTTATTGTTTATACACGGGAGTAAGTTCGAAAAACATTTTAAAGTGAAGTCATTACACTCTTTATTTTACAAAATATAGTATCAAATAATAAAAACTCTAAATGTTAATAACTCAAGAACTTTATATGAGGCTGTAAAACATAAAATACTAAACCTTTATGTCAGGTTTGCCAACATAATGCTTCCAACAATGTGTTGCCGAGTATAATAATGTGTTTAGATACCTACTTTTCTTAAAATGTTCCTTTGTATATTTTGAATACAATAAGTGCCTATCTAATTTCTGATATAAACGTATAGGTACATACTTCTTCTAACAAATGTATGAATACTCATGAATTTGTCTGGCTTTTTTCTTCAATGAAACAAACGACCAGATGGGTTCCCAGCATTTTTGGATTTCCAAATAGTTGATGTCCCTCAGGCTCATAATTAACTAACATATTATGAATAAGACAAAGAAGCAAGCTTTTTCCTTTTTCAATAGGTATTCCTCTTATTTTTGATCATTAATAGGTACATTTAATAACTTTAATTAGCGTCGACGATTGAATGATTTTTTTGGTTAAAATAATTGTCAACCAATTTAAGCAAACACATTTGCTTATCACTTTTATTGCATTAACTTTCATTATCTTACGCCATAATATGCATGATTATAATCTTTCGGTTATGTTTAGTGTTATGTAAGAATTTACAAAAATTAAACGCTAAGTTTTTGTTAGAACACACTTCGTTATAATCTTTCAGTTATGTTAAAATCGAAGTCTTTTTAAATGATTTACAAAAACTAAACGCTAGGTTTTTGTTAGAACACTATTCTTTATCTAGGGATAAATAAGTAATGTTTGATAAAATAAATAAAAAAAACATTGTACAAAAAAGTTTTGGGTTAGTTGGAAGAGATCGCGCCTTTGCGATAAACTCGCCCTCTGTATATTGATTGTATTTAATTTGAATGTATACCTTTTATGTAATTGTTTTTTATCAATGTACAGTAAAGAATGAATAAATAAATAAATAAAAAGTAATGTAGTAGTAAGTAGTGTATAAAATAATACCTATAAAAAAAACATCGCATTTTCACTTTTAAAGATATGATTCAAATCAATAAAAACAATATCTTTGTAATTGGCCATTGTAAAATAAAACAAAAAATTCAATGCTGAAACAAAGTGGTGGTTATTTTCTGAATTTTATCACAGAAGATACCAGTTATAATAAATAGTCAATAAGAAGAAGTGGTTGAAGTGCTTTATTCAGTGCATTTAATGTTAGGTGTTTGACTTGTTAATGTTCAAAGCATCTAAGTATCTTCTATACGCCATTGATCTCTAGACATACATAGTATCAGAACAAAGAGAGTTGAATATTTTTAGCTAACAGGATGCATGTCGACGTTGTTCGTAAAGGTTAGAGAACTGGTATTTATTATTTCACAGTGCGGGATATTGAAATTATGCTAAAACCTTCTCGTTATTTTAAAATACTCGGAGATAGTACGAGTATCACATATCTATTTTTATATCTGTCTGGATTATAAATGTCTTTTCGTCTGTGATTTGTACGAAGGTCATCAGTTGTCACGTGAAGTCCCGGGCAAGGAATAGGTCTCCTAATCTTTCATTTTAGTTGTCGAGTGCCCTGTAAGAAGCAGGTATTTGTAAAATATCCTATATAAGATATTTAACATCTTCAATTCCGCGATGAGGTATGTTACCCATCGTAAATGTTTTTACTTTTATTGGTACGAAAAGGACAGTTTGAATGTTATTTACAAAGAATTACTCTGCTGGCTATCCCAATTATGCACTGAGAAAAATACTAACGAAATTTCACATCATTGGTACGTACTATCAGATTAAGATCAGAGATAGTACTAACGATTCATTAGTACAAATCTATAATATTAACTTTTCGCAAACAAACCGTTGGTAAATATCGTGATAGTATGAATTAATAAATAAACAAATATCATATTATTTATTCCATTTCTCCTTTTCACTAAGAAATGGAAACCGTGAAACACGTTTTGTGATCATACAGATATAGATATTTCAGGAGTTCATATCTATTTCCAAATGGTTCATATTAATGCATAGCTACTCACTTTAATATTTATCATAATATTATAAGAGACTTATCACTGAACTGAAGATGCTAATATCTTATGCGTAAAGTTTCGTTTATAGAAACTCGCCTTTTACAGGAAACCCACAAAAATAAATTGTTTTTTTTTTTTAATTAAACTATATTACTTGAGTTCGTCGGTAGCCTGGAGGTAGAGTCTCGGCCTCTTGAACAAGGGGTCCGTGGTTCGATCCCAGGTGCCGGCAAAACTCCCCTTTCATGACACAAGCTTTTAGCTTACTGTGGAAGGTGTATAAAGTTGTATTTGGGTTTATAACAAAACCCAGATATATCTTTTTAAAAAAAAAAAGATAAATAAAAAAAAAAAAAAAAAAAAAAATAAGAGTTGATAGGTAGGTACATATTTTTATTTTTCATTTCTGAATAATACAGTATCCATAACATTATTTCCTAGAGCCTCTGCCAAATACTAGCATCCGGTTTCATAAAGGATAAAGGGACTGTTAAGTGAAATTCGGGTTTCGCAAAGTAAATTATTTTTATCATCAACGAATTTAAATTTAGAGAGTTTAACTCAGTTAAATTTCGAAACACGAAATATCATAATGTTTGAATAAATTGTTTTGGAAACCATCGCATCGTTCATCAACAGCGAAGTAAATAAACAATTTCCCTGAAGACTTTTATAAATTATAATTTTAATTTTGACATTTCGGACTTGAACTTTATTTTGTTATGAAACCCGTGAAAGTTAAAGGAACTTTAAAAATCAAATTGTCTTTATCGTTAAAGTGACTGTATATTTTTTTATGGAACCGGGCGTCTGTTTCATAATCTTTTACTTTCCCAATAATTTTCGAGTGCTTATCAAATCCGGGTGTTTGTAAAACGGACATTTCATTATGGTATAAAGTAAACACTTAATTTTTTTATAAATACACACTATATTTTATAAATGAGTAGACAATTGTTTCGTCTTTTACCAAGACATTATCAATACTCTTGGTAAAAGTCTTGGTAAAAGACGAAACAATTGTCTACTCATTTATAAAATATAGTGTGTATTTAAAAAAAAGTTAAGTGTTTACTTTATACCATAATGGATAATATATTAAAAATACGGACATTTCAATTTAATAACTCAGCGATGAGAGACCCATCCTGAATGTAACTTTTTTAACGGTGTGAAGAGGACGATATTTATGTTCATTACATGCAGTTAATCTATTGGTTACGCCACTCCTGGGCCACTCCAGATGGCATGACAGAATAATACTAGTAGTAGTTAAACATTTATATCATACCTAAACCTACTATAATATTAAATTGTGAAGCTATCGTTACTTTTAAATTCTTATCACAATGTTAGTTTTACAAAACATTTGCTAAAGCGATTCAATTATGATATAAATGATAAAGTTTTTACTGCTCAAGATAGATTCATATCAGTTTGGGTAAAACAAAGGAAAATAAGTGGAGAAGTGACTGCCTATGTAATTCCAATAAAAAAAACTATAATTTCTCTTTCAACGTTGTACAGTAACGGAAAATAAAAAGAACACACTCTTAGGTTCATATTATCGGAAAAATTTCTCATTCAGAAAATAATTTTGATTTATGTTAGTTAAATATTATTTATTTATTTTTATTTATTTATTTATTTATTTTATTCTTCTTGCACATCATCATTCATATAACAAATAAAAAAGGGCAATATACACAGGAAAAAATGTGATGATGTGCAGTGGCGAGATTATCACTATATAGTGATTTCTTCCATTTTCTATTTTTTTCTATTCCACTTCCATTTCCACTATTCACACAGTAAACGGCCGAATTAGCCTTTAAAATTATAAACAATAAAAAAGAACAAAACAACCAAATGCATACAAGATAATAGAAAACATTATATAAAAAAAAACCAGAAACATTTTGATGATGATGATTTTGGATGATTTTATTTTGACGCCGTTTAACAGTCCCTAGACCATCCCAAGGGCGCCAGTGAAGAGTTTAGTTTTCAATTTGCTTCTGAAGCTGGTGACAGTCTGACTATCTCTCAATGGCACCGGTAGGCGATTCCGCGTAACCGGACCAAATTTATAATTTACAACAAAATTCGATTCTAATAAACAAGTGCCTACATAAATACCAATACAAGAATAATAGGTAGAAAAAATATACATCTTAAATAGGATACATATTATGCTTGTTTATTGAATATTATTCGTATGAAAATACACATCAGAAACAATTCTAGGATTACCCTGTTGTAATCCTGTTACTGCTTACTATTTTTGGTTTATCGTTTTGTACAATAATGTTTATAATTATTTTTATCACTCCCATAAAAAATAAGTGCGTCTTATTTAAAGACTATATGACATGTAAATTGTTTATTGACATCTTAAAATATGCACAATTCATATTATTATAATTCAATTATTGATGTCATAATAATAAAACTGTTCTTGATAACCAAGCATAAATTTGCGTTGCTTAGAAAGGTATTGCTTATTACTAAAAAAAAGGTATTACTTGTGTGTTATAGATTTTTATTTTAAGATGTAGCGTTCTCATTATCTCCAACATTACATCTCTTGCTTTACCGCTTTATAGTTTATTACGTTATCTGAAGATTCGGCTGTAAAATAATCATTAATGTAGATCGTAAATTGTTTTGTTGTTCCTATTCTATGTACTTATTTGATAATAATACCTCCCTGTACTACTACTGCGTATTAGAACAAAGTGATACGATCAAACACCGTCTATCTAATACTATCTATTACAGAGGGACGCGGTTGATTGAACGAAGTTGTTAAATGTATAGCAATAACTGCAGTCACCCTTTCACCAGGTTTGATATGAGAGACAGAGATGTAGGTAGAATTGTGAATGTTGTATAACCCAACCTGAGTTTCGATTAGTAAGCATCGGGATACCTAAATACTCTCTTTTTACATATTATACATCTCAGATACGTACACTAACGTAGGTACAAAATACAGTATGTTATGAAAAAAAAACAAGTACTTCGCGCTATTTATTTGCTTCTAATAACACGATCATCTTCCACGTGTGTGCTTGTTAATGGACTAACTGCAAGTTATTAGCCTACAAGTTGTCCTCTCCGTGCTAATAAAAAGTAAACAATCAAAAGAGATGGGTTAGTTTATCGCTGAATCGAAGATTTTAAATGTTTTATATGTGACGTCAGTGATGAAGAACGCCGCCCATCTTGCATGTCTTGTTTTTGATTGGCACGGAGAAAACAACTTGCACGTTTGATACTTATCATGTTGTTTGCAAGATATAACCCCACGTGTGGGAAATGCCGTGATGCTATGCATTAACGAAGGAGTGAGGTTTCTGTATGTAAAACTTTGTGGTAAGACTCGATGGGTAAGTAAACCAGTTGAATTATTAAACAATAACCAATCACAGTTATTGTTCTACTTATTTTTCTCTTATTCTTAAATCATCGCATTCGGTGTTAAATGATTTATGCCTATCAGTAAGTAATATTAGGACTAACAAAAAAATAATTAGCTTGAAACAAACAAAAAAAAATAGGAAGCGGTATATATAGATTGTGGCAACCCCATGTGACAAGCCACGTCACCGAACATGTAGGTACACTTAATGTACCTACCAACCATGTACTTACCATAGCTTCCATCGTGGTACCTACATGTGATTTCATTACCTCTCTCGCTTCGGTTGCAACTGTACCTACACTCCGTAACTGTCTCCGCACAATCATATTGTATTTTCCATTGTTATAATTATATTTCATGTAAATCTTAAATTCTCAATAAAACATCTTATCTCACCGAATTAACTTTGCTTACTATTTACCAAATCACTACCTGTGCCATAGGACACATATACACCTGTACCCATAGAACCTCATCCTATAATTGGTGACACCCGAACAGTGAACGATTTTCAGTGATTAAAAGAATATAGTGAAGTGATTTTTTTTTGTGTTCTTTATTTCTTGTGCGATAACTTTTCAACATGTACGCGAAAGAACAACTACCTTCGAAGTCGGAGACAGTTAGCAGGGTCGCGGTAAAAATACCACCGTTCTTCGCCGGGGACCCCGAGATGTGGTTCCGTATGGCGGAATGTAGCTTCGATGCCGCCGGCATTACCACGGAGCAGACAAAATACGGATACATCCTTGGGGCACTCGACCCCAGCTTTGCGACGGAAGTGAGGGATGTGATCCTGGCGCCGGCAACGCCAGAATCATACACCAAGCTCAAGACCGCGCTGATTAGCCGACTCAGCGCCTCCCAAGAAGAGAAGACGAGACGTCTGCTCGAGCGGGAGGAGATGGGTGACCGCAAGCCGTCACAGTTCTTGCGGCATCTGCGGACTCTAGCGGGCAGCCAAGTGAGTGAGCACATGCTCCGCACTTTATGGGTCGGACGCTTGCCTCAATCCATGCAGGCGGTCCTGGCGACACAAAGAGAAGCGGAGCTGGAGAAGGTTGCGGAACTAGCTGACGCAGTGCAGGAGACAACCTCACCAAGGATGGCCATAAACGAGACCTCATTGGCCACACAGTTCGATCAACTGGCCCTTCAGCTTAAGGAGGAGATAGCGTCCGTCCTCCAGGCGGCAACGAAAGGAAGGGGACGTGCCCGATCTTCATCAAGAAGCCGGTCGAGCTCACGGCGGCGTCAACCCCAGAACAACCAAGGACTGTGCTGGTACCATGCCACCTTCGACAAAAATGCCAAAAAGTGCAAGTCACCGTGTACTTTCTCTGCCAACCAACAGGCGGGAAACTCATGGGGAGATCGCTAAGCGCGGCTGGCGATCCATCCCCTAGATCCACCACCCGCCGCCTTTTCATCACCGACAGGAGAACGAAGACACAATTTCTTGTAGACACCGGTGCGGACCTCTGTATCTTTCCAAGAGCCAAGGTACCACACCACTGTGAGAAGTCATCTTATCTCCTGTCAGCAGCAAATGGCACCGACATCCACACGTATGGAACGTGTTCTTTAAATTTGGATCTGGGACTCCGAAGAGACTTCCTATGGAAGTTTGTCATCGCCGACGTGACGAAGCCAATCATAGGCGCAGATTTTCTAGCACACTACGACTTACTCGTTGATGTGAGAAACGGTAAGTTGCTAGACAAATTGACGTCTCAAACATCCTCCGGACATTTAACAACGCAAGAGATAGCATCTATAAAGACCATCGCGGGAAGCTCAGTATATCACAATTTATTACGCAACTTTCCCGAGATTACTCGCCCACAGGGTAACTCGGAAAGTAGCATACAATGTAAACACAACACAAGGCACTACATACACACAACGCCGGGTGCGCCGATTGCAGAACGACCGCGGCGACTTGCGCCGGAAAAGTTGCGGATTGTGAAACGTGAGATGGAAACAATGGTTCGCCTAGGGATTGCTCGTCCTTCCAAGAGCCCATGGAGCTCTCCAATTCACCTGGTGCCGAAGACGGGCGATCAGTGGAGGTTATGCGGAGACTACAGAAGTCTCAACGCTAGAACCATTCCAGACAGATATCCTGTTAGACACATACAAGATTTCTCACACGCTCTGCAAGGAAGAAACATCTTCAGCACCATCGATCTGGTACGCGCCTTCAACCAAATTCCAGTTGCTGAGGAAGACATCCCTAAGACGGCTGTCACATGCCCGGTGGGTTTGTACGAGTTTCCTTACATGAGTTTTGGATTACGATGTGCGAGTCAGACGTTCCAACGGTTCATCGATGAAGTTTTACAAGAACTTGATTTTTGTTATGCCTACATTGATGACATCCTGGTTGCATCCACATCGGAGGAGGAACATCAAGATCATCTGAAGATTCTATTTCAGCGACTGCAACAATATGGAATTGTCATCAACTCGGCGAAATGTGTGTTCGGCGCAAGTCAGGTCAAATTTCTCGGACACTTGATTTCTTGCCGAGGCACCGAACCATTGCCAGACAAAGTAGAGGCAATTATCAACTACACAAAACCGACAACTGCGAAGGAGTTGCGCCGATTTTTGGGTATTTTGAACTTCTATAGAAGGTTCATACCTAAAGCGGCTGAATTGCAAGCACCACTGCATAGCCTTTTGCAGGATAATACCAAAGGTCGTCAACCTGTACTTTGGACAGATGAATCGCTTGCAGCCTTTGATAAATGCAGACAATCTATAGCAAGTGCAACTCTGCTGGCTCATCCAGATGAAAAGGGAGAGCTGGCAATAGTTAGTGACGCCTCAGACTCATCGGTGGGTGCTGTGCTTCAACAGAGGGTTCAGGGCGAGTGGCAACCTCTGGCCTTCTTTTCAAAAAAACTTAGTCCTGCTGAGAAAAAGTACGGGGCATACGATAGAGAACTACTGGCGATCTACCTTGCTGTCAAACAGTTCCGACACATGGTGGAAGCCAGAAACTTTACCATCTACACGGATCAGAAGCCTATCACGTACGCATTCCAGCAGAAGGCTGAGAAATGTACGCCTCGGCAGTTCAGATACCTGGACTTAATAAGTCAATTCTCCACAGACATCAGGCACGTGTCTGGAAAAGATAACGTGGTGGCGGATGCACTATCTAGAATTGACGAGGTAGATAGCAACAACATCGATTACGAAGCACTCGCCACACATCAAGAAACCGACGAGGAAATACAAAAATTCCTCAGTCATGATTCATCGCTATGTTTACAAAAAGTTCCCGTGTTAAATTCAAATTCAAAAATATACTGTGATGTTAGTGATAACAAAGTAAGACCATTTATCACTAAACCATTCCGGCCAGGGGTATTCAACTCGTTCCACAACATATCGCATCCAGGGATCAACAACACGGTGAAACTTCTAACAGACCGCGTTGTATGGCCCTCTATGAAGACGGATTGCCGACGTTGGGCAAGAGAATGTCTCCAGTGTCAACGCAACAAGGTGACCAGGCATACATCATCAGCACACGGAACCTTTCCAAAAACTACGGCAAGATTTGAACATGTCCACATAGACATCATAATTATGCCAGTTTCTGAAGGTTACCGATACTGCTTAACCTGTGTCGACCGATTCTCTAGATGGCCTGAAGCCATCCCAATGAAAGATCAAGAGGCAGAAACAGTCGCCAGAGCCTTCTACGAAGGATGGGTGACACGTTTCGGCGTTCCGTTGAGAATAACAACTGACCAAGGCAGACAGTTCGAATCGAATCTTTTCAGACAACTCAGCCAATTGTTAGGATCTCAACGCATACGTACGACTGCTTACCATCCTGAAGCCAATAGGATGGTGGAGCGCCTACATCGACAGCTCAAAGCTGCCATCAGGTGCCATGAGAACTCAAAGTGGACTGAGATTCTCCCGACAGTCTTGATGGGATTGAGAGCTGCCTGGCGTCAAGATCTTCAAACAACATCTGCAGAGTTGGTATATGGCGAGTCACTTCGACTACCAGGAGAGTTCTTAGGCGAACCATCTACTATGTCCGAGGACATAACTGGTTTTGCCAAGAATCTCCGAGAACATTTTAGAGACACTCAGTTGCCACCGACCAGACTCCACGGAAACAGAAGAACCTTTATCTCTAAAGACTTGACATCTTCGACACATGCCCTTGTCAGAATAGATGCGTCCAAGACAATATTGCAACCACCATACAACGGACCGTATGAGATAATAAGCCGTGATGCGAAGACTTACACCTTAGACATAAAAGGTAAACATGTGAAAGTGTCGATAGATCGCATCAAACCCGCATACATGGCGGTTGACAATCCCTGTGAAAATACTCGTACAACAGTGCAAAACACGCCAGTTACCGAACCACCCAGACTTAGTGATAATAATAACAACAATAATACCAGTGAACAGCCCGTTAACAGATCTCGGTTCGGTAGAGTACTTAAGAAAACAGTGCGATTCGATTTATAAGTGTTTATTTTTTTTTGCATTTTATAATCATCGTAATATTATAACATATGTGCTTGTGACAATCTTATACTAGTGAAAACAGCAATCGATGCAACAAATTATATTACATAAACTTATTCCTCAATGATAATTTGTTAGTGAAATATGTATTGGTGTAATTTTTTTTTTCTCTTTACTTTCCAAACACTTGGAAACATTACACACAAACAGACAATATGTTTTCATTGTGTTATACTCTGTAATCTTGTACACATACCATATAATATGACTCTTTAGCTATAAGATGATTCATTTTGCGATACTATGAAAATGTATCATGTATTTTAAATCGAACCTTATTATCAATATTATTCTTAGCATTTGTTTGTCTAGCTTGTAATTCCAGCTACTTACAATAATATTAACGTTGCTTTGTTGCATATATGTTATCCCTACATCGGTGATAAATATATAACAAACTTGCATTGTATTAACTTGTAATATGAACATTCATGTTTATTTAAGTTCTGTTTTATCTACAACTTAAATTTGTTATTGTATACTTAAAATAATATGTGTGAATTTGTTTATCGATTTAAGCACGTCGTCATGTGCTATGTACCTACCTACCTAGTATCTACATATATACAGAAATGTTTTCCGTATTATGTTGATATTATTACTTTATGCATACACTGCAATATTTGGTAGCGCATATAATATAACATATACCTTTGATTTGTCATTTCGTTATGTATTGTTCTATATTACCTTTTTGGGTCATTTCGTTATGTATTGTTCTATGTACTTTATTTGTCATTTCATGATATATTGTCCATATTATTATAACATGTACCATTATTTAATTCACACATTGCAAATATTATGACCTCAATTATTTACTTAATATGTCATTTAATTTCATACATACTCACATTTTACATTGTACTCTTACTTTGGTGACGACATGGAGATCCAAAAGATTATACTTTTAGCTGCAGTACTGGCCATACTGTTGTTGATATGTTGGTCTTTCAAGGTCTTTGCGTCATTAAAGTGGGATCAGCTTAATTACATGTCACCTGGCGGAATTCCGGGTGGCGTCTCTTTGACGTCATGAGACGCTAACGCGGACTTCCGGGTACATAATTTTTATATAAAATGTAACATATTTATAATAATTTGTCAGTCAGTAATGTACAGTGAGACAGTTGCGTGGTGGGTGTTTTACTTTTGCAAAATGGGTTCAACAAACACGAAGGAAGAAGTAATCGTGGCTCAAGGAGACAATTCATCGTTCCACCTGTCAGTAACCTCGCTGACACTACGGGGGCTTAGGATCACAAAGATGTAACTACAAAATTGACGTTTTGAGAAAATGGCAAATGTTTATTATCTAGGACTGTAACAACATATAAATATTATTTTTTTACAAAAATAACGATGCAGTTACTTAGCTAGGAGTGTTTAAGATGATCATTAAATATTTTTCAAGACATTTTTAGAATAACTTGCACATCAAAATGCCATATTTTTGTCATAGTGCAGGAGATTCATCTTTGTATCTCTAAGCAAATGTAAAAATTTGCTATAAACTTCCATACTTTTGTTATAGTGATGGAGATACATCTTTGTGTCTCTAAGCAAATGTAAAAAATTGCACTGAAAATCCATACTTCTGCTATAGGTAATGGAGATAGGATTTTGTTTCTTTAAGCAAAATAGAAATTTGCAATGATTATTATCTGTCTGTCCCATCACGCCATGTCCCCTGAGGGATAGGCAGGGAGAATAGACCAACAAGCAAGCCGGTCTTGACATACTTGTCTCGCTTCCATCACATTCATACACTTCTTCATACATTCCCTTCCGTTTCTCCTACTTGTGACGTCACTATCCTTCAGGATCTGGTCAGTGCGATCCAGCCATGTAGCCCAAGGACGGACACGCTTTCTATCACCCTTCCTTTTAGCCATGTAAATTTTTTCATCATTCGTTCCTCATTAATTCTTTCAATGTGCCCAAACCATCTCAACTTATTCTCTTTCATTCTTCTCACAGCGTCCACTTTAAAGTTACATTCATCTCTTATCTTTTCATTCCTAACTCCTAATTAGTTTCTTTCACACATTCTTCACAGAGAACGAATTTCAACTGCATTAATTTCACGTTCATCCTTCTTCAACCACCCGTTTCCCGCTGCCATACACCATCCCCTTTGCTGCCGTTGAGATATTCTTACTAACAATGATGGGCTTGAGCACTTCTTCACTCACCATCGCTCATAAAAAAACTTTCCTCGGCAAATGTATACTCGTCTACCTGTTCAAGGCATTCATCATTGACTTTAACTTTGCACATTGTTCTTTCATTCTTTCACCACGTCATTAGCATTAATGTTTATTTGTAAAATTATCCTACAAGAGGGAATTGGAATGAATGAAATAATAACTCAACAATTGTACACTATCTAGTTTAATAAAAAAATAAAATTATATAGAACATAAAACTTATTTAACAATTAAAATTCCTCTTCATTAATGGGCAAATCAGCTGTAGAACCAGACAGCAGTTGATTGTAAAAGGAGTGGTATTGCTGCCTAATTATGCCCGTCTTGCACAAATCCTTCAGGTCATTAAGCTTTTCTTCTGTAATAGGAAGGGAGACATGGTATTTCGGATTCAACTCCATGTTATTGTCACCATGTTGCTGATTTCGGGCTGGTCTTCTGATGACATTAAACTTTCTAAAGTCCTCATCAAATTCATACTTAAAGAGAATTTCGTTGGGAAACTCCTTGCGATATTGTAGCCATTTTATTTTGAGCCAACATACTTGTTGGCCTTCCGAATCAATTTTTCGATTTTTAATTATTTTTTTTTGGACTTCTCCAAAATCAAGGAATTCTTGTTGTTCCATTTCAATTACTTTGTATTTGGAACTTGCCATCTGCACAGCAGAATACCACCCAGATGGATGGTAAATGTCCAAATGTTTAGTCTTTTTTTCTATTGTCGCATGGACAGAATCGCATTCCATCTGTGAATGGCCGGACTCGAAAAACATTTGATTTATTGTCGGAATTTCCAAGGAACGCACAGCGTATAAGAACATTGTAGCGACATTCAAATTACGGTTCTGACCGCCGCAAGTGTCACTAAAAAAGTTCCATTCCTTGCCATCTGCACGACTTTTAATATAATTAAAAATGCAAGAGGCAACTTCGATGGATCCTCTTTTCGCAGTTCCTTCATGCCACATATAGCACGATGCTGCTTTTGTAGTGGTATCATAGACAGTAAAGTCATATACTGCGAGCCGTCTTTTGTAAAACAGCGCTTTGGCATTTGTTTTCGGGCAATAACATACAGCTTGCAAATCAAACTCGGCGAGATGACATTTCTGTTCTGCAGCTTCGGCTTTGATTGCATTTTTTTTGTTCCTTGCCATCTCTTTTCTCCGTATGTGTGCATCTTGTACTTGTTTTTGTTCCACCTTTTCCTCATCACTAAGATGTGAAAACTTGTAACAGGTATCACACATATCATTCTTTGGTACATGGAAAGATAAATTGAACTGCTTGTTAAAAACATCCCTATACAGCCACAGTTTTTCAAATTTGATCCCCCTTTCCTTGCACATGTCTACATATAAATTATACATAATATTTACATTCAAATCACTGGCCAAATAATCTTTGGTTGAATCTTTTCTTGCGTAGTGGGATGGCATCTTCGGAAATGAGTCAATGTGATCAAAAATGATTTTTTTTGCCTCATCCGGAATCTTTAAAGCAGGTGGATGATGACCACGATTATCATGGGGTAATTTATCATTTTTTTTTGCCTCTATTATTGACCGAACAAACTTATCTGATATATTTAATGTTGCTAAGAAAAACCCAAAGCATACTTGCAATTTTATTCCTTTGTTGAATAAATAATACTTATTAGTATTCACCCGTCTAGAAGCAGTGTTGTTTGTTCTCCGACATTCTTTTTTACCATATTCAACTAGAGAAAGTAAATATATTCGCTGTTTATCAATGTTAGCCATGTTCCAATAAGCATCGAATATTGTTTGCCTATCGTTTTCCGTGAAATTGATGTTGCATTTCCTAGGACACTTTGAACAGTCTTTTGGCTTAATTGATTTATGCTCAACACGTTTACCTCGAATCGAGGTGTACGCCTGTCCTGATTGTTTCAAATGCTTGCGTTTGTTTTTAATCCACTCTCCGGGAACAGCAATGCGTCTGCGTTTGCGTTTGTGGGAAGATTCAAAAAGCCCTGAAGTGTCATGCTGTGATTGAGTGTCATTGTCATTAATTGGAGAGACTGATCTTTCTGAAGGTGGTACATATTCAGGATCATTATCAGAATCAATAACATTATTCTCATCGTCTTCTTCCAATATTGTAATTTCTACGTCCAAAGTTGAATCTGTAAGCATTTCAACAAACCATTAAAGTAATTACATTGAAGTTATTAAAATAAAACATTTTTTATAATTAACTACAACACATTAAATGAATTTATACAATGAAATATCTATCTATCTTTCTATCCCATCACGTCATGTCTCCTGCAGGGTAGGCAGAAGGGATAGATCGCCAAATTAGCCGGTCTTGAAATATTTCTCTCGCTTATATCACATTCATACAGTTCCTCATATATGCCCTTTTATTTCTCCTACTTCTGACATCACCATTTTTCATGATTTGGTCGGTGTGATCTAAGCATGTTGCCTGTGGGGAAATTTTGGAAAACTTAGGAAGCGTGGCCGGCCTCGGGTTAATATGAAATATGGGTTGGTAATTAAAATATGATACACTTACTTGTATCTCCGTTCTCGGCTGAATTGAGATCAACCATTTCGACCATGTGTGTTTCATTAATTGGACACTCTGTTGAAACATCAGCTTTATCTTGTCCACTTGTTGCATCAATCTCACCTCTTTTCTCTGCCGTTGTACATTCATACACATCACATTGTGAAGTGTTTCTCACAGATACCATTTCTGTAAAACATTTAGATAAACCATGCCCTGATTATCAAATGTGTACATATTTTATATACTTAATAATATAAAAAAATTTACTTATTTCTACTACAAAGTATATGAATATTATACACTTACTTGTATCTTTGTTCTCGGCTGTATTGAGATCAACCATTTCGACCATGTGTGTTTCATTAATTGGACACTCTGTTGAAACATCAGCTTTATCTTGTCCACTTGTTGCATCAATCTCACCTCTTTTCTCTGCCGTTGTACATTCATACACATCACATTGTGAAGTGTTTCTCACAGATACCATTTCTGTAAAACATTTAGATAAACCATGCCCTGATTATCAAATGTGTACATATTTTATATACTTAATAATATAAAAAAATTTACTTATTTCTACTACAAAGTATATGAATATTATACACTTACTTGTATCTTTGTTCTCGGCTGTATTGAGATCAACCATTTCGACCATGTGTGTTTCATTAATTGGACACTCTGTTGAAACATCAGCTTTATCTCGTCCACTTGTTGCATCAATCCCACATCTTTTCTCTGCCGTTATACATTCATACACATCACATTGTGAAGTGTTTCTCACAGATACCATTTCTGTAAAACATTTAGATAAACCATGCCCTGATTATTAAATGTGTACATATTTTATATAATAATGTAAATAAATTTACTAATTTCTACTACAAAATACTTGAACATGAAGCTAAATGATAAGTAAATAGACACATGCCATTTTCTAACCTCTACAGGTTGACATAAATATTTAAGGGAAATTACTATTCAACTAACGATGTAACCATTATTTTATTCAACACTTACCTGCTTTTTTCTTCATTACATTAAGATTTACCATCTCAATCATCCGTTTTCCTCTTGAACTCATTTTTAAATGCAAATATTATCACACAAAAAACACGCGTATTTTTCAACCAGTAGCCAAACTGTCAAATTGCTAACCATAGATATCAACTTTCTTTGAGACACATAGATGAAACTACACTTTCATCTTTGTAACCCTAATTCATTACACATTGTTTAGTGTCAAAAGAACGTAAGGGAGATACGTCGATGTGTCACTAAATTTATGTCTCAATTTATAAAAAAGTTACATGCTATCTCAGTTATTACTATTTTGATGAGATTCATCTTTGTGTCACTTATAGATGTCGATACCGGGAACAAAATGGCGTTCATAACTCAAAAACGTGAATTTTGTAGTTACGCCTTTGTGATCCTAAGCCCCCGACTAGTGGTAGTCATAGCCATGCTTCTGGTATTCTGGCTACTATGGAGACAGTGTCACAAGGTGCTGACACGCCACGTCCTGCAGCGGATTGACACGACACCTAGGGATGTCATACCACCAGACATCCATGTCATCCCCAGGAGGACTTGACCACCTTCTTCAACCACCTTTCATCTCGTGACTTCGTCACTGGCGGGGGGTACTGTGGCAACCCCATGTGACAAGCCACGTCACCGAACATGTAGGTACACTTAATGTACCTACCAACCATGTACTTACCATAGCTTCCATCGTGGTACCTACATGTGATTTCATTACCTCTCTCGCTTCGGTTGCAACTGTACCTACACTCCGTAACTGTCTCCGCACAATCATATTGTATTTTCCATTGTTATAATTATATTTCATGTAAATCTTAAATTCTCAATAAAACATCTTATCTCACCGAATTAACTATGCTTACTATTTACCAAATCACTACCTGTGCCATAGGACACATATACACCTGTACCCATAGAACCTCATCCTATAAGATTATCATCGGACAGACTTCCTTTAGAATTATTAGGTTGTGTTTCAATAGTACCTAAATAACAATATTGGGAGTTAGTTTCATTATTTTAACAGCAAGCATCAAATTTTCCAATCATAATTGGTCGTGTCACTTTTCTCCTTTCATAAATTATTATATATATGTAGATATTATGTTATGGTTATACAGGTGTTGTCATCGTAAAAATTCCGCACATAAAACATCTGAATGTACAAATTATAAACAAAAAACAATAAACAACGTGATCGTTAAGAAAGCAGTTTACGAGTTTCTTTATAATTCAAGATATTATCTATTATCGAACAGATTCATAACTAGTAAGAACAAGGCGAAGGAGAAATAAACTTTTTTATTTTCATAAATATATTCTCTTCTAAATTTTTCAATTATCCTGATGTCAAATTTATTGAATGATTTTGTCGAGTGTCTACAAAAACATGTTCTGTTTTATCTTCAAATCAAATAAATTTTGATAACGATTTCATTAAATCTTGATTTTTTGTTAACTGTAAAAGAAATAAATGAATGTTCCAAAGAATTTTAAAAAGTTTTATAATTTTAAGAGACGACGGTCTCAACTGGGTCATGTTTTTAGAATATCTAATGACAGTTGGCTAAAAAATTACTTCTGATTACCTGGACGTTCCTCTTCCACGATACATCGTTTCTATGACAAAGATTTCTATTGTAGGCGAAAAAAAGCAACTCCTCAAAAGAATCAGCCAACAACGAGCTAACTGGATTGGCCACAACATCAGGTACCCATGACTGCTTATCGCCATCGCGGAGGGTAGGACCGAAAGCACAAATGACAGAGGCCAACCAAGAAACGCTTATATGGACCAACTTAAGAGGTACATGAACTGTGGCTCATACGTAAAACTGAAATGTCTGGCTGAGAATAGGGAGGAATGGTGAAGAAAACCCAAACTCGTTGCAGACCAATCCAATGGATTGTTACCCATTACATATATGATAAAGTTATCAGATAGTTACGAATTTCGTGGAAAATGGTTATTGGTGCTAAGATGCAAGTAGAAGAGTATGGTTTCTGTCCTAACTTTAAATGGCAATTGAAAAAGATAGAGATATAAGAATTTCAAGAGTTTAATTTTTGCATTAAAGTTATTGTTTTTCAGGAGTCGAAAGCCTACTTTTCCAAACTTTAACAGATTTAGTAGACCAGCGATATGAAGAGATAATCACGTGTTTTCCCATATATGTATGTCTTCTGATTTTATCCATAACGTGTATAATTTGTGACAAAGAAAAAATAGTGATTGAATAATTTTTGACACGAATCTAATTCAATATTTATAAAATATGTTTCTCAGTATTCTGAAAATGCAATTTATTGTAAACACAAATGGATGTCGAGATGAGATATTTTAATGTTTTTATAACTTTGCATCAAAATAATTTTCAGGGAAGCGGAACTAAATTTCAGTTAAATGGAAGCGAGCTGATCTTCCGGTTCACTTAAACTGTTTGGAATCCGTTTAACTGCTAGTAGATTCTGTAACTGTTATCCTCTGTAATGACTTCAGTGTTGCACTTAGCATATTGTTGTCATAACCAGAGATTACATTCATACAAATTGGCCGAATAACGAATTTCATATTTTTGATATACCTACGTGTAATATTATTGTATCTATGTATTGTACGAGTATCTATGTATTGTATGTATTGTAGTTATCTTATTATTGTAAATCAATAGTAGAACAATTACATGTTGCCAATATTCAGATTATCCTCTTCGTGTCACATAAAAATTGATGAAAATTTTGAATACCTTATATTCTACAATTACTGAATCCAAAAATGTTGTCCTTATTTGGCTTATTGTTGACATTTGCGTTGAACGATTGAATAGAGAGAATTGTTTACAACAAAAATGCTCAGTAAAACTTCGTATTCCGGTTACATAATGAGATATAAAAAAATATCGTCAACGTTGTAAGAACCCGACATGACACACAGAGATAAAGAAGATTAATATTTTCTTTTATCGATAAATCAATTTATTAATTTTATCTTGATTTTATAACAACCGTATATCTATGTATACGGACATTGAGTTACTATCCGGTATCTAGTTTAAGTTTACTATCCAGTCGAATACTGGATATATACGAGTAGTTACCGGGTACCCTTTTCATCTCTAGTTATAGGTAGATATCACTAACAGTTGGTAACTCTCTGATAAAAGTTGGAATTCTGCCAACTACTTTCAGTAGTTGCCACCGCAGTTGCTAAATATGCTTTGGAAACTTTTAGTTTTGTGTCATTCGAATTTTGAAAATGCTTTCACTCTTCGCTCACCATAAATCGGAAAAATACATTATCACTTCACTTCAAATGGAACATCTCATTTATTCTTATGCGATTTATATTGTAACTTGTTTTAACAAAATTTAATATGATTTCATTTTGAGTTTCTGTAAATATCCCTACTGAGCTATAAATATACCTACACAACTTATACATGCAGTCTTAATTTTAACGCGGCGGCAGAATTTCCACCCCCATTTCTCAGCATTATACAATCTTACAAATTACTAAAACAACTAAATATAAAAAAAAAAATTATTTGTGTTCTACACCTACTTTTACGTTGTGTGAAATGAACACGTATATTTTTTGTAACAATTGCCTTTAATGAATTTTGGTAACAAGGGTCTCATTAAATCTCTGTAGGGACTGGAAATCATGAAACCTTAAATCGGGTAACATTATTACAACCCAAGAAAATAATCTTTTTGTCAATGTGACAAACAGCCGGGTGAGTAGGGTCACTGAAAAAGAGTGGTCAGATAATTGTTGGACCGGGCATTTAATAATGAACTCGTACTATAATCCCAGGCTAAAAAATATTATCTATTCCCATACGCCCTATCTGTTGCATGTTTAAGGAGGACGAACCGCCAAACCAATCAAGTCGATACGACTCTTGCGTCTTTTAAATTCATCAAATTTCACATGCACATTTATGCCATCTTTACATTTTTAGCATGCTTTTTAAAGGCGGAAACTTAACCGTTAATCTCTCTGTAATCTGGGATTGATTTATCTCTTACTTTGTGTATAGTTTTTTTACCATTTATATATCTTGATTGTATTCGTCTTTGTAATGTCAAAAAAATAAATATGAAATATTAACCATCTTAAAATAATTGATAGAGCATGTTACTCATCAGTGATTGTCTTTTAAAGTGCTTTTTACATTATTAATGTAGTTATTTAAATTGTGGAAAAAGCTTTAATACATAAAAATTATTATTATATAGATAAATACAAAAACGACACGTATTCACAAATATTACATCCAATATTCAACTACATAAATAAATCTTATTAATTGTAACACCCTTTTTATTATTACTTGTAGAGAAAATAATACAATTTCTATTTCAGAGATACAAATTTATACCATCATCAAAGTGAAAGTGAAGATTTAATCTCTGTTTTAAAATACTTTTTAAATGTATTTGAAAAAAGTTCTCACATACCCCTTCGTACATGTGAAGTTTTCTCATATTATTATTAACTCGTTTGCAAAGCGGCGCTTTTCTCAATAATAATATCTTATTAACAATATCTCTCCTTCTACTTTCTCCTCGTTCCCGAGTTCTTCTTTCACCGTAAAAGGATTTGAATCAAATTCCCAAGTCTTTACCTCAACAAATAACAAATAATCGGGTTAGAATCACCCAGGGGCGAAATGAAAATTACCCATTACATACCTTAGTACTAAATTATTTTTTTTCATTTCATTGTCTTCAATAAAATTGAATATAGAGCCCCAGGTAAACAATAGATCTTTTCTATCCATTTTTGAGTGTCCTGTAAAAGGCAGGTGTTAGTAAAATTTCACATATCAGACAATTGACATCTACAATTCAGCGATGAGGCATGCCACTAATTCTGAATATTAGATTCTGAAGTTAGATATTTCATGGAGAAAAAATCACCAAAATATTATGACAATTCAGTCATTCATGCATTCACAACATAAATGATTCGGGACAGGTGGCATACTTTATCACTGTAATGAAGATAATAAATGTCTTTATTCCATCACGACTTCTACCATAAGTGTGGCTTCCAGTAAACTGGTGGCATCCTTCATCGCTGAAGTGATGATTTTAGTCAAAATTAATTTAACGACCGACGATTTTCGGTGGAAATTAATTATAATAAGAAATCAAAACTAAACAAAATATGCACAAATTCCACTGGTGACTTTATAAATTTGTGAGGCGGCTTTTGAAAAGCTTTTGCTCTCATCGTCAGGCGTCAAATGTAAAATTCTCGTCGGGAAACTTTTGAAAGCCGGTTTTTTAATAAAGTCACCAGTGGAATTATTTTATATTTTGTTTCATTTTGATTTATTTTTACGAACAGAGATGCCTGGAGACATATGGGGGAGGTTTATGTTCAGCAGTGGACAGGAATAGTTGCATCAGTAAATTGTCTTGTTAACACCTGTAAGACTTATTCTTTGTCAAAGAATTCAAGAAGACATTAAACATCCTTCGATAATTTCTTTCAAAAACCTTCTTTTTAAAGGACACATATGTAAATTCGTGACTGCCTCAATGTGTGATTCTAAGAGTACCTATAACATTATTTTAAAGTGTGTTAGAGGTAGGACGGATATTCTCATCTTCCATATCTAATACCATCTAATATGAGAACACTTTGTATATGGAAAAGGGAAAGCTGAGTAATAATAACACCATTTCTACTACCCACCTCCCTTTAGTTTGAGTTTTACATACATTTTATACGAGTAAAGCAATTGAAATGTGATTTATTTTATACATTTTTCGTTTCGTTCATCTCTCTCTCTCTCTCTCTGTCTTTCTATCTCTATTCAGACATCTCACTCATAAACAGAGAAAGGCGTTATAAAGTCTGATTAAAATTGTTCTTTATGGTTTTTTTTGGTGTACACTGACCATAAAGCAACAGATGTTACCTATTTAAAAAGTGAAAACATTATATTGAACAATTTTTGATGACAAATTCAATGACAAATTGTATTTTCGATATTCCCCGTCTAGTTCCATAACCAAGTCTAAAACATCAAATATTTTCATGGTAATACACATAATCAACTTTAACTTCACAAACAAATAACCTAAAAATACACAGTTCCCTTTATATATTAAATATTTTAATAAATGGAAATGACTTAATGTAGGTACATATTTTCAATTCCAAATATTTAGAATTCGCTAACTATTAAACAGAACAAAAAAACATGATATCTCTAACAGTGCGATTATTGAATTTTATAACTGTTTATTTTGTAGAACTCCGTAATTTAATGTAAATAAAAAATAAAAACTTTATAGAGTTATACTGTGTACTTTAGTTCAGTGACCAGGTTTCGACATGCTATGTCTTTTTCAAAATTCATAACATTTCGAAACCTGGTCACTAAATTAAGGAACATAGTATAACTCTACAAAGTTTTTTGTATTTACTTACATTTGAAAAAGTGCGATTATTATTTAGTACCTATATTTCACTTTCAGTTGTGTTTTTACAGCATAATATATACCCATAATACCCACAATAATGGGTGTTTTTTTAGACGTGTGGTTTTCAAGAAGAAATAAAACGCATATAATTTAATGTTTTGGCCAAGAATTTAGCTTTATTATAAAGATAAGGATTTGCCATTATGTTTTAAAAATTATTTTGGGCTAGTGGCCGCCGCGGCTGGCTCAAATAAATTCCAGCCGAGAGGCCCGATTTTCGACCACTTTTTGCACCAATTGGGGCCGTATGTCAGCAATAACGCGCCGAATATTCTCTTCCAAGGCGTCAGTCGTCTCGAGCTTATCTGCGTAGACAAGCGACTTCACATAACCCCGCAAAAAATAGTCCAGCGGTGTTAAATCGCACTATCTTGGAGGCCGCACCACAGGCCCACGACGTGAGATAATGCGCTCACCAAAAGTTTCCTTCAATAAATTAATTGTTTCCTTAGCTGTATGGCATGAAGCGCCGTCTTATTGGAACCAAAGGTCGTCCACATCAACATTCTCCAATTCAGGCACAAAAAAGTCATTAATCATGACTTTGTAGCTTTCCCTGACTGTAACATTATGGCCGGTTTCATTTTTGAAGAAATATGGACCAATGATTCTCTTTGCCCATAGAGCATACCACCAGCGACTTTTTGAGGATGTAACGGCGTCTCAACAATGGCTTGTGGATTATCAGCACTCCAAATGCAAGAATTTTGTTTATTAACCCACCCATTCAACCAAAAGTAAGCTTCATCGCTGAACAAAATTTTCTTGTGGAAATCGGGATCGGTGGCCATCTCGTTTTGAGTCCATTCACCGAACGTGCGACGCATTTGTTCAGGAATAAGTCTATTCATTATGAAATGGCAAACCAAACTGAGCATAAATCAAGTGACGGTTGTCAAAAAGACCAACTCCAAAAAAAGTATTGCCAGATTGAAAACCACATTTCTAAAAAAAAACACCCTATACTAAAATGACAAAAAATACGATTTCTTGAATATAAGACATTTTTACTTGTTGAGCTATGAAACTGGACAGTCAATATATTAAGCAGTTAGACCATAGGAAAACAATTGTGAGAAACATTTTGTATTTTATCCGTGTTTGGTTATCCATTTTTTAACGATAATATCTAAATATTAATTTTATTTGTGAAAATAGCTGGAAGTAATATTAAAAAAGGTACTCACCTGAACGCTGTTCATTTTCATTCTAATGGGAATAACTTTTTATGTCATTCTACACAATGTGCTCTTTTATACCTCTTTTAAAAAAGAAAATGTAAAACAAAGTTTATAATCAAATTGTTTTCAGTTTCAAAAGGCTATTCATTTATTATTTGATAACAATGATAATAATAATTTGCAAAGTTTGGTTGTAAAATAATAAGAGTTTTTTTTTGAAAACGTTATTATTCCATTTTACGAAACAAAAGAACATAATTTCTTGATATCGTACAATTTTATGTTGTTTTATTTCCGGATGATGGATATATACTCATAAAGATGGATATATACTCATAAAGAGTAAAAAATTATGAGAAAAATATTCTTTTGGATTTTTCATACAGAAAAGGGCAATCAAGTTAAATCATGTTTGGTGTATTTATTATCATAAGTTAAGCGATGGGATATTGTAATGACTTTACTTTTGTTGCCATGGAGAGAATATTTTCTAGGTTAGTTTATTACATGCAGTAGGTCCTTGCTGCCTAACTTTTTGTGAAAATACTGTACTTTGATAATAAACATTTACATAGAAGGTATACTTCTTCTTCTTCTCGTGCCGTATCAGGTTCCCCCGACGCGACGTTGGCAATTACTTTGGCGAAGGCTTTTCTATCTTGCGCGACCCGGAACAGCTCCCCCACATGTCTCATCCCGGTCCAGTCTCAAGGTCAGAAGGTACATTCAATACTGTTACGGCTTCCTGCAAGTGGGTCAATTTTCATAGCCAAAATACACAACGACTCGTGTATTTTAGCTACGAAATTGATACTTTCTCGCAAAGTCGTCTATAGTCGGACGGCTACATAACGTTAAAATGTGTTTTGATTACGGTCGCATTGGTCTCCCTTTCGCGCACGCTGAGGAGAGGCGTTGATTGTTTACGATAAAAAAAAGTGAAGTGATAACCTTTTTTTAGATCTCAGATTCCAAAATAATATAATTTCTCTTGAATTCAAGTTTCTACACTCCTCCTTCCCCCTCTCACCCTTTCGCCAGTTTTTCGAAAAGATATAGGTCGGTACCAGGCCGAGGGTTAGGGACCATTTTTTACAGGACTCTCATAAATTGAATAGTAGAAGACCTATTCTATTTCGGGGACTACTTTGAGAAATAAACTCATAAAAAATATCTTCTGGAATGCAGATATTATTTTATTGTTAATTTCGATCAAGTGACTTATTTTTTTTATGATGTAACTGGATATAAACCCAAATAACCTATAAACTAAGCAACGCCGAAAATATAATATTAAACAGCTCATTAAATAAAATTAATTATTTTGCACAATTTAACAGCGCAATTAATTCAAAAAGGGGGTTTTAATATTTATGCTATAAAATATAGAATATACCTTTTAACTCATTATGACACGCGTATTTTTAAATGTTGCCTAATTCCTATTCTATTTCGTTAAAGGTAATTCCTATAACTCTCCATTTATGTGTATTATGAAGCCATGAAGCTGCCTCCACGTCTTGGACCTCGTATTTTATCTATCCTTGATTATCTCAAGCAGTTTTTAGAGTCTAAAATCTAATGAATATGTAGTAATTTTTGCAAATAAAAACGAAATAAAGAATTCTCCGTGGAATCTCCGGCAAAAAATAAACAAGATTTTCACTCTTTCTGTAAGCTTTCGAGTGTCCTGTCTGTAAAACATCAAAATTTGACATTTTCAGTGATGAGATACTCCATAACACCACTCATCCCAATGTCATGCGTGGAGAGAACAGCTTTCATTTTTATAATGTAAAATCAGACCACTTGCCAGTATGTCGTGAGAGATGGCATTATCGTATAGAAGGATAAAAAAATACCCACATGTATTTCACGAGGTGTTAAAATGATTGGTCAAACATTTCCCCCGCCTGGGTTGTATATTATGTACTATTACGAGTATTTTATACCGTGGCGTGGTTTAGTACATGTGCAGTAAAAGTAGTTGCCAAATGACCACATAAAATATTATTACCACCTTACATATGTATTACTGTGCTATGTTATCATCTAGGTACTCTGAAAAATATTATGAACATCACACCAGCCAAAAACTTGTTGTAATTTTTACAATTTATTGATAAAACATTACACTGCGTTGCGGTTTTCCCTAAGCAGATACTTTAATATTTATCTCTTTTGACACATTTTTTAAAATATATATTAGCATTCTATCGATTTATTAATCCGTATATTACGCCTTAATCCTAGTGGGGTAAGCCGTAACGCCAATGCAATCTATCCTCACATACTTAATATCTCGCATGCTCCACATTCATTCAGTTTCTGATGTATGCTTGGCGATTGCTTTTGACTCAACGTGCGGTCGTTCTAATATATTTTGCTTAAGTTGACTAAGTAGAATAAGTGCAGATGAATTCGAATATAATTTTTTTTTACATCTTTTTAATTTTTGTCATTATACAATAATTGAATGGTGCTAAGTACCAAAATTTTCAAAAATGAGTTTTAACTTCCAATTGGTATCTAATATATAAAAGGAAGACGTGTGTGTTACAACACTTATAACTCAAGAATGGCTGTACCGATTTGAATGATCTCTGATTTGTTGGATTCTTCTCCGCCCGGATTAAACTATAGGCTATTAAAACATCTTACAAATTCACGGGAAGAAACAATATGAAGAAAATTATTTACGCCATACATTTTTAATTTCAAAAATAAAAACAATATGGAGAGTCCATACGCTATTAGCGCCCCCACGTCGCCTGTTGCATTGTGCTAAAATAATCCGTAGGTTCTGCTATATTAAGAACCAAATTACTATAACTAATATGAACGAAATGTGTACTAATATTTGTTTACTATAATTCGGTAGTTACGTGGCAATAGGTTGTATCTCACTAAAACATAATTTTACAGGAGAGCAAAAACAAAGTTTGCAAAACAGATATTTCAGCCAAATTTCGAGCATTATATATCAAAATGAAGGTAATTATTATTTCTACAAGATAGATGTAACATTCTCTTAATAATTTCTTCTACAAGATGTATGTAACATTCACTAAATAATTTCTTGCAGTTTAAAAATATTTGAGTTTTTTTGCCATGTTGAAGAAAACAATCTTTCTACATGTCAATAAGTTACGTCTTTTCTCTCTTTATTTTGACTGTAAAGAGACATATCCTTTTGCCACATCAAATATTACACTATTTTGAGCATTTTATGGAACAAACTTGAAAACGCAAAAAATGCGAGATACAACCTATTGCCATGTAACAACCGAATTATTCGACTAATATTTATGTATCGATGGATCTTCTGTCACATAAATGTGGTCGTGCACAGATTATATTTGAAATTGTATTTTATTTTTCCAGATGGAAAATTATTATTGAACCAAAAATTGTGCTATTAAAGATGAAAATAAGAATGTGTTCATGTAGGTAGTTCTGATGCAAGATTGTGTAGTGAAATTTGCAGACAGAGAAGAAAAATTACGAAGAAAATTATTTACGCCGTACATTTTTAATTTCAATAAAAAATGCAATATGGAGAATTATACAAAATCAACAATGAAGTTTTTTTTATAGATTGGCCTATTTATATGATAATTTTTCTATACATTCTCAAATTAGAATCGTTATCCATACAATTTAACATCTGTAGTTCTGATATTTCAATTTTTTAAAAATCATGGAAAGAATTTTTATAAATTTTAAATGAATAGGTAAAATCTACCTGAAAAAAAAAATTAGTACCTACATACATAATTATATTACGTACTGTAGATAATTTATAAACAAATCTGAGTTAAGTATAATTGTTCAACATAAATTGTTCATGTCGGCCGGTGTGGCGCGGAGCTCTTTCCTTTGAGTCACGAGGTCCCGGGTTCGATTCCCGGACAGGCCAAAGTGAAGAATGACCCTTTTCAAATTTTTCTGGGTCTGGGTGTTACATATATATGTATTTGTATATAGTGCATTGTATATGTGTGTATCGTCGCGTTAGTACCCATAATCAAGATTCATCTAAGTTTGGGACTAGCTCGATGTGTATGAATTGTCTATGTAAAAAAAAATGAATGTAACTTTCGCAGTTTAGCGGCCCCACCCGTTGTCGAGTACTTTTTTTCCATAGAAAAGGTAATATTTTTGAAACTTGAGGAAATTGTTGCCATATGTAGAATTATTTTAATTTGCCGGCAAAAAAAATCCACTTCGAAAATTAAAATTCCGTACATATTACTCGACAACGGGTGGGGCCGCTCAAGTTTCATAGTTGCGATTTTTTTTCCCTATAAAAGAATTTTTCAAAAATTTGGTGACAAAAAAATAATTCACCATATGGCAACAATTTCCTCAAGTTTCGAAAATATTACTTTTACATGGAAAAAAGTACTCGACAACGGGTGGGGCCGCTAAACTGCGAAAGTTCCAAATGAATTATATTTTTTTACACTATACCTTCGATGACACACTTTGACAATTACGGGAGTTTGTAAAGAGATTAATAATATTAATCATTCATAAAGTCAGTGGGAGAGGGCAGAAGATAGGGCAGGTGTCGAACATGTGTTGAAAGGCTAGGTTTGGAGTGGCCAGAGGTCCTGGAAGCAGCGGTGGACAGTTATCTCTGGAGGAGATACTTAGGGGCAATGGGTCCCCGACCGAACTAGGACAAGGGGAAGAAGATGTATGTATGAAATCGTTCATTGATTCTTAGGCGGTACGAAGTTCGCCGGGCCAGCTAGTTAAACATAAAGGCCAATAACCGTACAAAGGTGCTATCTGATTAAACAACATAGTGTACTTCAAACTTCGTCCAATACTTTTTCTTGGTTTTATGCTCTAGACACTTTTGTAATAAAGAGCCTTTGTAATAATCAGCCTTCAATTCACTTTCAGTTTTTTTCAGTCTTCTTTTTGTATCCGCGGAGTTCGTGCGATATATATTTTTTAGACTTTTTCATATTTTTATTTGATTCACATCAACGGCCGAAACCATTTACATTCCAAAATATGTTTACAATTCAATAGAACCATCAATATCTTCGAGTAATATAATCACTAACTCAGACTAATTACGTAGGTATATCCTATTCTATGTTCAAAGGCTATTTAAAAATGACGACGGCAGACTATGTATTTCAAATATTAACTGAGAAATTATTTCGGCATTGAATGGTTGTTGTTGGCATATTTATGTTAAGTGTAGGTAGGTGCTCTTTTGAATCAGTAAACATAATTAATTAATATCGTGTTATGTAGGAGATAGTGTCATATTGTTTGATCTTAACCACACATATACACACACCCTTATTAATTACCAACACAAACAATATATTAATATTATCAACTCATATGAAATATAATATATATGAACGTGTGTGTATTTAGCAGTGGTATATCTTTTATACAAACCGAAAAGTCGGGCTTTACCCGAGGTTTCTATTATACCTGAAGCTAAATGTAATTTCCTTCTTATACAGCTATTCCTACTGAACATAAGCCTCCTGCATATTTCATCACGTATTTATGTCCTGAGCTTTTTGCAATCAGTTACCAGCGATTTTTCTTATGTCATCAGCAGGGCTACTCTTGACACAATCTAAATACGATCTTACTCTAGTCTTGATCTTGATCATACGACGCACGAAGGGACTGTGGTCAAAAACACCGCGCAACCGCTACTTCGCGATCGGTATGCGCGTATTTTTGGCCAATAGTCACTTCGCGCGTCGTATGATTAAGATTAAGATCGTGTTTAGATTTTGTCAAGAGTAACCCTACTGACCATCATCTGAAATTTCTTCCTCTACTTCTTATATCTCTATGAGATTTTCACTCCAGTACATCCCTTTTTTCATCTCCGATTTTTAAATCTAGTAATGTCCCCCGCCCATGATGACCACTTTGCCATATTTTCGACGACATCTATAATTCCCGATCTTCTACGTATCTTAATGTTTCTTACGCTATCAGACGGTTTTATTGAATAATAGTTATAGTAATGGATATTAAATAGCGATATTATTCCATTTGCCATCGATAGTTTTTATTAGATGGTAGAGATCAGTGGAATTGATATTATGATCGGATAAGGTTATTCAATAAATCATTCGGTGGTAGGAGATATCTACTTAATTGGAATAGAAGGAAAAAATACTGAAGATAGTGCGGGTACGTGTTAGATGCGTTAATGATTTCATGGGATATTAATCAATCAATGGGAAGATATAAGTATTGACAGTAAAATTCTCATTGGGATAGGCGTATCTAGAAGTTGAGGGGGGGGGCAGCTTGGCAAAAATATTATTGTTAAATTTCTGATATTTTTCTGTATACACGCAAAAATTTTACCACTTTCCCCCGTTGTCAAATTTTCAATTTGGTACATGAATTTGAAACGTTTAACGATCTCTCTCTCTCTCTCTCTTTCATTTTTTCTCTATCGATTGTAATTTTATAGCGTTTTTCAGGCTTTTATAGCCGTTCGATGTATGAATAAATAAATAAATAAAAAGCGGCATCTACCACATGTCGGATAGCCAGGAGATTAACTACATATAATAAACATATTTGATATCAATAAAACACTGTTTACTTTTCACTATTGAGTTCTCTTGAAAATGTCAAGCTAACTTGACGAAAGTGCTTGAGTACAATCCTTTTTGTCAAAGAATTTAAATAGCGGTTATAAGAACATTCGTAAAAACTGATTGAAGTAGATACCTACTCATTATATATTGTACATAATATATGTGATTATCTATTCTTCATTCTGAATACTAATGTAAAAGAAAAGATTGATGAGGTGTTCGTAGCTGAATAGTGATAAATCAAATACCACAAGTAGTAGACAGTCTCTAGCAACAGTCTTTACCCTTTTGAAGATAAGATGGAGAACTCTGTAAACCGTTGAAGCCGTCATAATATGAATCAGTTGAGACAAGCGATCAAATAGGTACCGATCTTACTCGTATACTTTTTTATCTGATAAGTGTTCGTTTGCCAATTTAACCTCATTACGATCGGGTGATAATGATCACAATACACAAGATGTACTTTATTGATTTATGGATGAAATAGTAAATGACACTCAAGTACCTAACATCCGTGCGTGAGGGAGGGTGCAATATATTTGTAACAATATTCTGTTATACCTATGTTTTTAGTAATTGGAGAATTTATTTATTTTCAGGAGAAGAACTGGTTCACAGAGATCACTGGGGTGGAATCAGCTTACTCCACATCAATGGCACAAGCAAAATTCTTATGCCCAACACCACCTATGTAAGTACATACCGCACGTTGTATTATTTTATTCATAGTCAGTGGATATATCTACAATCAATTAAACCCCACATATGGATTATGCCATGAAAATATAGATACATGAAATTCATGGAATTTGTTCAAATATGATATCGTTTTGTTTGTAAATTAATAAAATATGTTTACTAAAATACGTTCAAGTTCATTGATCCCAGTGCCCTTGAGCTGTACTAGTAGCACGTGGCGACTGATACGCTAGCTACGCCTAACAAATACCAACTACGCTAAGGCGATGTACTCACAGTCAATCTATAGACAAATTCAGGCATAATTCACTCGGTGTCGGGTGCCTTGCCGGAAGAAGAAAGAAAATATAATACGTACATTCAATGTTATTGCTTCTAGTCCAGTAACTCATTTTATTTTTTATTTGATGGCCGGTTATTTTATTTATTGTGGAACATATCCTAAAAAATATAGTTTAGTACCCAAAGCCAAATGGCTGAAAATCTGTGAAACACCAAAATATTTACATCGTTAAAGTAAACGAAATAGGATGAGATGAAAATATTATTTTTATTTATTGTTCTATCACGGACAATTATTCATTTTTTATTACATCAACGTACGACTTGTGAAGAAATAAAAATAATTTATAAGTATCTACCTACCTACCGTTTGTCAACAAATAATATATTATAAATTATTTTTACGTTTTATTTATATTATTGATAACAATGAAATATTAAATTAAACCATAAAATGTAAAAAAATGTATTTCATCGTAATAATCACTTTTTTCAAATATTTATTTTGATCTAGAAACTAAAATGAGCACTTAATTACGCGGGTGGTGTAAAATGTGGCATGCTTTCCATACATACAATATACCCACTATTGCATGCCTAAACAATTGCATGCATGACTACCAAATTCCTTAAACTTACACCGGGTCAGATATTTTTTTTTTTTACATATTTATTTAAAAAAAATGGGCAACATACAATAAAATTTTACAAAATATAACATAATTACCATTAAACATATTTCTTGTACTTGACCAGCCCATCTTTGAATTCATTATTCAGATATGATGTAAAGATAGTGCAGTTTTCAAAATTGCCGTTCTAAATTAAAAATTTAGCAACGATAGGTTAAAAATGGAAAAAAATTCCACCGATTGTTTGTTTTTTGATCTGGATTTGGAATAAATCCAAATATATACCTATTACTACTACTACTTTACCACAACAGCATATCCCACAAGCGGGGTTTCCAGCAGCGTGTTATAAACATGCAAGCTGTCCTCTCTGTTCCAACAAAAAAATAGTCATTCAGGATGGGTGACAAACTTAATGGCCGAATTTTAGATTTATTTTTATTTTATTTTTATTTTATTTTTACAATATTTAGAATCAAACAGTCGTTACACAATATGTTGACAATTAATACATTTAACATGTGGACCAGCGAAGATTCCACTCTTACCAGAAATGTCTTAGTCTTGAGGAAAAAAAGCAAAAGTTAAAATTCTCTAAAAAAGTCAAAGTAAATTTAAAAACAACGATAATACAATACTTAAAAATAATACAAAAATACAAAAGTGACAAATCCCAAAACATTAGAAATCAGTCTTTCAGTCTCATTAGTCTTGAGAAAAAAAAGTAAAAGTTAAAATTTTCTAAAAAAGTCAAAGTAAATTTAAAAACAGATGCAAAATGTCGAATAGGTACAATGTACATTCAATAAAAGAAAACTAAATACATCCCATTTGAAATAAGGAACGAAAAGACAATCAGTTTTTGCATTTCTCGCTTTAATGCGACATTAAATCCTGTTTGTGCATGTGTGTGTCGTTATGGAGAAACATATCTCCAGGTACGGCACGAGGTATGTGGCGGGCGCTGCCCTTTTAAAAAAAATCAGTTTTTGTAGCTTAAAATCATGAATTTTCTGTTCCACTCTAATATTTATTCAATAAAACGCGTGATAAAAATATTAATGACTATTTAACGGCATATAATTATTTATAAAACACGCGGCGACTATGGATAAAGGTTTTATTTGTTTACAATTAACTGAAAGTTTCTCGGCGTTTTTTTTAAAAGTTAATATTAGTCAGTACATGTTTAACAAAAAGGTTTATAATTACTCTTTTTAAAATTTTTACATCATCATATTTTGTAAATAAATATGCAACTTGAAATTGATTGTAGATGAAACGAAGATGCATTCACTTGAAATTAAAATTTGCAGTTATTATCTTCAAGTGACTTTCAAAAACTTGTTTGTAAGTAATTATTACCAAAAATAGATGTCTAAAGAACTTCTAATTTCAATATATCTTTCAAACGAAAATGAACCAGTGTTTTTTTATATATTATTCTATAAAATAAATTAAAATCATTAATATTCAAAGTGTTTCTTCTTCGAAAATCTAAACGTTAAACAAAAAAAGATTTGCAGAAATAAATTCAAGTACCTACCTGTATTAAATCCGTACCTACTAAGTCTTCAGGTAAAGAGTTTTTTTTTATTTTTATATAGATAGGCATAATATATAATTTATCTCGTGAAATCCTCGGCAAACAATAGGCCATCCCCATCCCCAGTGCTCTGCATGTTTTCGAGTGAATTATAAAAGGCAGGTATTCGTAAAAAAACCCTATATGATATTTAACATCTTCAATTCGACATCGACTCGTGCTCTTGAGATAGATGCTCCATTAAACGGCGCCGAATAAATAATCTGACATACATACATGCATTGATGAAGTATAGTATATCGCCGATCCTGAACGTTTCAACTTTAATGACCAGAGAGAAGAAACCTTACATACATGATTATTACATGCAGTTAGATTGATTTCCCACTTGTGGAATATGCCGTGACGGTGTTTATATTCAGTGTATTTTTTGTAGTGTTATTGTTGAAAATCATATATTCTGAGAACAGAATAGGATGACGCAAGGTTGTCCATGTGGGGTTGTCCGGATATCGCTACCCCCAGAATTAAAGAAACGATCCGAAAGAGAAAGAGAGATTGTATGCAATAATTCATATCTTGGTAAATTCATTACAGCTGTAAACCAATGTGATAAGTAAATAATAAACTCCAGTAGTTATAAGTGATTTAAAGATTGTGAATAAAATTTAATTAGCTGAAAATAACTTTGTTTATTGAGCTATTAAAATGCCGTTAAAATTTATAGTCAAATTTATATACACAAGAGAGGCACCACTTTTCTGTCATGTTTATACAAATACCTATAGTAGGTACAATATTTATTAAGTATTTAAAATCGATAACATGATCACAAAATTTAATATATCTATTAGTATATTCAAATTTATTTTTTTCACATAATGAGAGGAGAAAATACAAATTTTTACAACTGATAATTCATGGGAAATCCAAGAAGAAGAGGATCAGGCCGGATAAGAAATCATTGGTTGCATGACCTAAGATACTTTGTCATATAAAGCATCACATACTATAGTATAGATCAGCAGCTGATGATACGAACTCGGAGTCCGCGAAACCGGTCGTGCGTTAGTCTTACTCAAACGTAACATAAAACAATAATAATAAGTATTTATTTTATTTTATTTCATAATTTAAAACGAAGTGTTACAAAGTTAATGTCGATACAATCAATGAAATATTTATATATTTTTAAGAAATTCTAAGAAATCAAACTATCGAGTTTTCTGGTACAGGCAGGTGTTCATAAAACATCGCCTGTAAGTCATTTAAGATCTTCAAATCAGCGATAAACCATCTTTGATGTCTTAATTTTTATTGGTACGAAAAGGACAACTTGTATGTCCATTAATTGTGGTTAATTTACTGGCTACTCTATTTGGGGAAATGCCATGATGCTGCAAATGGGCAGAACATTTTATAATATAAATAAAAAAAAAATATTTGATAGCTAAGTTAATTTATTTTAACACCAACGTCGGAATATTACCGAAAAGGTATTTTTGCAAATATGTACAGACAGTTGTGGGAATGGTAATGTGGGTCCGGATTTCCTGATATTAAAGTTCCGGTCCAGAATATTACCTTCATTATATTACCATACAAAAGATAATAATAATAACCTATTATGATCAAGCAAAAACACTTTAATAATAGTCTATAGTTTATTCATGAGAACCGCTTGCATAAAATTTAGAAATACAATTGATAATTATGGAAAGTATAGACTGGATAAAGCAAAGAGATTTAACATTACAATTCAAGCGAGAGTACTATTCACCGTTGCAGTAAGATTTGTATTCCTATGAAAAAAATAAAGGGAACCTACATAATGTGAAGGAAAACGTTAGGGTGGTGTTCCTTTCTAAAATATTGCCAGCACATAAAAATAATAAAAATCATAGTTTTTTTTTTTTTTAAAAAGATATATTTATAACAAAACCCAAATACAACCTTATACACCGTTTATTTAGGTATATAGCACTAACTATCTCGGGTCTCAGGTGGCACATGATATCTTAAAGTGTGCAGTCTTGCTATATATAATGTCTTTGGGATTAACATAAAAACACAATTCATGATTCACTCGTTTCCCGTTGCCTTGCCTTTGAAACAAAGCAAACTCAGTGAATTAATATTAATGATGATAATTGAATATACACACTTTTAGTAGTTATTACGTTTTTGTAAAATTATGATGGTAAATTTGGATTGAAACTTTACAAATATTTAAGCATTATCAGTAATTTAATATACACCTGACATTCATAATATTATAAGTATTAATTTGAGGGAAGTCCTGATATAATAACTAAACACAATGTAATAATATCCATAGAAATTCTAGACTTGCAGCGCGATACATTTTATCGAATTTTGTGTGTTCCAACATCGATGTCTTTCAAGCATTAGCAATGTATTGTCATACAACCAACGTCAGTTTAAAACTGGATGCAAAACTTGATTGGCCGCAAGACCGTTTTTTTCATTAAATTACCGATCTAATATATCTTTGATAATATCATGGTATCTTTCTATAATATATTTTCAAGTATATGAGATCAATAACAAACGTCCACGTGTGCTTTTCCCCACGTAAATGAGGGTTCGGAATATTTTTCCAGATGCTGAAAATTATTCATTTTAAATAATTTTTGGAGCTTAATAATTATCGAAAATAATAATTTACAGAAAAAAGGTTGATAGAAATTATTAATTATTCTAAGAATAAAACAAAAATAACTTATATGTTCGTCATAGTTGTCTATAATTTATGTTAAATCTGTTTATAATATTCTATTTAAACATGAATGGTGAATGTCATAAAGTTTTATTGGGTTCATTATTGTTTCATACACGTAACGAAATACATAGATACTATAACTACCAAAGTATACTACAACACCATCTCCTATAAATGGGGTAGCCAGCAGTCCAACTGCGTGTTATAAACATACAAGTTGTTTTCTTTGGTGCCAGTAAAAAAATGTGACCTTCAGAATGGTTGGTATATCTCATCTCTAAATTTGAAATAATCCTTTGTTACTAGGCATCTGTTCTCTTTACTTTCGTGTGTAAAAAAAAATTTTTTGGACATAATCTCTAATAAATACTTAAATATTTTAACATTTAAAATAAGTCGTTTTTCTAGTTATTACGTCCAATTATCCGTAAAAACTTCATTATATTTCCAGCAACTGTCTGCTAAATAGACATTTAATTTATTTTTAACTTCTTTACTAAGTAAAGCAAATAAAAACATTTCACTTCTTATTGGCTTTACGTACTTATGCTTTTTTACAGTATAGACTTTGCACAGAATACTAGTCGGATACTTAAATACTATAACCACAGCTAACATACGACGCGATGGAAATGTCTCAGGGATGATTAAAATTACTTACTGACTATTAAATGTGAATATATACACGAGTAATTGATTGTTAAATACATTTTTGAATCACCGGTAAAAGTGAATCTGAATAATCTGTCAACTAAAATATCTGGCACTTTTGCTTACAGATGGACGAATGATTAAATTAAATCGTAAGATGAAGTTCAGTGACATTTAATTTTGAGGTGACGAGATAGGTATTTGTAACTTTATTATAATTATATAATTATAAATGTTTGTAACTTTATTATAATTATAACTTTATTGTAAAAATATTTTTGAATGATTTTCGGCTAATATTTTTTTCTTTTTTTTTTTGTTTAATTTGTTTAATCAACATGGACCTGGACACGTCTTTATTAAAAACTTATACGATATCACGATATAAATTACGTACCCTTTGCATCAATTGCACTGTTTTTGAAAGTATCATTCATAGGCGAGATTTTTATTTATTTATTTATTTTTCCTATCATCCGTAGGCCATATATTTAGCACTTGGAATCGTCAAATAATACAAATAATTTGCTATTCTATAACAATCACAAACAATTTTTAATAGTTCGTTACTTCACCATAATATCAAACACTTCACAATGATCATAGACAAGAAAAGAAAATAAAAGAAAACAAAACAAAACAAAAAAAAGATGTATTTACAAATATTTCAACGTCATTTCACCGCCAAATTTGAATGTAATTATCATCGTATAGGTAAAATTATGCATTTTAGTGCTTGAGAATATTCACTCCAACAAAGATTAACAATAGTTTTGCGGCTTTTAAAAATTCATAAGTTCATATTTTTATTTATTAAGACTAGCGTTAGAATATTTAGTGTTCGAATATTGTAATGTGAAAAATGTTCCTACCCTTCTTGCTTCACAAATCCTCCAATGCATCTTCATTAAGCATCATTAAATACAAATTCATCACTCGACCCTCACACCACATTCTTTGTCTATAACGAGCGATCTCTACGTACTTACTATTAATTTCTTTCTGCAAATATAACATGCAGGGTTACTCTTGACAAAACTAAACACGATCTTAATCTAGTCTTGATCTTGATCATACGACGCACGAAGGGACTATATAAGACCCCGGGATTATCGATCACCATTGATATTAATATATTGTTGTACGCCTTGTCTCTTTTAATTAAATTCTTTGAGAATGATTTTGTGAAGTGACGATTCCCAGTGTCATGCGATCTGAGGATGAAAATCAATTTATTTGTCTATTAATGTTTCATTTCTTGTTCCTTGTGTAATGTGTTTTTAAAATGTAGTCTGGATTGACACCCCCAAGTGCCCATTGCGGAGCCTATGGAGGTCGAAGAAAATAAATAAAAAAATAAATATAGTCAAAAACATCGCGCTACCGCTAACGCGCGATCGGTTTGCGTGTATTTTTGGCCAATAGTCACTTCGTGCATCGTATGATCAAGATCAAGACTATAATAGATTAAGATCGTGTTTAGTTTTGTCGAGAGTAGCCCTGATGTACCGATTTTCTAAAACAAGAATTTCTAAATTTTCCCTGAGTTCGGGCACTTATTGTTGTCTTTTTCATTAATTGTATCGCCATTAACTTTGTAACACTTCATTTTAAATTATCAAATAAAATATTTATTATTTTTCTTTTATGTTACTGTTGAGTAAGACTAACTCACGACCGGTTTCGCGCTACTATACAGATCAGTACCTGATGATGCGAACTCGGAGTCCGCGAAACCGGTCGTGCGTTAATCTTACTCAACAGAAACATAAAACAAAAAAAATAATAAATATTTATTTTATTTTATTTGATAACTTATTGTTGTGTTTAGGTACATTATCAAATCCGGAATAGACATATGGTACCAAAGTTCAAAATGTTTTTAAAAATCAATATTCTTTTATATTTCATATTAATTATGAAATAAACATGCAGGTCATAAAAAATAACACTTTCGGAATGGGTGGGATAGCTAATCGCCGAAGCAAAGATGTTAAACATTTAATACTCGTGATTTTTTCATACGAAAACTTTTGTAATTAGTCAAACAATTTGTATAAAGACATATAACATGTAGAAAATATGTATCTTAAACAATTTATCATATTTCATTTTACATTACAAAAACAAAGAACAGCCTTTCGAGCTAACGGCCGGTTCTATAAAAATTTAAATATCTCCTTTCAAAGAATCTTGTCTCCTTTGAAAGAGTCTTTTTTGAGAAGAAGACTTATTCTATCGGAAGGACTCTGCGGTAATTCCGCAGACTCCGTAGTTCTTCGTACTTCTTTGAAATGTTATTTAATATTGGCAAAGTAATAAAATGTTACATAAAATGAACAAACAGTTAAGACAAATTGTTATTTGTGATTTTTCAAAACAAAAGATTCAGTGTAATCAGCTTAATATGCCTTTTAAAATCTTAAAACATGGTCGTCAAACTCGATTTTTGGAGTTTATTGATCAACGTTTTATTTAGCTCCAGAACTGGATGCGAACGGAGATTGTAGGCTGTAATGTATATTCTACTTATGCTTTAAGAAGAGTCGATTCATATTCCAAGATAAACATTTTCTTATAAAACAATATTTATTTAGGACAAAGACAGAATTTATGTATTGAAAATCTTTAGTGTAACTATCTTGTTGTTTATTTATTTTATTGGCTACTGAACAAAAACATATCATTATAAATACAGAATATTCACAAAGTATACAACCTCTTTTGTAATATGATCAATTTGATTTTCCGTTTTGCGAAGTTTGACACTCTATTCGGCCATTTATAACGTGAACACCTCGTATACCCGCTCTTACAACCATAGAATAATTCCCACTTTGTATCTTATATCTGGTTAAATTTTACGTTAATCATGAACAGAGATTAGCGTTATTCTGACGTCTATTTAAAATTACTCTTCTCTTTCTATTGTTTTTGATACATTTTAACCATAGAACTGTCATTTGACATGAATTATTCTATTCGTTTAGTCCTTATGTAACAAACACTAAGTACAAAAATGATGTTTTTTTAAAATATATATTTTGAAAATAAGCTGTGTCATGGTGGCGTTTTTCTTAATGGGGATTAGTAGTGGACTCACTAATGTAATAAACGTACGTCAATCTCTCTGCGCCATCAAAAGATACATTTAGGGTATATGGCAATACTCATTGTTTAATTAAAGGTTTTTACTATGTAAGATGAGTTACAAAAGCTTACCTTTTCAAGGCTTTGAAATTTCTTTGAATATAGACCTATTCTTTCTTGGAGACTCCACTGGTAACTTTTATTAAAAATGATAATTTTATGAATACGTTTTTTGATTCATAATTTAATCACTTCAACAAAAAATGGTTGGTAAAATTATACCTATTTACTTTCTTCTTAGCAAGTCTATATACATACTTACTTAGTATGCGGGTAGTCCCCATTAATCTTTGACAAAAATAAACCTTTATTTCTACGTTTTATTTTTCTTTTCATTCACGAATTTCTTTCCATAACAAACAATGCGAATAATAATTACTTGCCTTCGTCTCTTTCCCTAGAGCTTACGAAAATAAATAACCACCATGATATTTCAAATTTTATTTTGATTGTTTTTCTTTGTATGTAGCTTTGTGCTTTTAATATTATTAAATATTTATTCCATCATTCATATGATTACGAAATTTCTCGTAAATTGGAAACCCCAGCGGACTTACTCTAGGTAAAAACATAATAGTCGTCCTGATAGCACGAGAATAGTTTTAATCATATGAAATGAAACAAAAAATATCACAAGTGTACACAATGAGCAACAAATAAACCAGTAAAGTATCCACTCTTACCCATAAATAAATTAAGCCGTTATAAAAAGGAAATTTAAGAAGTACAAAAAGAAGGAAAACAATTAATAAAATTATAATACACTAATTATGTAAGTAGATAAAGTAGATAGTAGGAATATTGGATATATCTAATATATTTTGTGAACACCTACGTATCGTATCATTTCACTAATATTTCTATACTGTTAGAGTAAGTGCTAAGTAAGCGAATTATACTCTTTGTATCACTAAAAATTAAGACAATTAAGATGGGTGGCATACCTCATTGCTGAATTGAAGATGATGAATACCTGCCTTTAACAGGACACTAGAGAAAAGTAGAAAACCTTTTTTGTGTCGGAGACTCCACGGACCATTCGAGTAAATAGTGCTAGTAACAAATATTTATGGAAGGCATTTTGTAAATGTTTCTGGAAATTAATTAATAGCATTGATTTTTCTTACGAAATACTTAAATCACTAAAACCTTTCAAATTAAAAAGTGTTCTGCTAATTACTCTTTCGTTGATTGCGAATATTTTATTCTTGTCTAAACCAAATAACAATAATTTTCTCACGCCTTTGAAGTTAGAAAAGAGATTATGAAGTTAATACTTTGAATACAAACTTTAAAATTTATTCTAGTATGCATGTACTTACCCTCTTAGGTCCTGAGGTCCAAACAGCTCAGACTGAGCTCACTTAATAGACACGCGTATATTACTAGTAAACAAAATATCTAATGTCATATATTCTACATAGCATTTAAGCCATAAGCTATAATATTCTGTTATACCTTAATATATATTTGTAAGCTTAAATTTTTTCAGTAGTCTAGTCATTGATTTGATTCCTTGATTAAGGTACTTAAGGTACGATTTACATAGTAAAGCCTTTAGATTCCCGTTTTTTATCTATCATTGCATCCTTTTTCAAAAAAAAAATCAAATATTTTTTTAAATATTGCGTGATTTTAATTTTGTTGAGGAATTTAATTTTAACTGTAAAATTTTGAAATTATGCCAATATAAATTAAAAACTTAAAAACACTGTATTTCCCACTTTTATTTTTAATGAGCTTAACGTTTTCGAAACTGAAAGCTCTGAAGATGAAACAATAAGTTTCGAAAACGTTAAGCTCATTAAAAATAAAATTGTAAAATACAATGTTTTTAATTTTAACATTTATATAAGATATAAATATTTTACAATGTTTTAATAATTGCTTGTACGAGAAAGTATAATATCAGGATTATAAAGGTTAAGATCTGCAATTATGTATATTCTCATTTGGAATTACTCAAGTGATGAATTGTATAGAAGATTTATTTGAAAATCAAACCGATATAAACCTTGAAACAAAATCAATTCAGTTTTAATGAGTTTACTCTGTAAATGAAAACTTGTATTTTATCTCAACAACGATCGCCTCCTTTTGATATAATCTCTGAAATAACTTATGGCGAAACAGAAAGAAAGGGAGACTCACACTTCTCCGTCACGAAAATAACATCCAGTTTTCAATGAGAAAGTTTTGCTTTAAGAGGGCATACACTTGATTTGAAGATTTTCTGCATGGTTTCAGAATACTTGTTTATAATATAAAACCAACTATAATATCCTATTCCTTAGTGGAGTAGCAGGGAGAACGGAATGTCAATGCAATCTAACTTTACGAATCCTTCTTTCACTTTCCTTGTAAAAAGATCACGTTTTTTTGGCCAAATATTTTTGGCCCCAGCCTGAACCAAAGTCTCTCCAGTGTATATGCAGACTAAAGAGCTATGCAAAGCGCGGGAAAAATATAAACCTATAGTAATACATTATAAACAGCGAAACAAATTAATTTAAATATTCACAATGAAAATTTATTTTTATTCAGCACGAGTCAAAACTTTTGTAGTAATAATTATAATGAAAACTGAATAAATGTTTTCAAATTAATTTAAATATAGGTATATTTTAATAAAAGTTATCTGATAACTTGGAACGCAATAATAGTTAAGTATTTGTACTTTTCGTATCCGAAACTAATGCCAGGTATTCCAATATAGCCTTAGTTTGACCCTTATTGTAACGGTAATAATTTGAAAGGTTTCTGTAAAATTATTTATACCAATATACCTTTAACTGTTTTTGAAAGTGTGCCACACCCACTTTTGAAAATCTCCGACACATTATTATTTTCATAAAAAAAGTAGTAGTATGTAAAGATAGATCTATGTGGCGTTCTGATCTCTCTGCCTACCTCACCTAGGATACGGCGTGAGGGTATAGATCATAGTTTTTTGGATACATCAGACATAAATGATTTGAATTACGGTGGATTTTACATAAGGGTCACCTAAGCCCTTGATGAGTGAAATTTAAAAACGGGATCTAAAAGAAACTTTGAAACTAACAATGATGCTTTTAATAAAAATAATTGTTGCCCATATGGGTCAATATAGAAGTGATAATACAGAGAAGATAAGTTTAAAGAAACTTTCTGTAGTCACCATTCCTTTGGAAATAATATGAGGAGGGACACATTGACGCAATATGTTCGGTATTTGGAGCATTTTTGTTCAATTTCTTTAATGTTTATTTGTTTAGTACAACTGCTTGAAGTTCAGAAGACCCACCAACTGAAAACTCATGAAAACCATACTGTAAATATTTTTTTGTGGATCTTATTCTATAAAGGCCTGTTAATACTCAAATCAACTTTTGTCCTTCTCAAACAATATAATGATAGTGATATTGGTGATGTGTAATTAAAAAATATAACAGCTGTTTGGACTAACGAATATTAAAATAGGTATAATATTTTACATATTTTCTTTATCACCTATCTGTTTACTGCTGGATGTATTTTTCCTACCTTCTCTTACCTCGGCAGCTCTCATATAATCTCTCAACCCTTTCAGCGGCAACTTGTTTCCATTGTTTCATCCTAGTGTCTCCATTTAAGTAATCTGAGTGATCATCTGTTGGTTCCTTTTCTAGTAACAATAATATGACCTGCTCATTTTGACTTTTTTCGACATCTTCTCACTTTGACTTTTTTCGATAGGTACACATTTTTAGATATGTATAATTATTGAAAACAGATATGTCATTACAATATATTCTAAATTTATTTTATATACTGTTTATTTAATTGAAAATATTACTAATATCAGTTATTTTAGAAGGATTAACTATGTAACAGTTACGAGACATTTTGAATGTTTTTTAAGTATTCTACAATGCACATCCGTTACTTGATTATTTAAATCGCGATCGATTTCGGTAAACCTATACCATTGACGAGCGATATAATACTGACTAATATTTTTGTTAAAACATCTACAAAAACAAAATAATTGAAAACAATATTCAATTATATATTATATAAATTCAATTATTTTGTTTTTGTAGATGTTTTAACAAAAATATTAGCCAGTATTATATCGCTCGTCAATGGTATAGGTTTACCGAAATCGATCGCGATTTAAATAATCAAGTAACGGATGTGCATTGTAGAATACTTAAAAAACATTCAAAATGAAAATATTACGATGACTTTCCACAGATTCCTCCTTGAAAAATAGACAAATTGTATATTATCGTAGTATGTACAAGTCATTAATTTATTTTATCTCTAACAAACCTTCGTATTTACGGTTGTTCCGGCTTTTCTCTTATCACACATAAACTTTTTATTAAAGCTATGTAGATGAAAAATATAGCCGTAATTACCGTTGTTTTTGTTACTCCTGACCTGACCAGGGGTTAAGTAGAAACTTTTTTGTATTACTTAATAATAATAAAAAACACTCTTTTAATTACACGGAAGCATTTTCTACCCATGCATTCTATAAGGAGAATTAATGATGCTAAATGAATGGCCGTTAAATGGGTTTCTTTAACATTAGGAACGCACAATTTCGTTATACCTTATCTAACTGATGGCAAATGTTTAGATAAATTAGATTATTTTATATTTTTAAATTCATATTTTTTTTTTAAGAATATGTTAAACGTAGTTTTCGAATTCCGCTGATTTTTTTTAAACCTGTGTTAGTGAAGTTTTTGTTAGTAACCTACTTCATTTGAAAACTCTTTTTAGTATGTGTGATCTTTTTATATATTTTTCTTCTTTAAAAATAATTACAATGTTACTCAAAAAAAAAAACATATCATCTATCACTCATCTAACATAATCATTCCCAGAAAATATAAAACCATTATCCCATAATGTGCTTATGTCGTAAAAACGGATCGAGTTGATAACGCGATTATTAACTTGTATTGGCCATTATTGAAGAAGACATTCTCCGAGTGCTTTGAGATATCCCATTATTTTATACAAAATAGAAAAATTATGAATGGGTGAAAAAAGATAGATAAATAAAAAGGGGAACTTATTATTTGTTCGGCTATTAATCCATTCGTTCGGAAAGAAAAAATCAGCATTTAAGTCATTTGCACAGCAAACAATGTTTTCATCGGCAATAAATAAAAAATAAGCGCAACACTTGTTTTACAAACAAACTTGGTTATATCGGCAAATTAACAAATTTTAACAGCTTAATAAATACTCGCACAACAAAATAATTAATTGTCCAGCAGAATTTTTATTTGAGTAGTAGAATTATTATTTGACCGGCAGAAAATATTAGATAAACAATATTTTTCACACCGAATTTCGTAGTCATCATTTATTTACCAAATTAATGATGACTACGAAAATAATGCCAGTTTACGCTTTGCTATATTAACGAAATATCTAACTGAAATGTCGAAAAACGCTAGTGTCGTTCATTCAAACGCTACATATAAAATCACATACAAAGATGCTACATACAAAGATTTATTATTTGAACAAGATTAAAAATTTAGCTTTCACAAGTTTAATTAAAATTATCTCACGGTTTGCTGCTCATTTATTTATTTTGCTGGATAAATAATCATTATGCCGGTCAAATAATAATTTTGCCGGTCGATTAAATTTAGAGTTTTACAATATCATATTATTTGTAATAGAAATATAATATTCTCGCTGGGCAAAAGTAGCATATCAACATGATATATATGTTGGCAGAATACATTTTTCTGCTGAACATAACATCAATATCATATATCCGAGAACCACGTGGCTTGATCACGTGGATCAAATTCTCAAGGACGGCCGCGTGTTGAGTAAGAGGAACCGACGTGCGTGTATGAGGAACTGTATGAATGTGGAGGAAGCGAAGGAAGTGTGTAAAGATAGATCTGTTTGGCGTTCCGTTCTCTCTGCCTACCCCACTTGGGACACGGCGTGAGGGTATAGTATAGTATAGTATAGTAATATTATGCTGATCGTTTAAATGATAGCCAATAAAAGTATAGTCCCATCTCCGTATTTTATACGTCAGTTTTAAAAAAAAGAATTATGTCTGATTTTTTTTATTTGTTGCTCTTTCTAATACTTCATTTGGACAAAGTAGATTACAGAACTATCTAAACATATTTTACCTTGTCCATTTATAAGCCAAATGGGACAGTTTGCGAATCACATTACTGAATTTATGTATTTTAAGATATTAAACGTCTTGGATGTGAAGTTTAATAAATACTTATAACAAAACAAAACTATAAATAAATGGCTACAATGTCATAATCTCATAGCATTGTATTTTGTATATTATTCACCGAGACGGCGAACTGTTTTAAGCGACATAAAGTGTTGGCGAACCAACGCAATGCACCGGACTAACGATATTGACTTTACTTTTAGCTAACTAGGCAATAGACACTGTCACCATATTTCCAATAATTGTAAGTATTTAGCATTATTTATAAAATGGACTAGATCGATAAGCTGTAAGTATTTAGCATTATTTATAAAATGGACTAGATCGATAAGCTGTAAGTATTTAGCATCATTTATAAAATGGACTAGATCGATGTTCATCCAATAAATATTTAGACCCAACAACCTAAAGGTGTGACTCGTTGTCTATAAACAAATCTGATCTATGAACTTTAACTCAATCAAAATATTGTTTTTTTTTGTTACTTCAGCCTCTATTTTTAAACCATGTTTTATACAATAATCTAGGGATTTTGAGTCTAGGCATTTTTTTTGTTTGCTCAAAATCACGATAAAAAAAATGATGAATTGATTTCATTTATCTTGAATTCTAACATTAAGACCGTAGGGCCCATCAATTTTTTTTTTATTTTTTTTGTGATAACTTGTTGAAATGCTCATAAAAATTAGATAGAGAAAAATAAACGAAAAACACTCTTGTTCCATCTCGTCAGCTCGCTAGTGTCACGATGATACTAACCGCTAATTTATTACTGCATCCTGTTAGCTCGCTAGCGATGTAACGGTTTTAACCGCTCACTCTGTTTTCTGATGTTATAAATAGGATGCTGTGTGGAAGATAAATGATAACGTGGTTGGATTGCATGCATAATACTGACTGGCTTTGTGAATAAAAGCGAGACCACCAATCTATCTGAAGCCAAGAACAAAGAAACATCTCATCTACTTCTCATGTACTTAAATACAATTATTATTATGTATGTAGTTGCTCTTTTCACTTGAAATGTCGCATAAACGTATTTCTAAATTAATTTATAAAAGTATTTTCTTTTTACTATAAATTGATTACAAGACAATATTATTATTCTCACATAAAAAACAAAGTAAGAAATAAAACTACGCAAACGCCTTATGAATACGTGTACATATATGGATTGTCTCATTGTACGGAGTTACAGTTTTAAAAAATAAAATAAAAATAATTTGAAGGCGTTTCAGATGCGGTCCTATAAAAGTTTTATTTATAATGTAATATATTTACATATACATATTATGTAAAAAAAACTCACAAATGGTTTGGGTTCCACTACTTTCTTTAATAAATGAGACTTGGTTTTGACATACAAAGTCATAGAGTTTGATTTTCTAATTCTTCAGTTAGAGTAAAAATATTACCTACAAACAACTAAAACATTTTCCAAAGCATATACTTGTCATTACTTTGAATATTGTACGATGTCTTATGTTCAAATACCACATAATATTATTATTTATATAAAATGTTAAGATGGCAAGATAAATCTTTATGTATTTGTGTTTACATAATAATGGTATAAATATTTATATCACACTTATTATACGAACAATGTACACTTAGGTATAATAATATAAGCAGCAGAATTTACTGGATTCATGGTTTACTGTCTCAAACCAAAATACTTTCTCATCCATACATATTCTACAATACTTACGGAATAACTGCTATATTTTATGCCTAGCTTAGTTACACATTACTAATATACAGATATGGATTAGCATTATTCCTAATTTATTTACATAAATATACTAGCTGACTCGGCAAAAGTTGTTTTGCCATATACATTATTTTGATTCTTATCGAAAATGATTGAATTACTAATATCGCTATTAAAAAATAAGTATTGATGGTAGAAGGGTGAAAGCTTAGGGCTGTATGTATTTTTTCATGCCTCATCATAAAAAATAAAAATTTACAAATTCTGCTGATAGGATTGTGTATATTGCCACATTTTGACCATTGAATTATTAGCTGCTAATTGAAGAATAAAAAAATTACATTATGAATTAGGTACAAATTTGCGGTCCAATATTGTGTCGGTATAATTATCATTGAACATTTTTTTATGAATAAAGATTTGATCCATCAAAGTGTTAACACTTTATTGTCATACTCGGTTAATAAGGCAGGCCTATGAACAATTTTTATATGAATAAAGATTTGATTCATTGAATAAAACTTTATTTTTATACTCGGTGAATAAGGCAGGCCTAAATATGCACTTTTTATGAGTACAGATATCTGTGTACAATAGTTAGGGAATGATAGGGTTGTATTTTATGCTTTAACTTTCCACCCACTCGATAATAAGAAAGTGTAAGTATCTACAAAAAATAATATCTATATAATATTTTGAAATAAAATAATAAATCGTTTTGGATATTTACAGCGAAATAAAAGTTACAATGAAAATACATAGTTTACCATATTTCAGATGGCATTTTGTCTTTGAGAAATATCTCCACAAATCATAAAGATTTCAAATCGTTTCCATTCCAACAATTTCAAACGTCGTCATTGTTATGATTAGTGAATAGAGAATGCGATGGTTATTATTGCAACCAATGAAAAATGAATTCTCTTTTGATTGGATCAATTTAAAACAGGAATGTTGTGATTGGTGAATAACGCAACCAAAAGTTATTCTCATATTTCTTATTTAGAATATTATATAGCATAATAAAACTTTTGTTATTGATACATCAATGACCAATAAGCGTTATTTCAAATATATTTTCGATCATCTTATTTTGATGTTTCTCTTATCGTGAAATAAAGTGTTTGTATATTTCACTGATATGTTTTTTTATTCATGAATACCATCATGGCATTTCCCACAAGTGAGGTAGCCAGAAAACTGTGTCTTGTCCACGCCAATAAAAGTTAAAGACGTTCAATATATGTGGCGTAACTCATCGCTGAATCGGTCGGTCTTAGATGTCTTATGCATTATGTTTTACGAATACATGCCTTTAACAACATGGTTTTCAACTTATTTATCTCCACGGATCGGCCAGCCTTTGATTATTTTACCACGGTCCACTGACGGGAAGACGTTGATTTTTTACAATGTAAAAGTGAAACTTAGGACCTTTTTAAGGTCTCAGATTTCAGGATTTGATTACACTCAATAGGAGTTCTTGACTCTTGAGATATCCGGAAGTGTGGAGGGCCCTTTTAATACACTCTCATTTTTTCTCCCCGTTGCCAGACTTTTGCAAAGGTATTAGAATCTGACGGATTTCATGATCTCTCATTTTTTTAAAGAAATATTACACAAATATTAATATCGGAAAGGAGGTCACAACAAAAAGGGCTAACCATCATGTTCTTTCCGTGGATCGAGGATAGGGGACTCCTATTTTATAGGACACTCCAAAACTTACAAAAAATACAGAATGATAATATACCAATACAGTTTTATTTACTAAGTGATATACAAGGAGATTAAATTTGTTGAAGTGTAATTGCCTAAAGTTTAAGTTCAAATGTTTTTATTAGGTATATATTTATATGATTGTTGAAACTTGGTTAAAAATACTTATTTTTTAAGATTGTAAATAATATCATCCATTGAGAAAAACGTTCAAACTTCACTCGTTATGCGAAGAAATTTTATGTAATTTATTAATAAATATAATATTATATTTCTTACGAAAATTTGTTGTGAACTTTTGAAGTTTGCCTGTTGTACAGAATTTATAACAAGATGAATATTTCATCTTAAGTGTATTTCCATGTCCTCGTGATATTAAAGTTTTATTTTTTTCATTATTTTCAGCGACGCTTAAATCCTTCTAAATTTGAGCTGTCTCCAGATCGACGCTTCATCCTGTTGGCTCTCAACGTGCAGAAACTGTTCCGCCATTCTTTCTTGGCGCAGTACAGCGTCTACGACATTCTTACCACGTAAGTAAAACCATATTTTATACTCTACACTCATTCACTCCATCACGACATTTCTCACAACAGCTGTCTTCTACAAGACACTCGAACACATGATATTTATCCCATCCAAATGGCTTTAAGATGGCAAATCTTGATGCATATAAGATCTGAAATATGATATCCCAAATAAAAATGATAAGTTCTATAGGCTTGCATTTAAAAAATCTCTATCCATGGACCTTATGCGACAGTGAGAATGGTGAATGTTGTCAATGGATACTTGAAGCTATCACTTTAGCCAGCCTAGAACCAAATCGTAAGCGTTAAGACGCCTTTCTCATTTCTACATATCGAATTTCGCACTATGTTACACAATGCAAAAATGGTTCTCCAATAAAGATATCTGATCAAATTATACTGTCAATAATCTAAAATACAACCTAACTAAATGAACACGAAATAAATCTGTCAAAAAATTAGAAAAGTAAAATAACGTAGTGAAAAAATATTATTATAATGTACAACAATATCAGCGAAAGCCTTGAAAAATACTTGTTATAAAAAAATACCAAAAAATAATTTGATAAAATGTTTATTTATATGCATGACAGGAGAGAGTAGGGATAAAATATTCTTTTTGTTTGTGGAGAAGGTACTTATGTAGGTATAAAATATGAAACGAAAATTATAAATCAAGTGTGTTTTCTTTCGGAAAATCTTTACATACTTCAATCTTGTGTTGGCATTTCGTTTGCTGTTTCGTTACAAACTATGTTTATAGTTAACTATTAAGTATTACGATACGTGGTGGAAGCTCATGTTAAATTATCAAAAATTAAATGCTTTTGTATAGTGTTTCCACAACATTTTATTAGAGGTGTGGTAGTAATATATGAAACTATTTTTACTTATTAAACTATCTTTATCTATCTAATTATAAGCTAGATTTTAACTAACTGAGCAACGTCGAATTAAATATGATTGGATAATTACTTAAATTTATATTACATAAATAAGTCACGATTGTGTTAGTTGGAAAAAAATACAAAAAATGCGAGAGATACGAGTAAGTCTAGGATTTTAGATAACTTTTAGATAATTCTCAGAGAACAGAAAATTTTATCAGATGTCGATAGATATGTTTCTGACATTTTCCAAGTGAAGGGAAGAAATGAGTTCGTGTTGATCAATAAAGAAGAAAAAGGAAAAGTTTTGAAGAGGCTTCTATCCACCAGTGAAGAGAAAAGGGCAAGTAGTCAATACCGAAAGATTATTTAATCGGCATTATTTAAAATAAAAAACGAGTGTATAACGAAATGTTATAAAACGTGGTACACTTGTTGTAAAAATCTTGAAGATAAAATATTATTATCATGATTTTGATGTTGTCTAAGTCAATATTTGATTTTGCTGGTTCTAAAGAATGACAACACTCTGAAAAATTACACAGTTCTTTGAAATAATAACATTTACGAATATCATCATCGCCCTCAACGCTCCTCTCAGGAGCACAGGGCAGAAACCTCCTCCATTCAAAGCGTCTCTGCGCCAATTGCGTCACCTCTTTCCACGACATTCCCTGCGCTCTGATATCGTTGTCATAGGAACGGTGTATTGTGAAAGAGAGACGCCCGGGCTGACGGAACTCTTGCGGACGAATATACCTATTAACGGAACCCTTACGAATATAATAATAATAATAAAAATCTTTATTGCACAAAAAAACAAACATTATTAAAATATAAATATTGTAGACCCAGACAAATAAATTTGTGCAATGGGCGAGTTTATCGCAGAAGCGCGATATCTTCCAACTAACCCAATATACATACCTATTCGAATTAAATTCATTCATGGAAATAGAGACGACCTTGTCAAACATGTTGGTGTAAATTTATGTTAATTTAACACATAAACTGAGCTTAATTAAAAAAATATGTAAATTGGATGCAAACAGCACAAGATATAAGAAAATGGAAATACATGGAGGAGAACTTTGTCTAGAAGTTGACAGTTATAGGCTGAAAGAATGAAAAGAAGAATATCATATTCGAACTTCAAATAGATGGATGTAAAGAAATGTATGTAATGTTTAAATTTTCACGACATTTCCAAGAGGTGGGTTAGCCATCGGACGAACTGCCAGTTATTAAAATACATATCATCTTCTCCGCACCAATAAAAGTTAAGACGTTTAGGATGGGTGGCATACCTTATTGCTGAATTTTTATTTTTCAGCATAAACCAGTTTTACATAATATATGTACTTAAATGAATAAGAGTATGAAGGAGGTGGTCGGTAGCCTGATGGTAGACTATTGGTCTTTCAGTCAGGAAGCCCGGGTTCGATTTCATCTGATGCCGACATACTCCACCTTTATGATACAAGCATATTGCCTACTATGTCGAGGGTGTCTGGATATTTTTGGGTTTATTCCAAATCCTGATTCATTTTAAAAAAGGGAATATTCATAAACTACTACCACTACTACAATACCATCACGGCATATTCCACATGTGTCCACTCTGTGTTAATAAAAAATCAAGGCATTCAGGATGCGGGACGAACCTCATCGCTGAATTTAAGATGTAAAATGTATTTTCGAACACCTGCTGCTTGACAACTTACGGAAAAAAGTGAGAGACCAATTTGTTGCCGGGTACTCGGATTTTAACGAAAAATGTTTGTTACTTCACAATATAAAAAAGTCTACTTCATCGTTGGCGTCAATAAAAAGGGAATCAGGTAAGTACATTGTGTCTGAAAAAAATATATAAAATATATTTTTCTTTTGTAGCAGGATAACAGAAGGTCCCATGCATAAATCAGCTTATGAAGGATTTCATACGATTTTATATTCATGGAACGTTATTGTTTAAAAATATGATATCTGAATATCAAATACCTTCCTTATACCTGTCAAGATAATGTATTAGGGGACCAGGATCTAGTGAGGGTAAATAAAATATTTCAATTTTCATATGTAATAACATTATTATGAATACTCTATTGTATTTGGTACATGTTAAGTACATATTATAAACTATCGTGTATGATTGATTGCTTCGAATAACAATATGTTGTATAGGTACGTTTATCAAAACATTTCATAGATATTCGTACCTTTCTTCTTCTTCTTTTCTTCTTCCTCGTGTGATAGATCATCGATCTGTTGTTTCGGAAGTGATTCCCTCTTGTGACCCTGAGGACCAGCTATCTTTCCATCTCTTTGGTGGTCTTCCTCGCAAACGTGAGCCAGCCGGTGTCTTCTTTGCAGCAATGTGGGCGATCCTGTTTTCAGCCATCCTGTCTATATGGTCTCTCCAGAATCGTCTCCTCTTCCTACTCCATCTCACTATGTCCTCCGTGTCGCATATCCTTCTAATCTCAGTATTTCTAATTCTATCTCTGAGAGTTTTTCCCGCGATAGCACGTAAGGTTTTCATCTCAGATGTTCTGAGTAGGCTTTTGGTTCTTGCTGTGTCTGCTCTTGTTTCGACGCCGTAAGTCATTATTGGCCTGATACATGTTTCGTACCTTTGCAAGTTTTTAATCCTCCTTATAGTAGAACGCGATAGTATAAAAATATTTACAAAATGTGTCAGGTTTGAACTCTCAAGCACCGAAGTGCATAAATATGACAAAACCAATCAGACATTTCGATTGGAGAACCATGTTTACACAATGTAACATTGTGCAAAATCTAATCGGAAGAAGTGAGAAAGACGTCCCAACGCTTACGAATTGGCTCTAGGTTGGCTTAAGTGGTCACATTCGGTGTCGATAAGCAACGTTCACCAGTTCCGCCATTCTCACTGTCACGATATAAGGTTCACCAATAATAATAATAAAATAAATCTTGCACAAAAATAGTATACAATAGAAAAAAACACGATAACATTACTAATGAACACATAATTTTGTACAATGGGCGGGTTTATCGCAGAAGCGCGATATCTTCCAACTAACCCATCGAGAAACAGTTGATGAAAGCCAAAGATGCAGCCATTTTTTGTGATCACATTCGAATGATTTGAATCTCTGATATTTCTATGTATCTTTATCATCACAGCATTTCTCACGATCTGAGTAGGTAGCCAGTGAACCTTCTGCATGTAATTATCATGTATGTCGACTTTCCCGTGCCATACAATATAATATATTCAGGAATGGTGGAATAAAAATTAATAAAAACATATTACAGTGTATTGTATAAATATGTTTTTTTTTATTATATTTAAGCAACCCAATTACTTAATGGCTTTATCTTGTTTGTAATGTAACGTGAGAAGGCTAAACGGATGTTTAGGGAGGTAGCTACTAATAAAGTAGGTTTAGAGGTAGCGAAGGGATGAATGTATGAGAGTAGGTCGAGAGGGGAGGAAGACATCCTGATTGGAGATGAAGGTATCAGACTGTCTGACAGAATTATACGAAGGTGTCGTAAAATTATTTTAGACGCGTAACATCATAATTTGTAATATATGTTATAGGTAGTTTTTCATTTATATTTATGTCCAGAAATATATTTTCCGTGGAGCACCCGGCAAAGAATTGGCTTTCCACTCTTTTCCGTATGTTTTCGATTGTCCTGTAAAATGCAAGTGTTCGTGAAATAAAGACTTAATAGAAATCTTCTTCCTAAACATTATTTATTTATTTATACATTCAACGGCATAAAAGTCTTTATTATATCTAAATACATTCTTAAAAAAAAGCTAAAATTGACTTTCTTTCTAAGAGTGCAATTACTAATACCAATATACTATTGCGGCAAATCCCATCATTAAATTGAAGATGATAAATGTATTATTCGAGATGTTATACCAATCACTTACAGGATACACTCACAGTACAATTATACATATATGCACATAAATATTATATGATTTTACATATATAAAGGATGAATAAATGTTTTGTCCAGAATAGAATGTATCTGAATGATTTTATTTTATATCGGTACGAAGAGGACTACTTGCACCTTTGTTCCTTGCAGTTGGTTTGTTAGCTACGCACTAGCTTCAGCTAAATTCCGTGATGGGAAATTTGAATGAAATAAATAATATTTTAACAACATGTCATTTGTCTTTACCAACACAGCGTATCCCTCAAGTGGGGTAGCTAGTAAACTGACTTCACGTAAATACACAATTTTTCTTTCCATAACAAAATAAAATTAAGACATTCAGGATGGATCGCATACATTATCGCAGAATTGATTATGTTTTATATCTTATTCTTGACGGTTTACCTTTAATCTCGTAATGATGTTTGCCACTGAATGATTTATTTTATAATGGTATGGTGGGGACAACCGACATGTTTATTAAACGTAGTTAGTGCCCATGCTATGCCTCGTATAAGAAATACCGTGATCGTGTGAAATAATTCATTATTTTTTACCGTGCATCGGTTATAATTAATTTTACAAAAAAGTACACCAATATTTCTCGTATGTTTGTTTGATGTTTTTGAGTGTGTGATAGGTAGGAAACATGTTTAAAAAAAACCTGTCTTCAACAAGACCCTGGGAATTTTTCATTGCCGTGGACTACCATTTGCTGGCTATGAGATTTATCTTACTGACTAACACAGGGTATTTGTAAAGAACATTTATAACCTACGACTGCGCCAGTTATTAATTTAAAGTATATTAAATTTAATTTATGCGGCGAGAATTATTATACTCGTTCTGCACAAAAAATTTAGTATTTATAAAACAATAAGAGAATCAGCCAACAACGAGCTAACTGGATTGGCCACAACATCAGGCACCCAGGACTACTCATCGCCATCGCGGAGGGTAAGACCGAGGGCACAAATGGCAGAGGCCGACCAAGAGAGGCATATTTATGGACCAACTGAAGAGGGACATGAACTGTGGCTCATACGTAGAGCTGAAAAGACTGGCTGAGAATAGGGAGGAATGGAGAAGAAAATCCAAACTCGTTGCAGACCAATTCAATGGATTGTAACTCATTATAGGTATATAGTGTAGAATGAGTTGTTCTGTGTGAAATAATATATACCTACGAGTATGAGATCTTTTTATGATTAGGGAATGAAAGAAAACTTTTTTGCCTTAATTTTTTATTGACATGGAGAGAGTGACATGAATATTTACATGTTTATTACATTCGGTTTTTCCAATGACTACTTTACTTGTGAGAGATGCCGTGATGATAGAGAGAGAGGGTGACAGAAACACTGAGATGGTTTTCGCTGTAAACGCTGCCGTTTCAATGTATTTTTGCTGTAAACGCTGCCGTTTCAATGTATTTTTGCTGTAAACGCTGCCGTTTCAATGTAAATAACTACAATTTTTAATTTGTAATTATTTTCTACTAAATATATAAATGTTTCGCGTAAACCCCGGCAAAGAAAATGTCTTTCACTCTTTTCTATAAATTTTCGAGTGTCATGCAAAAGACGTGTGCGTAAAAAATCACGTAAGATATGTCTTTTATTTACCCATTTACCATTCGACGATGAAGTTTACCACTCGTCCTGATTTTTTTAGAATATATTTTATTAATATTAATTTTATCGAAACGAAATCATGTTCTGTAGTTAGTCTGCTGGCTACCCCACTTGCGGAGATATTGTGCTTATTTAGATAGATTGATGGAAAAATATATTTTTTTAATTGCAATGCATAATTACGTTTTGATATGCGGTCGCAGATATTAAAATTATGTCTAGTAGGCTGAATACCGGATAGTGATGAATTATGAATTACGCCTCTACTTTTTACTAAAGTCGTTGGCATACGAAAACTTCAAGTGGCAATTTGTATACAATATGAATAGGTCAGAAACACATAAACATTTTTTGTTTTCCTCTCGAGATAAAAGAATAAAAGATATTTTCAAATAATTAATGGACAAACCAAAATAATACAACCAAGTAAACAAAGATCGTTCTTTTCGCAAACAATAGAGAATAAGTTTTTAAACAAAAGAAGAGCGTTCTCTCTTCTGAAAATAGAATACATTTTTTTGTTATTTTGGATTGTCAAAATGAAAGACGGGTTCTAGATGGCACTGAATAATGATAGGGAGGCATCTTGACTGGACTGGATTGTTTTTTTTTTACATAATCCAATTATAGAATTCTACTACCTGTGCAACAACATAATAAATAATTATAAATTTTCATTGTTTTAGGGAGACGTTCCCCCTGACCGCTCTTCCAGAGGATGACCGCCCTCCATATTTGGCACTGGCCCGCTGGACTCCCCGCGGTCACGGTCTCGTAACAGTTCTAGACTATGATATCTACTTCAGACCAGCCCCAAGGTCCAGTACAGGATACAGAGTCACCAACACAGCCGTGCCTGGCGTTGTATATAATGGAGTACCCGATTGGCTTTATGAAGGTAAGACAATTCTTTGATTCGTAACAATAATAAATTTAGACATTCAAAATGGGTAACATGCTTCACCACTTAATAGAAGATGTTGAATATTTTATACGTAATGTTTTTACTAACTCTAATTTCAACCTTATTCGTCAATTTATAAATCGTTTTTCACGATAATACGAGTAATATTTTTCAAGTCATCTTGTTTTGAAAATAATAATATCAGTCTTTCAAATACAGACAGGCAAAAATCCCGACAACCTTAGCTTATTATTACAAATCACATGTCATTCTTACGTCAGACATCCTTACAAATTGAATTTTTGTATAATAATAACAGCATGTTTTCCTAACTACATATTATGTATATATAATAAATCATAGTTGCTACCTTTATTACAAAAAAATAGGTTTAAGTATGAAGACCCATTTACATCAGGCTTGCTGTTCAAAAATTTTGTGCTACCTTATTATTCTATCAGAGCTACCAGTTTCCAATCAACCATCAACTATTGCACTATCGGTGCTTAAATCTCTACTAGAAAAAAAAGATTACTTAAATTTAATGTAATATTTCTTGCTCTAGTACTGTCATTAATTTGCTATACACATTCAATGAATTCACTGCAAGAATTTTGTCATTGTACAGAAAATACACAAAATAGATAAAATTCATATTCAATTTGTAGCGGAGTTTATAACTATTTTTATTTATTTATTTATTTATTTATTCATTCCTTACTGTACATTGATAAAAAAAAAAACAATTACATAAAAGGTATACATTCAAATCAAATACAATCAATATACAGAGGGCGAGTTTATCGCAAAGGCGTGATCTCTTCCAACTAACCCAAACTATGGTTTACAGCTAACAGTAACAATAATATTCAATAGACAGATCATTGAGAATGTAACAGATGATGATTCTAGAAGATTTTTTCGAAGGAAAACCGGTAGCTTTGAAAAAAAAGTTTATATTGTCAATTCGTATTTTTTAACAAAACTAAAGAAGTTGACCTTAAAAAATCCCGTAGTAAACTTCTAAAGTAGGGTGTTTATAGTGAAGTTAGCTGTAATATAAACTCTGTTCTTAGAGCTAAGCTAGCGTAATATATAAATGAACCTTCAGAAAGAAATTTATCTTCTATAGGTGAAATATTATTACTATCATCGCTTGAAGTAAGCACCTACCTACGTCTTATAATATGCCTAAACAATTTACACGCAACAATAAACTTCATATTTCATAAATCTCGTACATGATAGTGTTCAATATTCCGTAACATTTTATTTATATCATTTTGAATCAGACTTTAAACGACCGTTCCATATTAAACCTGTAGCACGTGAGATAAAATATATTACATCATCGTTAAAATAACAGTGTGATTTGCTTTTCTTCCCTTTTACCTTTTTACTTACCACCTTCGATACAAATCTACAAACCCACAAGAAATAATGTAATCAAAATTGTTTTTTTTTATGAGTTCTGGAAGTAGTTCACTAATTTAAAATTAATTTATTTACAGGTTAAATTGAAAAAAAAACACTGTATGTAGTTAACTTCCAAATGACTTTATTAATTTCGCTTACTAGTATTCGGAGACTCTCGACTCCATCATTACTAATAGGCGATTAGAGAAAAGTCAAAAATGTATTTACATGTTTTTGTATTTTTTCGAGGTCCAATTAGCATTGTAAATAATATGAAATAAATAACAAATAGGTATTTTAATGTTCCTTTGATTTCTATGCAAATAATTATTTCATAATTAAAAACTTTATTGTAAAATATCAGATATTCAAAACAAATATGAGTCGTTTACAACCATCGTGTTTAGCTCGGCTCCGTTCTGGAAATAAACGTAAAATTGACAAATGAACACTCACAGATAGCGAAAAACATTTCAAAGGCATAGCAAACTGCCTCAGAAAATTTTTATGCTATCTTTGAGTGTTAATTTGAATATGATAATATATAAAAATTTAACGCTATAAAGTATAAGCTATTTTACTGAGAAGAATAAAAATAACATAATAAGAGATCAATATAATTCATTTGTATCTAACCAACCATTTTTGTCATCTTGTAACTATAATTTTAATATTATGATTATATTATACAGCACCTATGTCATTATATACGTATGTCTGTGTGTTTGTTTGGTTTACCTTTATAATATTATGAAGTATCGCTGTTCCTCTTTCCACTAGACTTGTCATATTATTAATGTAGCCTACGCAATATGGAGGTTTTATTCACCCACCTAACCCCGTCGTACTCACCTACATATATCTAAACTATTATAATATATTAGGTATTCGATAGTAACAGGTGAGCAACTACAAAATATCCTCATCAATTTCTTTCTCAAATTTATATCCTCATAATAATAATAATGTGTCATACTCAAATGAATTTATTACCGTATTTAGAAGACAATATGTCTTTTGTCTACGTAACCACTCACACTACGTTTTCATGAAATAGGCGGAGAGATTAGAACACAAAAAACATATCCATAAATACGTTCATTCATTGTTTCTAAGAATACTACCTTCTTCTGTCATTTCTATCGATCTTTATTGATAGTGTTCATTAATAACACAATGACTTATTCCTAACAAGTTGGCCTAAAGAAAGTGTGTAGGAGTTTATCTACCTACTTCTCTAAAAACTAACAGACTTACTTTTTCCCTTGTGATAGAAAGCAAGGAAACCAGACTATACAATTTTATAGTAAAATACGCATCCTCTACCTCGATCACGTTGATACAATTATTCATTTTTTTTTTAATTTTGAGAAATAAAAATAAATCAAGCTATTCATATATTCAAGATATAATCAATATATTTTTGTAAAATTTCGAAAGTAAAGACATTTTACATCTTAAATTTACCCATCCTATATGTCTTAATTTTTTGTTGGCACGGAGAGAACAGGTTGCATCTTTATTACCTACATGCAGCTGTTCTGCTGGTTACCCTATTTACGGGATATGCCATGATGGTATGGATGAAAAGAACACATCAGATATTTGAGAGATGTAAAGAAAATTGAAGAAATTCGAGAAAATAAAATAACAATCATAATAATAAAAATAAAACATGAATTTGACTTAAAGAAGTTGTTTTTTCTGCATGACAAACTGTTATACGTTTTTTCCTTCGTTCATTTTATTGGCTGTACGTTGAAATATTTCACGCGCTCTTACGTCAGACGTAAAATTTTATATCCACGTGTTCTGAATTACGTGTAGAGACTAAACCTTCATACCTCTAGCCCCTTACCACTGAATTGAGGAGACAAATAACTCGTCGTAATTCAAATAAACATCGATTGTACTAAAGCGCTGGTAGTTTGTAGATAGACAACTATTATTGTAGACTGTCATTTTTGCGGTTTTTTTTTACAATTAACCATTGTATGAGGCTATTTTATGTAAATTCAGCACATGAAATCATCATATACCAAAGGCTTAGAAAAGCCAATGGCACCTTATTTGGTACAATCCTATTTAGTGCTAGTGCCCTAGTGGTAGCTTGTAGTCCAAATAAGGTGACGTTATCGTATAATGTTGAAATATCTTTATTTCTCGGATATTTCAGGAGTCCAAGGACTCCTATTTATCCGTTTAGGTGAAGATTTTTTTTAATATTTGGACTCTCTCTATTCTAATATAACTATGCCAGTGTTGGCATCTACGATCCTACCACGTTATCGTATGTTGAATTTACATATTTTAAACTGATTTTTTTTTTTTTTATTTATTTCATACTAGCTGGCCCGGCGAACTTCGTACCGCCTAAGAATCAATGAACGATTTCATACATACATCTTCTTCCCCTTGTCCTAGTTCGGTCGGGGACCCATTGCCCCTAAGTATCTCCTCCAGAGATAACTGTCCACCGCTGCTTCCAGGACCTCTGGCCACTCCAAACCTAGCCTTTCAACACATGTTCGACACCTGCCCTATCTTCTGCCCTCTCCCACTGACTTTATGAATGATTAATATTATTAATCTCTTTACAAACTCCCGTAATTGTCAAAGTGTGTCATCGAAGGTATAGTGTAAAAAAATATAATTCATTTGGAACTTTCGCAGTTTAGCGGCCCCACCCGTTGTCGAGTACTTTTTTCCATGTAAAAGTAATATTTTCGAAACTTGAGGAAATTGTTGCCATATGGTGAATTATTTTTTTGTCACCAAATTTTTGAAAAATTCTTTTATAGGGAAAAAAAATCGCAACTATGAAACTTGAGCGGCCCCACCCGTTGTCGAGTAATATGTACGGAATTTTAATTTTCGAAGTGGATTTTTTTTGCCGGCAAATTAAAATAATTCTACATATGGCAACAATTTCCTCAAGTTTCAAAAATATTACCTTTTCTATGGAAAAAAAGTACTCGACAACGGGTGGGGCCGCTAAACTGCGAAAGTTACATTCATTTTTTTTTACATAGACAATTCATACACATCGAGCTAGTCCCAAACTTAGATGAATCTTGATTATGGGTACTAACGCGACGATACACACATATACAATGCACTATATACAAATACATATATATGTAACACCCAGACCCAGAAAAATTTGAAAAGGGTCATTCTTCACTTTGGCCTGTCCGGGAATCGAACCCGGGACCTCGTGACTCAAAGGAAAGAGCTCCGCGCCACACCGGCCGACATGAACAATTTATGTTGAACAATTATACTTAACTCAGATTTGTTTATAAATTATCTACAGTACGTAATATAATTATGTATGTAGGTACTAATTTTTTTTTTCAGGTAGATTTTACCTATTCATTTAAAATTTATAAAAATTCTTTCCATGATTTTTAAAAAATTGAAATATCAGAACTACAGATGTTAAATTGTATGGATAACGATTCTAATTTGAGAATGTATAGAAAAATTATCATATAAATAGGCCAATCTATAAAAAAAACTTCATTGTTGATTTTGTATAATTCTCCATATTGCATTTTTTATTGAAATTAAAAATGTACGGCGTAAATAATTTTCTTCGTAATTTTTCTTCTCTGTCTGCAAATTTCACTACACAATCTTGCATCAGAACTACCTACATGAACACATTCTTATTTTCATCTTTAATAGCACAATTTTTGGTTCAATAATAATTTTCCATCTGGAAAAATAAAATACAATTTCAAATATAATCTGTGCACGACCACATTTATGTGACAGAAGATCCATCGATACATAAATATTAGTCGAATAATTCGGTTGTTACATGGCAATAGGTTGTATCTCGCATTTTTTGCGTTTTCAAGTTTGTTCCATAAAATGCTCAAAATAGTGTAATATTTGATGTGGCAAAAGGATATGTCTCTTTACAGTCAAAATAAAGAGAGAAAAGACGTAACTTATTGACATGTAGAAAGATTGTTTTCTTCAACATGGCAAAAAAACTCAAATATTTTTAAACTGCAAGAAATTATTTAGTGAATGTTACATACATCTTGTAGAAGAAATTATTAAGAGAATGTTACATCTATCTTGTAGAAATAATAATTACCTTCATTTTGATATATAATGCTCGAAATTTGGCTGAAATATCTGTTTTGCAAACTTTGTTTTTGCTCTCCTGTAAAATTATGTTTTAGTGAGATACAACCTATTGCCACGTAACTACCGAATTATAGTAAACAAATATTAGTACACATTTCGTTCATATTAGTTATAGTAATTTGGTTCTTAATATAGCAGAACCTACGGATTATTTTAGCACAATGCAACAGGCGACGTGGGGGCGCTAATAGCGTATGGACTCTCCATATTGTTTTTATTTTTGAAATTAAAAATGTATGGCGTAAATAATTTTCTTCATATTGTTTCTTCCCGTGAATTTGTAAGATGTTTTAATAGCCTATAGTTTAATCCGGGCGGAGAAGAATCCAACAAATCAGAGATCATTCAAATCGGTACAGCCATTCTTGAGTTATAAGTGTTGTAACACACACGTCTTCCTTTTATATATTAGATAATATAAACATTAAATACAAATATACAGTCGCGCCAAATCCATTAAAATAGATTTGTCGGCGCGTTCCTTACAAAATAACAATATATACATAATTTATTTCAACCTAATCCAAAGCATCGAACATAAACTTAACAACTAAAGTATTTACAAAATTTCAATTATATACAAATGCACATTTCACATTCGTATAAAGTACATCTTTATTTTAGCGATCAAGTGCTGAGTCATGTATCTTGTATTTTTTTTATTGGCGCGTAGAAGATTATTTACATGTTTATTATATGCAGTTTGTCTACTGCCTACCTCAATTATTGTGGAACTCGTCGTGAACAAGGGGTCCGTGTTTCGATAGCAGGTGTCGGCAAACTCCCCTTTCACGACACAAGCTTTTAGTGGTTTACTGTGTTTAAGGTTTATTATGTAATTGAAACAAGTGTTTCTTTCTACTATAGATTATTGATTCCGAAAGAGACGTCTTTCGACTTATCAGGTCATTATCAATCTTCTCGTCTCTCTCGGAATCAATAATCTATAGTAGAAAGAAACACTTTTATTTTTATTTATTTATTCAATCAACAGAACACTACAGACAAAACATATGTACATATCTAATACAAGCAAATATTATACAAGCAAAGAAGTACTCAATGCAATGTCCTCTTTATAAGTGTTCAAATATTAAATTAATTATTTTTATCAAAGCCCATTCGGTTGTCATACATATTAAAATAACAATTATAATGAAAAAAGAATACACAGAAGTAGAAATGAATATAAACGAAAACTAATAAATATTTATTTATTTATTGACTTGTTTCAATTACATAATTATGGAATTCTACTACTTGTGCACCGACATAATTAATACCTAGTGTATAAGGTTGTATTTGGGTTTATAACATAACCCAGATATTATATCTTCTTTTTTTCAAAAAAAAAATAATTGAAAAACATAAAAAAAGTTTGTGTTATTTGACAATTATTATATTAAACTAACATAAAAATCATTCGCATATTAGGAGTGGCATTATTTTTTATATTATTTCAGCTATATCCGACTCGATATTACCAGCGAAAAAAATAATAGCTAGCACACACTTATGTAATACTATATGCGTAAGGGAACGCAGTACAAAAAAAATGTGGTAGACGTGATTGGGTATAGCAAGTACCTACCTACATAGTGCCTGGTAAACCTCACATAAATATTTTAGTTCTTTTGTCAATGTGTACGTATTTTGTTTGCTTGTTTTGTACAACCGTATGAGACATGATATTTAAATTTAGCGACGAGGTATACCACCTATCCGGAATGAACGACTCGCATGTTTATTAAATGCAGTTAGTCCATTACTATCCCACCCCGTGGGAGATGCCGTGATGGTATACATGTGTTTTTATATATTTCTCATAGCTTATTTTACAAGGCAAGTAGGTAACAGATTTATTAATGCAGATACAAACGTGTAATTTATTAGTCAATAGAGGATATTAGCGGTAATGTCAAGAGATCCGAGTTTTTTAGTGCACCGGTTTTCCATCTTTTGATTAAAATGACACCATGTTGAAGGTTATGAAATGTGAAAATTCATCTTAAAAAACAATACGATTGTGACATTATCTATGAAACATAATATTTATGAAATAACTGTCAAAGTTGTTATAAGTCTCCATGAAATAATAAACATATTTCTGATTCTGACTATTTTTTACTTTAGACGCAGCTAAAATATTTGTTCCGCGTTTATTATCTCAAGTTTCCTCAAGTTCCATTCTTGGATCACTCAAAATTCAACAGCAAGAAGATTGCTTACGATATCCTCGCTGTCTTGTATCAATTAATGCATTGTCTGAGCAAATGCTATTCCAGATAATCTCTGGTACCTAATGAAAAAGATATATCTGGGTTTTGTTATAAACCCAAATACAACCTTATACACCTTTCACAGTAAGCTAAAAGATTGTGTCGTGAAAGGGGAGTTTGCCAGCACCTGGGATCGAACCACGGACCTCCTGTTCACGAACTCATATATTTCTGTAAAATTTCTAGCGTCTCGTGAAAGGTAAGTGTTCGTAAAATAGTACAAACAAGAAACTCAACACCTTCAATTTAGTGAATGTCTGTCAAAAATATTTATTTACTCGAAGGAGACAACTTTCATGTAAGTAAATTCCACGCAGTTATTCTGCTGGCTACCCCATTTGTGAAATATGTCGTGATGATATAGATATATAGACTCTGAATGAAGCCGGTTTATACTAGTAGGTACATAATAATGTGCGACTACATACGTAGTGTATATACTCACAGTAATCTCTTTGTCTCCGCCAGCATGATCTTGTTCCAGTTTTCAACAGTAATTTCGTCATATTTCTAGTCCAGTCACGTCCATGGAACAGCTCTCAGTATGGGAACATTGGGAGATAGGCACCGTCTATTAGGCAGAGTACCATTACGACTACAGTGGAAAATTTTATACCACATATTTACCATGCTACTGAACATTTAAAGAAATATCTTATTTTTCGTCAACTATATTTACCGCCGTGATGGATTCAGCTTTTGCCATATTTTTCTTTTGAAAAATCTTTTGGTTATCTGAGCATAGATTCCAAAAGAGCATATTATGGGAAATAAATATAGATATCTGTCTGTGGTCCCCGAAGCATAAAATTCTATTAATTTTCTGATTTTCTATTGTTTCCTATTAGTTCTATAAATACCTATCTTGTTCGAATATTTTGCAATTTGGACAAGGTATGAATTTATAGAACATCACATGTTAGACTTATGTATATCTTAAATTCAGCAACGGGATATGCCATCTATCTTGATAGTTTTTTAAAGGTGCCATCAATATATATGTTCATATCCATTAGCTTCAAATTTTAATTCCAAAAATATTTTACCAATATTTTTTATTTTCTGTTGAAAATTTAATTTGTTAAAATGAATATAATGTTTTATTTGAATTTAGAGACTCAAGAATTAGTCTTCTTCTATTTTTCAAGTTTTAGACGTCGTGGATTATTTTCATTTCCGGAAATCGTGATATTACTGTACTATTTTACGTATTCATGCACTTCCATATGCTTACGGCAAATATTCGGTCCAGATTTCAATCCTATCTTATCTTGAATTTGTCGATTCCTGTTGATTTTTTTATTGAATTTTTTATTCAAAATATTGCGATTCCTGTCAACGTTTCTTTGACACTGCACTTTCTAACATATTTATTTTATGGGAAATAGTTGGGCCTGATAGTAGATACTTAGTAGATACAACCCTCAAAGCACGAGCACTGCTCAATTTTGAGGGTCAAATGTGTAATAAATGTGTTTTTTTTGTAATAAGGTGTGTATGTAATATTATTAAATTGTAAATTTTATTTTAATAAAAAATATTTGAATTTGAACATAGAAATTCAATCGAGAGATCCCGGGTTCAATTTCATCAGCTTTTGACCTTTAGAACACGAACATATTGCTTACTGTTGGGATATTTGGAGTACATTTGAGTCTATTTGAAACCTGAATTCATCTTAATAAAAGAGTGACACAGAAATGGCGTATAGCTTAGAATTTTAAGAAATTCGCTGAACTAAAGATATAAACCATCACGCATTGACATTTAACATCTTCAATTTAGCAAAGAGATATGCCACAGAGAGGACTACTACTACTAATACCATGACGGCATATCCCATAAGACCAGCTGCATATACCTAATAAAAATGCAAGCGTCCTCTCCAAGCAACAAATAATTAAGACATTCAGGGTGGGTGGCAAATCTCGTCTCTGAATTTATGATGTAAAATGTTTTTATTTTCCCTACCTTTTACAGGACACTCGAAAACTTACGAAGAAGAGTGAGATACCAGTTCTATACCGGGTGCTCTACGAAACGAAGACAGAGTTAGTTTACTGACTATTCTATTTTTAAGAAATGCCGTGATGGTATGAATATGAACGAATGAGTGTTTTTTTTTATTATTATTCAACCGCACTTCGCTACTATCCTCTATTCTGATTTGATATTCAAGTCAGGACAATGTTTAATTCAATTGAACACAATGTGTATAATATGTACAAAGTAGGTACTATAAAGACATGCTCTCTTCCTTGTCCTACATTAGCTCGGATCACCAATTGTACAACAACTTACATTATCATTTTGTAAACTATACTATTAATAAAAACAATGAATATTTATTACATAAATATATATTTGTATTATTCTATGTAATACATATTGTTATCAAATACTACAAAACATAATATTTTTTCATTATTTTGCGAATGACTTTCCGAAAAAATTCCGCTTAACAGCCGTTCTTACCTAAGGTACAAATTAGATTTAGCTCTAGTGGTTAGAGGCAACAATTTTTAGTAGGCGCAGAGAAAATTATTCAAATAATTAATGAAATAGCTTTATTAATAAATATAAGCCAAAACTTTATATGCAAAAATATTCATGGGTATAAAAAAATAATATGTTTTCACATGTTGGTTGTATTTATTCTATAAATTGAATTTATTTATTTCCTAATTCATAAACAGAGCGAGTACAGTCTCACATCCGGCTACTAGGCATGCCGTGGGCCTTCTGAATCTTAAAATTTGTAAAACTCGCTATGATCTTGATTATTGCACATAATAACGTTATATATGTAGTATGCACGGTAAACAAAATACCATATTATTACATAAATAAAACAAATGGTTGAATTATAAACATTTTCAATGATTTTTTTGATAATGAAATTTATTTTTGATGTGTATGCAGTTTGTCATAATAATTAAGAAAATCCAAGGGTTGTAAATAAATAAATCAAGGTGTATTATAAAATTCATGATATTTTAAGATTAATCTTGGTTTTAAAATTTTATTAACACTCTTGTATTATTAAGGATAATTTATTTAAAATAGCACCACTCAACGTATCATCATTGCGACGGTAATCTTCAAAAATTATTTTCACTATATCCCTCGCAGCAAAATAAAACTAAAATGATAAAATCGCATTTATCAATGTTCAAAATATTATATTAATATAAAAAATAACATACATGTGATCCAGAATTTAAAATGTTTAAAAAATAAAATGGTTGTAATTTTGCTAATTCGTTTGTATGAAATCACAAAGAAGGGGCGTAGAGCCCTCGGAATCCGGTCTCTCACTTTTTTCCGAAAGTTTTCGAGTGTCCTCTTAAATATATGTTTTCGTAAGACATCACATTATAACATCTTCAATGGATTGATTGTAGTGAAAAACATATGTTTAAAATCTGACCAACAAAATCTCGCGAGTCAAGGTATAAAGGGATACAATTCATTTGTAGAACTTAGAAATTGCAGGTTGTTCATTGGACACACCGCTTTATTACATGTTGGTATTTTATATATATCACGTTGGTATTTTTGCCAAACTCTTGCATTTTTTAAGAAAGTTTCTTGACTTTAGTGTGAATAATACTTTCACGTCATACTTCCATCAGTGGAGAGGAGTAGGTACCTATATTAAAGTAGTTAGGTACATTAACATATACCTAAATTAATGATTCTCTTCCAATTATAAACATGTCAGAAACACTTGGACACTACTTGGGCTGTAATTTGAATAGTCATTACTGAAAACGTCGTCTAAATATTTAAATATGTTCGTGTGTAAGTGTGTCCGATATATAGAGGTCTGTCTCCTATCTTGAATGATTATTTTTTTTTTTATCGAAAAAGAAGACTTTTTATTACACGGGGTTGGTCTGCTAAGTTCTTTGCACTTGTGGAAGTTGTTGTGAAGGTATCATCATCATCATCTCGCCCTCAACGCTCCTCTCGAGAGCACAGGGCAGAAACCAGCCTCCTCCATTCAGAGCGTCTCTGCGCCAATTGCGTCACCTCTTTCCACGACATTCCCTGCGCTCTGATATCGTTGTCATAGGAAAGGTGTATTGTGAAAGAGGGACGCCCGGGCCGACGGAAGAACAGTGCTCTTTTTGGCTAACTATCATTGGGCAATTGGGCATTCTTAAAACATGTCCCAGCCAGGACCATCGTCTCTCCTGTATTACGGAGATTACCAGGTCTCTGCTGGGTGTGCCGGTGCACAACATCATTTGTAACATGTTCATACCATTTGACATCCAAAATCCTTCTAAAACACTTGTTTTCAAAGCTTAGTATCTTCCGTTCTTGAGCCTTGGTTAAGTGCCAAGACTCACAGCCATATAGAAGGGTTGGGATGATGCACGCATTGAACAAGCGACATTTTGTCCTGATGCTGAGTCCAGACGCCTTCCAAACTTTGTTCATGTTATTGAAAGCTCCGCTAGCAGCTCCTATTCGGATTGGTAATTCCGACCGGATATCACCCTCTGGTATCTGAATTTGCTAACCTGAGATATTTGGGAATTACCAATCATTAGTGGGTATAGATAGAGAAATAGATAGAAGTATTCGTTTAACTTTATATGTAAGACATATGTCTTAGTTTGATGTTACTGAGGATGATAACGCGTTAGAGTCGAAAGCGTTCGTAAAAAGCCTCATATACAATGCTCGGCGAATGCAGAAACGAAAGGGTTCAAAATCTCTTTTCTATTCTCCAATTGTATATGGGAAAAACAAATGGAAACTAATTATTTTCTTTCCTATGTGGACAAATAAATACAAAACCATACGTTTACTGTATTCGCCAAGTAAGAATGTGGCAGTTATAAACAAATTTATAATGGGTAGATTATAGTTGATAAAACAGTTTTTATATTTCAGAAAGTGTGTGTATTTTGTTTGGGTTTACAGTTTATCAAATATTCATCTCACAGTAGGTGATCAGAAACTTAATGCACCGCTTAAGGTCGCACGGTGCCGGCGACCTGTCCACGCAACCACGGCCCCTCCAATTTATGAAATTACATTTAATTTTATGAAATTACATTTAATATCTTCCATTCAGCATTTAAGTACGTCAATATCTTATTTTGTATGGCACAAAGAGAACAATCTGTATGTCTATGATATGGATATGCCACTTGTGAGAAATATCATGATGATTCATATTTGTTTTCGATGTAACGATTGAATCCGGGTTCATTAGCTAGTACAGAATAACGTAGAAGGTCGCTTAGGGCGGCACGTTATGTTAAGGTCACAGGTTCAACGTGTACCTATAATTATGTTATGATGAACTCAAAAGACTTTGTGTCAAAGTACCTAGAACGTTCAAGAAAGAAAATACATACTATGTATAAATTAAGATTTATTATGTACATATTTTATAAAATTCAAATGTTTAATACCAGTGGTTCCCAAACTTTTAATTTCGCGTATTACACACGAAATTATTAATCAGTAGCGTACCACTGAACTGAATTTAAAAACGTTTTATCTAATTATTTACGGCTATGGCCATGGCTGCTTGCGTACCACCTTAATAATTGTCGCGTACCACTGGTGGTACGCGTACCATAGTTTGGGAATCCCTGTTCTAGACACTTTTTATAACATGTACAGACAATTCACACAGCTCGAGCTAGTCCCAAAATAAAATGTGAATCTAATAATATAGGCACTAAGGCGATGATACGAAAATATACAATGCCTTAAACACATATACATGTAACATTCAGACCCAAAATAATTTGAAAAGGGCGATTCTTCATTTTGCCCGGGTCAAACCCGGGAACTCTGCACCTCACTTAATTATTAATTCTGAGAATCTAAGGCCTAAAAAAATATCTTTAAAGATAAACAATCAACTTCTCCCCCTCAGCGGGTCGTGGTAAAATAATCAAAGGCTGCCGGTCAACGGAGATAAACAGTTTGAAGACCACTGCTTTAGAATAGTCTCATGGTGGTATCCACTATGTCAGCCTAGTCTACCGCCTACTGACTTGGAAGGGTCGAAGTTATCAATTCTGACATAGTGGTACTAGTAGACTTGACAGAGTGTTAGTCTTTAATGTGTCTTACAAATGTGCAGATAAATAGGAGTCCTTCGACTCCTGAAACATCCGAGAAAGAGGATATTTTATCAACATTTCTATTACAAGTAATTTAATATCCAATCCTTGAAATAATATACTTTAGTATAAGCTGTATATGAATCCTTTCTGCAAGACGTGTCATCTGAGTTACTAGGTCCGACGCTCACAATACCTCTCAGGTACCATCTCGTGAGGCCAGTAGACACCTCTCTGTCAGGGAACACCAGACCACCTCCACTGTCTCCAGAACAAACAGCAGAACCTAAAATATTGCAATGAATGTAATCATGGGATTGAGAGTAACCAATGATATGTATAGGAAAAATATTCCTTCGATTATCGAGTGCAGTAGCATTTTTAGAAGGAGACGATCAAACCTGCAATATAAGATCTGATCTTATCGTGACTCTGATCTGAATTTGAAGTTTATATTTTATATTTTACAGGATGCTTTCATGTCTGTGAAAGAAATACATATCTACATAATACATATATAAAATACGAGTATACTATACTGAGCAAATATGTATAAACGTAGATATTTACCATACATCAACAGTTTATATTAACTGGTCCAAGAAGATGAAAGATTCGATTGCATATAAAGTTGACAAACTTTTGATAGTTCATTTAAGCTATGTACGTATTCAGATTTGAGAAAAATATAGTGCTTTCTGCAAAAGAGTCAATATTTTAACAATATTTACCGTTCAGATATCCAGCACAAAGTTTATCACCAGATAAGAACTGTTGGAATCCATATTTTTCCATTTCTTTAACACATTCACTAAAACCTATAATAGGCACATTCAGATATCTCAGTTCGTTTGATGACTCACCACCTTCAGAGATAAGACCCCATCCAGATACCTAAAATCAAAAAGAAATATTTTCAACATACCGTAATATTCTACATAATTTATGTATTCCTATTCATCTTTCATCTGTGATATGCTCATATTGCTCATACTACTTAAAACATTTATTTTTGAAGTAATTTCAAATGATAATGTGAGCTAGTGCACTCGGCAAAGATCTCTAGTCTCTATAATGCAGGAGAGAAGATGATTCTGGCCAGGTCATGTTTTGAGAAGGTCCAATGATAGTTGACCAAAAAGGTCACTGTTCTCCAATACACAAAATACCAAAAATCCAAACGTTTCTTATTCACAATATATCATTCCTATAAAATTGACATCTAAATGTCATGAATGTCTGGAATATAACCGGTTTTCCCCTCCTTACCTTGCCCAATTTTCCAGGTAGTGTCTGATATCTATCAAACTCATCATCATTGAGCCTTATACATGCCGGATGGATTATATTAGAGAATGTGACTAGCTCTTCTAGTTCTAGCAATGCTATATCACTGTGGTGATTCAGGTCAGAGCCTCTATATGTGTCCGGTATTATTATACTCCTCACCTGGAAACCCATAAAAATATAAGCAGGCAGTGTGCAAATTAATGTGGTGAAATGAAATAAAAATTAACTTTTTTCATTTACCTTGGTCCTATGTATTGTCTGTAGAGATATATCATCTTCATCGTCCCAATCTTTGTTAAGTTTCCCAATAGCTACAGCATATTGATCAACTGCCTTCAATTTTCTTGATGCTGAATTGTAAAAACAATGGGCAGCTGAAATTTTTTTATTAACGTTTACTTCGAATTTTAAACTTTCCTAAAATATTAAGTAAGAAAACATGAAAAAAAAACTTTCATTGCGTTTATTCTTCCACTCACCGCTTATGACCAATTGCGTTGTGATCAGAGTACCTCCACAAATTTGCTCAAGTTTTGGAGTTAGTGTTCCTCTAAGTTCATAAATACCCGCGTGCCATGGGAAAGTTCCTCTTTTGACGGGCGACCCTTCTATGATTAATGCCTTGGCATCAGCTGGTTCCAGACCACAGTCTGGTTCACATCTCGGTGGTGCGTAGTCAAAAGATCCTTCTTCACATAACATGGCGTAATTATAATTGTTCGTGTTCTTGTGATAATCTTTGCACTTGAATCTTACAACTGATCCAGTTGGTACGTAACTAGTACATTCCACTCGGATTTGAGCAGAATTGTAACATATGAAATCCACAGTTTTTGAAACAGGAAGCTTGCATTTCTCTAAAATTAAAATTAACATTTTTGTTAATCGCAACCAATGTGATGAATTTGGTGAAACGTGACAATTTTCCCGAAGTGTCAGTTTCTGCATAATGTTATAGTCATATCCTTCGCGCTAATTTAAGTTTAAGTTATTATAGAATTTAAAATATTTTATACTTACTGTTGCAACCTGAAATTGCAGACCATTTAAAGTCTTCTTGACAAAACACATGTTTATGAATCACATCGTAACGTTCTCTACATGAGAATTCTAAAACAGTTCCAACAGGAACTAAATCGTCTGAATAATATTTCACGTTGCTGTTTAAAATCTTGAACCTTCCGCCACTTGGAGAGTCTGGCAATAAACATCCTCTGCAAATTAAGAATAACTTATGACAAGTCTTGTAATTTTCCTTGTCTGAATCTTTCAATAGTTGATGCTCATCTTAATCTTATTTTTAGTATCTAAGAAAGTGTTAGCAGAATCTGATACTTAATTAATTATAAATATGAACTCATAAAGTCTTTCTCATTGAATCAACAATTTTCGTTAGAAAAAATTAACATCATAGGAAGACCTCAAGTTCTTACTCCTAGACCACTAATGTCGATTCGAATTATATACCTTGTTAAACTAATAAAATAACAACGAGCATTTTACTATAGAGATCTTGGTGAAAACTGTTATTCAATATTTGAAAGATCATTTGGTGATTAATCAACGATCTCTGCATTAACTCAATTCAGGTGTAAAGAATAAGAATAAATGCTCACTGGATCTGATGAAGATTCTAATGTGTAAAAAGTCTTCTGTGCTGCTGTAAAAATCTTATATTTAGCGATTATTAACGCTTACTTTGAATTTTGGCTTTCTTCTGAATTATGTTTGTCCTCGTCTTCAGTTTGTGACGACGATTTGAAGCTTACTAATTTCGTTGTTGGAACGGTAGTCGTCCTTAATGTTGACAACTGTCTCGTTGTAGGTAAAGTAGTCCTTTGAGTAGTTTTGCTGATTATAACAGAACTTGGTATCCATCTTGTGGTTGTAGCGCTAGGATACGTGGGTCTTATAGGTGTTGTTCTTACTGTGGTCGATCTGTGAGTAGTGGTTGTCGGATTTGTACGTGCAAATGGTGTTACAACTCTTTTACTTGAATCACGTGGACAGTCAATTACCTACAAGATGATTATTGGAATAGAAAATAAATTATTTATGTTGATCATGCCCTCTGCTTGGCCTGACAATAATTGTCGTGCGATAAAATTTAATATAACTCGTGGACTCCGGAGAAAGTGGAGCTATTTAAAGAAAATAATGTTGAAAACCCTATTATTCATGAAATATTACAAACCCTTGCGGTGGTTTTCTAAAAAACAGCGCATTTCAAAATGAATTATTCATGTTTTTTATTGTTATCAAATTTAAGCTGTGTTATGGAAAACCATTTTGTTGACCAATTTTTAAGACTGTAGAAGCGCAATATTTATTTATTGGAATGAACACTATTATCCAAAACTATTTAATGAAACTCTCAAACAGTTTCAAATCGAACCTGATTTAATAATATAAATTGTTGAATTTCAGACCTCTTGTAAGGTATCCAGCAGTGAAAATTTTGAACAAGTTTCTTTGAAATCATCAGTGTCCACGCTCCAAGCAGTCATTCCTCCCAACTTCTTTGAAATAACGTAGAGTACCTAAAAAGCATAATACCAAATTTAAGTTATTTATATTGTATCAGAGTAGGTAGCAGACGTAGTTAATAAACCTAACTAAAAGGCATAATATTTTCAAAAAGGACTAGGTACTATTCTATACCATCACGTCATCTCCTACAAGCAAAGTAGCCAGCAGACCACAGTGGCGGATTCAGAAAAAACTCAAAGGGGGGGCGCAAAAGATATCTTGAGCTACCTTTACTTTTATCGTGATAAAAAAACAATATCAAGTCACATACAAAGTCACGTCAATAGGCCCCGCAAGGGGGGGGGGGGGCGCTACCCCCCATCTGTATCCGCCACTGGCATACCAGCCGTATGTAATGAACATGCAAGATGTTCTCTCTATGACACTAAAAAATTAAGACGTCCAGGATGGGTGATACAAATCACATCGATGAGTCCAAGATGTAAAGTGACTTTTTTCGATCATCTGCCTTTACACGACACTCAAAATTTATATAAAAAAATAATGTGACAGCTATTTTTTGCTGCGTGCTCCACGACTTTAAAAAAGATTCATGACTGGATGCAAAATCTTTAAATTTAATTCAAAGGTCAAACCTACATTGAAATCTGACCACTATGCAATCCTTGTCCCAAAAAGAAAATAGTTCATAAGTAGGTAACAATATTAATTTCTTACTTTTTCATGCATAGATCGTGCATTGTCATATGAAACCCAATTATTTCCATTAACCAAATATGGAACTTTCGCTACTTCATCGAAAAAGAGTTCCGTGCCATTTTGATTTATCAGCAGACAAACCTGGAAATAAAAAGAATTCAACAATAGCAATCACTAATACTATGTACTTCTAGATAACTTTTTGTTCATCATACGCTTATTTCCAAAATTCCATTATGAGAACAATATGATGCTTTTTATTAAAAGCATCTCAATGCAATGCTTAAATGAGGGGTATAAAAGCGATCCATTTTTCTCAAATATTTAACAACGAATGCAGAAATGTTCGTATTTTTGCTGGCAAAAATTGTACATTCGCCTCTACCCTAGACAAAAATCATATCTATAAAACTAATTTTGAAGCAAAATCACATCAAGTAGATAAGAAAATATGCTGTTTTTCTTCAGTTTCAATGTCATAGAATTGATATGACTTCGCTTTTGTACTCCTCACAAGATAAAACTTGGACAAAAAAGTAGAACAATAATAACAAACATACATTTGTTGAGCAGAATTAGCTAAAGATTTTAAACATCAAAATTTTCAGATTTCAAGATGAAGGTATTTTATCAGTCATATACCCCTTTGGGCATCAAATGAACAGCCTGAAGAGGTGGCCGATGAAAAAACCGGGTGTAATATTTTAACTACACTCCTTAGATTTCTGTCTGGCCGTAAGAAACAAACTTAGTAATTAAGATAGCAGGCAAACGAAAGCATTTCCATAACCTAAGTAACAAATGAATACAAGTATGATATTGTAATAAATGCAATCTTATAGCAGATTTACAGTGCTGAGAAATTACCTCATTGTATCCCAAATATCCAGGTTCACTGGTATAAGGTCCCACAGCGCCCGCACCACGATTCCTACATCCTAATGTCTTGCAATTTGTTGAAGATAATCTGAATGATCTCCCAAACAAAGCAGCAGCGACCAACAATTTAGATGGTAAACCACCCTGCTGTATCCATGCATCTACAGCTGATATCTATAATTAAAATAGGGTAGAAAAGTCATACAATTATATTTCTTAAGATTAGATACAATGTTATCTGCGTTCTACTTTAGTTTATATTTATCTCTATTCTTATAGAAAAAAAATCTTGTGAATGGTTTTCAAAATTATTCTGAATAATTGAAATTTCACTTTCGGAGCTCCGATTCATTATATGAAATAAAATACTGACAATATTTTTCTTTTCATCTACAGTTCCGATATCGTCTTCGATTGCATTCAGTGGACTATTGTGACCAGTTTTCGAATCCCAAGATCCGTGAAAGTCATAAGTGCCAATAGTTATGAAATCCAAGTTTCTGAAATCGAAACAATTATTAAATCAAGAATATAAACATATGAGATAACTCATTTTACCTTATTTTTTAATAAAAATACAATCATGCAATCAATACAAACATAAAAATAGGATTATGAAGATAGAAAACGAAATAATATAATAGTATGTATTCAACATACCTAGATAATGTTTCTATGTTATACATTTTTGCTATGTCTGATGCAGCTGACGATACATACGCTGACAAAATGTATCCACATTTATCAAATTCAATTCTGAGCGCCTTAATCAACTCTGCAAAGTTCTCTCTATCTTCAGGTTTGCCACCATTCTTTGTTGGGTATTGCCAGTCAAAATCTAATCCATCAAATCCATGAGTTTTTAAAAAAATCAGTGAATTTTGGACAAAATTTTGTCTTTTTGTTGATGTATTGAATGCCTGAAATCATAATATAATATAATATATACCAAAATATGTAGTCATCTTCATAGCCATCATCTCTGATAACATTTAAAAATTTAGAATATCAACATTTTTTTTCGGATAAAGTGTAACATTATACAAAATCCAATCGAGTGATGTAAGAATGGCGTTCCAATGCTTACGAACTGTATCTAAGCTGGTTCAAGTGATTTCAGATAATATCTAAGATAGAAATGGTCGCTTTTATCGGTTATTATTAAATATTTCTCTATTGGGAGACTTAAGATCGTGATAATGAGAATTGCGGAATTGGGGAGTGGTGTTCATATAGATCGAAAGTGATCAGTCAAGCAAAGTCGTAAGCGTGGGGACGCCTTTCTCATTTCTTCCTTCTGGATTTTTTCAATGTTTCATTGTGCAAACATTGTCCTCTAATTGAGATGTCTTCAGTATTTTTATAATATAATTTTTTTAAATTTATTTTTCTTATATTTGTGAATCAGAAAAACATACAATACCTTATTTTAGAAAAGATATAGATATGTAGATACCTGAGAGAATTTACCCGATCCTTCATTCTGTCCTCCTATAGATATCATAACTTTTAGATGAGGGTTCACATCTTTTAATTTCACAAATCTATTAAAAGAACCTAAAAATCACAATCATTTGAAACAAACTTATTCATAAAACACATTCGATTGATTATTAGATACTATTTTCAGTTAGGTATATGGAAGTCGATCATCCCAATGATCTGGTGAATCATCCATCTTGTTCTCTGTAAATATAGGTATTGGAACCTCAAGGCAACTATAAAGTACGATTCCATACCTCGCTGAACGCGGCAGACAGCGGCAGCGGATTACGTTGCGATGTCCGACTGCAATGTACTAATATACACCATAAGAGCGTTGTCAAACGTAAAGGCAGTAAAAAATTGTTCAACTTCATGCAATGTTCTACTTTACTCGACAGCGGTTTCATGCAATAATTATGTACATAGTGTAAAGTACTGTCTTCGGCCGTCGTGATGTAATCAAATGCTGTCTTGCAGTTGCTGTCTGAAGTTGCAACGAGGGGCCAACAACGCACCATTAGATAAATAATGTTAAGCTCTGTCACGACTGCGGACAGCAATACAACGGAACCGTTTCCATCCCTCGTGACGCGTTATTTTTAGTCGCAATATAATACATTGCTGTCGGAAGTCGTGACGAAATATGCAGTTCATTTAAATATGTTACCTTTTCCATAGTTGGATTTAAGATCATTGTACGCATCTAAGACACGAATCCTTTGTTCATCACCTATTCCAACGAAAGCGTATATGAGATGTGTACACTTTGTTGGGTCAATGTTATTTACTGAAAAGCTTCCATCGCCGGGTCTATACACTGACCAGCTACTGAAGTAGCAGACGAGACGACCTGCAAATAAACACTACATAAATGTTCTACACACGAAACAGAAAAAACAGTGTCTTTTATAGATATTTATGTATCTATCTTTTATTCGTAGATAATGAAGCTGTATGTAACATTATACTTAATTTGTAAACAAAAATATCACAAAATTGAGGGGTTTAGAAGTAAAGTCAAATCGATCCATTTTTCACAAATATTTTACTATGAATGCAGAAATGTTCGAATTTTCGCTGACTAAACTGTAGTTCAATCAATACAATGAAAATCCTCCTATATCCTCTAATAAATTAGCCCTGAAGAAATTAAGGGAAAACACTTCATGCCAAAATAGCTATGTTAAGTTTTCTCAATTTCATCTAGGATTGATATGACTTTGCTTTTGTACCTCTCAGATATTTACCTATATAATGTGAAGATATTCTATAAGATTAGAGAATACTCTTACGTTTACATTGTGATTCAAAGTCCGAAGATGGTAGTCTTCTTGAACAGTCAGAACTGGAATATAAAAAATAGTTCATTTTCAAAAATATATATATTCCACTAGTGACGAATTTAGCAATGAATTTATGATAAAGTGCTGGGTAGTGAGGTGACAACTATTTTTTTTATGATTTTTAATCTAATATTGATGCATTGTTCTTTCTTTTTAAATTTGAGATATATCCAAATACTGCCTAGGCACCCTTATATTAAGCAATACGCTTGTGTTGTGAAGGTAGACTGGATCAGCGGCTGGTTGAATGAATCTCTCGTTTGTTAATCTGAGAGTCTACCATCAGGCTACCGATCATCTCAAAATGGCTCTGTTATTGTAATTTTTATTGAATAAAATAAAAGTCCCTTAATGTTTTATGATAGTATAAATTTAAATTAGGTAATTATCTTCCTACTAAAGAATGTCCAAATAAACTCTGTTATCTATTGATATGTTATTAACAATTAAATTAATTTAAAAAACATGTTTTATATGTTTTGTATGGCGTTGTTAGATGGAATGAATCACTCATATAGCGATAATCTTGGAACTACATACTATCGTCATAATTTTTTTGTGTAAATTGATTTGTTTATGATTCTGTAACTTATAATGTACAAAAAGAATAAAATAATATAAATACCTTGCTTCAGGATTATTTTCTTGCGCCAGAATGCCTGAAAAAAAACTTTTATGTACTACTCCTGAAGTAGATATGTTCATTATATATGTATCTACCACAAGTTAAGTAGCCAGTAAACTGACCGTATAATAATCATGCACATCTCCCTCTCCACGCCGATAAGAATAGCATACATTATCGCCGAATTAAAGTTGTAAAAAGTCATAATCGTCACTATTTATTATTAACTAGCTGGCCCGGCGAACTTCGTACCGCCTAAGAATCAATGAACGATTTCATACATACATCTTCTTCCCCTTGTCCTAGTTCGGTCGGGGACCCATTGCCCCTAAGTATCTCCTCCAGAGATAACTGTCCACCGCTGCTTCCAGGACCTCTGGCCACTCCAAACCTAGCCTTTCAACACATGTTCGACACCTGCCCTATCTTCTGCCCTCTCCCACTGACTTTATGAATGATTAATATTATTAATCTCTTTACAAACTCCCGTAATTGTCAAAGTGTGTCATCGAAGGTATAGTGTAAAAAAATATAATTCATTTGGAACTTTCGCAGTTTAGCGGCCCCACCCGTTGTCGAGTACTTTTTTCCATGTAAAAGTAATATTTTCGAAACTTGAGGAAATTGTTGCCATATGGTGAATTATTTTTTTGTCACCAAATTTTTGAAAAATTCTTTTATAGGGAAAAAAAATCGCAACTATGAAACTTGAGCGGCCCCACCCGTTGTCGAGTAATATGTACGGAATTTTAGGAAATTAATTTTCGAAGTGGATTTTTTTTGCCGGCAAATTAAAATAATTCTACATATGGCAACAATTTCCTCAAGTTTCAAAAATATTACCTTTTCTATGGAAAAAAAGTACTCGACAACGGGTGGGGCCGCTAAACTGCGAAAGTTACATTCATTTTTTTTTACATAGACAATTCATACACATCGAGCTAGTCCCAAACTTAGATTAATCTTGATTATGGGTACTAACGCGACGATACACACATATACAATGCACTATATACAAATACATATATATGTAACACCCAGACCCAGAAAAATTTGAAAAGGGTCATTCTTCACTTTGGCCTGTCCGGGAATCGAACCCGGGACCTCGTGACTCAAAGGAAAGAGCTCCGCGCCACACCGGCCGACATGAACAATTTATGTTGAACAATTATACTTAACTCAGATTTGTTTATAAATTATCTACAGTACGTAATATAATTATGTATGTAGGTACTAATTTTTTTTTTCAGGTAGATTTTACCTATTCATTTAAAATTTATAAAAATTCTTTCCATGATTTTTAAAAAATTGAAATATCAGAACTACAGATGTTAAATTGTATGGATAACGATTCTAATTTGAGAATGTATAGAAAAATTATCATATAAATAGGCCAATCTATAAAAAAAACTTCATTGTTGATTTTGTATAATTCTCCATATTGCATTTTTTATTGAAATTAAAAATGTACGGCGTAAATAATTTTCTTCGTAATTTTTCTTCTCTGTCTGCAAATTTCACTACACAATCTTGCATCAGAACTACCTACATGAACACATTCTTATTTTCATCTTTAATAGCACAATTTTTGGTTCAATAATAATTTTCCATCTGGAAAAATAAAATACAATTTCAAATATAATCTGTGCACGACCACATTTATGTGACAGAAGATCCATCGATACATAAATATTAGTCGAATAATTCGGTTGTTACATGGCAATAGGTTGTATCTCGCATTTTTTGCGTTTTCAAGTTTGTTCCATAAAATGCTCAAAATAGTGTAATATTTGATGTGGCAAAAGGATATGTCTCTTTACAGTCAAAATAAAGAGAGAAAAGACGTAACTTATTGACATGTAGAAAGATTGTTTTCTTCAACATGGCAAAAAAACTCAAATATTTTTAAACTGCAAGAAATTATTTAGTGAATGTTACATACATCTTGTAGAAGAAATTATTAAGAGAATGTTACATCTATCTTGTAGAAATAATAATTACCTTCATTTTGATATATAATGCTCGAAATTTGGCTGAAATATCTGTTTTGCAAACTTTGTTTTTGCTCTCCTGTAAAATTATGTTTTAGTGAGATACAACCTATTGCCACGTAACTACCGAATTATAGTAAACAAATATTAGTACACATTTCGTTCATATTAGTTATAGTAATTTGGTTCTTAATATAGCAGAACCTACGGATTATTTTAGCACAATGCAACAGGCGACGTGGGGGCGCTAATAGCGTATGGACTCTCCATATTGTTTTTATTTTTGAAATTAAAAATGTATGGCGTAAATAATTTTCTTCATATTGTTTCTTCCCGTGAATTTGTAAGATGTTTTAATAGCCTATAGTTTAATCCGGGCGGAGAAGAATCCAACAAATCAGAGATCATTCAAATCGGTACAGCCATTCTTGAGTTATAAGTGTTGTAACACACACGTCTTCCTTTTATATATTAGATTTAGTAACACTTGTCATTATTAATAACAGATATAGAATTTCACAAAATAAATACCGATAAAATACTCCACGTCATCGTGATGTTTTACGAATACCTGCATTTTAGAAAACACTCAAAGTCAAAAAACAGTTGAAAACCCATTTATTTATTCTAGGGGTCCATGGGAGAGAGTAGCTACATGATTATAATTCGATTTGAAAAACGTGTTACTTTTTTATCAAAAATATTCTATTCTGAGGCATTAAAAAACATTTTGAAATCATTGATGTCATTTATCTTGGATTTCATTTTTTTTTTCATAAAAGAAGATGCATCTGGGTTTTTGATATAAAAGGTGAAAGGGGAGTTTTCCGGCACCTGGGATCGGACCACGCTTCTCTTGTGTGTGAGACCGAAACTCTAATACCTCCAGGCATTATATCCAGTTAGTCTGCTATCCATCCTGTTAGTAGTGGAGTATGCTATGATGGAATAAATCGATGGACACATTATTTAAATAAATAATAATTTTGTTAAAATACGTGAAATTAACTGAGTAATATAATAGTAAATATTTGCAACTAACATTAAAAATTGATGAAAATTAATATCGACACTTCAAACATAGAAAACGGGATACTGGCGTAACAAATTAAGATTATATCTAAATGAAAATTAGTATGAGCATTTAGAAAACTCAGGACAATCAGTTTCTGCATTCTCCAGAATTGGGACGATGGTCTTATGGGACATTTTTCCAGCTGTCGCCTCCGTTCAGAATTTTCTTCGTAATTATTGAAAAAACAAATTAAATTAACATACATACCTCCAATGCAATAATTTACAACACATAATGATACTAAAATATTCACTGTGTATAATAACTGAGACATGATAAGCATAAACAAATGATATTGCAATATTGTTTTTGATGCATTATTTTTATAAAATCTCAAATCAAAACGAAATCACAGTAGTTCATGACACAATTTGGTAAGAGTTATTAAGTTTATTTTATAGATTTATTTGTTTATGTTATTTAATTTTACTAAAATAGATGTTGTTTTATTTATTCCAAATGCTTAAGCTACGTCTACATGTGTAGATGTACATTAGCATTAAAATGTTGACTACGTAAATTACTATATTAATATGATTATTTAGCATACCAGTTATTTATTGTTTTATATTATAAAATACAGATGCGAATCAAGTAGGAATAATAATTATGTTATCGATATTTGGATACAACGCGCTGATACCAATAAGACAACTCGATTGGAGAATCATATTTAAACATTATTACGCTGCACGAAATCTAATCGAAGAATTGAAGAGAACCCGTTTCACACTCGGATATCTTAAGATTCGTAGACTTCTATATAATCGGAGAAGTGTGGAGGGTGTCCTTACACATACGAATCGACTTTAGACTGATTTGAAGTGTCCGTGGGTAACGCTCACCAATTCCGCCATTCTCCCTTTCACAATATAAAAATCTCCAATCGAGATAAGTACATTTAATGCATAACTATAAAAATATCATCCAATATTGTATACCACCAAATAAATGTGTTTTTTTTTCATGGAGAGGACAACCTGTATGTTCTGTGCATAAAATTAATACCAGCTCTATGGTGCTGTCTGGGGCCAGATTTTGTTATTTTTGTATATTTTCAAATATATATATTCAAATTTTACTATTCTAATACTATGTATGTAAAATGTAATAATAATAATAAACAATTATATATTAATTGTTTATTTATTTATTTATTTATTGCAAATAAATAAATAATTGGTGAGTGGTGTATCCTATAATGACTTTTTCGTTTAGAATGCATTTTAGGATAGATAGAGCCTATCCCATAAAAATAATTTTATCTTAATTGGAACTAATTAGGGTCAAAGAAAGCAATACATTGCTAACATAGCTTAATTTAGTGACATTTAGAAATGTTTCGGTTTGTTATATTGATCAAGATTAAGAACTAAATGATGTTTTTATGTAATCAAAAATAAAATAAATAAAATTAGTCAGCTGGCTATCTCATTTGTGGAAAATTAATGATGCTTTGAATGAATGAATGCATATAATATAACATTTACCCATCGGCTTTCTCTTTGTCGCGGGGATATCGGCTCTGGCTTATATTGACAAGGTCGCACAACTAGATTGACCAGTGCATGTATTACTGAATATACCAATGCTAACAGTAGGTATCTCTCAGCACAGTCTGTACTTAAGTAGCAGTGGCGCAACTCTTTTACTAGATCTCTGAACTCGTTCAGCAAACCATGATGTGAATTAGATTTCTTGTTTCGCTCAGTCTATTCAAAATATTACTTACATTATGGCCAATTCTGAATCATAAAATAGTTTAGTTGCACTAACTAAGTGTAAGGAGATAGTTGAGTCATAATATTTAGTTTAAATTCATATTCACAGTTTTCCGTACTAAAACTAATTTAGTTAGCTTGTTCATTTTGACACCTTAGTACAACTATAAATTTCGAGAATCTATGGATTTCGTATTCAGAACGAAATTTTAGTTGACATCTGACAACAACAATTAGTTGTATTTGACAGAATTTTATTCGCGACTTTTAATGTGCGAATATTATTAGTTGCTGTCGTTTTGCCGCAGAATATTGCTATATTTTGGAAGTTTAAAGTTATTTTTTCAATTTTTTTTTATAACATAACATAACATAACATGTACAGACAATTCACACAGACCGAGCTAGTCCCAAACTAAGATATGAATCTTGTATTATGGGTACTAACACGACGATACACATATACAATGCACTAAACACATATACATGTAACACCCAGACCCAGGACAATCTGAAAAATATCCCGTGGAGCACCCGGTAAAGAATTGGTCTCTCACTCTTCTCCATAAGTTTTCGAGTGTCCTGTAAAAGGCAGGTGTTCGAAAAATAAGACATTTTACATCTTTAATTCGGCGATGAGGTTTGCCACCCATCCTGAATGTCTTAATTTTATATTGGCACGGAGAAGACAGCTTGCATGTTTTATATGCAGATGGTCTGCTGGCTACCCCACTCGTGGGATATGCCGTGATGGTATAATAATAATGTTTGATAATATGCAGAAAGAATAAACTTTCAGATCATTTACGATTCTTCTAAGTCGTAATTCAATTTCATCCGATGGAACACAACTAATATTGGATTATATTTTGTTTCAGAGGAAGTAATTCAGTCTAATTCTGCATTATGGATGTCCAAGGATGGTCACATGATGCTGTACGCTACTTTCAACGACTCCCTTGTAGAAGAGCAGAGATTCCCTTGGTACGGCGGCGGAGACACAGATTCGGGAGGCTACCTTTACCCGGAGATCAGATCTTTGAGATATCCTAAGCCAGGAACTCCTAATCCAATCGTCACGCTCACTGTCGCTGATTTGGCAGACCCTAAAAATATAAGGATGAGAAATCTCAAACCGCCTCCGGCAATTGGATCAGATGGGTGAGTACTTAAATAAGTTGGATTTGATATAACAATACATTACATTGTTGACGGAATCGTGTTACTTAAACATTGAAGGACCCACCGACCACCCGGATAGCGCAAAAGTCTGAAGACTTCCATATGCAATATATCTGCCTTTTCCCACCATTTGTTATACAAGTATTTACCTCAGGAATGTTTACTTAATTATCGTTATTCACGCTAGCCAGTAATGATTTTTTATTAATATTTTCAGAGACTTCTATTTCACATCAGCTCAATGGATCTCCTTGACGGAAGTATGTGTCGTGTGGCTCAACAGACCTCAAAATCTTTCTTTAGTTACTGTCTGCAAGAGTCCAATGTGGTACTGCCAAGAGGTAAATAATATCCATAGACATAGACTTTAGGTAGTGTTTATGTTTATACTATAATAATAAGGAAAGCAAAAAATAAATAAAAGATAAACAAACAAACAAACACCATAAAAATAGTGAACTTACGCATTCATCCATCCTGTAATAATTTCACCAAGGGTATATTCAATTCACATTCAAAGAATAAAATAATATCAGTTTTCTTTTTTCAAAATGAAAGTGAATAATGTAAAGTGATCCATTCATATTCCACAAATTTAATCATTCCTAATTTCAAAACCTGATATGTATTCCTTATTTGAAATTTCCTCATGTTATATTGTTCGACTAATCATGGCATTCATAATATTGTCAAGGGAAATGAAGAATATAACGACTGGCAATACTGCGACAGATACAGAGGAAATGAGTAACTACCTTACTACCTACACTAGGCGTTCGGTGTTGCTTGAAGTAAAAATAAATTATTCTCATTATTTTGTCGTTTTTACAAGGTATGCTTGTAGAGCTAGGTTTTTGTACAGTAATAAAATCGTTCAGAAAATAAATTGTCATGAAATGAAAATTTACTCACATTTACTCCAATAACAAGACTTAATAAAAAAATGGCCCTTTGCAAAAATATCATGTTTATTTACCAATGAACAAATATAAATGTATAGGTATATTCTCTATGGACATATTAATTATTATGCAAAAAAGAAAAAAACTATGCCTAAATCTAACAAGTTTTGAAGATTTTATAGACTTAGATTGTCAACTAAGTGATGGATGTAGCCTATTTCCAAGAATTCATTAATGGAGAGAATGGCGTGTATATTTATGACATGCAGTTAATCCACTAGTTACCTCACTGGAAGATGTCTTTGACAGTGTACAATGGGAGGGGGTATATAAGATTCCATAATAAGATCGTATTGAGTGTAACCTTTATGTATTATGTTGGTAGGTACTATTCTTTTATAAATATTGCAATTAAAGCTGAAAAACGATGTAGATGTATTAAAAAATCATAAATGCTTTTGATATTTTAACAGCAAAAGTGAACATATTAAAATGTACAAAATCGTCGTTATAAAAGCCATAAACGAGAAAGTTTTTGTAATTTGAGCGGTTCGCTTGGTAACTCAATTCATATTTAATAAGCGAAAGCTTTGTAACTTTGTGAAAGATTAAAAGCACATACGAAATCTGAATTCATTGGTTGTATGCGGAATATTTAAGCTTTATTTATTTATTATTTATTACGCGTTGGTATATTTAAGATTAGAAAAAAAAAATCATCTTCTAACTCAATATCCGTTACCTAACCGCTCTTCAATCCATAGTCCCTTCCACATACATGTTGGGTGTATGCATAAAATTTAGTTGCTTGGTAGGTATGTGCTATTATTTAAAAAAAAATGATAAGGCAAAGCGATGCCATTTTAATTTTTATCGTTTAAATTTGAAAACAAAAAATAAGAGCAATAGTTGGAGGCAATAGCCCACAATCATTTGATAGTGATTTCGTGCTAAAAAAAAACATGTATAAATCGTGATATTAAATTTGTTTTTTTCAATTGACCATTTTTTTTTAAGTTATATCTGGGTTTTTGTCATAAACCCAAATACAACCTTATACACCTTTCACACTAAGCTACTAAAAGCTTGTGTCGTGAAAGGGGAGTTTGAGATAACATATTATATAAATTTGACACATGAAACTACCACATGAAGCTTAGGCCAAAGATAATGTTACTTTATTTGGTAGTTATTCAAATGGGACTAGAACCCACAACCCATCCATTTAGCGAGGTGTATTTAGTCAAATTAAATTGCCGGGCGGTATACCGAAGTCTCCGAATTTTTTTCCCGTGAACGCCAATAACAACTGCATATATAAATATTATTCTGGTACACCTAGTATGAGAGGCTACATACAATAGGAGAGCCTACAGGCTAGTTACTTATGTATTCTGTATGGAATATAGAATTATAGATATCCTAACTTATGTAAGTAATAGGTATTTTCATTTTTTTTCAGTCTGTGCTTTACCTACATTTATTAGAAACAATTTCATCTAGGATTATATTCATATTAAATAAAACAATATACAGAGGGCGAGTTTATCACAAAAGGTATAAATAAGTCTGTGCTTTACCTACAGTTATTAGAAACAATTTCATCTAGGATTATATTCATATTAAATAAAACAATATACAGAGGGCGAGTTTATCACAAAAGGTATAAATAAGTCTGTGCTTTACCTACATTTATTAGAAACAATTTCATCTAGGATTATATTCATATTAAATAAAACAATATACAGAGGGCGAGTTTATCACAAAAGGTATAAATAAGTCTGTGCTTTACCTACATTTATTAGAAACAATTTCATCTAGGATTATATTCATATTAAATAAAACAATATACAGAGGGCGAGTTTATCACAAAAGGTATAAATAAGTCTGTGCTTTACCTACATTTATTAGAAACAATTTCATCTAGGATTATATTCATATTAAATAAAACAATATACAGAGGGCGAGTTTATCACAAAAGGTATTGTTTATTGTTGTTTATTGTTGTTTATCGTCCTTAGACCAAAATTTTTGGTACTTGGACTCGTCAATTTACAGAAGACAGGATCATACAATAAATTAGATATATATACAAAAAAAAAATACAGAATCATAGATCAAAAACATAATATCATTGCTAAGCAGAGTGTAAAGGGCTCTGTTAGCATTATATTAACAGTATAAATAAGTCTGTGCTTTACCTACATTTATTAGAAACAATTTCATCTAGGATTATATTCATATTAAATAAAACAATATACAGAGGGCGAGTTTATCACAAAAGGTATAAATAAGTCTGTGCTTTACCTACATTTATTAGAAACAATTTCATCTAGGATTATATTCATATTAAATAAAACAATATACAGAGGGCGAGTTTATCACAAAAGGTATAAATAAGTTCGCGATTTTTCGAGATGGTCGGTAGCCTCATGGTAGAGTCACGGATTTTCAATCAGGAGACCCGCGTTCAATTTCACCTGCTGCTGACTTACCCCATACCTTCACGATACAAGCATACTGATGACTGTGGTGGTGTTTGCAGTGTGTTTAGGTTTATTCTTCTTCTTCTTCTTCCTAGCCTACTCCCGTCCACTCCTGGACGAAGGCCTCCTCCATCGCCTTCCACGCCGCTCTATCTTGGGAAAATGCGGCATCTTGGTTGTTGTTTTGGAGGGTTTGTTGGCGTTACCTCACCACGCTTGCCATGCGGGTTGGTGAGTCGCAGTATCCTGGAGGTTCGGGTGTTTTGTGAACTTTTCCGGATTTTAATTGATGCAGCTGCTGCCCTACATCATGGAACCATATCACATCATATTTGGTACGGTGGTATGGGAATTTTCGAGGTTGCCTTCCTGGGGGAAAAGCTGACACAGGTATTTCCTCCTGTGTAGATGTTACAGTTATACCGCTGCTACTCGGTCGCCAGAGCCTCGTTAGTTGTCTAGCAGGGAATACCACGTGCAGGTGAGGTTGACATTTGGGTTGGCTAGGTGTTATTTGCCATCACCCCATTATCCCCCTTAGGTTTATTACCCAGAATCATTTTTGAAAATTTATGATAATGGTATTAATAATAAAAAATAAAAAATAATTTCATTGTAATTTTTTTTAACGATCATAGTGAAATGACGTCTCCTAATATAGTGTATTTTCACAGCTACATAAAGAAGGTACATGCCTGCCGAGAAAATATTTGATTTATAACTTTCTCAGCAATTCATCACATCGTTAACGGATTGCTGGAATTCTATTTCGATACAGAAGAATGTCAGAAACAAGAAACGGTTTGTTAATCTATAAAAACCTGACACTTGCACGTTTATCTTTATTTGAAATCAAATACCAACATAACAATGGAAATGTATCCGTGGAGTCACCGAACTAAAATGGGTTTCCCTCTCCTCTCTGTAATTTTTTTAGTGTCCTGTAAGAGACGAGTAGTTGTAAAACGTTAAATAACATAACATAACATAACATTTTCAGACAATTCACACAGATCGAGCTAGTCCCAAACTTCGATATTAATCTTGTATTATGGGTAGTTACGCGACGATACATTTATATACAATGCACTAAACACAATATATACATGTAACACCCAGACCCAGGACGATTTGAAAAAGGTCATTCTTCACTTTGCCCTGGCCGGGAATCGAACTCGGGACCTCGTGATTCAAAGGGAAGAGCGTTACCTCTGCGCCACACCGGCCGCCAATAAGACATTTCATTTAACATAATTATTATTTAATTTAATGATTAGGTATGCCACCCATCCTAGATGTCATGGATTGGAGAGGACATTTAGTACCTATATTCATTACATTCATTTAGCCTCGTGTACTTGTAAAATTTGTCGCAGTCACCCGAGTTGGCGAAGAAGTAACGTTCTTGGCTTTGAGTCACGAGGTCCCGGGTTCGATTCCCGGCCAGGGAGAATGACCCAAATTGTCCTGGGTCTGGGTGTTATATGTATAAGTGTTTAGTGCATTGTATATATATATGTATCGTCGAGTTAGTTAGTACCCATAATACAAGATTAACACCTTAATGTGGGACGGACTGGCTCGATCTGTGTGAACTGTCTATGCATGTTATGTTATAGATAAATAGAATACATTTACATTTTTTTTACAGCACTAAGGAATGTTTTGAAAAAACTTATAAATTTATTTATTAACACTTTTATCTTTGGGTCCATCTATCCCATCACAGTTTCTCTAACAAGTGGGGTAGCCAACTGCGAATAATAAACACAAAAGTTGTCCTCTCCATGACAATAAAAAATAAGACATTTAGAATGGGTTGCATATCCCATCAATAGGTACAATGATTATAACTCTTATTCAGATTTTTCGAATAAACTTTTTAATAAGTCATTTTATAAAATTGAAGACGAGACATTATCTCATCTCAGTACATAATTAATTTTTTAATATTATATAAAACAGGATTTATGGGATTTAAAAGCCATTAATCTATATTTACCTACCTACTTGTGTTTTATCTTCGAGATTATCGATTAGTAAAATACCATCGAAACAGCTGGAAATCAAAATTCCATGAACTTAAAACCAAACAATGCGGAAAACTCTTCAATAGATGTTTAATTTATTCGTTTGATTAAATAAATAAGATTGCAGATATTCTGGTTGCTTGTACAAATTAACTACTACTACTATACCATCACGGCATATCCCATGAGTGGGGTAGCCAGCAGACCAGCTACATGCAATCTGTCCTCAACCGGAAGTTTTTTAACGCGAAAATTTAAAGAGACTTTTCTTTTTTATGGAATCGGCCATCGTTGTTTCGTTTCGCACTCTGCTCAGCATAGTTCACTCCATGGTTCTTTAGATGCTTCGCATTTTCTCAATGCTCTGCTTGGTCAGTGTCACCATTTCCATACCGCTCTGCCACTGGCAATACACATATTAATTAAGTGGCAACACTCACATAAGCAAATATATATTAATTAATGCTATTACTACTATCCCATCATGGCATATCCCAAAAGTGCTGTAGACTGCAGATACATGTAATAAACATGCACACTGTCCTCTTTGTGCCAACAAAAATTACGACATTTGGAATGGGGAAAAACCTCATCGCTAAATTTAAGTGTACAGAGATTTTCGTCATTTTGAAAGCTATTATTAAATTATTGTTTTTTTAATAGAATTATTCAAGTTATCTCTGTTTCTCGAGGGATCACGAATATATCGATGTTCGAATTGTATCTGTGTTCAACTGTATAAACGAATAATATATTACTATCGATCACGTTCATATCCAATACAATATTATTATTATCGTATGTAATATACTGAATACCTAGGTAATGTTATCCCATCCCTCTTAGGGCGCGGCATACAAAGGCAAAACAAAACTACAATAATAATAATAACTAAATGGATATAAGGTAATTAAACAATATTTGCCCAATCCGATTTTTCAATCCTGCCAAATACCGAATATTGTTTTATATTATGCTAGATGCTAGAAATTAACATAAATATTAAACCAATACAAATTTATCAATTTATCTATGAAAACCACAATATTATTTTAGTGGCGCGGTGGAGTTGTATAAAAAAAACCTTGATAGTTATACTTACCTACTTACTTCCGATCGCTGAACAGCTCTTGTAAGGCCTTTGCCTCCAAAACAATAGATCTCCAAGCTTTTCTATCTTGAGCAATGGATTGCCAGTCGTATTAAGCATTTAGCTCCTCTAAATCTCGGTTTTGTTTGTCTTGGTCTGCCTAACGGTCTTCTTAATAACTATGTTAAACATTTTTTTCTTGTTTTTCATTGAAAACTATAATATATAATTTACTTTTTGATATATTATGATATCGAATATTCGTTACACAGTAGGTTGTGATCAGAAATTTAATACACTGATTAAAGCCGCACTGTGCCCACGAAACGCAGCCCCTCCGTGACGAAAGCTTTTTTTAATAATAATTGGAATAGGATAAAAAAATGTTATTGAATTTAAAAACGTCCGAAAGAAACGAATTGAAGTCCGCATCAAAACTCTTACGAAGGATCCGCCACTAGTTTTTAGGTATGACAGTATTATTCTAGGTATATATTTTATGTCTAACATAGTATAACACAACCCGTTATCATCCCACTCATGTTTATTCTATCACAGAAACTATCCTATTCTCAATGTATTATTACTGTTGATTAATTATTTTTCTAATTATATATCATTTATATATCTTCCTCTCTATAATACAATGAGTATTATTATTATTTGGATGATTTGTAAAGCGCTGTTTTGTAAAAAAAATTCCACCTCAAGGGCGCTGTATATTACAAGAGACTTACTAACGATGCACGGAAATTCGCATGTTTTTTTTATATATTCGCAATCGCATCAAAAACATGCGAATATTGTCAGTGTTAATAAAATTGCGTTTTTGTATAAAAATTGTAATACAACAATGACGAGATCGTGAAATAGTCCAAGTTCCTAAACCAAGTAGAGATTTTTTAAATCTTAATAAATCCGAAAGTAATTTGCGATTTTTTTTCAGACTATGTGAGCAAATCTAAACGTTGATTAGTTTAAATTATTTTTATGTATATTTGTAGTATTTTACCTGGAAACTAAGAATCCGGTGGGACTTTGTAGATTTTTTAAGTACAAAATTAATCATTTGCATTTTTCGTACGCGTTGATATGTCACAAGTAGGTATACTTAAATTTTTACGTTTGACTGATTTGTAGGTTTCTGATCACTCGTAAACGATTGGACGGCCTTTAAAGATGGATGGTTAGGGTTGGTCTGGTGTTATTTTATGCAAAAGAACATTTATTGATAATCATTTCATTATCATATCATTTCTTGGGTGAAAAACTATATAACTACGTAAATACAAGTAGAAAATTTATAAATTTAATTTTGATACATTCATCTTATCTGCAATTTTACCCATTCAGCACATTACTAGTCCTGGTTAGGTACCTACTCCATGTTTTGAGAATATTTATTTATTTATTTATTTATTTAATACATTAAACGGCGTTTAAGCCTTTTTACATTGTATTACAAAGTATACTTGAACATATATCATTATTACATTACAGTTATACACTCAAGGTACATATCGACCACAAAAGATAAAAACAAATTTCATTATATAAACATTAAGACATAAGCATTATACTGCAATTTATACACAATCATAACAATCCGCTTAACCCTATAACAAATAAAAATATAATTACATGTATCTATCATTGATATACTAAAAAATATACCAATAAAAATATAATTACATGTATCTATCATTGATATACAATACTATGCACACACGCAGGTACCTTCCAACAAACAAGAGGAAACATTTATAACAAAAAATATGCATTACCAAAAGGTAAGAATGAATAAAAATCTGTAAAGGGTACATAAAACAAATATAAATATAGCAAACAATACGAAGAAGCAAAATCATCAGGTAGGTACCTACATAATAATTATATACAATATAAGCAAGTACATGCACATTGGCAACAATAATCCACACAGCGTCGCCAAACAAAGTCTATATAATATTATCAACCTATATAAAGACATAGCTATACTTAACACTAATCCTATATAATAGGTATCGCCACCGACATACAGGCACTACAATGCAACCCTACATTAGCGACACTCCGAGCGGAATCAAATCCAAACTTCGCTGTATATAATTTCAAATTCTTGTAGTTCAATTTGTCAAACTATAAAATCTTTTTGAAAAGAAAAAAACAAAATAAAACAAATAGACAGCAATGATATTTCAATTCGACACACATGTAATGAAATAAATTTGTGATATAATAAATAAAAAACTTACTTAGACTTACTAACGATGCACGGAAATTCGCATGTTTTTTTTATATATTCGCAATCGCATCAAAAACATGCGAATATTGTCAGTGTTAATAAAATTGCGTTTTTGTATAAAAATTGTAATACAACAATGACGAGATCGTGAAATAGTCCAAGTTCCTAAACCAAGTAGAGATTTTTTAAATCTTAATAAATCCGAAAGTAATTTGCGATTTTTTTTCAGACTATGTGAGCAAATCTAAACGTTGATTAGTTTAAATTATTTTTATGTATATTTGTAGTATTTTACCTGGAAACTAAGAATCCGGTGGGACTTTGTAGATTTTTTAAGTACAAAATTAATCATTTGCATTTTTCGTACGCGTTGATATGTCACAAGTAGGTATACTTAAATTTTTACGTTTGACTGATTTGTAGGTTTCTGATCACTCGTAAACGATTGGACGGCCTTTAAAGATGGATGGTTAGGGTTGGTCTGGTGTTATTTTATGCAAAAGAACATTTATTGATAATCATTTCATTATCATATCATTTCTTGGGTGAAAAACTATATAACTACGTAAATACAAGTAGAAAATTTATAAATTTAATTTTGATACATTCATCTTATCTGCAATTTTACCCATTCAGCACATTACTAGTCCTGGTTAGGTACCTACTCCATGTTTTGAGAATATTTATTTATTTATTTATTTATTTAATACATTAAACGGCGTTTAAGCCTTTTTACATTGTATTACAAAGTATACTTGAACATATATCATTATTACATTACAGTTATACACTCAAGGTACATATCGACCACAAAAGATAAAAACAAATTTCATTATATAAACATTAAGACATAAGCATTATACTGCAATTTATACACAATCATAACAATCCGCTTAACCCTATAACAAATAAAAATATAATTACATGTATCTATCATTGATATACTAAAAAATATACCAATAAAAATATAATTACATGTATCTATCATTGATATACAATACTATGCACACACGCAGGTACCTTCCAACAAACAAGAGGAAACATTTATAACAAAAAATATGCATTACCAAAAGGTAAGAATGAATAAAAATCTGTAAAGGGTACATAAAACAAATATAAATATAGCAAACAATACGAAGAAGCAAAATCATCAGGTAGGTACCTACATAATAATTATATACAATATAAGCAAGTACATGCACATTGGCAACAATAATCCACACAGCGTCGCCAAACAAAGTCTATATAATATTATCAACCTATATAAAGACATAGCTATACTTAACACTAATCCTATATAATAGGTATCGCCACCGACATACAGGCACTACAATGCAACCCTACATTAGCGACACTCCGAGCGGAATCAAATCCAAACTTCGCTGTATATAATTTCAAATTCTTGTAGTTCAATTTGTCAAACTATAAAATCTTTTTGAAAAGAAAAAAACAAAATAAAACAAATAGACAGCAATGATATTTCAATTCGACACACATGTAATGAAATAAATTTGTGATATAATAAATAAAAAACACTTCAAAAAAAAAAAAAAAGTAGGTACTTGTGAAGCAATAATTAATTCCTATCGAAAATGAATATACATATACAGACACACACACATATACACACATATATATACATACACATACATACATATACATATATACGCATACACACACACATACATACACACACACACACACATAAACAAAATTCAACAAATAGACTTAATAAAATAAATCAGTTACTCAATAAAATTTCATATAAAAAACAAATAGAAAGAATAAAAAAACCAAACAATAATATACATAACACCTAATGAGCCACTATCTCCACAATCATACAAAATCAAAACAAACAACACAAAAATATGCCATCCAGAACATCACTCTCAATATAATTCATGTCTGCCTTTCATTTTATCTTTATCATACGTCTAAACAAGCAATCACGCACTCCATTGCATCCGCACAAATGGTATCAGTCTGAAGGACACTGAGGGTTAAACAATTCTTTGAGATGTTTCTTAAAGACTGAAATACTCATGCTAAAAATATCCAATGCATTCAGATATTGGTTTCCTAAGCGATGCAAACGAGGTATTACTGTATTTTTAATATAATTTGTAGTGTGATTGTCACAATAAAATAGTTCTCTACCTCGAGTACAACGCCCAGGCACCCTATACTTTATTAGTTGTACTAAATCAGGGCTGTCAAAACAACCATTTACAAATCTAAATAACAAAATTAAATCATTTATAGTTCGTCTATCAGACAAATTCTCAACATGAAGATATGTTTGCAGGTAATCATAATCTATTTCAGCCTTAGGTATTCCCAATTTAAAATTGATGAAGCGCAAAAATTTACGCTGGACACGATCGATATTGTTTATATGAATATTGTAAGTGGGTGACCAAATGGGTGTGCTGTATTCCAGCTGACTCCGAACCAATGACATGTATAACAGTTTTATGGCGTGTACATTTTGAAAATCCGTTACGGTACGGAGTACAAAACCTAATGTTTTCATCGCTTTCGCTGTTATATCTTCAATGTGGCTGATAAATGACAACTTATCATCAAAAACAACTCCCAAGTCACGAACTTCTGTAACTCTGGTCAGTTCATTACCTTGAATAGAGTATTCAAAAACAATTTTTTTTCTTGATCTACTAAATCGGATGTATTGACACTTGTTAACATTTAAAAATAATTTATTTCTCAAGCACCATGAATTCAGTCTAATATTCAATAATGATTGCCAAAAAGTAACACATCATTCGTTCACAAGGTTTCCGACGGCATGGATGTTCTTCTTTTATATACACCGTTCCTATAACAAAGACATTAGAGTTTTGAGAATGTCACGAGAAGACGTAACCAACACCAATGGTGACTGAAATGGTTTGGGAAAAAAGTTAGTTTTTGCTATCTACTCCTGAATATCTTATTTTTATTGACATTTAAAAGAAAATCTGCATGTTTGTTTCGTGCAGATTGTCCGCTAGCAACCCTGATTTTGGAATATGCCAAAATCATATATGAATGTGGAGGAAAGTGTGTAAAGATAGATCTGTTTGGCGTTCCGTTCTCTATGCCTACCCCACTTGGGATACGGCGTAAGGGTATAGTATAGTATAGTATAGCATATTATATAAAAGTGTGAATGATTGATAAACAACAAAAGCACAAACAGTTTTAATTTTACGCTACAGGAAATAATTTCATTATTCATATAAAATAATATATTGATTCAATTTGTAAATAATACACCCATTTCAGGGCTTGTTTAGCATCATTGTTATTTATAACTACTAAAATATACTAATGTCTAAATCAAGGGTGGCCAACCCGCGGCATGTGGCCCGCGAAGCATAGGTATGCACATTTTTTTTTTAAATAATAGTCGGTACAAGTACGTTACTTTTTCGTAAGAGGTATTTTGAGAAAATATTCTTAAAGAAAACCGAGGAGTTTTGAAACATTTCAAATACTTATACCATTTTGGAAAATGGGGGGGGGGGTAGAAATTTTAAGGTGAAGTAAAATTATCAAATGTTCCATATATGGAGTATATAATATGTAATTGTGCGGCCCGGTAGGAAATCTCATTCTGAAATTTGGCCCGGCTGCTGAAAAGGTTGGCCACCCATGGTCTAAATATCCGGCTTAGAATTTAACATATTATTTATTATTAGAAACGGAATAAGAACGTATTATTCACGTAAGTAAATGTTAAGTACCTACTAGTATAGTTGTACCCGACTTCGACAAAGGAAATAACACAGACTAACTACCGGTTTCATAAATGATTTAATTTAAGGCGTTAAAAATAAATGTTTTATACGTAATGCTTTACCAAAACTTGTTTTTTACTGGACACTCGAAACTAACAGAAAATATTTGGAGACCTATTCTTTGCCGGGAACTCCACGGAATAAATCTTTTACAAAAATTCAGGATAATATTTTCAATGCCCTAATACCAGCTCTATGGTGCTGTCTGGGGCCAGATTTTGTTATTTTTGTATATTTTCAAATATCATTTTTATGTTTTCGTAATTGAATTGTTGTCCTATGTATACATATAAATAAAAAAAATACTTATAAAATGTATATATGTGTATCGTCGCGTTAATACCCATAATACAAGATTCAATCTGAGTTTGGGACTAGCTCGATCTGTGTGAATTGTCTATGCATGTTATGTTATGTTATGTTATGTTATGTTATGTTATGTTATGTTATGTTATGTTATGTTATGTTATATGAACTATGATATCCCTGTCAATTTATATGATATTTTTTAAATATTTTTTAGCCTGAAACCGACCCAAAGGATGATACCTTGAATAGAATGTATTATTTTACCTCTGCCTTGAATTATTACGGTGTTTGTAAAGTAACCACATATTATAAACGTACAAAAATATTTATGCCGATTTGACTTACGGTGCATAGCATCTCCCACATTAATGGAGAGCATTTTTCTCTATGACTGACTGGTTGAAAGCGCGGGAAATAGTTTCCCGCCATTCATTATTCTTCTTGATTGATGATTGGACTTACCAAAGAGAAAACAGTTTTTCCGACCATAGACACTAAATTACAATGATAGGAATAAAATATATTGACATAGTTGGTGTACATCCTCGTATTTCATTGGCCGTCTGTTTTATGGCCAATCGATACGTATTCTCCGGAATATTTAAATTAATTTCTAACTTTTATACTCGAAGCTATTTTCCGGCAAGTGCTAATTTATTGTCAGGAAGAGAAAATAAGCAATGTCTTCTATTGATTTTGTTTCGCAAGTAAAACAACACCATTATGCAAATTGTTGCCAGCCAATTTCGCAAGTTTCGTTCTGTAGAAATAAAATAAGTAAAAATAAGAAAATGGCAACCAATGAACTACTTCTAAGGTTTTGAAAAATAAACGAGACAACGCTGTTTATTCGACCTCCGCTGTTTTGAATACCAATAAATATTTCGACTTATTTAATTTGCGAACCGGCTTTTAGGATTTTGACTGACGATGGGAGTGAAAGCTCTTGAAATTCAACTAACAAATTTAGTCACAATAGATTAATAAATATTGTGTTTCGTTTTCATTTCGTATTACAATGAATTAACACCAAAAACTGTTGGTCGATAGGTAAGTTTAAATTGAACATAGATGCGAATTAACATTTGTAGACTTTATCGGTTTTCATCCAATATCCTTGAGCAAAACTAAGATTTGAAAATGTCTTAACTTTTTCTGGAACAGAGATTCGCTAGCTACCCCACTTGTGGGGATATGCCGTGATAGTATAGCAAAATATATTTAGGTTGGGTGGCATCACAAGATATTAAATTACTTACATATAAAGGTATACTTTACGAACAAAACTCCCTATTCTATATTGAATCAAACTAAAATAAAAACGTTCTCAAATTTTATAATTAAGTTCACTTGAACTAACATTGGTATTCTATATGATACAAGTTGTATATAATTCTAATTAGGAACAATTTTAGAGTTTATAGAATACCAATGTAGACTAACTAAAATTGGAACGTTCCTATTTTAGTTAGTGCACACTAAAAATTTAATAGAATCTGGCGTAAATCATATCATAAAGTCTCGATCGATAGCAAATAATAAATTTTATAAATTCAGTAGGGTTACTCTCGACAAAATCTAAATACGATCTTAATCTTAATCATACGATGTGCGAAGTTATTATTAAGTCAAAAGTACGTGCATACCGATCTCGCGGTAGTGGTAGCGCGGTATTTTTTACCATAGTCCCTTCGCGCGTCGTATGATTATAAGATCAAGACTAGATTAAGATCGTATTAAGATTGTGTCAAGAGTAACCCTGCAGTACCTATTTATTAGCATTGAATATTTTGTCTTGTTACTTCATTACCATACATCGTAATTTTGGTTTATTGTGTGCAATTAATTACACTTTTACACGTTAGATACAATATGATTACCTATATAGATATGTATGTATACATTATGTGTATATTATATTTCGATTTGGTATTGTTGTGTTTTAATTAATATTCTTGTTCAATATTATTATATATAACGTATAATGAATGAATTGAAATACGTTTGATTGATAAAACATTATTTTATATAACAATAGAAATCATATAGTAGTGAGTATCTTTATACCGGATCGATTTTCATTAATAAAATCTGATATACCTAATATAATATAAGGAGTATCTACATCATAAACGAGTATTTATGGAAAACAGTCAATTTTATTATCTTTACTATAACCATTTGTTTTTTATTGGGTTTCAAGCATGGTTGGGAATTCTACTTCTACTACTACAAAAGTTCTACTATACGCTAGCTGTTTGTTGCACAGAGCTTTCACAGCGGCTCACTTCATCCTACATTGACATTAATAAAAAGATTTAAAATCTTAGAAAGCAGGTTTTGTCTCCATATTTTTACATCGAAAATTTATTTCTCAATTGGAGAACACGAAATTGTCTAAGATCAAATCAAAAGAAATGGTAAAGGCTTCCCAACGCTTGCGAATTGGTTCTAGGCTGGCTAATGTGATCACTGTTGGTGTTCATGGACAACGTTCACCAATTTCGCTAATTTCACTGTTGCGATATAAGGTCTACCAATCAAGATATTATACCTCCCATGTAAATGGTATCGAAACATGAATATTTCGGCTGCTAGTTCCACCAGTCGGTAAACTCTTTCAATTGAACCAATTTCGTTAAATAAGGCATGTTTTATGCAAAATTAATAAGCTTCAGAATATAAGTATTTCCATATCTTAATTTATATATTTTTATTCTAGACACAGCGAGCAACCTCTGCGAGTTGGGCCGAACCACCGGCGGCTCCTTTGTTCACTCCTGATGGCACAACCTACGTCAGCACAAGTGCTGTCAGAGACGGTCCAGCGGGATACTACAGACACATCGTACATGTCTCTGGGAGTTTGAATAACAGGAGATTACTTCCTCTGACACACGGAAGATTCGAAGTTTCCAGGCTGGTGGCGTGGGACCATGAAACTGATATGGTGTAAGTTGGCAATACAATCACATAAATTACATATAATTGAAATGTTTGTTTCTGTTGTTTTGCATGATTAATATTTTGTCAGTAGTATTAACTTATGTAAAAGACGTCAAGCCATTTAAGTAATAAATAAATTAATATTGTCCAATAGAATCACTCGAATTTCGTGTTGTGAAATCTGAAGTTGGACGTCACTCTGGACTTTTTGAAAGACAAGCTTGGATTTAAACCATCTTAGTAATAAACGTGGATTGATTTGAGCCTATCAAATAAACAATGTGTGAAATTTTTGATAAACCCCCTAGACAAACACGCACTTGGCGATCGACTACAAACGAATTTTCGACAATAACCGTAACAATAACGCATAATTACACGGTACATGTAGGTAGATTGTCGAAAAGTTCGCCATAGTCGATCGCTAAGTACGGTTTGTCCAGAAACAAGGCCCAAAAATAACCCAAAAAAGCAACTGAGTAGGAATAACCTTACTCATTACTAGAGGTGGGAATAACTGTTATTTCAAAATAACGTTCAACCAGTTATCGGTATTTGTAAATAACAGTTATTAAAAAATGTTATTTAATAACGATCAAATTTTGAAAAAAAAAAAAAAAAAAAGTTTAAAGAATCCGAATATTATTATTATCTTATCAAATGGAAACATTTGCCTACCAATGCAAAGAATAAAATACATAAAATACGCATAAAAATTGTATTTTATGCATGATGTGCAAGATGAATAAATAATTAAATAAAAAAAAAATCATTCCGAAATAATATATCACCAGTTTAAAATCAAACAAATATTATATTCAAAATAATTCTTTGATTATAATATAAATGTCATTAGAAAACTTGTACCTACCAGCTACCTCTAAATAAACGAATGACTACGTTTAAACGAAATGATTGTGTTCCTCCAAAAAATTCAAATAGTTAGTTCAAAATAGTTCAAATAAACACAATTAAATAGTTCAAAATAAAAACAAAATAACTGCCATCGTTATTAAAACATCCGAAGTTATTAAACCATATGAAAAAACAGTTGTCGTTCAATAACGTGCTATGTTATTGAAACGTTATTGAACGACGACAATAACAAAGTCGTAACAATGTGGTACGTTATAATATAACTAAACGAAAACGAAATAACTATAGTCGTCGACAAAAACGGAATAATGATAACCTTGTTATAACAGTTGAATAACGTCGTCGTCGACAAAAACGGAATAACGATAACCTTGTTATAACAGTTGAATAACGTCGTCGTCGACAAAAACGGAATAACGATAACCTTGTTATAACAGTTGAATAACGTCGTCGTCGACAAAAACGGAATAACGATAACCTTGTTATAACAGTTGAATAACGTCGTCGTCGAAAATAACATTTATGTTATTGACAAGAAACTGTTAGTTTAGTTATTTTGAAATAATGAGTTTAAAAATGAGTTATTAGTTATAACGGCCAACTCTACTCATTACTGTCACTAAAAGTTTATATTTTTTTTTTCGGCAAGGCACCCGACATCGAGTGAATTATGACTAAAAGTTTATATTATACATTAGATGGATAGAGCATTTTTTGGAACCGAGCATAATATGACAATTAAAATCTATGTAAAAGTTTGTAAAAAATTGGAATGAACTCTGATTTCCTTAGCGTATTTTTAAGCAATGAATATTGACTTATCAATACCAAATATTTGCATGCTTTCGGATAATCTCATTCGCATCTGCAAATTAATACTTCGATATTATGTTGTTATATGTTATTGATTCGTCTACCTGTGATAGTTTTGCATTAGATGTAAACATTTCTGGCAAAGTTGGGGTCTTTGCTAGTTCAGATATTTTTTTTTTTACATATTCTATAATTGACTGTTTGATACCATAATAATTCAATTAAATATTTACACAAATGAATATTCGCATGCTTTTTGGACATTTATAATAGCATTTTGAAAGTCGAAATCTTAGTTATTTTTATTTTCCTTACTTTTAGATACTATCTTGGAATACCAGAAGGAAGACCTGGTGAAATACATTTGTACCGTATACACGGCACACCCGCAAGAGCTGGAGCTCCACCTAAACATCCTCAGTGTCTCACTTGTCCAGCTGTTATTCCTGATATTCAAACAACAGGTATTGATGCGCCTCAAATATCTTCAGGTAGATCTAAGTGGGAGAACACAGATGAGTGGGACGCGGAGGAAGAAGAGGAACAAGTTACAGATGCTCCAACTACACCACCTACTAGGAGAAGAAAGGACAAACAAGGAGGTAAGTACCTACATTTAGGCAGAATTAATATTTTCGTTCATCGTTTACTAAAACCTTACACCGACTCTAAACATAAAATGACTTAAGATTTGAGCATCGTATTGTCTAGCTGGAATTGTACTTCAGACATACATTTTTTTTGGTGTGAAAAATAATGAAAATTTTCTCTTATTTTATTCAGAGTTCCAGGGAGCGCAGCCCTGCCTATATCACAATGCATGGTTTAGTCCAAATTCAGCCTACTTTGTATTGGAATGCCTTGGACCTGGGGTTCCCAGAGCTGAAATCAGAGCAGCAAGACATCCCACCAGCAAGCTTATCATGCATCTTCAGAATAATACTGAACTGCAGGTAAGTAATTAAATTTATTTCGTTGGAGGTTTTTCTCTATTTTTACAACAACAAACAATATGCACAATGATATCAAAACCCATCATTCTAAACAATTTTTTTGACAGTGTTAATGAAAAAATACAAAATAGATCAGTCACATCATTACGAGATTTTTTTGAAATACGAGAAGGTAGGTAAATGATTGAATTGTGGATGATGTTTTCAATTTAATTTAGGCTACCTTGGCAATTACCAATTAAATCTACATAATATTATTATTATTATGAGCCAGACATAGTTACCTGATTATATTTAATATTGAAAGTTTCGAGAGCAAGAAATGTCCTTAAATAAAAACAATAATTTGTTTAGTTTATTACATGCCTATGGAATTTTCATTTTCTTCATTGCCCAAAGGAATTTACAGAATAAATGATTGAATGTAAGTAATAATGGCTCAAAAATATTTCCTCGGCATCTCTACATTTATTTTGTTTGGTTTTAGGAAAGAGTTGCAGCCATTGCTCTTCCTGTGACGAGGACCTTCCCTGTCCAAGTGTCTGGAGGACACAGAGCGCAAGTGAGATTACTTCTTCCTCCAGGACTAAGAGAAGATGAGATTACAAGATATCCTCTTGTACTGCATGTGTAAGTTAATAATATAACAATACATATATATTTTCTTTTTTTATCACTACGGAACTTTCCACACATATGACAGACTGATGAGTGTATTGAAAATGTATAATATCCACTCTAGGGCACGAAAATATGTTCATGGTTTACAGCATTCAGACTCTCTTGAAGGGACCGATAGGATATCATGTCATGGTTAGGCCGGATGCAAAGTGACAGACCACATTCTCTTTCTTGTCATATTTTAGTTCTATGGCGTGTCACCCTTATCTACCCCTTTCTATACCCATTCCCCTTTGTTTGACTTCAGTAATGTACCAACATCAAGAGGAGCCTATGCAAGAATACAAGAGGTGACTAAAGCAAGCCATTCACACTTTTGTCTCGTCTTGTTTAACCTTCGCAGAAGTTTGAATGTAGTGTGAGAATCTATTTTATGATGCGATACTATGAAGATTTTAAATTTGTTTAAGTGTTTAGTACTAATATTTATTTGTATCGTAGATATGGTGGTCCAGGCAGTCAATTAGTGACTCAAAGATGGCGAATAGACTGGCCTGCTTGGCTAGCAGCGTCCAGAGGTTGTGTGGTGGCCCAGGTAGATGGCAGAGGGACAGCTGGGCAGGGCTATAGATTACTGCATGAAGTTTATCAAAGATTGGGTACTGTAGAAGTTGCAGATCAACTAGAAGTCACAGAGTTAGTATAATATATTAAAACTTAAGAGGTAGTGCTTCCAGCAATTCTACTAAGTATTACGTTATGAATTTTTTGACACAATTGGATGTGTAATTAATCTAGAGTCGTTCAAAATATGATAAATTCTACGAAGAATATTCTCAAAATTACATAAGTATCTAAAGACAGGAATTAATACAAAATGTAACTCTCTTTATGGGGGAAAAAATAAAAAATAGAATATGCATGTAGTATGTGCATATATGTAGTAGTACTCTTTTGGATGTGTGATGTCACATTTCTATGAAAAATGGAGTGTTTCAAATATTTTCACCAGTGGTCCTTAACCATTTTTATATAAAAGTAATATCAGAAAAAGCAATATAGCATGGAGAAGACAATAATAGGTTGTCCTCTCTGACCATAAAAAATCGTGCATTCACAATTGGTGGCATACCTTATACCTGAATTGAACTTGCAACATATTTTTTTTTAATCTATAGGTTTGTGTACATACCTAATTTGTAGAATTTTTCACTTTTGTATTTTCAATATGTTCCTTTTCTTATTTGAATATATTAATGTCTTTGCAAATTGTTTTAATTGCAGGTATCTTCGTGACTCGTTACATTTTATTGACAAGCGCCGTGTGGCTGTGTGGGGTTGGTCTTATGGTGGATTTGTAGCAGCTCTCGCTCTAGCCAGTCCTCAATCTGTCTTTCACTGTGGCATTTCTGTAGCCCCAGTGACTAATTGGAAACTTTATGGTAATATTCATTGTTATCTTATCTTTACTTTTCCAACTTTACCAACCTTGGATTAATTATCTTTACTCTAATAAAAATATTATTGACTTCTCAAATCACTTTTTACTTATTAATTTTATGATACAGCTTTTACATTTTCACTTTAATATAAATTTGTAATTAAATTCCATTATCATAAAATATTAATTTCAGAAACACATTTCACTAAATTATCGTAGTGAAATGTGTTTCTGAAATTATTATTTAAAAATATTAATTAATAAATGCATACACAATATTTTATCTGTGCTATAAAAGTTTTGCTCATATTTTTTTCCTGTTTAGATTCTGCCTACACTGAGAGGTATATGGGCCTACCTAATGCAACAGGTAACTATAGAGGATATGCAGAGGCAGATGTAACCAAACAAGCGGAGCAACTTAAAGATAAACTCTTCTACCTGGTGCATGGTGCTGCTGATGATAATGTACATTTACAGCAAAGTCTACTTCTTGCAAAGGCACTCGCAAAAGTTGGAGCCATCTTTCGACAACAAGTAAGTAGAAATGTAATTTCAATGCGGCAGCTAAAACATTATTTTGTTTTTCATTTATAGTCAGAATCTAGATTAATTATAAAATTGTCTATGGTATAGGAGGGACCTTTTTTTTAATTGGTTTCTCATAGTAGATTAAACATCGCACACAGTTTCTTCTATACTTGTATCAGGTGATACACTACAGATAAGTGTAGTGTATGTCCAGTGCTATGTTTACTCCAGCACACAGACACACTAAATAAAAGTGTTAATTTAATATTATTTCTATTTCTAGGTCTATCCAGATGAGGGTCACAGTTTATCTGGTGTGAAGAAACATCTCTATAGATCTATGGCTGCATTCCTTGAAGATTGTTTCCGGAAGCAGGTTCCCCCCGAATCAAAAGCAGGACTTAGAAATGGTGGTGGATCTGAATAACTCGAAGTATAAGAAATATGTACCTTTGACGATTTATATTAATTAATATTATTGTATAAAATTGTTCAAAATAACCACTTGAGAAATACAAGACTACGAAATTGTCAATTTGTGCAATGAATGAATCAAAATTTTTGTAAATAAAATAATTGTTTAAACTTTTTCAATCATGAATGATTGAAATATTATACATTTTATCATCAAAGTTTTGAATGCTTGGTAAATAACGCGTAGCATTTTAAAATTCCTAATTTTATTCACAATTCTAGATAGTTTAAAAAGTAGAATTGGAAATTATTAAAAATACATTGTTTTTGTAGATCAATCTCTAGATGATCTATCATTGATGAATTATATTTCTAAAAGTTCTTAAAGATAGGTAGATATTTAAATATGTATAATCTTTACCAATTAACCAAGAGCTGTCGCAGGTAGAAAATAAATAAATTTTATAAAACAATGTGCCTGCAATAAACACATGAAAATAATTGTGTAGATGTTTTTCAACAAAGTAAACTTTGTTAAGTATATTTACACGACAACCCCAACTTGTACCAATTTTTATTTTATAGTTTTAATTCTTGGTTATCGATGTTGCTAGAGCAATTTGTTTTTGCATAGTAGTAATATCACTAGCCCAGGATTAAAATCATAGAAAAAATTTAAGCAGAACTAGCCCAGGATTAAAACCATAGAAAAAATTTATGCAGAACTAGGCACCATTAATTAAAAATTAAACTGTATAAAAAAACACACATATGTTTTCATTCTTACTATCTACATTATTTATTCATTCTGTATTTAATGATTCATCAAGTCTTCCGTATGTGTATTTCCATTAATGCATATACTAGTAATGTGTAAACAATGTAACTAACTAAATTATTTAGTTATGTATATACTTAACTGTTTAATAAAATAATATGAAGTGAATTGTAGTCTGATGGTTTATCTTATTATAATTTCTAAACTTTAAAATTTTAAATGTAATGGAACATTAATTCAATATATCAATGACCCAGTTCCACAAACCGACAAATCAAAGTGCTATTATTCTATTATATGATGTGTCAAAGTGGGTATGGTTTACCAGAGCTTCAAATAAATATGTGGTCTGGGCCAGTAGTCAAAACACAGTTTAGCATTACGTTTTCGTTTCGTTTTCACTAATTGTGTATTTTAGCTATGAAAATTTACACTTTCCCGCAACGTCGTTTTATTTATTAGAATTTTATGTCTGTGGAATCAAAGTACATAATATGGCTCGCTACATCTGATTATGATTTTTTTGTGTTGATGGTCTATAGAACTGAGTGGTCAGTATTATCATTAGATATTCCTAGTGGGTTGAAAGGACTTTGCATTGTATAATATGTGAAATAAATAAATGCTTATTATAATACATACCAAAAACATTATTTATTTGTAACGAATAAAAATATTCGATAATAAAAATAGTGTGAGAAAAACAGTTATTGCTATATTACATGATTCTTTTCTAGCATTTTACAATTTGTTATAGTTTTCTGGAGTTTATAAAAGACAACTGGGACCGTAGACAAACCGTACTTAGCGATCGACTACTGGCGAACTTTTCGACAATCTACCTACCTATATGTACCGTATAATTATGCGTTATTGTTGCGGTTATAGTTGAAAATTTGTTTGTAGCCGATCACCAAGTGACGGTTTGTCTAGGGGGTCAGCTTGGAATATGGGTATTATAGTTGACTAATATCAAATTTGATTTATTCTCATTCTATAAAACCAATTAGCTTTCTTGATTCACTTTATTATTGTGTTATTAAACTAATGACTTTTATCAGCAATAATGTACGTAAGTTTGTATATAATGTATATTATTGTTTATTAAAATAAAATTAATGTTACATATAATTAGAGTCATTTTGCTCCATGATACAATGAAAAGATTGACATGTGCCAAACAGTTTGATTATAATCAAGCAATCACAATACATACACACAAATTTAAAGAAAAATCATGGTGATTGCGAAAAATAAATTACCACCTAAATACATAATCATAATATTGCCTTCATAAAGTATGATTAAGTAGGTTACTGAAATATGTACATCAAATTTTACGAGTTTAAATGCCTTCTAACTGCCGGATTGTCGAGAAATTGAATAACGTTTCTCAAAAGAGTGCAGAACCCCATATCTTTAAAAAAAGCTTTTGTGAAAATTTGATGCTAAAAACCTATTCACATTAGATGTATGTAGATGTCAGGAGCATTTCACACAGTGGATATACTCAATTTCTGACATGATGTGTCCGTAATGGCTACAGTTACAACAGAAAATGTGAACTTTTGATCAAACATTATTGTGAAACGTAGTCATGGATGTACCTATGCATCATATCTCAGTATGTGAAAAGTGTCTTAAAACCTAAGTACACATGATGCTTTAGAAAGCAAATGAATATCTATATTTCTAGAATTGCCAATGTGCCAAATCTTGTATGAACTCTGTTGCTGTTGTGTTCCACAAATAGGAAAGCAAAAATATTTCAAATTCTGTCTACATCATAATAATTTTCACTTTAACTTGTTCAAAATTGTTGCTTGATTGATACTGTTGTACATATTATGAGATAGAGTAAATCTGCAAAAAGGGTTGCATTTAAAACAAAATATCTACAAATAAACTTAGTATTTCAAAACTACTGAATCTTTCATATTAGGGAGGATTTATCAAATAAATGAATTACAGTGAAATCTCTATCTATCGTTCCTCGAATAATTGTTTTCCCGTATTTATCGTTATTTTTTACAGTACCAAATCAGTTTCATACAAAATACGTAAAAATATATCGCATCCATCGTTTCTCTATATGATTTTATCGCATTGACCGTTTAAATTACACAAAAAAAATCGTAAATATGTATAAAAACATTGGAGAGCGAGCGAGAAAGAAAGAACGATTTGTTAATTCTGTCGGCTGTCTTTTATGCTGGTACGTCAGTAGGTACAATAAAAAAGCAAATATGACGATGAAAGATTACATACAGTATTAAGTATAATTTTGGTCTCCATGGAGCTTTCTTTTTTATCTTGTTACTATATTTTTTACTTCAACAAATTGGTTTATAACGTTTGAAACATGTATCATTTTTATAAAACCTATAAACCTACTCGTATGTACATATTAAACATTAAAATACATATAAATGTGATTTCTTCTATACTCCCGCATTCATTGTTTTCCCGCATCCATAGCTTATTTCAATAGGTCCCTTCAAAAACGATAGATAGAGGTTTCACTGTATTCAGATTGGACATTTGCATTATGTAAAGTAAATCATACAATTAGTTTAACCAATGTGATCATTTGCACAACTAATACTTGCCTAGATTTTTAGACTTCTTAATTAATTTTTAATAGATTTAAATAATTTATTAGGGAGAATCAAGCAATAGTCATTTTATTAAATAATAGTATATCTCGTAGATGTTTATGTACATTTCTTAATTCTAAGGGTCCAAAAATATTCTTATTAAGTAGGTTCTAATATAAAATAGTGGGTTGGCCAAGTTTGAACAATGATAGAAAAATGGCGGACATCTGCTAGGTTCAATGTAAAAAGTTTTAAAAATTGAACTGATTTTTATAAAATCGTTCTACAATTGCCTGCATTACAGTAAAATTAAAAATTATTCATCCAATGGCCGTACCCATGTCGATTCCACAAGCAGTCATTGAATTGTAGGTATTTTAAAACATTCTTTATTTCATATTTTTTGCACAATTCATCATAGATAAATAATATGTATGAACATGTAAAAAAAACTAATTAAAAGCCCGTGCTGAGTAATTAACTAGTGAGTCTTCAAAAGAGAATTCTAAAGATTTAATTATTATCAGATTGTTTTCATGTTGCGAATGCTTACATGATAAAATATTTATTTATCGCAATGTTCTCATATTGATTTCCCAGTTCTAAAAACCAATAACTTGAAATTTCAGTATTCTGAGATAAAGTGCAACTTAAATTTTGAGCCACTATTACTGTCAACAAAACCAAAAATATGTGATTCTAATATAAAAAAAAATTTAAATTTCAAATTTTGTTTGTGAACTGTGGAAAGAATATTACACTTATTAGTAAGTTGACACATTACAATAATGAATCAATATACTTACTAATTTTTTTTAATTCTAAGTTGTTGGTCTACAGAATTGGTTGATCGAAATAAAATATTGTGGATAGTACATTAATATTAAATTTATAAAGTGGTTGTATTCATTAATATATTGATTTGTTATAACAATGTACATAATGTTGTGAAATATGACCAAATTTAAATACCTAAACATATTCTCAACATTACTATTTTCTGTATTCAAATTGTTAGGCATAATTATATGTAAAAACAATTTCATAATAGGTATAATAAATTGATACAAATAAATATTTTTAAAAAAACTAAACATTATTAATCTTAAATAGTGAGTAACTATTGTACCAAATGCTTGATCTCGTGATAAGACAAGCTGAAATATATAATTTTTAATTATCTAATATTATTATTTTCATTGAAAAATCCCTGAATATTTAATTTGTAAGAATTATTGTAACTATGAATTTTTCTTTCATTTAATTACATTTTCTTGTAAATTTCAATCAGAGGTTTTGTCAAAAGCATAAATTCTAAAAGGTTTGTAAAAATAAATTTTATCATAATAATATTTCCATTTTAATAATAAATATGTAGCTGCATGCAACTTAATCATAGATATTTTGTTAATTAGCATTATTTTCAATCCTTTCATAATAATGTATGCAGGGTTTAAGTTATTTTGAATTCAAAAAACTATGTGTTTTCTTCGCAAAACCTAGTGTTGTGGAATTCTCAAGAAATTATTTTTCGAGAAATTTCTCAGTAAATTTCTCGAAGTGTATTTTGAGGCAGATATATTTTTTATTGATCATTGTAAAAATGATCAATAAAAAATACCACTAGGAAAAATTATGGAGAGAAATTTCTCTTCCATCAGAGGAGAAATTCTCGGAGAAATTTCTTTGGAGAATTTTCTCTACTCACATCACTAGCAAAACCAAATTATTAACGTTTTTTATCGAGTAGTGGAAATATAAGTACCAATTTGTTATATAGAAGAAAATTATCAAATGTTCATAGTATTATGCTTGTTAACTAAAAAATTAACATGCCTTTAATGCTCACATATTTTAAATTTTATTATAAAAAAAAAAGTTAAAATCATTTTCATTGCACAAAAGTATCCAACATTTATATTATTATTATTATGTAGATAAATTAATCCTCCATTTACTAAACAATTTAGATTGTATTTAATAAATAAATTATTACTATTATAGTAAATTTATTCTCAAAAGCATTTCTGTGATGATTCGAGTAATTTTATCTTCTTTCCTGACAATGTGTCGTCAATGCAATTTCACCAAAATTGTGATATAATATAAAACATCTTAAATATGATTTACGAAGAAGATATTAATTAAATTATATTACATTATATAATTATATTTTCTGTTAATTGAAAATGAATATTGTTGATGAGAATGTGTAGTTCAAATTAAGTAGCATTCACATTGCATCACTTTGGATGATCAGGGTCAAACCTGTTCATCGAAAGTGACGAAGCACACGTTTGTTCACATTTGTTCATCCTATGCTTTCACTGCCATGTCAACACTCTCACTCATGTTGTATGTAGTTTGACGTATTTTCGTATAAAAATAATTAAACAAATTCAAAAATGAAATAACACTTAAAATAAATTAATATAGCTCTCGATTGCATAATAATTTTGTACATGATTCTGACATTCAATACAAATTCATAGAGAATTAAACAAATAATAAGATAAAACTTGTTTATGGTCGTTTCAGTGAAAGGACCTTTCATCAAAATTATGACGAGTGGTAATCTCTTTCCTCTGTCATTGCTAGTGATCACTATTGATGAAACGCCTGTTCACACCTTTTTATCTTGGAGGATCATCCGGAGTGATCACTGAACAAATGTGAACGCCCCTTTAGTTGAATGCTTTATGGACAATCAGGTTTAGAACAAAATCTGCATCAAATATGTAAACCTTGTATAAAAGGATAGATTTATTCATTTTATATATCATCTTTCTTTTATGTGTATTTTAGTACATTACGTTTTTCTTAGTAAAACTAACAACCAACTATATTCATTGAATGGCAGTCAGCTAGTATGTGTGTCCCATGATGCCGAATGAGGAAAAAGATAAATCATACTAAAATAAATAAATAACAATGTATTAACTTAAATCTTTGTCCTTTAGAAAGTTAACTCCAGTTATACAAACGTCCAACTGCTTCACAATCATTTTTATTTTTATGATAACATTGTATAATCTCTATTTTCATAAATGAAAATAATACCTTAAAGCTGTTATGAGATTTTCTTGAATATTATTGAAAAAAGGTCCAAATTATCAAATTTAAATTCTAAGAGTGATTTGCTGACCAAATATTAATTTTCAGTGGTTATTGGGGTCAAAGTGTGAAATATGTAAAAAAAAAAGTATTGCTATTTTGATGTTTCTTTTTAAAAGTGATTTTAATTGTGATCTTCAGGAACTCAATAAGTAATTTCCCATTCTAATATTACTTAAATCTGCATGGTCTCCGCTTTTTACAACAGTTGTTATGTACATAGTATAAGTTACATTATATTGTATAACTATTCAATAGCTATGTATTCTTTAGATTACCCACAGGACCATGTGGTTAATCTAAGGACCCTCTCATTTTAGGTACTCGATAAACAAGTTTGACACAACAAATTTCAAAAAACATACTAATGCATAACATTTTTTCATTTTTTATATTTTGAATCCAAGACCATGCAGATTAAAATTTTCTTGTGCTCATATACAAGGGATTGTGTATTATCAAACTATAATAAATTAAAGAATATTATATTATATCCACAATTATATTGTTAAATAAATGCTATTATGTATCTTATTATATTTTTGTAAATTTTTCTCATAATTTAAATGTAACACATTTTATTATAATAAATTATCTTCAACATTTTTAATATTTGTATTTCATGTACTTTCAACAATGGGCCCGTTGCATATTTTATTTTAATTTTATAATTCAAAAATTAATCTATTATAATTGTGAATATACATATTTGTTTATTCATTCTTTATTGTTGATTGATTACAAACATATATTCAAATTAAGTTTCAATCAATATACAGAGGGTGAGTTTATCGCCTATGTTTTAATTTTCAAGAAATTGAAAATATAATATTCTCGCTAAAACAGTATTCTAAAGGCAAATCAGTCTTGTGAAGTTACATCTTCCTACTCTTTACAGCGTTGTTGCCATAGATCACAATCGCCATGAGTCATCACAAAACCCGTAATCAATCACATCGCGTTTCGATTGCTGTCAAATTTAGGTGTTATTTTTAAAAATTATATGAATGCATTATTTTAAACGCACATTGTGACTAATTTATTATTAATTCTTGATATTTAGTCTAGTTATTTCAATAACTTTCATTACAATACCTCGCCACTGCAATGGGCACTTTCTAATTATTGATTATTCATACAAAAATATAAAAACCATAATATATAAATCAAAATTGTTTATCATTTCATAAATTAATACAGTAATATTCCTTACATATTTTAAGATTTAATGAAATGTTCAAATTTTATTAAATATACATATATATTTAGATATTTGCAAATAGAATTTCAATAAAATAATCTTCAGTATAATTAGCCAAAATCATTATTCATTTCTAAACATTATTCATAAATATTGTAAAAATACACTTAGGAAATATAAAATAATCAAACAATTTTTTTCACAAATGGTTTTATAAGATTACAGTATTCAGAATTATAATTATTTATCACATTATATTATCATTTCCAAAATATTTAATTATGGTAAAAACAATTTTATATCCTATTAGCAAAATTGTTCTTAAAACTATGGTATGTATTAGGTTTTGTTATAAATACCATTTTCAAAGTTGTGATCATTAATAAAAATAATATTTATTAAGTAAAAACTTAGATTTATGATAAATATTTATCCCAAAGCTTTCCACTAATAATAAATTTAAATTAAACATGTTACATTAAAATATAACATAATATTTTATGGCACACTCCATTATACTTTGTAAAATATTCCTATTTATTTTGGAAAATATGCTTAGCACCATTGAAATACTATATTTTCAGCAGCTGTATTAATATATTTTACTGTCTGCAATTGTATAATCTTGTAAATAAGTTGTAATATTTTACTAACTATTAAATATCTAATTAGAAACATCTGCTATAAGAACAATTACTCCAAGATTGCTAAAATTTATTGACATCAAATCAATCGTGGAGATTCATTTCCATTCTAGAAGTTAACATCACTAAAATACATACATTTTGTCATAAACAAATTAATATTGATGCATAGAGAGTTCACATTTATTAATAGACATAGGTGAATTAATTGCATTTATTCCCGTCACAAATTACAAGTTTTGTTTTTTAATTATTTTTAAACATTTTGATTATAACATTGAAATTATTTATTCCCTTTAAAAACACCGTAACATCTATTAAAGAAGTATCACACCATCATAATTACCTAGTTAATACATACATACATAATATCAAGTTACAAGAAAATAAAGTTTTATGAAAATCTGAATACAAACATTTTTTTATTATAATTCCTGGTTTTTCCACAGCTATCAAAAATTGACAAAAGAAGACTTTCAGGATGGGTATTTAGCCTGATGTACTGAAATTGCATGAAAGATTATAATTATGAAGTATTTACAGAAAAATTAATATCGACTAGCAACATTTGAGAGTTATCAGGGCAACACCAATATTTTAATTATATTTATTATTATTATTATTTGGATGATTTGTAAAGCGCCGTTTTGTGAAAAAAAATCCACCTCAAGGGCGCTCTTTGCTAACTAAGGTTGTGCTTGGATTATTCCGTGAGATTTCTTGAATAGATAAGTCTTCAGTTGGTTCTTGAAACGAGATATGTCCTGCGTTTCTCTGATACTTACATTATTCAACAAGGTATTATATTCCCTTAATATCTTTGTGTTCTATAAGCAACTTGAGCCAACCCTAACAAAAATGATATCCGGAGGTAGTGTCCGTTAAGCCATTGGTAATATATTCTTATTGACTTGAGCAACACCATCTCTACATAGATACTAGATGCCGAATGAGGAAAAAGATAAATCATACTGAAATAAATAAATAACAATGTATAAACTAAATCTTTGTCCTTTAGAAATTCAACTCCTGTAATACAAAAGTCCAACTGCTTCACCAACTTCAGTGATGAGGTTTGTTACCCATCCTGAATGTCTTTTTTTATTTATTTAAAAGAAATAAGCAACATACAAATAACATTTTACACAATATAATATAATAAAGATTCAACATAATTTTTATACTTTATCAGCCCATCTTTGATTTCATGGTCCTTTTTAACTGCCAGTACAGTACAAAACACAGAAAGAAAAAATAGTAAAACAAATATATCATTCCTGTCTAATGTGGCTCCTGAAAAGGCTCCTGGACACACAGAATACGTCCACGGACCTCACTATCTCCAAATTATTGTATGTAGTAAGGCATCGTAATGGCGAGTTCTAAGCAGCATTAGTAATTTATTATATTTTTTCTTGTTTTATTTTGTTGAAACTGAGAGGATTGCTTGAATGTTTATTACATGCAGCGGATCTGATGGTTACCCCACTTGTGATATAGTGTAGTGTTCATTTTTTATTTTGCATAAAACATAAATTTTTCTCGTCTAGCAACTTATATGGGTTGACTAGAAAATATCGTGTTTCTGCGATAAACTCGCCCATTGTACAAATTTGTGCAGTAAGTATATCTATATGCAGTAATAATCTTGTCATGTTTTTTTTCTACTGTTTAATTTTTTGTGCTATAATTTTTTTTATTATTATTATATTTCGTCATTTATAACTATCAATAGATGTAAAACTATTTAACAAGTTATGGTAATTAGTGATCACATTATTCAGTTAAAGTGTATATATGAAGGTGGTTAATGTTCTATGAATAAATTGAGTATTTCTCTTGTATTTATGTATGTGCGTTGGATGACTTAATCGACGCTGTTCAATGAAGCATCTATCTCAAAGGCGCAGGTAGCGTTTTTGTAAAGAGTTAAAGACTGTTGTGGGGTAATAAAGGGCTTTTGATCAAATGTACAATTTTCCAAAATATTCCTTTACAAAACCGGATCCTGGGAGATCATAAAATATTAATTCAAATTCCTATACCGCCAACAGAGGACCTAAAGTATTTTTTTTGAGACCTTTACAAAAAGGTCCTCACTTTCAGATAGGAAATTTTTCTAAAATCTTCCGAGTTTTTTCTAAAATCTATTTTTACTACGTCTTTTTAAAAATCCGAGCTGGCAACACTGGTTCTATGCAATAAACTAACTGTCAAACATCTGTCAATTCTTGTCAACAAAGTTAATTTTTTGTGGATGTCGAGTGGAACGAGTCTGTTTCTCATTTTTCTTCAATGGTTTGCTAACCACTGAGGTAGCATTTTTGTTGTGTTTGCTCGGTCAGCAGTAAATTTATACACGTCGTAGAATGATAAAAGTGTAATTGTGCGGTGTTTTACAACTATTTTAACATTATGTTCATCTCGCGATATATTTATTCCCAATTTAAAAACAACTCCTACTTCATCTTCGGATTGTGCCTGGGATTTGTAATTGCAATTAACTTTCCGGATATAAACAATCATCCGTCGTGCGAAGAACGATTATCCAATGCAGAATTAGTAGCTTCTCCCGATATAGAATCTGATGATTATGAACCAAAGTTAAACTTGCAAAGCAAACCGAGTATACCGCTGAAAGGCATTAAACCTATTCAAAGGCCGAGGTATTACAGCACAGAATTAGGGATAAGAGAGAAAATATTTATTGGAGTATTAACAACAGAGCATAACATTAATTTTCAAGCTTCTGCTATCAATAAAACATTGGCACACTTAGCTAATAAAATTAAGTTTTTTATTACTGCAAATGTCGTGAAGAATAATTTGAGTTTAGCAAATGTGGTGGGATTCACTGATACCCGGGAGATTCTGAAGCCATTCCACGTTTTAAAGTATATATCAGATAACTATCTGGAAGAGTTTGATTATTTCTATTTGATATCAGATGTGGCGTACGTGAATGGTCGTAAGTTGATGGAGATAGTGAATGGAATAAGTGTTAGTGAAGATGTGTACATGGGCACGATAACAGAGAAGGATAGTCACTACTGCAGCTTGGGTGAGCCATTTCTATTATCACTGTTGACACATTCAGAAATAAAAAATCTCTAAAAATTGTATTTTTTTTTTTAAAAAAGATGTATCTGGGTTTGTGTTATAAACCCAAATACAACCTTATACACCTTTCACGGTAAACTAAAAGCTTGTGTCGTGAAAGGGGAGTTTGCTGGCACCTGGGATCGAACCGTGAACCTCATGTGCATGACTACCTCCAGGCTACCGACGAACTCGTATTGAAAGCTTTTGAATTTTTATATAAATATTTCAATAACAACGCATTATAGACCATTTATCAATCAAGTGTAAATTATTCTAGTTGAACTGTATTCAACATATTTTTATTATAAGACTACCAGTATATTTTTTTAGATTTTTTAAAATGAGATGATAGAGTGTTTTGCTGAAACAAAGCATATAACTCTTAAGATCGGCAAAAGTTTGAGGTGTAGAAGCCAATCCATGTGCACACAGAATAATAGAATTTTTTCAATTTAAATGGCCAATTAAAACTAATTTTTGTATGGAATTATTAGGGTTATTATGATCTTAATATATTTGAAGACTGATTATTACAAAGGTGCTAAGTATCAAAAATTTTAAAAATTATATTTTTACTCCCAAGTGGTGTTAAACATAGGCCAATAAGCGTACAAAGTTGCAATGTGATTGAACAACATAGTGTATTTCAAACTTCGTCCAATAGATATAACTTTTGCTACATTGCTCTGCTGTTCCCCTTACTTCTTTTTACTTTTTCTTGGTTTTATGCTCCAGACACTTAGCACCTTTGTAATAATCAACCTACAATTATTCTAACTTTAATTTGTAAAAATAATATTTTTAACCCTCTCAGGGTTATTAAATTAATAAGTAAGGGATCAACCACAGATTGGAGCAAGAATATCACTCATCTTTTAGTATAATCAACAACTGAATGCCTTCCCAAATCTTACAATATTTGTTTATTAAGAAGATGGCAGATAATTTACTTCTCGGAAGAACTTGCGACCGGTGTGGCGCGGAGGCTAACGCACTTGCCTTTGAGTCACGAGGTCCCGGGTTCGATTCCCGGCCAGGGCAAAATGAAGAATGACCTTTTTCAGATTGTCCTGGGTCTGGGTGTTACATGTATATGTGTTTAGTGCATTGTATATGTGCATCGCCGTGTTAGTACCCATAATACAAGATCATATCTTAGTTTGGGACTAGCTCGGTCTGTGTGAATTGTCTACACGTGTTATGTGTTTTTTTTTTTAAAACTGTATGAGTAGGTACCTCTGACTTGTATTGAATTGTTCAGAAATGTTTTTTCTATGTAATCGTTTTAGATGCTGGTATGTTACTCAGCAATTCTGTGATGAAGAGGGTAAAGGAAAACTTGGACTGGTGTGTAAGGAACTCCTACTCCAGAGAGTTGTATGAGAATATAGGCAGGTGCATTACACACAGCACATCTCTCAGATGCAGTCAAAGCATACAAGTAAATAGTTTATATACACGCTTGCAGATACAATAGACTTTTAGCTTGTGTATTTGGTTTTTTTTTGTAGGTATATTTAAGAAAACGTTGGCCAAAGTAAATACGAACACACTAAGCTAATGCAATTAATATGATAATCAATGAATCAATTTCCTTGTCAATATAGGGCAGGACCTATCCTCCTGTATTCAAAGCACCATTCCACCAACTAAGTCACCTTATCCTACGACATTCCTAGCACTTTGAAATCTATTCATAGGAAAGGTGTATTGTGAAAAAAGGATATCTAGGCCATCTAAATCCTATATATGGGCATTTTCAAATTTTTTTGCTTCGTTACGTAGTGGAACCTAAAAAAATATGTGTAACAAATTATGCCTGATTTTGTATTTAAAATATATATACAACAGTAACGGACGTGAGAAATCAATTACTTTTAAGTTTTGTGTTTTCTTTTTGTCAGGAAATGCGTTTTCGTGAAGCAATATCTGAAGAAATTTCCATTACATCACACAATTCAACGGGGTTTTAAATAAAAACATTTTAGTGAATAGTTGTCGAAAGTATTTAATATAGTTATAATCACAACATTCTTTAAGAAAATATATAATTTTATTAGGAAAATAACGTAAAATGTCACATTTTCTGTCCAATTGGTCCATTACGTTACGTGTTGTACTATACAGTAATGAGTTTTCTTATATTCTACACTAATTATGGCAAATTGTTGGTGATTTGCACTTTTCAACAACAATTCAGTTCACATACTATATTTTATATATTACAATAATACAGTTGTATCAGTTGTTGGAATAAAATCTAAAAAAAATAGTCGGAGATATAATAGGACAGTAACGTAATAGGAAGTATCTCGTTACGTAATGGAAAAGTAAAGCTAACGTCGCATGGTAATAATATTCATTCATTCATTCATCAGTCGAAAATCCGAGATAATTTTTTTGTTTTTTTTTATATATTTTATTTATGCATATTCACGGCTTTCGCCTTTTACATGTTAATTAAGAGAAAAAAATAATAACAATTAAATCCAAAATAATATTTAACGTTTTGACATAAACTACACTAAAATTGACTAAAATACTGTCATAGAATACCAAAATGAACTAATTTATATATAAGTCAAATTAAGAACAATTTTATACTTTATAGCAGGGGGGGCAAACTTTTCGGATGAAGGGCCAAATTCAGAAATTCATAATTATCGGCGGACCGCAAGTAAAATATAATTTTTATATCTACCTACACCAGGGGTCGGCAACCTTTTGCAACAAATCTTACTTTTCACAATTCTGTTTCATATTAAAATTTTCCCCCCCCCCCTTCCTCCGTCGCTAAATTTTCAAAATGGTATAGGAATTCGGAATATTACAAATTCCTCGGTTTTCTTAAAGAAAATTTTCTCACAGTACCTTTTTCTAAATATGTAACGGGTATTTGTACCGACTATTATTTTTAATTTATTTTCAATCTTTGTTGAAAAAATCGTTGAAGATAAAAACGTGATCATTTTTTAAAATATTATATTACTCTCGGGCCGCAGGAAATACACGGCGGGCCACATGCGGCCCGCGGGCCGCAGTTTGCCCATGCCTGGTTTATAGAATACCACTATGGACTAACTAAAATTGGAACGTTACTATTTTACTTAGTGCACACTAAAAATGAAATAGAATCGGGGGTAGCATTTGTCGTTTTTGTTACACTTGATTGGCCTGACGTACTGAATTATGATTTACTAGCAATCACTTGAACTGTTTTCATAATAATAAATATATTGGACATCATAAAGCCATCATAATAATTATTAACATCTTTTAATAAAGTCGGAAGATTAAAATATTCAATGTAAGCTAGGCTTTACAATTCCATTACGTGACAGTTTTTTTCCACCAATACATAACGTTACGTAATGGACGTGACGTATTAGCATCGATCTCTGTTCATCCACATGTTTACACCTTGTTAGTGAATATAAAGATGGATTCGACTTGAAATTCAAAATGAACAATATTTAATATGTAATTAGAGTCCAAAAGAAACAAATAAAACTCTTAACTTACCTTAGAAATCTGCGTTCGTAATGGAACACCAATTTTAGTGAGCAACTACGTGGACCAGTTCCGTCACAAGAATCTGCACAACCGACGTTTTTACACAATATAACGGCATTCATAGACTAATATAACGTTGCCATTAATTATAATCGACACTCGATTTGACTAAAATAAGTAAAACAGAGGTTTAGAATGGCCGTGACGTAATAGGAATTCCACTTTTTGTGATTTGAAGGACAGGAAAAAAATACATATTTAACATATTTCTGGTTTGCTTTATGATATTTTATGGGACTTTACTGAATTTAGAGACAATCAAGTTTTAAATGAAGTCATAAAACCTGTGAATATAATGGGCAGACAAATATAATTTTGTTGTTAAAGTTGAGAGGTACGCTGAAGACATGTTGAAATATGTCATTCCGTGTTATTGATTTACACATTAACTTGCAAAATTTAAATAGTTACCTGTTATTTTTATGCTTAACTAAGAAAAAAATCATCATTTTATCAATAATTGTGATTTCGGGCAAAACTGAAATAATTGGTCATTTAAGAAACAATTTTGAATTCTCGAGACGCGTACGTTATACTCATAGCAAAAAAATCTGAAAATGCCCATATAATTCTAAGCAATCATATTATTTTTAAGATTGTATTTATCTCAATAATGTTTGTATTATAATTAAATGCCTATGAATATGGACAGCGTTTATTTGACACAACCCTAAAGATTAGTTCCAAGCCTCTCCGAAAAAATGACGGACAATAAGTAAAGATAAATAAGGAGTCCTTCGACTTTCAAAATATCTTGGAATCAAATGAATGACTTCAATCAAGCAATGGATTATGTCTTGAGAAATAATGGCAGTGGAAAATCAATAATTGATCTTCCTTTCGTAAATGTGAAACTCTTCTAATAGGCTATTAATCCCTTAATTTTGTCAATAAAAAAATTAATATTATGTGTGTGCTTTTCAGGATCGCCACTTAACAAGCTATAGACTACCCAATGATTGGGATTTAAGAAGGGATTTGAAGTCTACTATTGATAATAATGATGCTTTCAGTCAGGCTGTCACTGTTTACCCCATAACAAAGTTCTCTGATTTCTATATACTGCAACTTTATTTTGCTAGAGTAAGTACAATGAGCATCGATATTATTTTAATGTTTTCCTCATAGTAGAAAAGATATGAAATATAACACCCATTTTGAATATCTCAACATGTTTACAACAGTCAGTTGGTTCATTGGTTACGGACCAACTGAATATATAATAAACAGATATGATTGGATGAATATCCAAAATTATATATTTAGTAAATCTGAACATAGTACAATTCCAAAATTGACACCATCTATACTTTCATTTATTTGTTTGATAATATTATTTGCTGTATTGTGTAGATGCCTACAAATTTAAACTGTTTATAAATAGTGGTGTACCTACCTACCTATGTATTAGTTACGTACTTGTGTTTTGTTATAATAATGCTTGCTCCTATTCATCAATAAATGTGTGTATGAGTTTTTTAAATGATGTATAAATCAAACACCAACGTATAAATTGTATGTATTTGTATATATTTTGTAAATGGCAATCTGGCCGTAAATTGAATGATAAATAAATAAATAAATAAATATGCACCAACAGATATATCGGATAGTGTCCATTTATCTTTGTATTTATTTGCTTTTATTCAATAGCTAAGGGACTGAGAATCCTCCTTTCTGAAAATGTTATACTATACTATACCATCACGGCATATCCCACAAGTGGGTAGCCAGCAGACCAGCTGGATATAAAACATGCATGTTACCAATGTTACCAATCATGTAATTATTTGTTTGATTTTAGTATCACTTGGAAACTGTTCAGAATGATATATTGGCCTTGTCTCATGATGTGAGAGTGGCTGGAGGACCATGGCCCCCGGGAGGCAGAGAAGATCCCACCATGCCTGCTCCACCTCCCCCAGACCGCTTTGACCAACCCATTTACACGGCAATAAACTTGAACTCCTCGTTTATGTCTAATTTTTATCACAACACTCTCCCACACACAGAAGTTGAGGAGCGAGATGTTAAGGTAGGAGTATATTATGTAATGTTTATTTTTTTCTTCCAATTTTCCTTTTATGGGACAAGAAGTTTATCTTTCTGATTCACAGGTAATTTAATATCTTCTTTGTATAAAAATAATATATTATCATTATAATTGAAACCGTGTACTCTTCATGCCAGTCATTTACACAATCTGAACATGAAAATACAGCACCTTCTCTCCTTCAATCAAAGATTTTAGTTAGCTGCTATAATAATTAAACTTTATTGACCACACAAGTTGAAAGTACGGTAAACAAAATAATGATCAAGCAGTAAGAGATACAGTAAAAATAAAATTATAATACAAGAAGTGCGATCAAAAGACAGACTTTTATTAAACAATGTCTTCCAATCAACCCTAAATCCTCAATCTCCAAATATTTTCAATTCAAGTGGTTGAGAATGAAAAAGAAATATTGTTTCAGCTGTGTACAACAGCTGTTGTAGTTTAAAGGGGTTGAAAATTAATGTTGCAAAGACAAAGTGCTGTTGTTTGTAAAAGAAAACGAAAGAACAATTTGTGATATAAAGGTTGAGAATGAATAACCCAAAAGAAAAAATTATAAAAAAATGCAAAAATAACTCACAATCATGTTGAAATAAACTCACAAACGAAAAGGTTAATAAATAAAAACTAATACTTAAAGATATCTATGAGACATATACTCTGTAAATAAACTTATATGCTTATTTTTTTTCAGTATGTAGTCGATGCTGCAACACAAAAAGTGAGAAATGAAAATCCAAATTTACAATTCCACTCTCTCGTCAATGGATACAGAAGATTTGATCAATCTCGTGGCATGAATTATATACTCGATATAAATTTTATTGACACCGTATATGGTGGAAACAATGTCGATAAGAAACTAGTTCTGAAACGACTGGAAATATTCAAACCTTTGGGTAAAGCTACAATGCTGCCTGTTCCATATGTGACAGAAAATACCAGAGTTGCAATGGTGATGCCTATTTGGGAATATCAAGTGTCCACCGCTATGGATTTCCTGAAGCATTATGAAGTGGTCTGTATGCAGAGGAAGGATAAAATGTTTCTATTACTTGTAAGTTTATATTTTCGTTACATTCATAGAGAAAAAAATATGAATAGGTAAAATTTCTGAAAGTTTCATAAATCTTAGGTAAATTGTTTAGTGAACCTTGTGTAACAATCTCATGTGCAAGGCTAACAGGAAAGTAGAGGACAGGTCACAGTGGTGCTGCCTAATGCTCAACTATGTTCATGGTGGTCACAATCTTCAGCACTGAGGCACTGATTTAGAAGAAGAAGAGAGCATGCTCATATATCATCCGATATAATTCAATGTTTTTGTGTTTTATATCTAAATGTATTATTGTATGTAAAAAAAAGGAATATGTGCATTTTTTTAAAGGTTTTAATGTATTCGGCTGACGCACCCAGCAAAGGACCAGAAGATCCATTCAATGAAATCAAAATAACCAGCCTGGATCTATCTCAAAAATATAGAGCAGATAATTCTAAGATAAGTTGGCTCTCCATCAGACTACCTCCATCTTCATTCTTTGGTAACACCAATCCTCCAAAGGGCTCAGCTACAAATGGTGGATTAATTTCAATAGCCATTGCAGATCTTGCTTTAAAGAAGTTGTCTCCAGATAGCTTGGTTCTTTTTGGTAGACCTCATATGGAAATCAAGCCAGATTTTTCCAATAGGGTGAGTTTATGTTGATCAATATGAAAATAATGTTATGATAACTTCTAAACATCATTAGGTACATATATATCCCAAAAGTTTAGTAGCTAGTGGAAAGTAGCTGAATTTCACATCAGTCAATTTCCAATACAATAAAACATTGACAAAATAATTAGGTACCCAAGCAAACAGAAACAAATAAAAACCAAAGAAAATACTGTAAAATTATGAATATTATAAAACTTTTTCTCTACAAAAGTATTAGCTTAATAACAAATTTTCTAAAGGTCCAATATTTCTAATGCATTTCAGATTCGCATGAACACCATATCAGGTTACCAAGTATTCAGTGCTATAGGATTTCAATTCTACCACCCCTCCTTGTCCTCTGGACCCACACTCAGCAAGGGTGCAGGGAGATTTGCCCCTTGGGATTACTCTGTAACGTCTTTCTACATTAGAGATTATGTTGCTGGTACGTATTATTACTTCTACAAATCTGTTTTTCGAGTATTTAATTTAAGTAAAAGTCAGTTATTATAGAGTTCTATTATCTCTCTTTATTTTAAGATAATATAACTAACATTTTGATTTGATTTCATAAAATTTGAATATGATTCTTACTAACTGAAACATAAAATGTTTAAATAATGACACCCTCAACTTACATGTCTAATTTTGGTATAAAGTAGAGATGGACTGACTAGGCTCATTGAACTACAAGAAATAAAAATAATAAATTACCAGTACTTACTACAAGTTTTTTTTTTAAATCAAATCAGTCTTACAAAAACAATACAGCAATTGAAAAAATCTTGCAAATGTAGCTAAACTTAATTGAAACCAATGATTGACTTGCAAACTAATCAATCATTTGAGCACCAACTAGTTGGTCTATCCCTAGGATAAACTATCAATAAATTGAAGTAAATCATATATGCTTTCTTTTGCAGTACGTAAGACAGTTGTCAATAAATATCCCATAGTGCGATATGACAAAGATATTGAAGTATTACTAGCGAACACAAATGATGACTTGGTGACGTTATTCGAACTTTTTGTCAAATATGGGGAAGACCTTCACGCGTTTAGAGGAGTGGAACCTGGATTATCATTCAAATTTGATGAGACTATCTTCTGCCCTCCAGACTCTCAGTACAAAAACATATCAATGACAAATCTCTCAACTGAAAACAGTGTACCATTTGGTAAAATTGTGTTGACTGAAAAATGCTTAAAGACCTTAAGTAAAGATGATTTTATTTCCATGACTATAGGCAGTAGAAGTCAATTAGCTAAGCTTATATTTGAAACAGGTTTGTGAATGTGCTTTTAGTATACAGTATTAATTGTACAAGTCATTATTAGATTTGTAACACTAAAAAAAATACCTCCAAACTTTGATTGTTATCAACTCTGGAGTAACCATACAAAGTTTGTGGATATTTTATATAAAGTTTAAATATTTGAATTGTGTTATGAAAGTACATGAATTTTTCATAATTGATTAAATTCTCAGTACAGATTTGAGTAACGATGCAAACATTTCAAACTCCACAACAATAAAGCTCTTTAAAATTCCATCTATGGAACCCCCACTGAGTATGTGCAAGGATAGTGTGAAGTAATTACTATTGTTTGCATGTGTTATTCTTATCTATTGTTATATTGAAATGATTTGGACAACATTTTTTTATCCCAGGTGGAGTTATCTGTTGTAGCAAATATCTGTTATGACTCCAATTATGTGAATGGGTAGTCTATATAGTCTTAAGAAATATGTCTACTATGTTATCTTCACAGCAGTATCAGACCATGAAATATTTTTTATTATTATATTCTTATACCATGAGAACATTTCCCACAAATGGGATTACCACTGAACTAATTGCATAATATACTGGTTGGCCTCTTCATGCCACAAAAAATAAAAACATTCAATATTGGTGGCATGTCTCATCATTGAAATTTGTGAAATATATCGATACCTTAATTCGCAGATTGGGTAACTCCAAAATAGCTACTTTACAGGGCGGACAAAAAACTAAATATTTTTGTTATGCATATTATTATTATTATTTTCTTTATTCTAAAATATCTACATGATGTAGATACATGTTCGTAACACAATAACCATGACATAATTATGTTTATAATGGTTTTGTAGCCTTTTTTTGGAGTTACCTAATTTTCTGTGATAGATTTTCTAAAATAAATGCTATAATTGATGGAGTTACCCAATTTGCCTATAAGTATTGTATACTGTTTGGTCTCATAATAATGTTATTTTTAAAGTGTTTTATATGAAAATCAAATTAAATTGAAGTATAGGATATAGGATAAATACTTCAACATCATCATCATCATCATCAACGCTCCTCTCGGGCGGACAGGGCAGAAACCAGCCTCCTCCATTCAGAGCGACTCTGTGCCAATTGCGTCACCTCTTTCTACGATATTTCCTGCGCTCTGCTGTTGTCGTTATAAGAACGGTGTATTGTGAAAGAGGGAAATCACGGGCTGACGAATCCTTGCGGACGGAAGACCGGTGCTCTTTTTGCCAAATAGCCTTTTCAGGATATTACCCAGCCTGGAACATCGTCTATCCTGTATCACGGAGTTGAACATAGTTGAACAAAAAAGTTGCACCTTTAGAGATATGCTCGTTGATAGCTAGACAGAAATAATGAAGAGTGACAAAATGTGAAAATAATAATTCGTGTGGAGCATTATTTTAGATATCGTGGTAGTCCATTTTCGTGAAGATATTTTCAGTCTCGTTTAGATTATTTAAGCAGACAATATTTTTTGGGCCAAGGCTTTTCTTCCTTTGAGGCAATTTATTTATTTATTCATTCATTTTTTACTGTACATTGATCACAATATATACAATTTTATAAAAAAAATGCATTCAAATTAGGTGTGATCAATATACAGAGGTAGGTTGCCCAATAAGAGACTCTTACGACTTGTATTATGAGATAGCTGAAGTCCAGTATCCGATCAAAGTGTCTTGCCTCTTGCACACTGATGCCCTCTCTGTATATCTCAAGATTTTAAAATCCGCCAAAAGAAATTTTATTATTTTATAAGTAAATGCCTTTATATTACGTGTTATATTCTAAAAATATTGTTCTTGGCACAAATCGTCCCACAAGGGACGGGTTGCCGTAATCTTATAAATAATAATAATAATATACAGAGGGCGAGTTTATCACATCTCTTTTTGATTTTGTAAATTTGAATTTTAAATTTTTATTACTCCATGATTCATCCTTTTTCCAAGAGAAGTCTCAGAGTTTTCATCAGAATCTGAATGTTCTGAATATGGGACTAACGAGATGTTGACTCTTGTGCTGCCCTTCTCTGTTGCAATATTATGATCAATAGCATTAGCCTGTGCATCTAACAATATCCCTTGTGTCGCATTATTATCATCAGTAGGTATTTATATTTTGGATTTTTGCAAGATTACCACTATCAAGTAATATGATGGGCCAATTCCATTATAAAAATTCGAATTGTCTTTGATAAATTTGTAGAAAATCATGATTTCTGGGATTTGTTTCACTCATACGATTTTCTTCACTCCTTCAATTTTCAGTTACTAATTTAACCATAGTCTTTAGTCTGCTATTCATCTATAAAATGATGAGTAAACATTTCACTTTTGCCTGACGATGAGAGCGGAAGCTCTTGAAAGCCGGCTCGCAAAATAAATAATGTCAATAGTGGAATAACTATACATCGTGTTTCATTTTAAAAATTATTAATATGAACTTCCACCAAGAACCGTCGGTCGAGAAATTAAACTTATGATAAGTAGGTAATGTATGTAGATACACGTTCAGTTCTTCGGATTTTGAGCTTATTTAAAAATAATCATGATTCAACAAATCCTAATATATCAAAAAATAAAGTCGTTTATTTAAGTATTAAAACCTAGATTTTTTATTTGACTATAAAATAATAACATAATATGTGTTAACAACTTCGCTGCCTCCCAAGCATAGTAGAATCTTGAGGAAATCCGCTCCCGGTTTTTCGTATTATTCTATATAAAAAACATTCTTTTTTGAAAATTATTTGTCATTTTTACTTTTTTTGTTTCTTATGATTGGAAAAATAAAAATAAAAAAAAACCGCATATGTGCGGAGCTGGCACTGACAATGAAAATTTCTACCTCAGTGCCGATCACGCACATGTGCGGAAATCATGTTGTTTACAAAAAGTTACTTTATTTACGAAAATATAAACCTAAATAAAATAATTCTATGAAAAATTCACTGTGCCTATACCTAAACATTATTTCTCCGAATATTCTAATTGAAAACAATCTTCTAGTCTTCCAATAATCTTGTATACGACTAAGATACTCGTACGACTAAGCTGTATAGTCCCCATATGAATAAGTAATCAAAAAAAAAACTGGAATGGTTAGATCCTTCCATTTAGTGATTCTGGATTGTTCTGTAACTCCAGGTATTTGAAATAATATCAACACTTGGGTATTTGTGCCATCACTAAAACTTTTCATAAAAAAAATAATCACAAAATCAATCGGAGTTGTTCCTGGATTGCCGAAAAATTCATTCTGCTTAGTAAATAGTATGTTATTAACCATATAAGAACTCGTGGTCCATGACGTAGTTGAACCTTCGAGAGAAGATTCCACGGTTTCAGGACGATCAGTAGACGGAGGAACATTTATTGCCACTTGATTGAAGGTTAGTTGTTCATGACCTTCGTATTCGTCATCATCATCTGAAGACATCTCATTGTCGATATTATAATCTTTATCAGTGTCATCTGAACATAGTTCTGCTTCAATATCACTGTCAGTTAATTGATAAATCATTGATAATTTCACTCTTTTAGGTCTTGACAAATTTTCTTCATCATCCATATTCGCAAGCGATTTCAGGCGGTATGAAATTCGCAAAGTAAAATCCAAACACCATAATAATATTTTAAATGTGTCGTGAGCAGTGCCACACTACAAAAAACATATCATTACGAATGCCGACTTTATACTGAATCATTGAAAGACCATGATTCGATCACGCACAAGTGCGGTGTCGGCTATAGGATTGAAAATCGTACTCCGCACATGTGCGGAGAAGGCAGCGAAGTTGTTAAAAAACAATACAATATTAGTAAATCAGCTTCAAAATTTGTGCGCAAACATATCCAGTAATAATTAAATTCCACGTAGTAACTCTTGCAAAAGTTGCATTATTTAAAATGTGAGTAGGTACCTTACATATTAACTACATCACATAAGGAGCAAATGATAAAAAAAACTTTAAAAAATTTAAGAAAATAAAGCTGATACTTATGGTTACAGTTATCTAACATTTTTTTACAGGATAAGATATCCAAAACCACTTTTTTGTAAAATATTCCTAATACACAACCTATCTCTCGCAAGTCTCCATACAGAATGGTGGAGTTACCCAATTTGCAGCGTTGTAAATACTAACATTGGAGTTACCCAATTTTCTTGAGGTGTTTTTTAGGGCATTTGTAATAACGTTGGATTCTTCAAATTTACCTAGCATGTGTGTTGGAATACAGTCAACATTATGGCATCATTAAGTCATTTTGTCAAAAAATGGAGTTACCCAATCTGCGAATTAAGGTATCGATATGAGTTGTTTTACAAATCTTGCCATTTACAGAATACTCGAAAACTCATAGAAAAATTGCAACGGATTGTATTTGTTACTACCCATAATTTGTCTCAAACAAGCTGACTTGGCTTAAACACTGACAGCAATTTTTCCTAGCTTTAGCTTTTTGTAGAACTTCTATGTTAGTACCCATGTAAACCTATGGTATAAGCAACATTCTGTTATGTAGCCACATTTCAAAAGCCTCCCAATCAGTTTATTGAGAAAATTTTGAGGGTCAATGTTCCAAGGAATATTTATTTATACTTCAGTGTCTGATATTACTTTGCAATAATAATTTAGTTTTAAGCTTCCAAAGAGGTATCTACTTTGTCATAGAAAATAAGAATTATTATTAGTAAGTATAGATAAAATTGTTCTATTATTTTTTAACTTTTTATATTGTATTTGAATTGGTGCTACTTCAATTTTTGGGATGTGAATTATATCAAGTAAAAAGTGACAATAATTATTCTACAAAATGGTGCGATAGATTAATAATGATGTGATATTCAACATAAAAGAGAACTTGGAAGTGTGAGCTTTTGACATAAAAATGAGTTTAAAAAATAGAGAAAAATTACCAATTCAATCATTTTTATATTCTAAATAGTTTTTTTTTATGTCTAAGCTACAGCTGTTGTGTTTTTAAATCATGAAATAAATGTATCAAAATTTCAAAAATGGTATTTTTTCCAATATAAGACATTTCTACTTGTTGAGCTATGGAACTGAACAGTCGATGATATATTCTTCTTGTTTCTTCCTTCTTCTCTTTCTTCTCCCAGTTACTTGAGGAAGAGATTCTCCTTTTCTATTCAAACCTTCTCTATGACAATCGAGTGATGACATTTCTGACACTCTGATGCAGTTATCGTAGGAACATGGTGTATTTTAAAAGAGGACTGTTCAGAATGCGAAATGAGATACTTTGACGCAAGTTTAAGAAACATTTTTTTTTTGTATTATTAAGCGTATTTGTATGAACTTGAAATATGTCTAAAATGATTATAGTATTTTTTTTTTTATATCTATGTGAAATTGTGTTTGTGATAGTTAAAGATACTGAAACATATTTTTGTACAACTAAATCATTAGATGTATGTTTATATCATGTGTTTTATCTGTACATTCGAGTGAAACTACACTTTATGAAATTTCGGGCAAAGTGACTTATGAGTCTTGTTGTTCTTTTTTTGTATCTTGAAAATATCCATAGATAAAAATTATGTCAGTTTTTTTGTTTAAGTAAAAGAACACCACTTAAACTCGATAATGTTAGAAACAAAGAGCAATTGTGAGTAACAATGATGATAGAAATTTGTATTAACAGACATGTGAGAAGCGAATGTAACTTTGTTAATAAAATTTTGAAAGGCCATATTTAAAAATGACAGTTGCTGCAACATAACAAAAAGAGCAATGAAAACATAAAAAGAGAAAATATTTTAATAGTGCAGTTTTGCTCCAACATACCGATATAGTTTTTTAAATTTGATATTGTGTAAATTAGTATGTATTAGTGATATAATGAATATTTGCTAATGTAGAAACATATATGTAGAATATGTGTTGAACAATCTCAAATTTCATTAACCGTTGTAATTATATTTTGATTTCCAAACAAGATTGATGTCTAAATTAAATATTTGTTGTATCACTTATGTATTATGTGCGTGATGCATAGAGCTTATTCTTTACACATACATGACATTTAAAATCAAATTATATTTTATGAACAGTGACTTTGGCTTTTATTATACCTGCATACGAAGCTAGGTAGGTACTGTTAATCAAAAACTCTACTCAGTTAATTGGTAAATTCAAAATTTAATTTGTTCCCAATTACAAAGCTATAAACATATTTTTTTAAATGTATAGGGTGGAGTTTTAACTTTATACATCCTAGTCGGAAGAGGTGGTCTTGTTTGAGGAAGCTGGATGCTGCTCCACCAGCAAAAAACCTCCAATACTTATCTTGCAGTCTAACAATTCATGGTGTAATAAAATTAAAATACAATGTGAAATAGTCCATTTGACTATTGTTAAATTACACAATCTTCATACAATAGTTTATGGTATGAGTAATATGTTGCATAAATACACCAAAAGTAGAATGAACACGGTTTAGTAATAATTGGTTAAATGAGACAGAGCTTTTTAAAATGTAATATCAATCTCCCAGTTCCAAAATCCAAAATGTAAGTTCTAATATTCCAAGATATGGCTCCATGCATTTGTCATGGTCAAACAAAATCACAAACATATTATAACTATCAACTTTTTCTCAATTATCAAATTTTGGTATCACTTTATATTTACATAGTCCGACTTCTGGGAAGATTCTTCCTACTTTAAGACAATTTCCATACTTTAATACTACATTGTCTACATTCTTACTGTTTTTGAGATCCTAAGGGAGTGGGGCAACTACCCCAGTTTGCCTCACTACCTTAGGATCCCCCCCCATTCCGCCCTGCGGTTCCTATGTTTGATGTATTGAATTAAGGCTGACGATCTTTTTTATTTAGTTAAATAAAAAATATATTATATAATGTTCTCCACAATGAGAAATATGGTTTGCTTCAACTCTTCTTGAAAAGAAAAAATCAGGGTAGTCACAAGGTGGCAGAATTCCTGCCTAATAAACATCAGAAAGTGGACCGGAATCTAGAGGGTGGGAGAACTGTTCCGACTAGCACAGGACAGAAAAGCCTGGGTTATGCCCGAAGTCAGGGGGACCTAACATGACACCTTAAGAAGTAGATTATCTAATAAAATGTTAACTGCGTGCAATTTCCAAACAGCTGTAATTTTACAGCCGACCATAACATGTTGTCTCCTCTTGAGTTACAATCCATACTGAATTGGTCTGCAACAAGGCAGTTTTTTTTTCATTCTTCTTTTTCTTTTCCACCCTTCGTAAGCAGTAGTAGATGTGGAAATTACCATGAAATTACACCTTAGTTGTTTGTTTTAATACGTATTACCAAGTTGCTATGGTAACGAAAGTAAAACAGATAATCACAAATTATGATTTGTCATATTGTGGAGTGTATTTTTTTACATCTGTGTTAATAATTTATTGATTATTATTGCTAAATAACATTATTTCATTTAAAAAAAAAAAACATTAAAACATGTGAAGATTATATTCTTGTATTTCTCGAGGTTAGTTATTTTATTTAAAATGTATTACAGTTTGAAAACAATAATATTGTGTATTTCATCTTAAGTTAACCTATATTAAAAAATTATTTGCTGCAGTGGAATTTTAAAATTACAGTGAATTGTGATAAAACCTTATTTATTAAGAAAATGCTTAATGAAATATTACTCATAAAGTTGAAAAAAAAATAGTATAATTAAACAAAATGCAAAATGTATTGATAAAACTTCAGTAAAATTTGTAAATAGAAAATCTATAGATAAAGATATGGCTATTTTTTTTATTTATTTAATTTGAGAATCTTTTTCTTGTTTATTATTTCTTATTTTTTGAATTAATCTATACACGCAATCACAGCCTAGACCACAAATGGGGTTGTCAGCAGAGCAATAGCATGTAAACGTACAAAAAATAGTCTACTCCGTACTAGTAAAAAATTTAAACATTCAGGATGGATTTTTTGTTGAAATTTCTAGTTTAATATTAATGTGATTACGAATATTGGTGAATTATTTTATTTTAGTTTTCTTGTTAGTAATCAACAATGGGATTATTTGACCGTCTCTCTGGTTGGTTGGGTTTGAAGAGGAAAGAAGCTCGAGTACTGGTGATAGGACTTAACAACAGTGGGAAATCTACATTAGTGGAGAAGTTTAAACCAGAAGACAGAAGAAATCCACACACAACACCTACTGTAGGATTCAATGTTGAAAAGTTCCAAAGTAAGTAATGAATAATGGCAAATCTCTTCTCTCTGCATTTTAAACAATTAGGGTAACCAATGAACTACATATATGTTGATCTCTAACATCATGGCAGCTCTCACTTGTGGAATTTTCAAGGAATTTGAAGAATACTGACTTACAGAGATAGATAGACAGTTAAAATAATACATTATTTCAACATTTTAGGTGGTGGAGTTGGTTTCACAGCATGGGATATGTCAGGACACGGGAGACATCGTTCCTTGTGGGAACACCACTATCGTGATGCACACGCTATCATATTTGTTATAGATTCAAGTGATAGACTGAGACTAGGCAAGTATCAGCAATCCATTCCATCAGTCTGAAACTGATTCAGAATCAAAATATGGAAAATATTGAATTAATTCCTCATTGAAACAGTAGGGTTACTCTTGACAAAATCTGAATATGATCTTAATCTTAATCATACGATGCGAGAAGTGACTATTAGTCAAAAATACGTGTATACCAATCTCGCAGTAGCGGTATTTTTTTACCATAGTCCCTTCGCGCTCCATATGATTAAGATCGTATTTAGATTGTGTTAAGAGTAGCCCTGCAGATCCTTTATACATAATATTATGTCGATTGTATCTATAGTGATTCATATAGATCGATCCAAACTAAGATATGAATCTCGTATTAGGGGTACTAATTCGTAGATACAGTAATATACAATGCATCAACGCATATACATGTAACACTTTTGAAAAAGGTCATTCTTCATTTTGCCTTGGCTAGGAATCGAATTCAGGACCTCGTGATTCAAAGGCAAGAGTGTTACCTTCATGCCACGCCGGACATAGTATAATATAGTAAAATTGTCAGAATAAGGAATGAGGAAAGAATAAGGAAATCATTTAGATTGATTAGATTGATAATGACCTTATAAGTCGAAAGAGGTCTCTCTGCGAATTAATAAACAATAGTAGAAAGAAACACTTGTTTCAAATTTGCATTATTATGGAATTCTACTACGTGTGCACCGACACAATTAATAAACAGAATGAGGAATATTTTTAATAATTTTTTTAGTCCACAACATAGTTAGAATTAGAATGATAATAATTTTATTATGTCTTGTTCTTTCCTTTATAGTTGTAGTAAAAGATGAGCTAGATCTTCTTCTTCAGCACCCTGATATAGCAGGACGAAGAATACCAATATTATTCTTTGCTAATAAGATGGACTGCCCAGATGCTTTATCTAGTGTTAAAATTGCAGCAGGTATGAACCACAAATTTGAATCTTAAAAAGTTAAATAATTTTTAAAGTAAATTGAACGGTACATGGAATAAACAAGTGGGGTCAGTATTTTTAATTATGGGAAGAGAGGCAGTTCTCCACTTCTATGCTACTTTTCTATACTTTAATACAAATTTTGTCTAATTTTCTACCATTTTCAAAATCCTAGGTGGAGGCAGTTGCACATCCTTGGACACAACCTTTTCTCCCTTTTTAAACCATACCCAATAATTAATCTTTCTAAAATCAGTGAAATCTCTGTCCACTGCCGATTCCAGGATCTCTGGCTACTCCAAGACTGCAAGCCCAAACTATTGTTAAATAATTTGCATTGTTTAAATTATTTACAGGATTAGGTTTAGAACGCATTGCAGATAAACCATGGCACATTTGTGCTTCTAACGCTCTCACTGGAGAAGGTTTACAGCAGGGTGTAGAATGGCTCACATTGCAAGTTAGAGATCTACTCGGCGGTTAGTTACACAACAATATACTGATTGTATATGATCTGTTTCCATATTTTTAGACATATTGATCACCCAGTTTCATAAGCCATCATTATCATCATTCACCCTTCAAAGCTCCTCTCGGGAGCACAGGGCAGAAATCAGTCTCCTCCATTCACAAGCCAGCTCAACTCAAAACTGTTAATATTCCTAGATATGGACTCTCAAAATTTTTTGGCGATTTGATGGTTGACCAAAACTACAAACAAACCCGTCACTTTCTTCTTATTTCAAATTGCTGGCTTATGGAAATGAGGGATCTATATTTTATTACAATTTTAATTAATTTATTAAACGATTGAGTGAGAACTTTGTGAAAAGTCATTATAATCTAATGATATAATAATATTTGAAAATATTAAAATGTACTTATTTACTTTGTTATCATTCACATCTACTGAAGATGCATCATCGATAATGTGGACCCAAATGATAACTCACTAAGAGATTGATTGAGATTAAACAAAATCATAGACAAAATCATTTATGTTGGTTCTATGATTTGGAGTTTTATACAACAAAAAAAAACCTTTTTGAAGAAATAAGGTGGATTTATTATTTAAATGATTTATTATTTTATAACATTGTACCTAAAAAATATTACATAAATAAATTATAATTAAAATAAAAATGTTTTTGTTTTTCCTTACATACCCTGAGCAATTAAATTTTACATTTGTTTTTTCCGAGAAAAGTTATATTCCTCAACATACTTCCAGCATAATGTAAAAAATTTGAAAATAATTTGAAAATTTACCTCTCAAGTTTTAGTTAGCTTAAATATTTATTTATTAATAACCAAATACACACAAAAAGAATACCTAAGCCATGTAAGCCATAAACAATGCAGATAGTAAGAGAAAAACATTCTCAAACAGTAAAACTGACATGGTAGTACTCGGAAAAAAACAACAAAAGTAATACCCGCTATACAAGTAGATGGAAGAAATCACTATAAAGTGATAATCTCGCCACTGCATATCATCACATTCTTTTTTTATGTAAACTGCTTTGTTGATTTTATTATGTGTATGATGATGTGCAAGAAGAATAAAATAAATAAATCATCCTTCAGCCATATTTCTGAATTATCAAATTATACATTTTAAATATATGTTGACAAACACATTTGATTTTTATTGGATCACTGGCTAAATTTTAATGTGGAAAGTGAAATAATGATGTTTATTTGTGTAATCTATAATGTTTTTCGGTCACTTTGATGAGAACTTTCAGGGTTTCAAAGTAAGTGGTGGAATAAAAGAAGGTAACCTGTAGAGAGCCCATGATAATATTCTTTAAAATAAAAATTCTATATTTTCGAGTGTAACTTTGTGGAAATCCATTTTAAAGGATAATATTTAAATTAAATCAAAACACTGTTTTATTCCACTTTGAGATTGTTTTAATTATTATAACGTTTTCAACTACAATGTAGTCATCATCAGTAATAACACAATACTAAATCTAAAATTGAAGGACATACAACAATATTAAAAATCTAAGGAGTGGTCACAATTGGCAGGAGGTGTGTGGAGGGTGGGGGTGAAAAGTTCAGGGGCGGGTTCAGGAGCAAAAGTAGTGGTGAGGTTATTTGTGGGTGTTGAATATTTACTAAATTTTTATGATTACTAATTTCTAATGTTTCCAAGATGTCTAGTTTTTTGCCTTTAGAACATTTTTGCAGCAATGCCACACCGTTGAGGTCAAAATCATGGCCCGTATCTCTAGCATGGTCCGCCATTTCAGAATTGATACCAAAGTTCTTTTAAGCTCTAAGGTGCTCAGTTACTCGAGTATGAACTCTTCTGCCGGACTGACCAATGTAGGCTGAGTCACAGTCTTTACAATTTATTTTATAAACACCACTGGAATCTAATGGATTCATTTTTGATTTATTATTTAATATATATTTTCTAATCGAGTGGTCGGTATAAAATGCTGGTTGAAATGTTTTGTCTTTGCAGATGTTGATGAGAGATGTGGACAATGGACCAGTACCTATATAGAATCTTGCGCCAGGGTTTATCTTGAATTTTTTTTGTTTTATTATATAATATACTTATAGATGACATGTTGGGTTGAGAATTTCTTAATTTTCTTACGTATTACATCAGGTTTATATCCGTTATTTGTTGCAATATTTAAAATGGTGTTCATTTCTGTTTGGTAATTTTCTTTAGTTAGTGGAATGGAATGTAAGCGATGGATCATCACATTAAATGCTGCCATCTTGTGTCCTATTGGATGGAAAGAATCTGCATGAATAATTGTGTCCGTGTATGTATCCTTTCTGTATATCTTGAATACATACTTTCCATTTTCTACCGTTATTGTAGTGTCAAGAAAATTAATTCTACTATTTTCAGCAATTTCACTGGTAAATTTTATTTTTTGATGTTACCTAAATCAAGAACCAAAATTAGCCAGCATAATTAAAACAAAAAAATAAATACATTTTGTGTTTAGTAAAAAAAAATATTCTATAAAACATTGTTACACACACTCGTAAATAACACTGGGCACGCAGATAACAGTAATTTTACTAATTTTGGTGATGATAAACATTGAATCAAAGAAAAAACAACGAAATAATTTAAAATTTTATTAAAATAGATACATACGTTTTTTTCTTAAAATATAATAAAATATTGCGTGTTATGAGGACACTGTATGTTTGCGTGGAGCAAAGAGTGAACGTTATTTTTGAAATTCAAATTTTATGATTATAAAGCGATGTTAAATGAATATCTTTGAATAATTGTATTGAAAATAAACGGAACATAACTATAAATCATACGTTATTTCAAAATGACGTTCATTATTTATATTTTTTAACACAGGTTAAAGTGAAAAGACACTGATTTTTTTGCAAAATCAGCAATGAATTTGGGCCTTTACTATATCTATGCTCTGAGCGTTTATTGTGTTTGGTCTCTTGTTTCTATTGAGAATTTTTTCATTAGCTAAAATACATTGCATACAAAATGAGGTTGTAAAATATATTGATTTTATATTTTAATTTATCTATTCTTTGCCACCAGTCATTTTATAACTGGCAATAGTTTTTCCGATAGTATTTAAAATTTGCTTTGCTCCATCTGAAGTGGAATTCTCTGACAATCCTAAAGCCCTCGCACTCTCCCTGATCAAATATTCCAACTCAGCATGTGCACTTCTGCTCGACATATCTTTAATTGGCTGATTCAGAGGAGTGAGACATTTATTAGCCAGTTGAGCCAGTCTCGCCTTCTCTGAACTGAAAGCCTCATCCAGATCAAACAGTTCAAGTGGTGGGACTGGTATTTCTCCAAAACTTGGCGGGAATACCTTTAAACAAAACATAAACCAAATCTCAGTTACCTCCATGAGCAATAAGATTTCTGTACATGTAAGGGAAAGAACCTTATTCGACAAAAATTTAATTAAGAGCACTGACAAAACGAAAAAGAAATAATTATACTCTTTAGATTTTTTTTTATTATTTGATTGAGACAAAGTATTTTCACTCCCAACTAGAGAACTTATTTACTTTTTAAATAAGTATATAAAAAAACGCAGATATATAAAGAAATTGTTGATATCTGAAAATTATCTTGTTTGATTATTACTTTTAATAAGTTTCTTTCCCTCATCTGTTATAACCGGAAAGTTTTTTTGCAAGGAAGCCTCGACTTATTTCTAGCAATAACATTCCAGTGTTATAAATTGCAAACCATGTTGCTATTCTCATCTATTAACAAAACTATTTCACATAATATTTTAATAATACATCTTGATACCTGGTGACAATTGTTGCAAACAACCACTACAATCAAATTTCGTTTGTAGTTTGGAAAGGTATTAAAAATTTACAAAATACCAGTGATACAAAAACCATTGAAGTTTCAAAGTGAACATACTATGTACTTAATAAAGGAATTACTTTATGTAAATAAGAGGTAATTAGTCATCAACTTTTTCACTTACAGCCAAGTGTAGCGAAGGTAAGGGTGTTTCAAACTGAGGTGTTATGAGTTTCAATGGTTCGTGTTTAATACCAAGCTGCTTGTACATATCTACAGCTTCAGGGACTAGAAACAAAATTGAATATTGTACACACATAAATAAATAAAACTTTATGGGTGATAATAAAATAAAACGGCTCAGTGTGGACCTTGCCGCACATGTCATGCCAACCCTAAAATCCGAGGAATACAATAGGTTTATCACTTTTTACAATATTTTCCCAGTAGAAGTGTCCAGTAAAAGGCAAATGTTTGTAAAACCTTTCCTGTAAGATGTTTAACAATTCATATTAGTTATAGAAGTAGTCGGTGTCTCAAGTCTTAAGACATTCAAAAGGGAGATCCCAGATTCAAAATCTGACATCAACTTAATGTATAATATATGAGAGTATATCGTTGCCCTGGATGTGAAGTGATCTAACCCACAAGACAGACATTTCGAGAAAAAGGGTGATGAAGTTATGCTGTCGCATCCGCCAATACTAATATGACTATAACTAAGTTATTTTTGCATAGATTTCACTAAATTTTTTACACAATATTCCTGATCACATATTCCACTAATATAAATAACAAAATATTAAAGAATTTATATATTTTAGAAGTAAACACGAATTTATCACTTGGGTTATTTCACCACTGTAGCTGAGAAAGATCCACCTGTAGGAAAGTTGTTGGAAAGTTACGCGCTATGCGGCTTGGATCTTTTCACTTCTATAATTTAATTGAACTATTTATTCCTATCTGCGTTTGTGAAATGCTCTAACACACACTTGAAATGATGTAAAAACACTTAACATCTCTTCAAAATTTTCCAAAAATGCCCTTTAGGAATATCAAATCACTTAGTTCTCTTCACCACTATGTTCTCCGTGGTTTTCTGAACAAAACTGCATACTTAACTCATTTTTCAAAAAAGTGTGGCTTGGATCACTTCACCTCCACGGCAACGATATGTTAAAATATTGGCAATATTTAAAAAAACACATGACGTTTTATTTTAAAACTTGGAGGAAACTTGTAAGATTTTACTTTTACAATGCTGTACCATAAATTCACGGTGTATCCCAAGTAAGGTAGGCTGAAATAATGGAACATATTGATCTATTCTTACATACTTCTTTTGTTTCCTTCATGTTCATGTAATTTCTCATACACACACACCAATTTCCCTAAATCAAATCAAGATTTTACAAAAAAATTATTCCATACCATTATTATAATTAAATGAGAAGAGATGCATATCAAACATGGATGTGAAATCGGCATTTTTAGATTTAGAATACAAATCCAGAGCGTCACCACCAATATCAGTGACAGCGAGACTGGGACGAAGGAGCTCCGACATGAACACAGTATCAGGCAGAGTACGATATGGATTTATCTGAAATGTTACAAGATAAAATCAAATAGGCATAGTCCTATTTTTTTTTTATTTTTTATGTTAATGTTTTAGGGTTGACTGGAAGACGTTGCCTAGCAACAAGTCCGCCTTTTGGCCTAATTTTGTTAATTGTCACGTTTTGTAATTTTGTTGTTTATGTATTTGTGTAAAATTATGGTCAATAAAGATTTATTTATTTATTTATTTATTTTAAATATATATAGACGCAGAACTAAGATAACTCTTATGTCAGATATAGTAACTAATCCAATCATTATATAACATCCCTTTAGGGAGCAAAGGGCAGAAGCAGGGCGTCTCTGCACCAATTTAGTTACCTTTTTTAACAAAATTTCTGACATTTTGTTTTCATTGTCAAAGGTACAGTGTATTGTGAAACAGGGTGCAGGCTATTCATATGGAAAAATAATTTATTTATTTATTTATCAAATAATATATGACTTGAATGTGGATGAAAGGCTCTGTCATTTTTGACCAACTATAATTTTTGGAAATTCTCAAAACACAACCTATCCAGGACCATCATCTCTCCTATCAGATCATAGTTATATATATAAGACTACTTTACTCATAAATAGAGAATGACATAAAAATATATTAAGTATGTGCACCATATTTATTTTTATTTAATCAGGAGTAACACTACATATAGGTAATCCGTGAATTGCAAGCCACAAATAAAACATGTACCTATTATTTGTTATAAGTAAGAGCATGTGTTATACTTAATAAATATTTTTTCCCCAGAAGTATTAGGTACCTATACAGTCAATTCCGCTTAATTGGGACAGCCGTTTATTTGGAACAAATCTCAAAGAACAGAAACCAAACCAAGAAACTAATAGTAAATTTATATGTTTAATTGGGACAACATTCCACTTAATTGGAACAGTAAATTTAAGATCACAGCACATATTATGTTACACATATTCTCAAGAAAAATATGTACAAAGAAATGTTACAAAAACAAAATACAGACTATTGCTGACACATTTTTGCATTGAATTAAATTGTATATACCTACCCATTTATTTTTTTAATTCGATTTTTTTTTTCTTTAAAATTTATATTACATACCTATTTGTAATTTATATGATAATTTATATAACCTATATGTAATTTACAGTTTCCAAGAGCTATAAAATAAAATGATTGAAAAAAATATGCATTGTTTAATTTTATGAGTGTATTACTGGTTTTGGTTGCCAAAACCAAATAAAAAAATTTGAAGAAATGTGAATTTTACTTAATTGGGACAGCCGCTTAATTGGGACAAAATGCCCCAGTCCCGATATGTCCCAATTAAGCGGAATCGACTGTACTTACTTATTTTACTTTCCATGTCTAACCTAAATCTATTCACTCGAATAGTATAGGTGGTGACAGAGTCACATTATTATTTCCTAAAATCAGGTCTCCAGGACTACTCAGCCGTCCCACATCAGTGGGCATACTAGTATGTGACTATAGTAGTAGGTTTGAATTGCATTGCATTTGCACTGTACATGTTTCACATAGGTTCTTTATAATGTTATTAAAAGTATCTCTTACATCAGGATCATCTGCGTCCACCGGATGTAATTGTATATCCATAGATGAAGTGAGGAATCCAAATACAATTTCTCTTATCAAGTCATTGCACTCCTGCTCAATGTATTGATCATCAAACAAATGCCCTGAGCCAATAACTACCAATTTCCCTGCAAAAGAACAACATTCATTTATTTATTTACAAAATATATGCCAACAGGCACAACATAAATACATTAAATCATATTATAAGCAAGTTTGTGGCATTATGCAGAGATGGTTGGCAAAAAGAGCACTGTTTTTCAATCTTTTTACAAGTTTTTCAACTTAGCACAATAGGTTTAAGAAAAAGAACACTATTCTACAACATACCACCATCATATAATATTTTGATATTTTTAGTCCCTCTCCAGCTGCTGTGCCACTAGCTTAGTATTAGGTAAATGAATAAATAAAAATTGCATCAAGGGCATAGACTCGCAACAATGCTTAACTTTATACACCTCTATCAACTCCACTTCATTCAGAGTAAAAAGAAATTTATTATTTACCATTACTCTCCGTGGTAGAGAATGATGCTAAAGGCCTTTTGACAGGATAGGCCATCTCTCCAGAAGACAGAACTACCACAGAAGGCTTCTTCACATTCAAAGTGGCTCCGTACGGATATACAAAGCTTAACGCTTCATCTTCATTATCATTGTTCTCTGGTTTGAAGTTGGGTAATTTCTTGATGGCCTTTGCAATCGATCTGTTTACTATGCCATTGGATACAAGGCATTGCTTAGGATGGAAATATTTGTTATATTTCACTCTTACAGTGCAGTCTAAAAACAAAAGTAAATAGAAAAATTGAAGAAAAGTTACATAAACATGTAAAATGAATATCTTCGTCCCTCTTCATAAGTTTAAAAAACAGTAGGTATTGGTGTACGCAAAAGCAGATAAATTATTCGGTCATAAAATATTAAGAAGTCTATCAATCTCACACCAGTTAAGTAGGTACTTGAATTTGAAAGCACACAGAAAATAGTTCAAAAATAGTATTGATGTAGAGAATTGTAAAATAGTATTGATGAAGAGAATATTGCCCTTTAATATTAGACCTAACTTATAATGGATGTGAAGAGGTTGTGAACTCAACGGCCCTCCCACTGTTGAGTCCATAATCTCTTTTCTCGCTCATCCCTGAGAAAGGATTTTTTATATATCCTTATGTATTTTACAAATGGACTCTTTCATCAGTTTTTGTTTGAAAGTTGTGTCTAGAAATATTTAAATATTATATCGGTATTTTTGCGGCACAGGCGGTACAACTTGCATATAGAGTTAGCTCACTGGATACCCCACATAGATAATATGATGTATTTTAATAAATATAGTAACCATTGTTTATGACAACGCCATACTCTTCCAGAAAGAAATTAATGTTTGTGTTGTTGTTTTCTTCCCCTCCATCGGTAAGAGTCACCAAAACAGAGCCTCCATCAGAGACAAACTTCTTCAAGCAGGCTAACTCTGCGTCTGTAAACACGTCCTGAGGAGTCGGTATCACCAACAACTTCACATCAGATACTACTGCAGGAGTTATTTCATCTCTATTACTGAAACAATAATATATCGATCGATATAAAAACGAACACCAATATTTAAGACTCCTCACTTGCTAAAATAGGTTACCATTGTTTGGTAATGGAATTAAATAATAATATTGAGCTAAAGAAAATGTTTGAATCTAATTAGAAAACTCACACCACGACTTTCCATGACCCTTTTATTTTCCTATGGAGTATTTTGTAATTTTCATTCAATTTAAACATTTCATTTTTCGATGAATCGAAAAGAATCGTGTTTTTTACACTAGTATCCTTCATTTTGAAATAAATATAAGGTATTTATTCTTCTCGCTAATATTTCTAACAAGATAATCATTCAAGGAAAGCAACAGGAATTCCATGTTTACGTATTCGGGCGCTAAGCAACTATCCACCCACGGCAAAATAAATTTAATATTTCGACCAATCACATCGATCAAGGCTTTCACGTTAAATAGGAGAAAGCAGTAACCATAATCATAAATAGCAAGTCGATGAATCACAGCATGGGAGAAACAGAGATAAACACACCAAGTTATTTCCGTATAACAATGCGATAATCAAATAACCGATCTACCAATGAATTACGTCAAGAAATTAAACAGAGGATAAAATATGGTTTGACTGACACATTATTGGTGGATTAGTAATTGTGCAATAGCTTCGGGAGAATTAAACTTGTAAACTTAACCGTAACAAAACGCATAATGTTGCCAAAATGCTATATTTACCCTAATATTTTCGAATTTTCACATTGTTTAAAAATCACAAAATTTGCTATATTAAGCTAGATTTTTCACTCTTCCTTCTTCTTCGAGTGTCGTGGCGCCCCTTTGACGGAGACTATCACTTGTGAGAGTGAGTCCCTATCCTGGGTACTTTAAATCCAAGCAGCTTTAGACATGCTATATTTTTTATTTTACGCAGCCAAAAGAATATTGCTTTGTGTCAACCTTTCATTTGAGTATTGCATTTTTTATTTCATTTATTTTAAAAATGACAGTATAATATAATAGAGATTTAACATAATTATTGTACTTATATAATCAGCCCATCTTTAATATCATTCAATTTAAAATGTTTCACATTCTACATGCAGCTGCTCCTCATAAGCATATAATAATATATGTAATCCCTTAGCTGAGCAGTAACTGACGGTAAAAAATAAATAAAGAGTGTGCGAGATATTATCCTAAGCATAATTAGTTATTATAATATGATAGGTACCGAACGGAAGTCATTCTTAACAATTATTATTCAATTAAGGCCCAACGCATCAATCTGTAGATAGATAAATTTAACCTAAGGATAAGCCTATCTCTAGGATATTTGCCGCATCAATGTAAAGATACGGCCTATCCCTAGGATAAACGACGCCATTTTTAACTACATCTTTAAGTGGTGGATAAAATTTAACCTTGGGATAAATCGTCCCAATTATCAAAATGGCGTCGTTTGTGAACAGCTGTGAAGGATGCGTTATGTGTTGTTTTTGCTACATACATCGAGTATGAGTATTTTTTGATGTTCAACAATGTCGTATTATGTTTAAAAATGTTGTTAAATCATTGTTTCAACCATCTCAAAGAAAATATTCTACAAATAACGCAGTGATTACTTTGAAGGAAAGATGACATAACCGCCATTTTTGTTTTCGTAGAATCGATTCACGTAATACTTTTAGGTATATACGGTAGATGGCATTATCAAATTATTATGCATGTTTTATCAACAACAAAAATGTATAATATTTTGTATAAAAATGTATTCAAAATGTGGTAGAATATATAAATAAACTACAAAAAAATACTGAAAACGGAATTATAACTAAAAAACAACAAAAATAAAATCCTAATGTAATGTTTCGAGCTATGATTGTTGTTTTCACGCAAAGTATTTCGTAATATGTGTAAAAATATATTTAACAATATTTTTTTTTTAACTGGAAGCATTTTTTTACAATTATACAAATTTATTTTTATATTAAAATCTCTTTTGAATTGCAAATAATAAATATTTATTACGAAATATACGCTGGAATGGGAGCAAATTTGGCGCCAAACGAAGATCAAGCTAAAACCATAGACAAAACATGCGATTTCAGTGTAGCCAACATTTAAGACTGGTGGATAGCTATCCACTGGATAGTTCTAGATTGATGCGGCAAATAAATTTAACCATCACTTTATCCATAAGATATATTTATCCTTTAGATAGCTAACTACAACTTTTAACTATATATTGATGCGTTAGGCCTAAATCAAATAGAAGTGAATATAATTTCATAACATAATGTTTTTTTTAAATATCTAACCAAATATTATTATGATAACTGGCAATATAGAGAATAAGCAAAGCAGGTGCCCGACTAGGGCGACCAGTGCACACACGTGACGTCACATAATCATTTTACAACTTGCGGGGTGGTGTTGTGTGTTGATAATAAGTGCTTCAAGTTAAAATACTTTTTAAATTAGTTTTATACAGTGAATATAATGTTCTAGGTATGAGTGAAGTGTAGTGTTAGTGGTTTTGTGTTGCTTTTAAATGTGTCCGAAATGTCTAAAAACAAAATTGCTGCCAGGATTGACAGTCACTGCGTCGAGGTGAAAAGCAAGGTACATTGTTGTTTTTTAACAAATTTATAAACATAGCCTATTTTGATGCTTCAATTCATCTAAAAACAAGTTGAAAGTTTGTTAGTAAACTATTTCTTTAACTATTTAATAGTTTTAAACACTTTTCAGTGTTATAATTTATATTGTAAGTAAGTTTGTAAAGTTGCATATTATTAATTTGACTTTACATTCCGATATCAACAGTTGTGTTTTTATCACGTAGGTCCTTCATTTCATGAAATATAATGATATATTGGTGAAATAATGTTTGTAGAGTTGTGAAAGCAATTAATTTATTTGCGCAATGAAAGTTTTGAAAGCCGCATTCGTTTGGGCGGTCCAAGATTTCTCTTTTAATACTGAGTATTCATCCAACTGTCAAATTGCTATTATACATTTTAAAGTAAAAAGTAAATTCATTAGTAACCAACAATCTAGATCACATTTTTATTAATTATTCCTCATTTTTTGAGATAGTTGTATTATAAAAAAGTTGGGTAAAAGTAATTCAATTGTGATGAATTAGTTATTAAGTTTACATTTAGATGCATATGATTGTAGTTTTATTAAGTAAGATAACCTCTAATTGTAGATTCAACATAGCAAAAAGTCGTTGTTTTTTACTGATGCTTCCTCCATTATTTATAATTTCGCAATATATGACTGATAATTTAACTCAGTTGAAATTAAATTTACTATTTTATTACAAAAATTGTAAAGAAAAAATTGTAATTCACAAAATCCTTGTGTGACTTCAACTTCTAAAAGCAATAAACATTTCATCATAAATTAAAGTGTATAAATGTTTATTAGGTCTGAAAGCATGCTTGCATTAAAATGTAATTTCCATTAAATATATTTTTGCAAAATTAGTTGTAAGTTCTTTTACAAGTTATTGATTGATTTTTCCCTCGAGGTCAAAATATATATCCAATGGTATTATTTGATTTAATTGCTTTACTAATATTTTGTTTGTGTTTTTTATGATCATTTAACTATCATACATGCTTGTTTTACTTTTTCACATATGTTTGTTAGTATTTTAACGTGTTAAATAGTGTGCATTCGTAATAACCTTTCTCTGAATTGAAGATATTAAATGCCTTTTATGCGAAGTTTTATGAATACCTCCCTTTTACAAAACACTCGAATGTTTACAAAATGGCTAAGAGACCTATGGCTAGGAGATCTAGGTACTTTGCACTATAATAATATATTATTTGGTTTTTCAAATATAAATTTAGTCATTCATAGTGCTTTATAGCCAAAGTAATATTGTTTCAATTCCGCAAACAAAACTTCTATAAATTAGGTATATATTTTTATATTCTAAACATATTTGTCTGCAGTTTTGTGCAACCATGATAGTTCCTCAAAATTTATATATATAATATTATATAGAATATTAATATTATGAGATGTTGAATTATGGAGGTAGGTGAGTTATTGTATCATAAGTGAAAATTCTATTTGCTTTTGATTTTTTAGTTAATTTATTCCATCAACAAATATCTTAATTGTTCTATGTTTTCTTCTGTAGTTTGATGCTGAATTCAGAAGATTCAGCATCAACAAATCAGAGACATCCAAGTACGATGACTTTCGCGCCCTGATAGAGAGACTGCATCGTCTCAATGACACAGCCTTCCTAGTGTCCTACACGGATCCCCGAGATGGAGATCTGCTGCCCATCAACAATGATGACAACCTGGGCAGGGCACTGCAAACTGCCCGACCACTGCTTAGAGTTATTATACAGAGAAAAGGTAAGAAAACAATTGTTGTATTATTATTTACCATTAAGCAAATTGGTTGACGATGAATGTTTAGAGCAAGTGAATGAGTATGTCTATTTCTATAATCCCCAAAGCACGAGCAACGCTCAATTTTGGGGAGTAATTGTATTAGGATAAATAAATGTATTATTTTATTGTACGATTATTGTAAGTGTTATTTGTGATTAATAAACTGTTATTATTATTATTATTTGGGAAGTCTGTTTGCGAGGGATGGAAGATTTGATAAGGACATTGAAAGAAGAAAAGTCGCCGGTGCTAGAGTGAATGGTGCACTTCGACCCATTGTTAGCAATAGCAGTGTGTCGAACATGGCAAAAACGCTAGTGCACAATACCATTCTGGTACCGACACTTATGTATGCAAACGAAACTTGGACGTGGTTGAAAAAGGATGAGAGTGGAATAAATGCTGTGGAGATGCGTTCACTGAGAAGAATGGTTGGTAAAACGTTGCGAGATAGAATGTTGAAATATCTTTATTTCTCGGATATTTCAGGAGTCCAAGGACTCCTATTTATCCATTTAGGTGAAGATTTTTTTAATATTTGGACTCTCTATATTCTAATACAACTATGCCAGTGTTGGCATCTACGATCCTACCACGTCAGTGGGCGGGGGACCCGGCTGACGCAGCAGATCCCATCTTGAGACCCACACATCTACGAATGTCGAATGTTGCGAGATAGAGTGAAGAATGAGGGTATCAGGAGAATGAGCGGATGTGAGAGGAGTGTTGTGGACAGAATGCGTGTAAACAAGTTGAGATGGTTTGGCCATGTTGAGCGAATGCAAGATGATAGGATGACGAGGTAAGAGTGACAAAGAGGATGTATTTATCTGAAAGAAGGGGTGTGAGGAAGCGCGGACGTCCAAGAACCATGTGGCTTGATCACGTGGACCAAATTCTTAAGGACGGACGCGTGCTGAGTAAGAGAAATTGGCGTACATGTATGAGAAACTGGATGAATGTAGACGAAGCGAAAGAAGTATGTAAGGATAGATCTATATGGCGTTCCGTTCTCTCTGCCCCTCCTGGGACATGGCGTGAGGGTATAGTATAGTATAGCAAATTGGTTGATGCTGATGTATCTATACATTTAGATACCATACGAATACTATTCAGTCCATTCTCGATAGATAGTGCTTCTTGCAACAACCAATCTAAAAGACAATATGTTCCACTCATCGGCCTTTGAGAGTTCTGAATGATTTTTTGTCACTATCCAACTCAAAAATATCCATGCAAATACTTATTTTGTTGGTTCATGAGAAATATTGCTTTCATCTCTGAATAGTCGTAATGGACAATGAAATTTTTATAATTCCTATATTCAGCAATTTTTAGATCTTATGTTTCAAAGTGATCCTGGTGTGATATATAATATTATTTGATAGTGTATTTTATTTACAAGATATATGCATACCATCATGGCGTATCCCATAAGTGGGATAACCAGTGCACCAACTGCTTGTAAAAACTTACAAATCGTCCTCTTCGTGCAACAAAGATTAAGCCATTATGTACGATTAGGTATATCATTTTGCATAGTGTAATTATTTGTCTTTTTGTGTTCTTGTTTGAAAAAGAATATTAAAAAGCATTACGAGTCAAATATATACTCATAACTGTTCTTCATATCATAACAGTAATTATACAAAGTGACATGGCAGCCCCAAATATTATTCTTTTAACTGATTATTATATTTATTTATGATAACATTTATATTATATTGTTTTTCTTGTATATTTTTAAATTAATTTAAAACTATTGATGTACCTACTTAACTTTGTTGTGAAATGGAAACAATAATTAAATTGTCTATTTATTTATAAATTGTAGCAATTGCATTAAGCAATAATTAATCCAATTAAGTGATAATAGATAATCAAGGATGAAGTATGTCAATCTATTCTATTCTATTTTCAAAGGGCATCCACTCGTTCATGAGTGATCAGGGGAAGTACGGCAATCATCTTGAATATCTTAACTTTCATTTGTACAGAAACAAACAACTTGCATGTTTATTACATGCACTTAGTCCCCTGGCTACCCCATTTGTGGGATAAAGCAGTGATAGTGTGAAGGAAATGATTGAATATTATTTTGAGTATCTTGTTGAATGGAGAAAAAAATACAAAATACAGTCCAATGGATTGTAACCCACTATGTACGTATATACCAGTGATGGGCAAACTTTCCAAGAGGAGGGCCATATAAAATAATAAAATATCCAGGCGGGCTGGAATATAAGACCAAAACAGATTTTTTGAGTGTTAAATTATTTATACTGCTGAGTGTTAAATTATTTATCTGCTATCTTAGTGCTAACACATATGTATGCAAGTGAGACGTGGACATGGTTAAAGAAGGATGAATGTGGCGTAAATGCAGTTGAAATGAGATCACTGAGAAGGATGTGTGGTAAAAGTCTGAGAGATCGTGTGCGTAACAGTGATATACAAAAGGAATGTGGAATGAAAGTTGGTGTAATAACAAGGATGAATGTAAATAAGTTAAGATGGTTTGGGTACGTGGAAAGAATGAATGAGGACAGAATGACTAAGAAGATATATTTGGCTGAGAGGAATGGTGCTCGGAGACGTGGACGTCCGAGGATTAAATGGCAAGATCATTTAAATCAAATCCTACAGGACGGTCACGTGTTGAGCATGTTGAACAGGAGAGCATGCATGAGGAATTGTATGACAGTGGCGGAAGCGAAAGATGTATGCAAGGATTGAAGGAAGTGGCGCTCGATCCTTTCTGCCTACCCCGCGAGGGAAGCGGCGTGATGGTATGTATGTATGTATGTAAATTATTTATATTAATTATTTAATGATGATTGATTTAATTTAGTAGAAGCAAATATGAGTATTTTCAAATAACCTAAAATGGAATGCCGATAACAAATTTCTTTCATAAGAAAGTCAAGTTGGCATCTTCTATTGTTTTACAGACTACTAAAAAACTATCTTAAGAATAAAATATCTTAAGGTTCAGTTGATGCTAAATTAGAAATACATATAGATCGTGTGTTTTGTTTGTATTTTATTTATATGGTTATTCAAAACCATGTCGCGGGCCGGATTGACTACCCTGAAGGGCCGCACTTGGCCCGCGGGCCGTACTTTGCCCATCAGTGGTATATTCCATATGCAAAGGCATGAGCCAAGTCTCTGCCTGACTGTACGCAGTGAAATAGAGTAAAACTTTCATCTCATTTATTTATAGGTATATATGCCATATATTATGAGAGGTATGGTTCAATCACAAGATATGTATCACCTGCATGATAGAGAGTAGAGTATTGTGTTTCGACGCTTACGAATCAGCTTAGGCTGGCTTTCGGTGTTTATGGACAATGTTCATTAATTGTTATTTGCTACTACCTGTGTTGTATTGTGTAAGCATGATTCTCCGATTGGAATGTCTGATTTGTTTCTTCATTTGCGCATTGTGCCCAAACTCTGAAATATTTTAAGCAACAAATGTTTTCAAGTGCTTTAAATATTATGAGCTAGCACATCAATAGTCAAAGTGTTTGTCATAAATTTAGAAGAATCTATTTTTAAAATATGTTTTAGTTTACGGTCATCATTTTGATCAACTTATTTACCAATCGTTTTAATATCTTGTTTCAACATTGTCTGGTTTTCTGTGTTAAAGTATAAATGCAAACATTATCATTTGTTTGATGTTTTATTTATTTTGATAGCGGTATTAATCGAAGATAGTATAAAATAATTCAACCAGTAAGTGCAAAAACTTATATACATTTGTTTATTTTTAATATATGGAGACAGTCACAGGAGACTGGCAATACGGTAGGTACATAAATTATTACAAACGCGTCATAAGATCTGGCCAGTTCTCATACTGCATGCATCATAAGTGGTTATGTGAGTTAATAATGTAGGTATACTGTAATATATGGAATTGGTCCAAGTGGTGTTCGAACTTAAATGAATTGGTACCTACTCATGTAAATGGCCTTGACCCTACCTTATATGTAATAATATTTGTACTTATAATTCAATTACTTTTATCTCTCCATAGACTTGATTTAGTAGACTCCTCGTCTCCAATCAATCCAATGAGTCAAAGTCATTAACACATTATTTAATACCTACTTACTGTCAGGGTACCTTTATAATAAACTAGTTGACCCAGCGAACTTCGTACCGCCTATCAATTAATGTGTGATTAATATTATTTTTAATCTCTTTTCAAACTCCCGAGGTTCCTTAACATTTTTTCTCTTAGACTACTTTCAAAAATTTGCTGTATTTCTACCCTCCCCCCGTCGCTAAATTTTCGAAATGGTATAGGAATTTGAAATAATCCAAAAACTCCTCGGTTTTCTCACAGAGTATTTTCTCACAGTACTTTTTTCTACAATGTAACGGGTATTTGTAAGTAATATTGTTTACTTTAAAAATATTACGCATTTAAATTTCTACCCCCCCCCGTCGCCGAATTTACAAAATGGTATAGGAATTTGAAATAAAACAAAAACTCTTCGGTTTTCTTAAAGAATATTTTTTCACAGTACCTTTTTTCTGCAATGTACCGGGTATTTGTACCTACCGAATATTGTTTATGTCAATATCTGATGCTTTTACCGAATATCCGATACTTTAACCATGGAGTCGTGGACCCCCATTTACGACTCGTGCACCCCTATTTTTAGTCACGCCATCGTAGACCCCCGTCGAGTCTCCCGTGGATCTCTGGGGATCCACCTGGACCACTTTGGAAATCACTGGTATAGTGTAAAAAAATAAAATTCATGTTAGATCAATGCATATACAAACGGCATTTTCATACAAAATACAATCCAAATTTCCGACTGTTCCGTCGGATTTTCCAAAAATTTTCTTTTATATAAACAGTCTCCTGATAATTACGAACATCACAAAAAATGATTAGCCAAGTTGGTTCAGCTGTTCTCAAGTTATGGAGTGACATACATGGTCAATTCATTTTTATTTATAAGATATCGAAACAAGTCCGAATCGTATTTAGTGATGAAATTTAGTTTGGCTGTATTACAGTAGGTATACGTCGAGATCCCAAACTGGGTATTCGGCCAGTTGTTTTTAACAGAAAATGAAAGCAAATTTTTCCCCGGTCGTAAGACGTCGCTAAAGAAAAAAAACACCTATCAGCATCATTACTCGTTAGATCAGAGAGTGTTTTCCTATGAAGGTGTTTCTTTTAAATACCTGCATATTAACTATTTTTTTTTTATTTATTTATTTTCCAAAAATATTACATGTTGTGAATATTCGTATACAAAAATAACATAAAAACAACATTATGGAATAGATATACTGCCCCACTAGATCAAAATCTGTTCTGGGGCAATTCTAAGAAAAATAATTAAACCACAATTTTGAGACAGGGTATAGGTACTTACAATGTTGTGAATATTCGTATATTTTTTGACATTTGGCACCTAAATGGTTTTTGTCATTGTAAATAGGTATCTATAAATTTATTTTGCCTTATTATCGGTATCTGTCTCAATCAATCTATAAAATTCATTTGTTGAAAATTTGAGTAACAAATATTTGAAAAACATCGATCTCATTAATTATTATAACCAAAAAGCAATGCAAGTATGTACATTTTTTTTCAAATATGCACTGCATTTATTTGTGGATGATTTTGCTACTAACTTGTTTGTTTTTTTATTATTAGGCTGCTACGGGTGCCGATCGCATAGTCATTGTCTCCTTGTGTGTTGAGTACGCGCATGCGCACCCGCGTTGTCTATGTCAATGTTTTACACAGATTTGGCATATAATGTTCTATGCTGTGTGAATATGTGTTGTTGATGCAGATCAAATGGGTGTGTAATAATGTTTATAAATGAATGAATAAATAAATAAACTACATAAGTAACCAAGTTTTCTCGTTAACCTGCGGCGCGGCGTAAGCGCGCTCGGAGCCAGTGATGTTGCGGTTATGTAAATAATATTATGTAGATATATATTTATTTTATTATTAATATTTTAGCATAAACTTAATTATCATTGCTTGCGTACTTCGGTAAGATTTGATTAACATCAGAATTTCAATTAAGTGATTCCATCTATTGTACATTACAGACATGTACATAAATAGTATTTATATAGATATGTATTTATATATCAAGATATTAGCATGATGAAGCATAATATTATGTATAAAGAGACCACTTACTCCATTAATATAACATGAATTACTGTTTTCAGGCATAAATAATGAATTACAAATGTTTGGAGTCAAAAAACTTTGCAAATATCACTAAAAATTAATCTACGTGCGACCAAGGTTTCAACAGGTAACCTGTCATTCTCAAGCGCAATATTTGTTAACATATCCAGTTAATAATCGAATATCTTCCCTTAAAATTCAATGTTTGAATCTTGTTTATCAAATGTCAAACAATCTCAATCACGATATTCTTCCTTCAATGACACTATCAACAAAATTAAGTAAAATAACGTGAAATATGCGAAAAACACGTTTAATACCTCAGCATCATGGAGCAAGCAGCCACTGCTGATGTAACATTGTTACTAGTGGGGGGTCCGAAGAGAGCATCTAATGTCATCCAGCGTTCAGGGCTACTCGGCACGGTTCCACTTTTATCGCAGTACCCCATCTTACCTCACTACCCCGTCTTGCTCCACCGTCCCCTATATATCTACCTGTTACAGTCTTCTGACTGCCCCACTTGTGGAATATACCTACATAGTTGTAGTGATCGTGTATGTAACTAGGTAAATTAGATAGACATACTACCCAAAACACTAATGTTTTCTCAGAGTTACATACATACATACATACCATCACGCCGCTTCCCTAGCGGGGTAGGCAGAAAGGATCGAGCGCCACTTCCTTCTATCCTTGCATACATCTTTCGCTTCCGTCACTGTTATACAATTCCTCATGCATGCTCTCCTGTTCAACGTGCTCAACACGTGACCGTCCTGTAGGATTTGATTTAAATGATCTTGCCATTTAATCCTCGGACGTCCACGTCTCCGAGCACCATTCCTCTCAGCCAAATATATCTTCTTAGTCATTCTGTCCTCATTCATTCTTTCCACGTGCCCACGTTTCTCAGAGTTACCTATCTATATCTAAGATGTCCCACAAGTGAGATAGCCAGTGTACTAACTACATTAATAAACATTCATGTCGTCTTCTGAGTTTGGATAAAATATTAAGACATTCAGGATAGGTAGCTGAATTGAAAATATAAAATGTCTTATTCGTAATTTTTACAAATATCTGCCTCTTACAGAACACTCTTAAACTGACAGAAAAGAGTCGGATATCTGTTCTTTATCGGGGATCATACGGAAGGTTTTTTTTTTCTGGGCGTATTATTTAAAAATCTTAGAGTAGATATTACGGCTGGTATGTAAAATGTATATATGTACACATTTGTATATTGCATTATCTGGGTAGGTATGTACCAAACTATGTATGCATATTATAACAGTAGTACAGTGGAACTGAGTACCTACTTAATCTAAAGCAGCTTACAAAGTAGAGTGGCGAGCGTAACTTCACATGCATATGCACAGTAGATAATGTGGCTGTACTGTAATATAATGTATCTAATACTCTAGTGGTGGTATCTTGTATGGGTGCATCGTTGCATTAAATCGCATATTATCATCATATAGATCCTCATCACACTACGCAGCGAGCATATTATGACAGTCGCATACTCTATGGAGACAATTATTCTCCAATAGATATTGCTAATATTGGATCGATCTGTATCACAGTTAAAAGCTTTTGCCTCAATAAACTTACATGTAACAAAAATCGTTAAAACATTGAAAGGGACCTCAGATTGTTATGTCTTTGTAGGTACAAATTATTTATCCGCCCTTCTAAATAAGGGCTGAAATGAAAATGTCTATCTATAATTCTATACCATTTCTATATCATAGATTTACTATATGTGATGGACATACTGTTTTTCCTCTCTGTGCCTTAATAAATTAAGACATAAGGATGAATATTGCGCCTCATTGTTGAATAGAATAAATGGAAGACACCCAGACCTCTGCGATATCCGAGCGGTCGTCGAATCTCCTTCAATGTCGGATTGACTTTGTCCAATATTATCTTATATTGACGTGATGTTTTACGAATACCTATCATCTGGTTTATGGAATATGTACCTACGTGCTTTACAGGATCATAACTGTAGTACTTCCTCTCTCGCAGGATTTGCGAAAGCTTAATGATGCTCAAATATTTTGTTATTTCGTTGCTCGTACCTTGTGAGGAATACCGAGAGAACTGGACGTCACAATGTTTTGTTTTGGAGTACTGTTTTTTTATGATTATTACGTTCATGCCATTGTCTTGTTAATGAATACACCTGTCCAAAAAGAGAGTGGGGTGTGCTATTATTATTATTTTTTATTTCATTCCGTCCTACCTAATCGACACCATTGGAATACGTAATATGTAATATTATCTTACATCTGCACATAGTGCATTAGATATCCAGTTTTACGGTACCTAATACAGCTATACCTACATTATTACTTGTACTCAATATACAATATGCAAATATACAAGCAATGAAGCTACCTACGTATATAATATTGCCCTTATCAGCTTTATTAGATTTGCCAATATGATGGTACGACTACCTTATATTATATTGGATAAAATGTTGGATAGACGGATTCTTCATACTATATAATCTATAGGGAAGGTTGATCACATTATGTCGAGTTTTGGGCAAATTGAAAAAAAAAAACATTTTTCACCTTCTGATAACATAATATTTATTCACCTGTGTCGAAAATTCGTTATATTTCATAAAATCCAGAGTTATGAAGATGCTAAATTATTGACAAAGGAAAATTACGCTAATTCAAATTGTCACCAATTGCATTAATGAAGAGTTGATAGCAATCCCCAGCAATGTTATTTAAATTCACCCGATATTTGTCTGAAAAGTTTTTTCTTCTAAAAAATAATTAGTTTTTATTTTTATTTGATCTGTGTTTATTGATAAGACGTCGAACAATTATATTTTGTTATTTAATTGTTCGAGGGTTTGTGCGTTTATATTGTGAAAAATCATATTTAAGAATTTACAAAAATGTACCTAAACAACAACACTGTTTATTTTTCACACCAATGATTTCACACTAACACTCGAGTGCTTTCGTCAAGATAGCTTTATATCATCAAGAAAACACTCTTCACAATGTCGAGCTATCTTGACGATATTGCTGGAGCATATAATCATTAGTAGGAAAATAAACAGTGTTTTTGTTTTGATACATTTTTAAAATTCCTTTGTTTTTTATTATGTTGGTGCACAAGTAGTGGAATTCTATAATTGGATTAATTAATAACAAGCGTTTTCTTCTATTGTAGATTTTAATATAGAAAGAATTTTTTCGATTTCTTAGTTCATTATTATTGTAAACCGTGCCTGTTAACAATATTGTAGGTTCTTTTAAATTACGAACACTGATATTTATAATTAACACAAATATATTCAATAATAATCCTATTTACAATTTGTCGAACACAACTAGTCAAACGCAGCGTACCAGTGCAACCCAAGGTCGTATCTATAATGAGCCCCGTTCCACATAGGAAGCTAACCTATATAGCAAAATAAAGTATTGCTACTCAATCAATATTCCTTGCTTTACTTGTAAACAAGTGCAAGGTTCAACTCACAGGTGCAGTGTACAAAGTCCATACACTACAATTATCAATCAAAGAACTTAGAAACCGAAAAACGTCTCTCTCGATTAAAACCTATAGCAGAAGAAAATTACCGTTTTTGATTAATCCAATTATATTTTTAATGATTCCTTAGTTTTAATTTTGTATTTATTTCATCGGAAGTCTTAAAAATTGTGTTGGTCGTATTGTAAGATGTGTTTTTATACGTACTTATATTTTTTCTAGTTTCCATGTAGAATGTGTAAATGTAAGTAAATATTGACGTTAGTGTTTAGATATTTTACTTAGATAAATGCGTGGGAAATGGAATATGTACGTCTTCTTGTTTTTTTTTTGTTCTGTATGTTTCGCTCAAGTGCTTAATGCCATTTTTTCATCCTCGTTACATTAGGCTTACGTCAGAAATCTGGAAAAGCTTTAGTGCTTTCATAAATGTATTTTATTTTCAGGCTGTATAATCAAATAGGCATTTGCTGTTGATGTATTGAAATATAATTTATGTAGTGTCTTGTGTTTATAGTGTGAGTTTTAAATTTAAAAACAAAACATACTATAACCTCACGCCGTATCGCAAGTGGGTTAGGCAGAAAGAACGAAACGCCGTGTAGATCTATCCTTACATATTTCTTTCGCTTATTTTACATTCATGCAATTTCACATGGTTGTATGTTAATTTCTCATACTCAACACACGGTCGTCCTTGAGAATTAAATCCACGTGATCAAGTCACGTGGTTCTCGGATACCCGCACCTCCTCACTTCTTTCAGAATGAAACATGATGTATTGATATACATAAATAAATTACCAAGGGATATGTACTCTGGCTGGTAGGTAAAAATAACGCTAAATTGTTTTGGTAAAAAAAAACTGTTCTAGACTATGTGAAGTTGAAGTGGAGTTGGTATTTTTACGATTCGATTTGTGAAATTGAGATGGTCGGTGGTTTGATTTTAGGGTTTCGGAATTTCACTCGAAATATCGCGAATTCGATTCCCCCCGTTGCAGACATACTCCACCTTTACCACCTAATTACACTGCTTATTGAGCTTAATTGAATTGCTCATTAAATTTATTTCAGACCCAGGTTAATGTTTAAAAATATATTGTAAATATCATACATAGTAAGTAGGTATTGTGCCAACATAGTAATTACAAAAATAAATCCAGTGAAAGAAGTCGAGTTACATATTCATACTTATTTTCACAGTGTTCGTTGAGTTGAAAGCTTTTTTCATTGAGAAAGTTTTTTCATAGAGTGCTAGTTTTTCTTCACCTTATACGAGAATTTCAATAACATTTTATTTTGTAATTCCTCTTTCCTCCATTTTTTCTGCGGTAACTCTACGCTACTCTCTCTCTCTCTCTCTCCCTTTACTTTCCACTTTGCGCATCTTGGATATATTCGCTGGTTATTATAAAAGTACGTTCTAATATGCGGGCGACTAGTGAACATTATTGTTAAAGGGCGCCTTAATGAATGGTAGACAAGTAAGAATAAATGGGCGATATGCAAAATAATAACACGCTGAAAGTTGAAAGCTCTATGGCCAATGTAAGGTTATTTAGGCATTTATTAATCAGAGGAGAAGTTGCCAGAAAAGTTTCAATGAAATTGATTAGGGTTGGCTATTTCATCGATTGATTGTTTCATCTGTTTGCGCAGAGTCACCCTGAGTGGATAACTTAGCTCATTTACACCCTGATATTGCCGGTTGCGAACAAGAACTGTACATATTTTCTTTACCTATATGAGTATTCTATTTTCTGTGCTTTTATGTATGCTTATTTTATTAGACTTTTAGGTATAAAAAAGTTTATATATTGGTGGACTGAAAAGATCGCGGCTTAGCGATAAACTCGCCGTCTGTATATTGATTTATTTAATTTGAATGCATTTCTCTATAAAATTGTGCAGTAAAAAGCGAATAAAGGAATAAAAATATAGGGAAACGAATAATGAATATAAATGCCACCATTTGTCCCCCGAATGGTACAAAGTGCCGTCCGTTATACTATTTTCCCAGTTTCAACACTTTAATTCTTTTTCATTCAGTCACGTTACAGCCTGCACGTTCCAATTTTAAAATTTGGGTCTTATAAAAAAAAGTGGCTGTCTGCTTTTCGTATGTGATTCCTTTATGAAAAAATATTCAGTAATTTGTGTTCTCGTTGAATGAATTTTCATTAAAGAAACCACATATTTGTATACTAAATATTGAAGCCATTTCACATTATACAATTCATAATATATTCATATTCCATTCGCACGCCTACTCTTTTTGAATTATGAGGTCAAATTTCAAATTAAAAATATTTTCTATAACTCCATTTCTTACTTTGATACGGGGGTATGATACATCTATGAGAAATTTCGTGTAATCATCACAAATTTAGCCAAAATAATTATAGGAGAAAAAAAGACCTTGCACGATCTACTACAAAATCTAAAAGAAATTTCGATTTCTAGGATTGTATTCCGCATGTTACCTATATTTATTATTAATGTACCAAATATTCGCATTAAAAACATTTGAATACATATTGGTAATGTTTTTCTTAGATAGAAATTCTAGTTTAGTTGGTAAAAATCGCATCATAGTGTAAAAAATCTAGTACAAAAAAACGAAATTGTGAAATATTTCAAATTCTGGTTTTGAAATCGAAAATTTGGCGACGGGAGCTAGAAATTTTGATAAACGTGAATACCAAAGAGTAAAAAATAATGGTATTCGCATTCGCAAATATCTAAAATTAGATATTCGGCAAATCACTAATATCTATGAAATATGATATTAATATCAGACACATGTTGAGCTATGTGGAGAGTTTCCTACATATTGTACAACGAATCTAAAATAAATTTGTGAGCTTATGTAATAAAATTGAAAAATAATTATCTATCTAAAAAAATAAAATGCAAAGTCGGTGGGTTAACGTTGTAAAAATTAATTTTAATATAAAGAATTTAAAATGTAATATTCTAAACTCTGTTTATTATCATGTATACTTAAAAATTACTGAATACTAAGATACTAATTAAATCACTTAAAAATTACTGAATACTAAGACTAACTGCCGAGAGCTTTCGCCTTGCGAATTTAAGTAACTATTGCCCTAAGGATTAGTATTAGTATTTAGCCATTGTAAATTGATTAAATACTTAATTATACGTGAAATTGAACAGTGTTTTTAATATTACATTTTATTTTTTTATAGGTATCTAAAAACAGAGTTGACTGCTAAATAATAATTTCCTTTCGCAGAGTTTATGGAATAATTTTCTACGTGTAATCAATATTACTTTTATCGTTGTTATGAATATAGTTTAAAATATAATTAGAAAACTTTTTCGGCAGTTGATCATACGTGAATTGCGAATTTATTTTCTCCGTATTGGTTATTTCAAGACGTTTTATATTCGTCTTGATATAAATAATAATTTGGAAATGGTTTTTAAACAGAGTGAATATTTGTTAAGGAGTATAAATAAATTGGAATAAGTTAAAAAGTATTTATACCTACTAAGTTGAAGAAACTTATAAAGGCGAGTGTTGTGTACAAACACTTGAGCGCTGATTTTTTTTTTCTGTAACTGAAAATGTCGTGAAGCTATTGATAATAAATAACACAAACAAGTGAAAAGAAACTCAATTACAATGAAAAGGATATAACGTGTACAGGTATGTTTATACTATCACAGTGTTTCCCTATTTGCTTGTTTATTTATTTATTGATATAAGAAAGCTGTAAAAGTATGTTTCAAAAATACATTCCTTTTATAGAAACACTAGAAAACTTATGGAAAAAATGGGCACCTTATTGTTTTCCAAATGCTCTACGATAAAAGAAATAATGTACACAGTACAAATACAAAAATAGAACAGAAATAGAAATAGAATTATTTTTATTGCGCATAAATACAAAATATCAAAATACATTTTTTCTTAACATGGCTACAATTAAGTTGCAGCAGTCTCACTAGGTTACCCTGTATCGAGGCGTGCTTTTATATATGTATAAATGGGTGGGTAGTTTTAATCATTTATTTGTAGAAACTCTTTCTCTAAGTAATTGAGATCTTTTTTGTGTTGAAAAGTCTTAGATGGAGTGACAAGTCTTCTCAGTGAGGCTTTTGTTTCCGCCATTATTATCTTTTGTTTTTGACTGACAAAGAGATGCTGTCAGCTTATTCTGTAGGTGTATGGTGTATGGGTATCTCTTTCTCTCTGTGTGTAGCTATGATTGTGATTACACCACGAGATATTAACAACGTAAAGTGCTCCTCAAAGACAAAGACCAGATTGCGAGGATATTACTATGAATGAGTTTCTATTGTACTTCGTGCAGATGGGGGATTAGGCGATAAAAAAAAGATGATGCCTTTTATTCCGGCCTTTATATTCAAGATCCTCTTACGTTACTTATTGAAATACCTCTGAACCAATTAATAAAATGTATATATGAATATGACAAATATTATTGTAGGTATGATTCAATCGCAATGGGTTAGTTGGAAGATATCGCGCTTCCGCGATAAACTCGCCCATTGCACAAATTTATTTGTCTGGTTCTACAATGTTTATATTTTATTAATGTTTGTTTTTTGTGCAATAAAGATTATTATTATTATTATTCAATCGCAAAATATGTATCAATTGCAGGCTAGAGGAAAGAGTATTAGGTGTTCCGACGTTTATGAATTGGTTTAGGCTGACTTAAACGCTTTATACCATGGTAAAGTTCACCAATTCTACCTAATTCTTTCATGCCTTTCTCATATCAATCCTTTCAGAGCGGGTGACTGAACTTATCGCTGTATGCCGACTTCGTCCAGCCAACCGCACCTACTGTCGTAAAACGGCGGCAAAGAAACAAATTATCCAATATCGTCATCATTACCTTACACATTTTCATCTATACATTTGTTCATACGCTTTCTATTTTGATGAGAAGGAATCTCTCAACGTTTCATCATTAATCTGAAAATAATATTTATATGAAAAATTTATTTCACTTATTTTATAGGCATAAACTATGTAACAATTTCTAGACATTTTTAAATAAGAAAATTAACTTGTATTACTATGTTTATTCGTTACATTCATTTAAAATACGCTATCGCGATTTCAGTGCACTTGCACCTGTCTTGAAAAGCTCGTCAATGGTGCAAGTGCACTGAAGTCGCGATAGCGTATTTTTATTTAATGTAACAAATAAACATAGTAATTCAAGTTTAAATATCTTATTTAAAAATTAATTTATTATTTTCAAGTACTCTTTATAGTAGGTACTTACTTTACTTTACTTTTCGTATGGCTCCGGATAATGTCTTGGCCCATGTGGGTTGCGTCCTGGTATCACAGTTTTGGCTCCAGTCTCGTCAGCCAGTCCACCGCCTCCGGAGTCGCCTCATGAATGTCCTGGAGGCCACCATTGAACTTTTTGAGCTGGCAGTCCTGCACTATGTGCCTTATTGTCTGCTCAGCTCCACACTCGCAATCAGGGTTGTCCCTTTTCCCCCACCTCCAGAGTGAGTGGTTGCAGCAGCAGTAGGTAATAAAGTTTCTCCTATTTATGGATAATGTATGAAAATTTAATTAGTGTAATCATCACTTTTATGTTCGATCCTTAAATTGACGTTTCATTTTAAGTGTCGCAATGAATCTTTCACATAAAAATACTATGTTCTCTCTGTCTCTTACGCGCATTATTCCTCTGTCATTATATTTCCTAACAATACCAATCTGTAATTTCCATGTACTCCTACTTAGGGAGTATTATGTATATATTTAATGAAAGATACGCGGCTTATATTATTTAGTGAGGCATTTTCTTTTCAAAGCTTGTTAATAAGCCCCAACAGCGATATTAGTAGAACAACATTATTAGAAATAATGTACCTATAAATGTTAATTATTATTTTCCTTCGACTATATTAGGTATTATTATGTCTACATAATCATCACGACATCTCCCACAAGTGGGGCAGCCAGCGGAACTACTGCGAGTAATTACATGCTAGTCGTACTCTACTAAACAAAAAGTTAAGGCATTCATGATGGTTGGCGTATTTCATCGTTGAACTCTAAAGATGCGAAATGTCTCAAACGTGTTTTTTTACGAATACCTACCTTTAACTGATAGTGGGAAATCTATTCTTTGTAGAAGAATCCACGGGAAATTAAATGTGCTTTGATTAGTTCAGTTGTCTTGTATTCTTTTTTCCCGATTCCAGACGAAAATATGAAATCTTGCACACAATGTTTCAATACGCTAAATAACAAAGGTATTTGATAATATCGGAAATTTCATTGCATCTGCATTGTATCGACATTGACCTATTTTGGCAAGTGTATCGCTTTTACCCTCAGCACATAAACTTTGTTTGTGGAGAACTTCGACATACTACCTGCAAATATGTAATTTGGAATATTCGACCGGATTGCAGATATCCCAAGAGAAATGTTTGAGATATTGTCCCAAGTATAAACAATCTTTCAGCACTAAGTATATTAGTTGACATGAACGTTATAATCAATCATAGAAACAATAAGCTTCTGAATTACAGGCTAAGGTATTGTGGTTATAATAGAAAGTTCTTTGTATTATTTTCTTTTTTCTCTCATACTTTGTCGGCTGTTGTTTCGCCTCATGCACCTCCCGAACCTGACATGAGTTTTGAATTCCTTTTTTTTTGCACATTTTTTTCTGGTTCTCGCAAATAAATGATGATAATTATTAATGTGTCAAAATTAATTAATCAATTTATTTTTTCTAAAGATATAATATATCTGGGTTTTTGTTATAAACACAATTACAACTTTCACAAAGCTAAAATCTTTGCCGGCACCTGGGATCAACCTGCGCATCTCTTGTGCATGAGGCCGAGACTACCTCCAGGCTACCGACGAACGACGAATAATCCTATGTTATTATTTATATTATGTTCTTCTTCGTGTGTCGTGTCAGGTCCCCCAGACCTTGTTTATCACTTGCGAAAATTGTCCCTATCCTGGTCGTTCCGAAAAAGCTTCTCGACACTCCGTATTTCCGTCCACATTATATCAGCGCGTATTATATTGTTATTATTTCTCTGTCGCAACTCTACACCCACGCACTCTACTCGTTAGTGAGAGAAATGATCAATTCCTATCTACCTACCTACTCGTTATATTTGGATTCGTTTATAGAAATAATAGAAAAAGATAACAAGAAGATAATTATCATTGACATAGACGAACTCTTTTGTACTTTCAACGTATGAAGCACAATAATTTAATCTCCCTTTTGCTTTTGTCGAGATTTTGTTATTTGTGATTGCCTTTTCACTCTTTTCTGTAAGTTTTCAATTATCTTACGAAAGGCAGTAATTCGTAAACCATCGCATACATTTGACTTTTCTCCAATTCATCGATGAAGTAAACCACACAAGAATCTTAATTTGGAAACCCTAATTAGGTTAACAGATGTTTTGTAAAAAATCCCGGCAATTTTTTATTATTATATTTTAATAATGTGATACCTAACTACGATATAATTATTTATTTTTATTTATTTCTTCTTTTCTGTACATTGATTATAACCAATTTTTCACATAAATAAGACAATATCAAATACAATCATCATATAAAGGGTGAATTTATCGCTGAGACGCGATTTCTTCCAACCAACCCAAACATGTTATTATATAAAATAATTTTGACCAACGAACATCTAAAATATCCGAACATCTGGCAGCCCTGGTGTAGTATGTATTATTTATATTATTGAGAACAGTCGGAAGAAAAACATTTTCTTCTGTCGTGTTACCACTACTACTACCACATTTTTAATATTTAACACGATATCTGAGACGTGTCCTAGTGTATGAAACTACCTACATACATATTTATATAATAATGTATAACACATACAGTATACCTATGTATATTAATAAGGTTGTTATATTGTGCTTTGCTAACTAAATAATATTTCATATTATTTTCTCGTGTCACACAACCTTCTTTTATTTTCCTTTAATATAATGTCACCAATATCGTATTTGCTGTGACTGTTTTAGTATCAATATCGTCTGAGGAAAAGCAAATGTAACATGTTACTATTATAAACTTTATTTGTCAAACATTTTGTGCTATTATTTTTGTATATTTATTCTGTCTACCTATATATCAGACATTTTAATGCCTCATCAGCCCTGTACCTATGCTCAAACGGCTCTGTACTGGAAATGAATCTAAGTATACCTAATATAGTCCGACACAAGTAAAAAAATGTTGATATCTTTTGAATTCCAGTATTACGTAAATGAGTAGTCAATGAACATTCTAAAGGAGTAGTAGCACGGTATACTATGTAATTTCGCTATACCTATTTTTTTATTTCTATAAGTTATACAAACTTTTTTTCATAAATATTGCAAAAGTGATAAGTATAATAAATGCATAGCCGGTGGACTTGCTCGTGGCTATGAAGCTATTATTTTTAATCTGTATTAAAATGTTACAACGTTTCTATTAAATCTCACTACTGTTATTGTTTTCCTCAACATTCACTTGTACAGTTTCCCATGCAAGTTAGGCACTGCATTGTCTACGATTATTATGTTCTGTAATATGTATGTATGTGATTTATTAACGTTAAGTAATTGTTATTAATAATTATCTACTATGTATTTGTGTAATACGGCAGCGAATATCTTATTTTATTATTATACTTAAAAGCAATAGGTACATATTATTACCTATCAACATTGTCAACAACAATGCCTGGAAATACAGAATCGCCATCACTTCATTGTTTTGATATAGGTATGATATATTTTTTGCTATTCTTCTTTCGTATACATATCTAGAAGAACAGTTCTGCAACAGTGTAAATTGTGAGTTTTTCCAAAAATCTCATAAAATTTTTACTATCGGTGTAACTATTAATCAAGAGTACGCGTCCTGCCCCCCTAGACAAACATGCACTTGGCGATCGACTACAAACGAATTTACGACTATAACCGTAACAATAACGCATAATTATATGTGTAGGTAGATTGTCGAAAAGTTCGCCAGTAGTCGATCGCTATATACGGTTTGTCTACGGCCTTGGGTTACGGGTTTGATGTTTGTCTAGGGGGTCTGTTCTTTCACAGTTGTGTCAAGCGTATGTTATGTACCTACGTCCATTGTGAAAATTAAAGCAAACCAACCACTTTAATAAGTGCGGATAAATTGAAGTCCCTCGACTTGTATAATTTCTAGATTTGAGGTTCCGGTCCTCATTTTAGATAAATGTTTTTTTCTCATTCCTTTTCTATATTATTATTATTATTACTATATATTTAAATAGAGAGAAGTAAACAGAGACATAACGTTCGTTCGGTAAATGTGGACACGGGTTATGTGGATTGTGAAGATTAATCTCGTCGTAATCGTAGAACAACGTGAATCTTTATAAAGCAGATATTAATATAGACAGCGTTTGATGTTACGAATTCAAAATGAATTTGTGAATGTTACTAGGTTAATAACGCTGGTACCAGTGCATATTTGTCTATGCACTACTATATGAAGAACTTCCGTCCGAGTGTTACCTTATAAAATAATAAAAACCGTTCTGGTGAGGCAATATTATTATTATGTAGGTAACTACTCGCTTTCATATTTTTGTAATGCGCCGTTGCAGTAAAATGCGGAAATAAATTGATTCCCTTATTTTGCATTCAAATATGAAAGTTGTTCCAAACGTTCTAACAACGTTCACCGATATAATTACAAATTAAGAAGTTCTCGAGTTTGAATTTCGAATTTTGCAGCAGTCCATGTCAAACATTTAATAGCTTTTTGAACAATGAATGGTGTTGTTGGCAACTCTGTCTGCACACGTATCGTTATTTCCATATTTTCTACTACATGGTTGTACGAAATTGGAATTTGAATAGGGTCTCATATTTTGTATGTTACAGAATTGTTGATTATATAAGTTCTATTCTATACAATTTGAGCAAACTGGAATTGGAAGTAGGTGGGGACACTCTCTGAAACGAAAGTTAAATTTGATACTTGTCATAACAAAGCTCCGTGTTTATTTATCTCGATAAGGTAAAAATGTTTTGGTTGGCGATATAGTTTTCATCATATCCTGCTGGAGCTCAGACATATTTTATGTATAAAATGTACAAATACAAGCAGTACATTTATTTTCTAATGAATTTAGTCTGAAATTTAGGACTACATTATTGAATCTTTGATTTTCTGTCTTCCTATTCTCTATGGATATGTTTGTCTTATCTTATCATTATCTTCTCGATAATATATTTTGCTGAGTTACCATAGAGTTGCCCACTTGATATATTATAGTTCTGGATCCAATATAAATAATAATAACTAAACATTTCTTGATTCTGAAATGAGTATCACATAAACATCGAAGACTCTCTCCCTTGCTCTCCTATTTATCAGCTCTTCTAAGAAAATTTTTCTTCTTTCATTGTCAGGTTCCAGTGTGCAGTCTGAGAGGCTAATCGACCAAACGCCCCTCATTTGTTGTTTTATATGTATTATATATACGTCTTCAACGTTCCTCCTAAGATTTTTTTTGCGATTTATCTTTCGAAAAGTGTATGATTTGTGGTTTAATTACTACCAATCTTATGAACATTTGCATGTTTTGAGACATTTTCATTTGTATTAGAAAAAATACAGTAAAAACTTGCCTGTATCATCGCAAAAATAAACACCTAATTTACACTAAATAAAACAAAGTACTGAAAATTACGCTTTCCAATTTTCTAATTCTCTGATGCATTTTTTCAGACTACACTGAAATAAACTTTAAATATGATGCTCGCAAATTCAGACATTCATAACATTCGTATTGTCATAGCTACATAGTAGGTATAACAAAGTGATTATTGATTGTTGTCGGCAGTCAAGATAATCTCACGTAATGAAATTTAATTTTGTAATCGCGAATTCTATCGGAATTCATTGCGTGTCTTCCGTGTCTCAATGACATAGGTACATACGTGTTGTCTGTTGTTACGTCATTCTACTATACCGTTTACAGAACCTTGAGTGCCTATACCCATGGTGTAATGTCTTCATTACCTTTGTGTACTTTTACACGTCTATAAATCTATTGTGTTCTGGATGTTATTTCCAAAATGTGGCCATTTTGTCTTTAAGAAACTTTTATCCAAAACATTACTTAGTATTTATATTATACCATTATAATTATCATCCTTCATGGCGTGTACGTGAAACCAGAAAACTCATTGTATACTTTTAAGGCGTACAGAATATCGTACCGCAAAAATTAAGTCATTCGGAATAAGAAGCGATTCTCTGCTTAACTCCAAATCTTAATGTCTAACCTCTCTTTACTAGGCATTCTTGTAGTAATATAATTATTCCAATTTCCTCGGATTTTTTTCAAGAAGACTCATGTCTATACACCTATTTTTACTGTTACGTCCAACATCATTATCAATATGAATGTATTAATTTTAATAGAAAAGCACTCCATACCTCATAAATCGTAATCATTGTTTTTTTTTCAATAAATTCTCATAAAATGTCATCTTTGACAAAGTAATGATATTCTTTAAATAAAATATTATTTTCAGTAAAAAAACTGGCGATAAATTAAACAAAGCTTGTGTTATGAAATCATAAAACGTATTTTAAATGTTAAAAGGTCAGTCGATGCTCCTTTAGTTATGTTTGTAACAATTGCATAATAGGGAAAAAGATAAATTTAATCATAGTTTATTTATTTATATGTACCTATTCCCACGCTCGGACTCTGCCTGGTAATATACGTATGACTTATTTATTTTGTTGTTTGTTTTTATTTTTATTTATTTATATGCAATTTTGTTTCTCTTTACTCTATGGATATATTCGTTATTTCTGTTACCATGTACTCGTATATTATAAAATCGGGAGATAAATAAAAATAAATGTATAAATATAACATCTCTTTCCACGTTTTTGTTCAAGTGTCAAAAAGAAAAATTGAGAATTTTGTCTACATAGAAAACAGCTTGATACTGCTTCGCTTTGTTTAGCAACTGTCCTCTAGTGAGAGTTAGACGAATGTTATTCATTTATTACTGCGAATACGGAATAATATGGTCCGACTTCATAAACCGGAAAGAAAGAAAAATTGTAAACATGTTTTCAAACTCGAATCCTCAAAACATTATCTCTTCTTTCTCACTATTTCTAAAGAATAAAAATGTATAAGGCAGAAAAATAACAATAAAGTAATGGAAAAATAATTCAATTTATTCAGAATAATCCGCTGTTGATAGGTTTTCTCTAGGTACCCACCTGCGTGTGTTTTTGTACGGAGTATCTGTTATTTCACTCGTTAGTAAAATACAGATTGTCTAGAACCTAGCTTTGTACATTATCTTCCTATTAAGAGTTGTAGGGAACTTGTGGATTATTTCAGTACTTTAAAATCTTGAACTATTTGGTGAATTTGTGCATAATATGTGTCTGATTTTCCGTTTTCAAACAGTTTTTTTTCATTTTTAGCAGCACTGAAAATAGTATTAGATTACGGTATATAATAATTATTTAAGAACTGTTCTTTGCTTGCACTGTTTTCATAATATTACGTAACGTTCGCTTTCAGCACGTATGTAATTTTACTGTTTCGCTTTCCGTCTCATAGCTATGTTGCGTATTGATTACAAATTACTATCTGGCTAAGTAATACAGTGTAAGCTCATTATAGTAAGCTAGAGATAATTCGAATTAATCACCGTTACATAAAGTGTTTTCTTGCCTACATACATGGCGTACGGTGGCTACCCTATCGCGTAATGCGCTATGATATAGCTGTCGATTATAGGAAGCGTGGTCCTACAATAAATAATGAAAATTAATTTGATTTGACATCGAAGGAGTGCAGGATATTTTGGTCGACTACAAGATTTGTTAAGTGTAGAATTTCGGATAAATGGAAGTATCCAGACTACCTACTCCAGTATCCGGTAGGACGCTGGGTCCTTCAATGTTATTTGTGGTTGGTCGACCAAAATCTCGTTTTCATAGTGATACCTTTATCTTCCGTGACTTTATCTTCTGTTAGCTATGTAAAGCATTTAAATATTCTTAGTAAAATAAAATTTATATCACATAGAAGAAAATGTCACGATTATAACTGTTTGTAGTAGTAACTGGCAATCCTCTTGTCTGTAGATTCAGTTCAAAGTTCGATGATGTGTATAAAGTGATTTCTTCCATCCGTGGTTAGATGGAAGAAATCACTTTATAGTGATAATCTCGCCACTGCACATCGTCCTAGTTTCTAAAATTTTATATTATTTTGTTAACACTGTTATGTAATGATGATGTGCAAAAAGAATAAATAAATAAAAATAAATAAATAATAGGCGGTAGTTCGATGGCGAACACCTCAATAAAGGAACCTGTTTTCCCTTTTTTAGATGACTCATGTGTACATCATTTCAACGATCCTAAGAAATGTTAAATTCTCTGAGTAATTCATATTATTGCGGTCCATTTAGTATTCGACTCGAGACCCCTAAACCAAAAAGGTTGTTATTCAAATAATAACATTTTAATAAACTATATACGGGTGTTCTGACCCAACTGTGTATCTGCTTGAACAAACTGATACGATTACTGCGAAGAAATTTCTGTCATAGTGTGATCTGAGATATGTTTTTTAGTTTAATAAGTTCCGTGATGAGAATGTCATTCATCGCAAATAAATTCCATTTACTATAATTGTTGTATATTTTTTTACTTAGTAACATAGAGGATCGAGCGCTATTTACTCATATCGTTGCATACACTTTTCGCTTCCGTCACTGTCATACAATTCCTCGTGCATGCTCTCTTATTCCATGTGCTCAACACAAGTGCGTCCTGGAGAATTTGGTTTATAAATGCTCTCGTTATTTCACTCGCGGATGGCCACGTTTCCATGCACCATCCCTCTCAGCCATATACCTATAATTATTCATTGTCACTTTGTTTCCATTCATTCTTTCCATGTGTCCAAACCACGATAGTTTTTTTTTTACTTTCATTCTTATCCCAGCTTTCATTCCACAATCTTTATTAATAACTTCTATTTAATATACCTATATAACTATTAATATAAAAAATATCGGCTTTTTTAAAAAACATACACACTCGTTAAATGATAATATATAAGGTTTTCTGCTAAAACAACATATCCTAAAATTTAATTACCTTTTCAAGTTTGTATACTTTAATGGTTCTTTTTTAGGTTTCTACCTACGTAGAAAAACTCTAAAAGAACGTTTTTGTACATAGGAGATGATATTCCTTCCGATAATCCGATGAGCTCTTTGGTATAAGGAAATTAAATCGCTCACAAATCCCTCCAAGCCTGTCAACTAATTCGCAATCCGCTCCCCTTCATATTATTAATTTTACTGCTTAAGGCTGTTCTAGTAGTAGTAGTAGTAGTAGCGTCTACGTTCATTTCAATAAGGGCTTAATACATTTCAAATTTTAAACATCCTGCGTAGAAATAGGCACAGGTAATAGTGTAAACTTGATTAATTTTGGGACTTCGAGAAATTATTTTACCTTTTGAGATTTGCTTTAGAACAAGAAACGTTTCGACTATTAATTTATTAAAATATAATGCGGGCCACCGTTTAGATTCCTATAAATATATTCTATATTTTTTTTATTTCTTCTCCTCCTTTCTTGAAGATGTGTACTGAAATCAGCTTTGAATTGTGATAAACTCGCCCTCTGTATACAAATAAATCAAATTTATTCTTTGATTATTGCTTTTTGCGTAGGTAGGTACTATTGAAGAGGTCCACTTCAATTATGTACTAATATTTTATTTTTATTTTTTTATTCTATTTTTCACAATTACAAATAAAAACAAAAACTTAACATAATATACCATTTACAATAATTTTACTCCACTCCTTTTAAGCAACTTAATGCTTGTGTAAGGAGTGTAGATGTATAGCATTACAAATAAAATTTATAAGAACATCACCAACAGATGTGTAAAAAAAATTGTAACGAGAAAAAAAAAATAAAAAAAAATATAAACCTAACGTACTGCAAACACAATTACGTCTGTAATAGAAAAATATTTTGGTAAAAATAAACAACTATCCACTGCTTGAAAAATATCCTATAATATGTACATACTTACTGCCAGTTTTCAACTTTCCACTGCTGATAAGTGTCTTCAGTTCTCTATTAGGTATATCTCATTACTTGTACAAGGTCAATATGTCATCAGCCTACACATTTTCTCACACTATGGGCTCTCATAGACTACTATCCTTTCTTGTGTGAAATATTTTTAAAGAATGTCATGGAAAATGAATAGGATAGAATACTGTCCATATCTCTAATTTTATTATTCTACAATATTGTATAATCTTAAGTTTAATTAATCCATTTCGCTTGGACGCTTATGCACTGAGACCGTAAACAGCGCCTCGGTGTGTTGATATTAAATTTAATCGAATTACATATTTACATCCAGTCGTTTAAATAAGAACAAAGCGACTCGAATAATAATTATAAATTCCAGAACCCGGCGGTTGTCTGCAATCCGTTTCTGAAATTAAGGAGGTTGGTCCTTTGGGAAAGGGTATGCAAAATATAATATTTTACGTACTTTGCAGTTGAGAAATAATTATGTTTAGTGGCCTATTTTGCATTAATTTCAACAGTTTTAGGATTTTTGATACTTAAATAACTCCTACTTGTACTAAAATTAAATTAATGGTCAACTTTGTTATTGGTATGTAGTCCTTTTCTTATACCTTTTTTTAAATTAATTGCCGCAAAGCTGTTCATTATTTCCTTAAATTAACATTTAAATTTTAGTTCAGTGGTTAAAATACACTTTTTGTAAAATTTATGTTTTAAGAGTGAAATTTATTATCTTAAAGCGCTGTATTTTTTGTTTTTGCATACAGATTCTTCCTCAAGAAACATTTCAATAATATTTAGGCAGGATCTGTTCGCTCTGTTACGGTTTCTTACACAAAATATCAGTTTTCGTAGCTGATTTATAGCTTATTTATTTATTCATTACTGTTCACTAGTACATTCTGTTTAACACAAAAATACTTTCGCATAAAAGTACAATAAAAAAATTAATGGAGCGGGTTTATCGCAAAGAGTTTTTAATTTATCTAGCTTTACCATCACGACATATTCCACAAGCGAGATAACCAGTAGACTTACTGCATGTAATAACTAATAAACACGAAAGTTGCTTTCTTTTTGCTAATAAACATTGCGACATTTAGTATGGACGTTATGGGGTATTTACCCCTTGTATATATATTCTTCCATTTGTATAAATTATTATTCTATATTTGCGGGACCTCCCACAGACGTACCAAACTTATATTACGCGATTATAATCCGTTACAGAAAATATACGATGGGTATATCCACAGTCATACACTGGCATTCCCGTGTTTGTTTGTCATAATATTGTTGTCCTCTTATGATAGGAGTGAAATATTTGTATCGTACTAATCTAATAAATATTTGTGTCCGATCGTATGTTGATATGTATTGGACTTCGTAGACACCGTAATTAGGAAAAACAGATAGAATATAAATAATATACTCAGTCTCATCGTTGGAACAACAACTAAAAATATTATAAAAATCTTATTATTGACAGTAATATAGTTTTTGTAAAACCATGTTATCAGATTTTGTTGTGTCAAAATACAATACAAACGTGTTGCCATTTTTCAAATAATTTCCTCAAATATTTGCACTGTCTCAGGGAAGTACACATGCTATCTGCAAGGGTTAATTTGTCAATTTGATGTTTCTTTCTTGAGCGAATGTGGGTGAAACTGCACTAGTAATAAATATGATTATATTTACTAATGATATGCCATTGTAGCTTACATATATGTATGTCGTATGATATTGCATAATTTGATTTATATCACCCACCTTATGTTTATACCACATACCTACACATACAGACGAAGGATACTGCTTGTAACGTAACGGCTTATTATGAATTATTTTCATATCATTATTGATTTGTATTTGCACGTATGTAATTACTTTTTGATATTTAACCATTATGTACGTTTTATTTTGAAACGAAATTTGGAACGTGTTCACGGATGTCAATGTATACCTTTTAGAGTCATTTCTATTGTCTAAGAAATTATGAAGGAATATCATGATTTTTTTTACTATTCTATTCGTTTACGAATATTTCTTTTATCTACATACAATTTTAAAACTAATTTTCTTCCGATCTGTTCGATGTCGTAATGTTACTATTTCAAAAGTTGGACAAACTATCGTCTGTGGATGGTTCCAAGGTATTCAATAATCTCTTTGATACACCATGAACATGACAAAGTTATAATAAAAGAATGCATATCAGTTCTCATCCACTTTTTACTGGTATAGTAAAAAAAACTTTTATTCTACGTGTTCTCGTTGACAATATGTCACCTTTCTGGATGTTTTCGCCGTAGGTTCCTACGTGGTGTTCTTTTACGTGATTGGTCTCTCGATTGTACAATAATTTCAGTGCTTTAAATTCCATTTATTTATGGAAATTCATAGTTACCCGTTAAACCAAATCTATATTCTGTTTGAATCCACTTGTTATCTATATATTTCAATTTAAAACCGGTACTTGTACCATATATAATAATTATTATCTAACTAAAAATGTTTCTGAGATTGATTCTGTATACATTATATTTTACCATTTCGATATCCGTCGTGTCTGTTTGATCTTGGGATGATGTATTTATATGATGTACATATGAAATGCGTCACAAACAGTACCTATAACGGTTATAGTATTTCCATGTATAATATTATCATCAGTTTGTACTAGCTTTAAACTCGGTTTCGCTCGAAATCGGAAAAGCTGTCTATATGTGAAACTCAGCTCCCCTAGTATCGTAGCACTCCTCAATCGGTTGATAAACGAAAAACTTTATTAATTGCATAATATTAACCGTACGTAATTTTTTTAAGGGGCCTTGATTGGTTATGCAGGCCGCCGGCACCGTACGACATTAAGAGGTTCATTAAGTTTCTGATCACACCTACCTATTGTGAAATGAATATTTGATGTCTATAATTTTTTGAACCTATTAATACTGGCTTGTGCACCCTTGCGGTGATTTTTCACAAAACGGCTCGAAATAAGTTGTCTAGAATATAATTATTAGGGTGTATTTTTAGGAATACTTTCACGTGACTGAAAAAAATATATTCTTATAAGATAACACACATATTTTTACTATTCAGAAACACGTTCATTGGATGCAAATTGCATTGGGAGCATTAGCTTTTTAATTACTTGTTAATGTGTCTTTAACGGACATATAAATAAACATAAATATTTACGATTGGATATATGTAATATTTATTTGATTTAGTGATAGGTACTAACGAACTATCCTTCCTGCCTACGTACGTATCTATATATGTATGTATTGCACGTAGCATTTGTTTTATTTTTAAACAATGAATTGATACTGCTTTACATAAAAGTACATATGAACGTATTGCACGTACATAATATAATTGGTGTATGTACTTAGTGCCTTCATACACCTGGCCATTGTTATTTTGATTATCATATTATTTTACTCTATTGATTCAATGTGTTTACATATAAGGTTATGATTTTGACAATCAGTATTCGTATTGTTACCCACAGTTTCCTATTATGAAATGTAGTTGGCTTTCACTCCCAGCGATCATTTGTTAAAAAAATAATATTGCACTATATTTATCGTCTCTTCCATGTTCTTCAACAGTATCAATATATCTATTTGTACCATCATAACAACTCCCACAAGCGAAGTAGCCAGTGTACGCGTGTATGAATGTAAATTGCATGTAATAAATCTACAAGTCCTCTATCCCATGCCATAAAATATTTACAAAAGATGAGTGACATATCTCTTCCCTGAATAGAAAATATTTTTACATGAAACTTGCAGAGAAAAGCGGGAGACTTATTCTATAGTGAGGACACCACGATCTACTACAAATATTTTGATTAATGTAAATTATTGTAAAAATAACATTTTAAAACAACACAATTGCCAATTTGTCAAAATAAAATTTTACATAAGTACTTAGGTAATGTTTTCTCAGTGTTTTTTCCTTCTTTCTTGAATCTGTTTATTTAATTGCAAAATATTTCTAAATACGCTTTTTGGAATGTACGTTCTTTCTATTCTACGTTCCTTCACTTTCATTTATTAAATCTGAAGAATCTATCGTGTAAAGCGAGTATGGCATCCGCTGCGTCTCTAATCTATATCTGTTTCTTGTCGTGAACAATCTCTAAGAAAATTCGACTGCTTAAGAAATTTCTTCGATACGATAATTTAATTTTGACAGATACAAATATTTTATCTTCAGTGTAAAAATATAATTCATGACAGTTTGGGTTGCCTTCTTAAGATAATGATTAAGTATCTATCGTCTTCATTTTTCTAGTAGCTTTTTCTACTCTTTCTTCCCTAATGATAGAAAACTTCACGTGTAGCTAAAGGTATCTACTATTGTATTATTTTCTTTTACGAATGTAACCTTATATTTCTGTTTGAACCTTTGGATGTGTTTCTTTTTAGAAGTTCTCTCTTGTAAGAAACTTTTTTCAACTGAGTTATATTTTTCCTAGTAAAACTAAATACATTTATGTATTTAGTGTTGTCGACTGACGGTACTTGGTGGAAGTTTATCTTAAAAAAGTTGAGCTAATATTTTCACTAACAACTGTATGCATAGTTACGTTAAAAAAAGTGAAAAAATACTATTCCACCGATTTCTGATATTTTTACTAGATTTTTTTTTATTTGTATTTCTTTAAACGATATTACTTCCAAAGAGGGTGTGCAATAAATAAAGTTTGGCAAAATATATTTTTATATTTTTCACGAAATGAAATAGAATTTTCATATATTATTTTCGTATTTCAACATTCGTAGTATACAAGGACCCTAATCTTGTCAACAAAGGTCCCCGCATGTAACGAGATTAATGTATTTTGCTATATATGCCTACAGCGAAATAAATTAGATTTTTTTGTACACCGTTGATGATATTATATTATGATGTATTACGAAGAACCCAAATACATCTTGTTGTGTAAAAGAACATATTAAAATGATCAAAATATCAAAATGTTAACTAAATCAAACCGACAACATTATGACAAGACATGGAAAGAGATTCCAATTTTCCCTATTAATTAGGCGATACTACAAAAACATGTTTGTTATACCGCTAAATATAATTATATATTTGGTTAAAGCAACTAATGTATTCCATTGGTTGTTAAATGTATAAATATATTAGATGTAAAAGCAAATTCGAAGTTCCGTGGAGAACACGGCGAGCATAAGTTTTCCAGTATTCTGTTGAAGGCAGGTGTTCGAAAAAATACAGGCATTTTACATATTAATTAAGACGAGGTTTGCCGACCATCCTAAATGTTTTTAAAAGTGTTTTTGTTGGCACAGAGAAGACAGCTAGCATGTATATTACATGCACCTGGTCTGCTGGTAATGGTATTTTTATCCTACTATACACGCATAAAAACGTACTCTTAATATTTATGAGATCATTTGATAATATTCTTTGAAAAAATACCCACGTACATATCGATTGGATGAGGTAAATTAATCAAGTGTTGTCGTCTTATCTCCAGGATTTTTATTACATTTCAAAAGTTCTCATTAAATTACTTGTCGTATTCCTGTAAATTTCTGTCATCAGCTTGGATCATGTCTCAGATCATATTTTTATAACATTTCATTACATTCCGTAAATATGTAACCAATCTATATTTACTAACTATTACAGTAACCAAAGAATTTAGTGTTACTCTCAGCAGCTTCAATGTACGTACATTATACAGCACATGAATGTCTCAGTCATAAAGCATTCTGTAATCTTCCTATAGTACTTATTATTACTATTTAAGATGAAGCTATCGCAAACATTTGAAACGCATATATATTTTTTTTATTACCGGCAATCCACCCGTATCGAGTGATTTGTGATATATTTTATTATTAATGTAAAATATTTCTTATAAGTGAAATATTTAGATTAGTTCACAATGCCGACTAATTAAAATCGATGTAAGTACCTAACTACATATTAATCTAACTTCTTCTTGTGTTTCAAGAAAGTTTTAATTTTATAGGCGATATGTATTTATATTATATTTTATAAAATCTTTCTATTTATTCCATCACAACAACACTTGCATGTTACGTAGCCATTGGACTTACTGCATATTATTATAAACTTATAGGTAGTCTCTTTGTGCAGTAAAAATAATACATTCGAAATTAATGGCACACAATAATAAATTGGTAAAATAGGTAAAACATTTCGTGATAGAGTAAGAAATGAGGATATTAGAAGAATGAGTGGATGCAAGAGGAGTGTTGTTTATAGAATGCGTGTAAATAAATTGAGATGGTTTGGTCATGTGGAGCGAATGGATGGTGTAAGATTGACGAAGAGGGTGTATTTATCTGAAAGAGAGGGTGTGAGAAAGCGCGGACGTCCAAGAACTACGTGGCTTAACCACGTGGATACGTCATTCTACTATACCGTTTACAGAACCTTGAGTGCCTATACCCATGGTGTAATGTCTTCATTACCTTTGTGTACTTTTGCACGTCTATAAATATATTGTGTTCTGGATGTTATTTCCAAAATGTGACCATTCTGTCTTTAAGAAAAGTTTATCAAGTACATTACTAAGTATTTATGTTGTACCATTTTATAATCCTTCATGTGTAGCCAAAAAAATCATTGTATACTTTTAAGGCGTACAGAATATCGTACCGCATGAACGAGGTAAGAGTGACAAAGAGGATATACTTGTCTGAAAGAAAGGGTGTGAGGAAACGCGGGCGTCCGAGAACCACGTGGCTTGATCATGTGGATCAAATTCTCAAGGACGGTCGCGTGTTAAGTAAGAGGAATCGGCGTGCATGTATGAGAAACTGGATGAATGTAGAGGAAGCGAAAGAAGTATGTAAGGATAGAGCGACATGGCGTTCCGTTCTCTCTGCCTACCCCACCTGGGACACGGCGTGAGGATATAGTATAGTATAGTATAGCAATAATAAATTGTATTGTTTTCAGATTTAATCATGTGTATGAAATTCCATAGTGTAAAATAATAGGATCGTATCATCCTTCGAAATTTTCATCAGTAGGTAATCTTATCATATCGATGAAACTTATGTGTGTTTGCTTATTCCCATTATTTTCTATTCTCAAGACACATTGTACTTTTTCGTCAAAGTAGGTGGCGAGTATGTCATCCAATCTCATGTTATCGAGATCTTATTACCGTATGGAGCTGGCAGATAGCTTTCTTAAAAGGTTCTCTAAAATCTATTCTAGTTTTATATTATTTGTTTCATATTGGTATATACTTTGTTTAAATCAATACTACATATGTAGAAGATAGGTACTACACTGAGAAAAATACTCAAAACGAATCATTGGTACGGTACTATCAGATTAGGACCAGAGATCGTACAAACGATTCATTGGTAAAAATCTATAATATTAACTATTCGCAAACAAATCATTGGTAAATTTATCAACAACTTGTTTGCGAAGAGTTAATATTATGGATTCGTACTAATGAATCGTTTGTACGATCTCTGGTCCTAATCTGATAGTACGTAACAATGATTCGTTGTGAAATTTCGTTAGTATTTTTCTCAGTGTAATAACCTAATCATCCCTCGCAAATACTTCAACGAAATACAATTTTAAAACGTGTAAAAACATTTTTTTTCTTTATTGGGTCTTATCATTACAGCTTTTGTCTTACTTAAGTTTCATCCATATTATTTTATTATTTACATCTATACAGGGCAACCTAGTGAGGCTCCTGCAATATAATTTTATCCACATTGGTAATATATTGTCCCTGTTTTATATGACTGTGTATTTGTTGAATAAAGTTTTGTTATTTTTCTAGCGTCGAAAGAAAAAAAGTAATCATCAAATCATTAAAAAGCACATATAAAACATATAAGCAAGTATTATTTTTATATACCCTACCCGCGAAACCTTTTGTTCCTGGGCAGTGTAAATGTCAACCGTCTTTAAACATTCAACTCCTCCAAATCTCAGTTGAAATAAAATATAACCTAAACATAAATAAAAACTGAAACCTTAGGTTGATTAGATCAATTGAAATATGTTTTCAGTAAAAAAGTTTTCCTTTTCAAGTTATTTCTGAATTGTTTGTTGTTCGTCGTTGTACTTGTACAAAGTAGCGGTAGATAATATGAGATATGTATCTACATATGTATAATACTCTGAATTAGTAAAATCCAATCAATCATCAGTGGGTAACATAATTATTTATTGGTATCGACGTCTCTGTGTTGATGGAAGCTATGATTGAAATCTATTTTAATCAAAGTGTGTGTTATGTGCATGGTCGCTAATACATTTATGTACATGTGAAGATTGGGTAGACATATTAAAATATCTATATGTTTTTATAGCATTGGTACACAAGTAGTAGAATTTCATGGTTGGATATAATGAAACAAAGCGTTTCGTTCTACTATAGATAAAAAAACGCAAGAGAGACGCTTTTTTTGAGTCAAAAGACATTTAATCTATAGCAAAACGAAATGCTTGTTTCAATTTATCCAATATGTCTACCTACCTACTTTCTGAATTGTACTTAATGAATTGAAACGCTTGTAGGCCTCCTAAAAAAACAGTTGTGGTCTATTTTGAATACCCACTACACCTGTAGAGATTGATCATACAACAGAATTGATACAGCATCGGTTATCTGTTAGAAATAAAGTGAATAGTTAGCTAGCTACGTAGTGTTTTGAAAATATGTGAAAATACGAGAATTATTTTATAGAAATTCATAACGAATACACGTATTGATTAACAATTTTTAACATTTCAATTCCACTATTTTTTTGTGTTGGAGTTTATATTTAGAATAATTAAAATTAAAAATATTATGTAGGTAGGTAGGAAAGCAAAATAAAAAAACAGTATTTTTGGACGTTTCTGTTTTCATTTGTATAATAACATGGCTACATCTGCGCCATACCTGAAATACACATTACGAAGGATATTACCTAAATACATTATTTCTAAGGGAATATCAGATGTAACTATCTTTATCTTACTGTTTACTCTCGCATTTAATCTCTATACTTACATTTAATTGCGACCCTCAATGTTCCCACGTGGCGCACGCTTAAAATCTTTCGTCTTAACATCACACTTATAGGTACGTACATTATATAATATACAAGTACATACATCCGTAGTACGTTCTGGCAAAGTAATAAATGTACGACAAGCAGTTTAATCGCTAGCATTTCCATGCTCCGCGTTCTGATGAATCTAAGGGAAATGTTTAACACTAAATCTCAATATCTCACACCATACCGCCTGCTATATCTACAAGTATATACCTACTAGATATTTAGAATGTACGCTCTCTGATATACCTTCGGCTAATACGAGATTCAAGATGGGGATGCACCTACCCTCACTTGAAAAACGTTTCATCTTGCATCGAGAATTTTCTCTGAAATGTGTTGTATTTTTGGTTGCTTAAATAAAAATGCACGTTTTTATTCTGTTGATGAATTTGGTATGAATCATTTGAGAACAACCAGAAAATAGAAAAATCGTTGCTCGATGTTTTTGATTTTTTTTATACTTTGCCTGATATGTTGAGACTTGCAATCAAGATTTGTTTTTTTTTTTATTTTTTAACATATCGAGATAATTTAGAAAAATATATTTTAAAAACAAAGTTAAAAAAATATTTATGATCATCGATATCTATCGAAAATATTATTATTATAAAGTACAATTTTTAATGTTGCAAAATTTTCATTTTCGCATCATTGTTTCAGAACGAAGACAACAAATATCACTACTGATATATTTTATGTCACTATTCTCAGAAGAAATGCAAAAGAATTTTAGACAGCCCTTATTTGTTTATAACTAGTCAAACTTTGCACTTTTGTGAAAAAAAAAATGTTTTTTGAAGCCAAATATATGAAAATGAACTGAATATCCATCATATTTTGTAAATGCACCAAAACTTTATATCAAGGTCCTGTGACATGAAAAAATATGATATTTACACGAAATTTCTAAACAGAAAACAATAAGAATCACCATTGATTTTTTTAATAAATAAATACTTCATAGTCTTCTCATAAACAAAATATGTATGTTCCGAAGTTAACGATTATTTTCTATAATTTAAATAATGATACCACTTCCACCCAAAATAAATAATTTAAGTGTCTGTATCTAAAAAATGGTTAAATATTTTATCTTGAAAATAATATCTTTGTCTAACAATTAATAAACGACAAAAAGTATTTGTATATATAATATAAGTAGTTTTCAATCGGTATTTTGTCTTTGAGAAGCATTGTCTGGTTGTCTTGAAATGGATTATGTCTTAGATAAAATAGGAAAGTAAAGCATGATTTTTTTTAAATTTCTTATATGTATGGACCAATACACCTACATTGCATCTTTGTTGTCTTCATGCCACTGAAGGCATATGAATAATTCTGAGATAATTCCATAATGATATTTTATTTGATTCATATTCACACCTTTGAAGTGTTGTTGATTCATACTGTTTTTTTCGGAATTTATCGTAAGTTTCTGATTCACTTACCTATAGCTTAATCTTCGAACGCACTCCGAGCACTGAAAGGCTATTATCACTTTATTTGATTTTTATTATTACTCAGCCATAAAGATATCATTCATCCACAACATTCAAGAGTATATCTCTAAGTAAATAAAATAAAATCTGGCTTATAATTTATATTCCTGGTATCTTTTGTAATTTTTATCATGTTCATATAGTTATTCGTGATTGATTTTCTGTTGAATATATCACAAGCACGTCGAGTATCTAAAATATCCACTACTGTGCAATAATTTTCTCATTGTACCAATAATTACCGTCCGATATAAATCATCGTGTTTCATTTCTGTCGTTAAAAAATAACTTTGGAAAGCGATGAAAAGAACAATCAATTACGTTAGTACATATGTACTTCAAAATCATTTCATACGTATGTACTTGTGACTATCTTGTAATTGTAACCAATAAAAGTAGCAAATGTTAACAGTATTAAAATCATTCGTTTGAGGTGTGCCTATTTAGATCGTAATAGTTTTGAAGTTTACTTGAATTCCTTGATATTAATTTAAGAGTGTCCCATGATAAGGCGCGAATACCCCGAGGAAAGTAGAAAATCATCTGAGCGAGAGTAAGAGATACATACATATATTATTAAGATGCATGAATATCACAGATTCTTCAGTATTTTTGAAAAGCAGTCAAATAACCGATACATTATACATGTTCCTCAAACTACTTCCGTTAAACTATGCGTATGTGCTTGTAGGTAATACGTATCTCAGTTTGCCAAATGTGAAGCTCCAGATGTGAAATCAAAAAGCTTTATAAGTTTTTATACGTCTTCCATAATATCTTATTTAAAAAGCCGTGTAAACATATATTATTTTACTAATATCCCTCAAAGCACGAGCTCTGCTCATATTTGAGGGAATGAATTGTTTGCTTACTGTATAACTATAAGTTAATGATTATTGTTGTAAATTGTATATTTATCATTAATAAATATATTTAAAAGAATTTAAAATTTAGTATATCGTTTTATTTAAAGCTGAAGAACACTTTTGAGAAATTCTGATTCTAGGAAAATATGTTATTTTAATATTTTTACTTGATCTTATTTTTCGTAGAGTATCTAAAGGTTAAAGAGCTATTTGTGTGTTTTAAACAATCACTACTCTTTAATGAGATGTTTTTTACGAATGAATTAAAATTAAACATAAAAAACTCAATATGTCAGGAAAAGTCTTCTTAAGGGTTCTGTGTAGGTATTATAATTTGTTTGGAATGGCCAGAGGTCCAACGTGCAGAGGAAGCATCATAGGCAAGTATCTTTGAAGGAAGTATCTAAACGCAATGAACCCCCGATACAACTAGGATATGAGGGAGAGGGTGTGTGTGTGTGTGTATTGTATGGCGTACATTATAATTCCAAAAGGAGTAATATAAGAAATTGTAATATGTACGCATTCATATAAGAAAATGTGTCTTATTTAGCACATAATCTTAGAGCGTAAGGAACCACCAAACCGTGAAAGTGGAGAAAAGTTCACTGGGACTTACGGATAAAAGCGATTACGCAAATAGAAATTGCGTAAGTAGTAAGTAGGTGCCTACTTATAAATCCTCATCATAATTATTGTCTCAAATTTATGTAAGTAACTTTAATTATTAGGTGCTATAAGAAGCTTTTCATTACCAAGTAAGAATCGTCGAAGCATTATTACTCTTGTTTTAACCTTCGTATGACTTTAGTATAACGTTAATACATGTTATTATTTCTAGAAGTAATAAACGTGTCACACTCTGTAATGTAATGAATCTATATATGAACTACTTTCTCGGGATTAGAGTTTCTTTGTTTTCGAGAATGTACAGAAACACATATAAAGGCCGGCTATAAAGGATTTAATGAGTAATAACGTCGGTATAGGATTTTCATAGCCTCGTCATAGTGTTTACCATCGTCCATTTATTTACAGCATGCTGCTACAATCTCTATCTACTTCTCCAGGTTCATCTTTTTCACATTAAGTAATAATCTGGATTGACGACTAACGTACAATAAGTTTGAGAGCGATCAAAGTTTTCTTTTTCAAATTACGCCTCTTTCCTAATTAATATTTTCACACTATATACTTTAAGTGTAGAAATACGTAAATTTATATTTTCAGTATAGTAATCGGATATTTTATAATTGTTTTGATACCAAAGTGATGTTTTTTCGCTGTTTATATGTCAATATATTATATTTAATTTTCTGATTGAATTAAGATCATCTTGAAATCGAAAAGGGACTAAATATGTAGTTACTGCATGTTATGACATCGTACTACTGGAAATTTGTTTCGCTTCTTCTGAAAACACACATAAAATGTATCAGCGTTGATCCTAAGAGATTTAAATTGGTATCTGACTGGTGTTGATGCACTTTTCACTAGTGTAAAAAATTGTTATAAATTCGTTCTCATGTTATTTTGTGATATAGGTACACTTACCTATTTATATGGATCTAGCACGTAGTGCACCCTGATGGAGTCGTTGGTATTATACGACAGCGTACCTACACTTACTGTAATATCCCATCTCACGGTTGAAAGAGTTGTTAATGTAGTCACACTGATACACAAAAGGGACTTATATTCACTCTGGGCTTGTAGCCTACAGCTTATTGCTTATATTACAAGAACAGCTCGCCTCATAATATACCCTCGTAAGGAGTTTCTCTTCCACCTAAGTACATACCTTAATCCCGTAGGATTGCGACAAGTTCCTATTATCTCGACATACATACGGTGATACACTCAGATATACTCTCTTGTGTATTATGTGTGGTTTGTTTGTATTTTATTTCCATTATTTTTCATAGAATCCTCAAACAACAAAAAAAATATCTAAGGACTCTATTTTCATCATTTGCTCAGTTTCTCGTGATGTTGTTGATAACGTTGGAAAAAAGTTTTTTATATCCTGCGTTCCATAGGAAATTATGCCATTCGCTTTATTTCGATCCACTGGTTTAAATTGCACGATAACTATAACATAAACTTCTAGCCACTCCACGGCACCCTCATCTTTTGTATATAAATATCATTATAAACAGTTAACTTATAGTTTTTTATCTATATTTTATTTTTAAAACACCATATCTATTAATTACAAATAACAATATTACTTTTAGTTTTACCTGTAATTTTTCTTTATTACAGTCACTTTAGTTTCTGGAATAAACATATTAGTAAAATTCAAAATCGTATTTTTATTTATAATCTATAGTTTAAACTATGGTATTATAGCCATATAATTGAATAGAACATCACTGTCAGACTACGCTACACAGCTGCTCAACGTTTTTTTTTATTTGTATAAAATAATATAATGTTTATCGATGACGTAAATAAAACGGAATGCTCACAAACACATAGGTAAGTTATTAATAATAGTAATAATAATAATCACACATAGGTAGAGATAATTATTATGTATTTTATAGTGACCCGTATTTGTATACATCATCTTACGTACATTGAATATGTCCGTCCATTCATTTATTCATTCATCCGTGATATAGTAGGTGAATACATAATAATAATAATACATGTCCATATTTCAATATACATGTATATAATACTAGACAGTGGTGATTTTATTGTCTGTATTTATTATGTATAGTTGTGTTGTTTTACCTGGCTTCGCACAAGAAATAATCAAATTGACAAGATAATATTTTCACATGGCATAAGTAAATACTTCCCTACTTTAACAAATATAAATTTTGAACATTGTTTCTGGACACCTCACCTCGGCCTTCTGTTACTACCAATTTGTACACATAATTCATTTATTCGATATTATTTCTGTTTTATTACTTGTGTTATTCTTGTCCTGTTCTATGTATTCTAATTTTTTTTTACTACATTGTTATTATTTTATATTTTATTAAATAAACATCTTTCAAAAGGGACATTGAAGAGAGAGTGTTGCTTAAAAGATTCCCACGATGGCGGTTTTGGCCGGTTGGCCCTTCAGGCCTGCCCAATGGCCCGCCCGTGAGGACAAATTTAGTTTAATTATGCGGATAAATAGGAGTTCACAACTCCTGAGATATCCGGGTGGAGGTGGGTCTCTCTTCAATGAACATTGTGCATCAAAATGATATCATATTTTTTTTATTTCCATCTTTATGTATCTACTCGTATACTTAATGAAATTAATTTGACAACGACTTATAAGTCGAAACCTGGTCACTATATTATTAAATACAAAGTAAAATTAAAACCATTTGTGTTTTTTCCACACATATCTGTTATCTATATTATATGTACTCGTACCTTCTTTACGTATCCCAAGTGGGGTAGAGAGAACGGAACGCCATATAGATCTATCTTTACATATCCTTCTTTCCCTTCTTCTTTATTACTTTTGTTAATATGTAAGATATTTATGATAAATTTAACCTAAAACCTACCAAAAGTATAAGATTGCGTATGGAGAGTACTGATTTTTATGTCTTTTCTAATTACAATGTCTATGAAATGCATACGAACGAACACAAATATTTATTAGATTGATTTTACGATGATGCGATGAAAAGGTATGTTGTATTATCCCATGTGATACAATTATCATGTTATTATTATTGTGTATATATATGTGTGTATGTACCCATTACGTATGCGACTGTTTGCACTGCATTACCGATGTTGTTTTTATGTGTGTGTGTGCGTGTTAGTAACATTTACAATACTAACCCACTATGCCTTTTATATTGTGGTTCATATGCACACATTTCAGTGCCCAATAAAATCGCCTGTTCTCACATATGATTGGTTCGCTTATACATAGCTACTACTATAAGTAATTTATTATTATAAAATGAACTTCATAATTAATTATCCAATCTTTTCCATTTTCCAAATAATAGTTTGAGTTACTTGAGGTTTTATATCCTAGTAATCTAATGTGTAATTACTTTCTTTTGTAAAGGCATGGGGTGAAAAATTATATTTTTAGTAAAAAAAGCGATGGATATATATAAATGTGCATTTAAAATACGCACCCTCAATGCCTTATTTTATGGCACAAAAAGGAGGATCTGTATCTTCATTGCGTGCTATTTATGGGAGATGGAGTAGAGATATAGATAGATAGGAAAAAACTGGTATTACAACGTCACTTAAAACTATTAAAGCAATCATTTATATCTTAAAATATGACAATATTTTTATTGTTAGTATTTATATTCGCAAGTTACAAAACATTCTGTACTTTATTTTCAAATAAATTCACAATGTTAACGATGTATCTGTAACAGATACCGTATAAAATAAAGGAAAGTGTTGTCAATACGTAATAGGTATTATTCTTGTGATCTGAATAATATGTTGTATTTTTTATAACTGGCAAATCTTTCCTACAGCATTATTACACCCACATAGAAAGTAATAATATGATGGGAGTAACTTAAGATGATACTTTTCCATAGAATTAAATATTATTCATATCAAAATAACAACCCTTTCATGTTTGTAATCCATGATACTTGTTGTATGTATGTGGGTGTGACATTATTTATAAATAAATTTTTAATTTATTTATTTTATTCTTCACTGTACATTGGTTTCACTTTACTTTAAAACACTTTTCATTATTTCTATTGATGACGATCTTTGCAAGAGGTAATACTGAGTAAATATATATAAAAAAAACACTGCAGTAATCTTAATAAACATGTATAGCACGTATCCACGTGGATTTATTACCATATACGCGCGCATTGTTTGTTTACATTACACTGCGTTGTAGTGTTTCATACCAAACTACTACCTATTCAGTGTTCATGTGCCAATGCGATATACGAGTACATTTTATCGAGTCGGAATGTTTTTCTCTGAATTCACCCATCAGGCACGCATTTTGTCACAATTTGTGTACGTTCATTTACGCGAATGCGGCTTTACTAAACGCTTTCAATGGTACATAAATATTTATTTTTTACGTTTTCGAAGTTCTTTCCTATTTGTGTCATATTTTGTTTTGTTTCACAATCCCGAATTCTATATTGTCAATATGCACAGAAAAAAGTCTTCAGTCAAGAGAAATAATTTTGGTATACAAGGATAGAATTATTTTCTCAACCTTACAAGATTTTTATCTTCGTGAAGGAATAAAAAATCTCAAAACAAGAAATTATTTTTCAATTTAAGAAGATATATTAATATAGAAGAATTAAAATTCTCGGAACAAGAATTTCGAAAACAAACTAATTTTCTTAATTCAAGGAAATGTTCTTAACTCAAGGCAATGTGCTCTTTATTTTTCGGCATGATTAATAATCTTGGGTTGAGAGAAAAAAATCGACCTTTTTTTTGTATAAATAACATTTTGTATAAATAAGTTTTCCTCTCAATTGTCACAATTATTTTTTTGTCGTACATTGATAACTATATAAGCTTGACGACTGAACGCACATTGGGTGGTGTTAAGTTGTCGTAGATATTATTTATTAAAATATTTGTCACTAATATTTTATGTTGTAATGAAAAATATGGTTTTACTTAATTCTACATGGGTGACTAAAGGTACGTCTTTGTCAAACTAATATTTTGCCTAGTTCCTATGGGAACGAATCCTGTATTTTCATATGAAATTCTAAACATAATTTATAGTTATCTATTCATTAATTTCGGACCAAATGATCTTCTCTATTACTTGCTTATACATTTAATGTGGAACGGTAGATAAATTTGATATTATTGTTATAATATATCCATATGAATAATGTATTATAGAGCGGAATTAATTGGGGACAGATTTATGAGACGTTTTGCTGGTGATTTTTCGCGTTCTTTATTGTACTTAATAATTATTTATATGTCTTCCGATTAATGGCGTTAGAAAAAGTTGTAACACATTAAACTGATTTTATTGGCGTTATTATGATTGATATAAATATAATGATAGTGTGAAACTTCGTGTTGTAGCGTTAAATTTATATATTATTTCGTTTGATGGTTGAAATGAAAACGGTAATAAAGATTATAGTCGGACCATTGAACCGATAAAAAGGGAATCGTTTCAAATCACCTCGTTTGATTTACGTATTTTAAAAGTAACTAAAGCATTTTCAGAATAAATTGTTTGGCGTCCATTATATTGTACACAACTTTCTATTTTTTTATATATTGTAGTCAAAGGACATCCAGTCGTTATTACAAATGTGCGTGAGTAAGTTCAACTTCTTTTTAAATGTTGTAGGTAAATGAGAAGACATTTTTAAGACAAATTTATTCGTCATGTAGTTTAGTTGCTACGTACTAGTAGCTATTATTTTTTTATTATGTTTGAGTTGGGTCATAAAGTATGTGGGATCAACAGTTGAATTACTATTTCAGATAAATCTTATAAAATGTTATTTCTCTACCATTGGCCCTATTCGGAAAATATTTTATAACTGTTTCCTATAATCTTCGATAACCTAGAGGCGCTGTCTTCTGTGGGTTAGACGGAAATTTATCAACCCTCATTCCCATTGAAAGACGAACTGATTTATTAGTTTCTTTAATACTTTAAGCAATTTATCTCTCAGACCAGAAAATATCTTAATACGTTTGAAGATTTATTTTGAAAGAGGATTATACTCACCTTGATGTAGTAGGCACAAATTAGAAAAATGAAGGCGCCATGTACCGGTGATATAGTGGCATGACTAGACTGAAATATAACTATTTACAGTAATTCTTTTCAGAACGTTTACAAGTAGGATAAGCTTGTGGTACCTATATTATTTATTTATTTATTTTAAACATATTTGATATCAATAAAACACTGTTTACTTTTCACTGTTGATTTAATAATACTCAAGCGCTTTCGTCAAGTTAGCTTGACATTTTCAAGAGAACTAATTACAAGAAAAAAAATTCTAAAAGTCACACGCAACAACAATATTTTTTTATATGTAGGTACCTTAAAACAGAAAAGAAAGACTTTATTTCTTTTATTCCAAAGATTTTATTTAAAGATTACAAAATAACAATTCTCTTTGTAAACTCCAAAAAGGATTTTGCAGAATTAATGAATAAATAAGAACATTGCCTTAGTAACTGTGCCAACATTTTGTACCTACTTTCCGCCTTTCTCTTCGTATTTTATGAAGAACTGAAACAACTTTAACAATTAACGAAACTTTTTTCACATTGATTGGCGAAAAGGGAAATGGTGCATAGTGTTTTGATATTAAATATAAATAATTTTATCGTGTTAATAATCCAGAGTGTCCTTCTGGATCTGTGCCAAAAGATAATGGCGTTTCAAGGCAGAAACTTATGTGTATAGACTTTTTGGCTTAGCGAAGAATTCACACATCTTTTTTGTTACAAAATCCGTAAAATCTTGCGACCCAGATATTCGCTTTGTTACCTAATGCATTTTTAGTTCAGTTGGCAACAATGAAGCTGACAATATAAATGTGCCGGGATTTTTATAAAATTCTGTATCGGTTGAATGAGCATAGCAATTCCCTTTTTATTTGAATACATATTACAGTATGCCAGCTGCTTTCGAAAAATTTCCATATAGGTACGCGAATGAAATTGGCATTTAAAGAAAAATATACTACTTTGAATGAAAAATAAATTCTAAATTGTGTTAAAATATTATACAAAATTTTCTAAATTGTTGCTGTAATCGTTTTTATTAAACAAAGAGGTCTTAAAGAAGATTTGATGAAAATTCCATTAAAGAATGCTTGAAAAGCAATTTAAATGGGAAATTTTGTATTTCGCATTTAGCATGTCACTCACATATTTAATGTATTTCAGAAATATTCCTAAATAAATCATTTCGTTGTATTTTCTCTTATTTATGTTCGAGAGTTTGTTGAGTAGTAGGTACTGTTACTATGTTATAGAACTCAGCATACAAATCTCGGGTTGAATTCCCGATTCGACCATGGATAATTATTCATAGAATTTCACACTCAATGTTTATATATATAATGAGTTACAATCCATTGGATTGGTCTGCAACGAGTTTGGTTTTTCTTCTCCATTCGTCTCTATTCTCAGCCAGTCTTTTCATGAGCCACAGTTCATGTCCCTCTTCAGTTGGTCCATATACGCGTCTCTTGGTCGGCCTCTGCCATTTGTCCCCTCGTTCTTACCCTCCGCGATGGCGATGAGTAGTCCTGGGTGCCTGATGTTGTGGCCAATCCAATTAGCTCGTTGTTGGCCGATTCTCTTAAGAAGTTGCCTTTTTTCGCCTACCCTGGTTAATACTTCTTCGTTTTCGACGTGTTCCGACCAATGGATCTTCAGCATGCGTCTGTAGCACCACATCTCAAAGGCCGCCAACCGTCCGCTTTCACTCTTGCTGATGGTCCACGTCTCACAGCCATAAAGCAGAATGCTCCATACAAAGGCTTTAGTAATATATACCAATAATATTAGAAGAGAGTCTGAATATTCCTTCAGCGGAATAAGTCTTCCGCTCTTTTCTGTATGTGTTTGACATTAACCGTCCTCAGGTCATCCTCATTGTGGCGGCAATTCAAAACAAAAGCAAAGTGAGAAATTAACAATTATCCATTGCCACAAACATACAAACTAATATTATTATATCAATTTCATTCACGACAAACAAATATTATCAAAACTATTTTTTCACAAATTGTGACATATTATTTTTTCACTGAATTTTAATAATAAATTTTAAAATATAATTTATCACTAATACTTCAAATATCGCAACAAGGGCCTTATCAAGTGGTACAAAACTGGCAAACACCTTCAGGCACTCCCTAACTTCAGCAAACGACAACCACAGGTCAGACAGAGCTGGCAGGGATACAACACAACATTGGAGACATCAGCAGAAGCGGCAGTACTCAACATGGAGAGTCACCATCCACCAACAGACAAGACAGACCTCTGTATCCTGTGACCAACACGGGTGAGGTGTACAACCGTACATCCAAGGTGGAGACACAACCACTCCATTCGCCATCGCATGACCAACATGCGTAAGGCATGTAGTATGGAACTTCTGACGTGGATACCTTTATGTACCCGAGATTTCTCATTTATCTATGTATTTATCTATATTTATAATATGACGTGGATGTAATGTCCTAGAATTTATAAATTGTACAGTGTCCTTGAGGTGCTTTGGCACGTAAACGAAACTTTAATATTGTCCAATAATAATAATAATACGCCACTACTAAACTCGCTATATGGACCAACTGAAGAGGGACATGAGCTGTGGCTCATACATGGAGTTGAAGAGACTGGCTGAGAATAGGGAGGAGTGGAGATGAAAGTCCAAACTCGTTGCAGACCAATCCAATGGATTGTAACTCATTATATAAACTCGCTTACGTATTAACGATGTTTTTTATTAGGTAATTTTTTTAGTGTCGTATGATGTGACACAAATGTCACTGAACGTAATAATTAGCCGTTGTAATAATCACAATATTATGGTACGTAATATCATTATTAATATTATTATTATATAGACTAATCAATCAAAACGTATCGTGTTACCCACACTGAGTGCAGGGGAGGTCAGGAACAAATGTGCCGTGGGATGACATTGAAACGAATTGTAATTTGTTTCCAAGTTATTTTTTGTCGCTGAGATCTGATCATTCAGCGCAGATTTACTATCGTGACAAGCGTGTGATTGATTAGTTGATTGCGTCCCCTTTTTGTATTGTAACAAATTGTAAATCTCATTTCTTTTACTGAAATAATTTATGTTTTTATTTTTTACTTTGTTATTGTATTGATTTAAATCGTGTTCAACAAAATTAACTTTTTGTATTTTCTAAGATTTGACGTTTTGTACATTTTTTAACAAACGGGTAACACTATATTTATGCATGTATTGGGATGTAGCATTAACTTTTTTTATTAGTGTCGACGTTTACATAGTATAAACTTTATGATGTGGCGTATGATTGTAAATAAATAAATAACGTAACTTATAATATCTTCTTCTTAAAGTGCCATGTCAGAGGACTGAGTCAATAACACATTTTCACGTTAGGTTTTCGTTCCGTTAACGTTCGAGTATAAACGAAGTTGCAAGCAAGTGTCAATTTCGTTGCTAAGATACACAATAGTTACAAAAATTAACACTTTGGCGCAACATCGTCTGCATTTGAACGCTAACGGAACGAAAACGTAACGTGAAAATGTGTTACTGACTCAGGCCTCTGGTCCACCCTCGTCCCCGGAACAGCTCTTTCACCCTCTGGATTCCGATCCACACTCTGATGTTTCTCAGTCAGGACATTTGCCGCCTTCCCACACCCTCAATTATTCCCTTCAAGATGAGTTGGAGAAAACCATATTTTTCATTTCGGAATACGTTTAGCATATAATATACAGGTACAATTCAAACAGATCGAACTAGTCCTACACCAAGATGTAAATCTTGTATTATGGATACTAACGCGACGATACACGCATGCTTCAAACATTCATACTTGTGATGCTCGAATCCAGGACAATTTGAAAAAAGTTCTTTTGCGTTTTGAAAAGCCGTGATGGTGTAGACAGATTTTATTGAAACATATGACCCTGATATCCCTTACACAGCGTTATGGAACATACAATATGTATGTAATCACACGGCATTCTACTGTATATATAACAGGAACAACAACAATAATTATGCACATGACCCACACAATGTTGGAAACAGCTGTTAGTTACATACTTGTAGTATTATGAAAATATGTGTGTCTCTATCTACATATACATAGAAACTGTTGTATACAAACTTATATAATACATTACTAGATAATATATCACACTCTAAGTTCTCTATGTTCGTGACAATGTACAGCATTACAATAAATTATACTTGTACGTTTGTAATGAGATTAATGTGTTATACTGTATTTTAATTGTAAAGCGACATACGCTTACATAAATTAGATTTCGTTTTTTTTTATTAGATAGAATCGTTATAATTAAATTAGAAATTTAAATTTTATATGGATGTAATACGATATTCTCGTTAACCTGACAGTCGAGTCGCGGACCTCCTGGGAGAAACTCCCTGTACCCTTTCTAGGGAGTGTCTGAAATTTATTTTTCTGAAATACACTTAAATTACTCCATTATTACATACTCTTATTCAGTAAAGGCATTTATAGGCTATTTCATTCATACATACCATCACGGCATTTCCCACTAGTGGGGTAGCCAGCGAACCAACTGCATTTAATAAACAAGCAACTCGTCCTCTTGCGACAATAAAATATAATTCTTGGTTATATAAAGAAATATTCAAGTTAATATCATTTCTCCAATGTGTAGGTACTTACTTGCAAGGACTTTCAAATATTTGCCACTAGTCTTGTTACAATATGAATTAGGTCAGGCCACAGCGCCAGAAATTAGGTGAAGAATAGGTCAAAGCATAATGTTGCTTACATATTTAGAAAATTCATTAACATATTTATATTTTGTTTTAATATCGTCGATGTAGTATATCTTTGTTCCTATGATAATATGAAAAGAAGAATACTTAGTTACTTATTATTCAATTCTTTTCTGTACATTATAATATTGTAAATCAATACAAAATATCAGTTACACAATTCAATGTACACAGGGCTAGTTTATCGCTATAATGCTATGTCTTCCAACTAACCCAGTTATTAAAATTTAAGTCATTTGTTGTAAAGAGTTCAACACGAATTATTTCAAAGTAGCCGATGGATTAACTATTATGTGTAATTTATTTATTTATTTATTTCACCCAAATAAATATACGCCAACAGGTCCATATAACATATACATCTTTAAAAATACAACTAAACAGGAAATATGAACAATGTTGTGCCCCTTTACAGGCGATGTGTTGTGTCCGAGCTACCACTCCCAAACCCCCTAATGAACCTACAAGGTATCCTCCCCGTACTAAAAATAAATAAAGCATTCTTGTTGGTCAACGTACATCGTTGAAATTGTTCTAGGATGACTATTTTTTTATTGTCAGCATATAAGTCGACATATACATGGTTTAGTTGGAAGATATTGCGCTTCAGCAATAAACTCGCCCATTGCACAAAATTATTAATTCTATTGTTGTGATACCATGTTTTTTGTTCTTCTTTACATATTGATTTTGTGCAATAAAGTTTATTATTATTATTATTATACATTACATGATTTGTAATACATAGATAACAATGCCTTATATTTATTTAATCGATTTTTTACTTGTATATTGTAAAATGGCAATCATGTTGGGACAATAGTGGTATGCCAATATGCCATCCGTTGATATATTGATTTGATACTAGCAACTTTTATTACATGTATTATTTTATAAACATGTGAACCTATTTATTATATGATTGCGTGTTTTCTATATTAAACTGTATGTATGTATATAATATGTATTATATATATAACAGTGTATTTATTATGCCGATAAAGTATTTGACATTGAATAGCAGGTGATCCTTTTTATAGCCATCTACGTCTAATACTTGATCTGTGGCACTCAATTATTTCTAACATTATTATTATGTACATTTATATGAAGTATTAATAACACAATATTTATTAATTAACTCATTTCGTGGTCATATAGTAACTTAATCATCTCTAAGGTAATGTATACAGTAACTGACTCCTTCACTATATATTATGTTACAGTAAACATTTTTCAAATTCCGATTATCAATTAAAAGTCTTGTTTTTAAGAAAAGTGTCATCACATACCAACCACCAGCTAAACTTGAAAATAATATGTTTCCCTTCAACGACACGCATCTGTCTATCGCACAAATGGAGTTGCCAGTAAATTTACTGTGAAAACAGGATTTAATGTCGCAGTGAAAATTGCCGCACCAATGATGAAAGAATTGAAAATGATATTCTGTTATTGCCCATATCTTACAGCTCTTTGTATAATTAGAATGTCTTACAATTATTGCTGGAGGGGGTGGTCAGTTATTATAATGTGTTGATGTCTCCATCCAATACTTGATTGATTATTCACAAATACTTTTCTTTAATTATTGTCAAGTATTCCTGTCATGTATAAGTAATCCATTATCCCACCCTCTGCTTTATAATTCTATGATTCAAGAATAATCTTAGTCCGTTTCGCATTTTTTATACTTTAATTTTAATATTTTTTTCATACTTTAAATTTTTTTTGCATTATTATTTCTCAGTTTACACCTTTTGATAACTTTTAATGGGGTAGTTTAAAAGATATATCCAAGTTTAAATTGTCTGTTTGAGTCTTTGTAAAGAAAATGATGTTTTAATATAAAATTAATAACTTCAAACAAGATAAAAGAACCTTGTTACGGCTGTTTCTTAGCTTTCAGTGTTCACAAGGAACTCATCCCCTAGTGCTTTAAAAAATAGATCTGTTTTCGTCAATTTTATATTCTTGTTTTCTTTGTAAATTCATTTGAATTCATTTATGAATAGCTTTAAAATTAGGAACGCATCAGTAATAATCATAAGTTGATGATTTAATACAGCGAAATTAAAATTACCGAGTTTTGTTAAAACATGAAGAATGAGATGACTCTTTATACTAACTTGACGACTCAATATCACTCGATACCATGACGGCATTTCCCATTAGTGGGATAGCCAGCGGACCAACTGCATGTCATAAAATGCAGATTGTAGGTAGGTACTCTCCGTGACAATAAAAAAAATAATACATTCAGGACGGGTTGCACACTTCATCGCTGAATTAAATTGATTTATCCGTAAGTTTTTACAAACACCTGCCTTTTACAGAACACTCGAAGACTTACAGAAAAAAATAGGAGACGTTTTATTAACCAGAAGTTGCACGGGGAATAATAAACATCATAGTAGAGTAGAAACGTTTTTTTTTGTTGTCATCAATTATATAGAATAGATATTCTGAAATGTATATGACAGAGTCGACCAGAAATGGATGCAGTAAGTATATAAATAACTATACAATCATACCATCTCCTACAAGTAAGGTAACTGCACGTAATGATCACGTAACTGTCCTCTTAGTACCAATAAAATTTGAAACGTTTAAGATGGGTGACATACTTCATCGCTGAATTGATGTTATTTGTCTAATTTGTGGTGTTTGGCGAATACTTACTTTTTACAGGACACTCGATACCTTTCGAGTGGGAGACCTATTCTTTATCGGGATCTCTACAGAGTAAATATAATTATAATAAATAATTTACAAACTATAATACATAGGTATGTAATAAGTATGTACGAGTATGTAGGTACAACACAGTGCACCTGCATATTATAAGTATTGAGTAACAACACCTCGTTTAGTAGTATTTTGTCGTTATATATTTTAATTTATATCCTCGCATTGTGTCTCGCAGCACCCAGATATTATTTACATACAGAATATGAAAATATTATTATTATTATATTATTTTGTATGAACATCTTGTATGTTTGTGGGTACTACGCTGCGCCCTGCAATCGTTTCGGAGAAAATGATTATGGATATTGTTGGTGGTGCTATGGTAACTTGAATAATAAGTTCTCCACTATTGTTAAACCAGACTCCATTTTACTCCAATAATTTGGTCCAATATACATAACAATTAAAGTCAATGATTACTCTTATAATAATAGGTGTGTGATACACCTTTTTACTACAAAGCTTCATCTTTCTATTGCTAGAAGTAAGCCTCTTCGAAATCCTTATGTGATCTCGAAATTCACTAACCATCTCACTATTTTCCCATAACTTACATATAGAGTGATAAAATCTTGTTTGTTTTAAAAAGTTCCGAAGTTTATTCTGTGCTCTCGAGTTTTCACGCAAAACTTGATTTCCTTTTACTGTCTTGTATTAAAATAAAGTTAAACGTTTATATTTATAACGCGATATATGCTAATAGAATAAAATAAATAAATGTATCGTAAGGAACTCAAAAAGATGTTTATATTTTTGTATGTTTCATTTTTATGATTTATTATCTGTGCTGTGAGATTTATATCTCATTTCTTCAACACAGGTTTTGCCTAGTGGAACGATCTTTTTTGAAATTTCTCATCACAATACCGTCACGACATCTTCCACGATACACGCAATAAAAATTATAAACAAGTATATAATGATCAACCCTTCAACGTTTCGATTTTTGTGCAAATTTAGGATATGAATTTACCTATCCATGGAGAGGAATATTCTCAAAACATCACAATACACTTGTTAATTACCTGTTGAATAACATAGGAACAAGACTTTCATAAATGTGTAAGAGTATATTTTCAATTAAAATTATCAAAAGACAACTTGACGCACTCGAATAACTAACTATCTATCGAATGCTATCAATACATTCACCTTTCCTCGCAGTATAAGTACTACAGTATCGTGATTGTAATACATAATATACCTATCTATAATATTATTATATCGTGTAAAGTTATGTTACCTTATTACTCATTCCTAACAGGCGCGTTATTGTAGTTGCCTGTGTAGTGTGTATCTATCCTATGTACTCGAACATTTATAGTATTATTATTGTTATTGTCATTTGGTGCAACGAGACATGCCTGCGACCTGTGATACGCACCTAGGATAATAACATTACTACCAGAGGCGGCTGGTGGGTGGGCACTAGTGGATTACAGTGGAATAATAAAAAAATAACCTACATTATAATAATAATAAACTATTTTGTACAAAATATTTAGACAATAATAATTAGATTACAACATGGTATATACAAATAATTTTGCACAATGGGCGAGTTTATCGCAGAGACGCAATATCTTCCAACTAACCCATATACACACTAAGCGAACAAGTGAGAAGCGATATATCTTCATATAAAAAAAAAACATTTATTGTCTTCCTTGATTCTCATTCGTAATGAGGAGTGTTAAATATAATATGTTAAAATCATCACTTTCCTTGATACTTCAGGAGTCAGAACAATCATAATTTTAATTATCCGTATTTTTGTCAAAAAGGAAAGCTGTCCGAAACAATCATAATTTTAATTATCCGTATTTTTGTCAAAAAGGAAAGCTTGTCCGTTGGAAAGGATCCGGATCCTTAGGTACCGCCCGACAAAAACAAAACTATGTCCATATTTAAAGATTATTGGATATAAATGTTAAAAATAAATAATAAACAAAGCCAATGATATCCAAGTGTAATGTATTGTTTAGAGAATATGACATTATTTAAAATTTGAGTAATGTTTATTGGAATAATATAAGAAGTGCATGTATGTGGAGGAAGCGGATCTAATATGTAAAGGTAGAAATATATAACGTTCCATCCTCTATACCTACTCTACTTGGGATACAGCGTAAGGATTGGTATAGTATAAATTATCTTTATTGAGTTCATTAAGGGAGTGGGTCGTCCCAACGCTCCTTAGGAGAAACTGCCGCTAATTTTTACTACATAGCATTATTTATTTATTAACAATTATATCGTGTTGTTGTCGACTATATAGTACTAAGTATTCATTATTGTTATTATATTATGTCGTGTTGTTAGTTGTATGATTTGCCTTTTATCTATGCAAAATTGTGGTAACCGCCACGACCAGGTGAGCGGTAATAGTCACTCGGAGGTGAAACTATGTAAATACTGATAATGTATTGTGCAAATTATACTTCAGTATTAGGATTAGAATCAGAATCGCATAATATCTAAGGTATGTTCTCCTTCCTTTGAAATCAGGGAAACAAACCACTTAATTTGTCATTGATGATCCAAATAGTATTTTTTGTTATGCAATGTAGAGTGAAGAATAAAATAAATATTGTGTATATTTTAGGGATCTTTTATTTTGATATTGTGAAAGGATTTCCAACATTATCATTCTTCTTTCTCTTAGCCTTGTATAACCATCATCTGGTGTCCCTTTCCTACGCCTGTGGTAAATCAACTTATGTTTCGTTTTATGGTGGACAAGAAGATTGTCAAGGATCTTTCTGATATTTTCGGCTTGTTTCTTGCCATATATTATATTAATAAACACATGGACATACTGATCTTTATTCGCTATACTTATTCGTATCTAATATCGTTGTCAATGGTCTAATATATATTATTATGAAATGGTATAATATATTATGGAAAAAGGATTCATTTCTTCAGTTATTGAATCCTTTGATTGGTTGTCCGTCTTGTTAAAGGTAGGCATAAAGTACGCCTGTTAATATTGGATTCCTATATTTTCTTCTATGTTATAAGTTGGTATGTTTCTATTGTTATTTTGATCTTCGTAAGTAATGTGGATAAATGACACTATCAACCAACAGTGGTACGGGCAGTCTCAGGGTGTACTGTGCCGGCACCAGTGCTGTATTATCGCATACTTACCTAATGGGTACCTGTCCGTGGAAATATTAGTAATGGTTCCGTACCAGCCCGCCGGATGACGAAGTTGCGAAACTCGAACATGCTCTACTACATTACAATACATACTATAAGTAGGTACATATAGATATTTACCATACCAATATTGTACCACTTATCTTTAGTAAGTACATACGTACTTATTAGTCGTTACTTTTGTCGATAACTTTATAATTGCACGCTGTGACCGACCGGTCTGGATTTAAAAAATGTAATATTAAGTTGCTATTTGGTATATTACTTAGAGTTCTTTGTTACATTGGAATAATATCTTTAGAATTAAAATCATGCGATTTCATCTCGAATGTCTTAATTCTCTATTGGCACGGAGAGGACAGCTTACATGTTTTTTACATGCAGTTGTTCCACTAGGGAATTTTGATGGAATTTTGCGATGGTATGAATGAATATTTTTAAAGTTAATTCCATGTACCTACCTCATATTTAACTGACAGTCAAGTAATTGATCTCAATTAAATTCTGCATTATTCACTATCGGATTTCATGAATAGAATTTTCAGTCATACACATGCTTGCTGCACTTTTCTGAATTTGAGAGAATACATTTTTAAACTATCTAAAACATAGGAAGCCGAAAATTAGCATGCCAAATCAAGGTACAAAAAAAATAATGTGCTTGCATATTATGTGCAATGTAGATACGTCTGCATCAATGGGATTAACAAGACCATCGTTATTATTTTGTCATTAGCTCTTCAGCCAACAAACACTATGTTACATAGAACGCCTACTCCGCGTTATATGAAATCAAATAATAATATATTCAAAATGGGTGATCACTGAATTATACAAGATTACTATTAAATTAATGTCTTCCAAAGTTCTTAATGATTCTGGAAATGGGATTTTATGATAATAATAATTACGTCGTATGGCATAAATTAATTTCCTAACAGAGCACAGAGCTGAGCATTAACTCATTAATCCGTTCATCGTTAATTAAGGCTCTGTGTGAGACCATTTTGGTGCTTTCAAAGATATACTTCGTCGTGTTCTTAAAAGTAATATCTTTCAAAAAACATATAATAATGAATCATCATTTTACATTGTACCTACTGAGCAAGAAGTTTTTGTTTGTATTTTGTGCACTGTTTTAGTAATATTTTTTTTATACTGTTTAATCATTAAACAGTATAAAAAAAATATGTTTAATGGGATCACGTGTCGCAATAAATAACCGCTTTTTTTCGTAACCGCTTTGATCGGGAAACTAAATTCCCATTCTTTCTAACCTTAAATTTATAAGTAATTCACTTTTCACGTAACTTCAAACATCGTCAACGAATTTTCGGTAAACAAAACTTACGTAAATCGGGATATTTAACTCCTACCTCCGTTGACAATTTTACTGTAACTGTTATTAACTGTAAATTGTGTTCTATTTTCAAAAATATAACGAATCAACGAGTAACACTTTTTTTTATTTTTAATGGATTGAAGAATAATGTACTATTCTTTATCAACTTTCCTAGCTTTGATTTCTAGTTAATTATTATTTCGGCGGTTGAATAATATGCGATAAACAAGAATGAATAAAGCACTAAGACGACCGGTGTGGCGTGGAGGTTAACGCACTTGCCTTTGAGTCACGAGGTCCCGGGTTCGATTCCCGGCCAGGGCAAAATGAAGAATGACCTTTTTCAGATTGTCCTGGTTCTGGGTGTTACATGTATATGTGTTTAGTACATTGTATATGTGTATCGTCGTGTTAGTACCCATAATACAAGATTCATATCTTAGTTTGGGACTAGCTCGGTCTGTGTGAATTGTCTATACATGTTATGTTATAGTTATTGTTGTTTTAATTTAACTAAGTCACGTTCAAATGGATAAAACAAATAATAATCTATAAATAAATAATCCTCTCATATAATCAATTTCAGATGTTTTAAAGTTATCAATGACTTTGATAAGTCAGTATTTATGAATGAATCACTATAGTTAATACATACCTACTTGCTTAATGCTTCACTTCACTTATATTATTTTATGTTATTTATGTAAACATATTATTATTATCTCTCATCAATATAATCAGACTTATCTATCTATATCTGTACCATCACAGCATATTCCTCAAGTGGAGTAGCCAGCGGACTAACTATTTGTTATGACTAACTCTTTGTTTCATAAAACATAAGACGTTCAGGATAGTTGGCACACCTTAAATTTCTCAGAAGAATACCTGGCTTTTAGAGGACTATCAAAAGCTTATAATATATTTATGAAGTAAACGACTTACGCCTTTTAAAAAATATTTGAACTAAAAATAATTAGTAGTTGGGCGATGTTGTGATGGTATGGATTTGTAAAAAAATGTTTAAACTAAAAATAATTAGTAGTTGGGCGATGTTGTGATGGTATGGATTTGTAAAAAAAATCGGGATCATGAATGAATAATCGGTTGGTTAGTAGGTACATTTTATGGTATTGAAAATGGAAACGATGGTCAAAAGAAATTTCAAGTGAGCGCTTCGAGAGTCTTCACAAAATGCTTCAGTGGCGATCGATGTTGGTCAAGTGGTTGATTTCTTACAGCCTCTCGTTATATTCTTGGTGATTTACTCCCAAGTGTCATCCATCATCTCATATAATATATTGTATAGCTATATGAAATGGAAACTTCTAATTATGTATAAATGCTTAGGTTTTTGAATAAGACAGAAAAAAAGTATTTTATAATACATAATTTTCTTCGCAATAATACCAGAACATTAAGGATATCACATTATAAGGATAAAATTGTTTTTGTGGAAGATGTCAGTTTTCTGCCCGTCTTCAATAGAGGAATAATTTGATCAAGGATCTGCAATTATTAATCATAGTATGTACCCATTGCTCAATCACGATAACACTTATTATAACACTTGTTTTTTTTCTTTATCGTTAGTATTCTGTCATCATAAAAATTAGTTATGGTTTACTACCAAAAATTGGTCTATGGCAACAGTCAGTACAATAAATTGAGGTGATCGGTAGCCTGATGGTAGAGTCTTGGACTTTCAATCGAGAGACCCGGATTCGATTCCAATCGCTGCCGATCTATTTCATCTTCACGACACAAACATTATTCCTAGTTCAACTCAAAGATATACCTACTAGATCGGTTATTCAAATAAAAAATCAGTTATGCGGCCGATCAAATTTTGCATCCAGTTTTAAACTGACGTCGGTTGAGAAAGTTTGTATAACAATATATTGCTAATGCTTGAAGGACATCGATGTTGGAACACAAAATTCCTGAAAATATGTACCGCACTGCATTTCAGTATGTCATGGTTCAACTGTACTTCTTTTGTCGTTTTTTTTTTAATCAGACACTCGTTGATTATTTGTTAAATAACTTTAAAGTTGTCTAATGTATTTGGTATCACTCCTACCGCGTATCATATTTTGTAGTGGGTATTAGTATTTAGGCTGTTGTAGCTTAAATCACTTATCTGTTTGTATTGACTATCTATGTATTGTCTCATACGCCCCGGCCTTGAGTAATCGTGTCAAGATTCGCGGATGAGCCGGTACAATACACGGTGCTTATGTTATATTACTATTATACTAAATGTAACTATATGTTTATCAGTGTAGTTATGTATCACTACTTATATTTCCTTACTTTACAGTGGTGTATTACGAGTACAGTGCAATATATTTATTAGGTACTTACTAAATATGTACAATCCAATCTTTAGTCATAAGTGAATCTCTAAATCCAAGAATTTTTATCATCTAAAACAATAATTCTTGTCTTGAGTAATTTCTTAAATTAAAATAATCAGTAGGCTTCAATAAGATTGAGAATTTTAATTTCTTCGATGAAGATTGTTTTCTTGTTTTGAGAATTTCAATTCTTCTATAACGATATGTCTTCTTAAATTTGGAAATATTTTCTTGTTTCGAATTCTTTTTTTTTATTCTTTTTATATTCTGCGTGTAATCAACAAACTGGTGTCCCTCTTTTTGTCATAAAAATATGACACACTGTTGGAATTAAACCAATTACGTTTTGAGAAAGACGTTTCATTTAATTTACATTTTCTTGTACATTTATGCCGTTAAGTAGTTATGTGGTGTGTACATATTTGAAATGAATTAAATCTCTTACTCTTTTGCTTACTAATGTTCCTCTTATGAAAATTGGAAGTGAGTAAGCTTCTTCCATTCAGAATTATTTACGCCAACTGAATAGATAACCTTTCAAGGACATTTTTTGATTCTCTGATATCATGGTTATCCCTAAAAGTGTTAAACAATATAAGCCTTAGGTTAGCTGGAAGAAATCGTATTTGCAATGATTCTACACCTTTTGACAAGTTTTATCACCTTATATAATTAGTCCCTCTTTCACAATACACCGTTCCTATGACAACGATATCAGAGCGCAAGGAATGTCGTGGGAAGAGGTGACGCAATTGGCACAGAGACGCTCTGAATGGAGGAGGCTGGTCGAGAGGAGCGTTGAGGGCGATGATGATGATGATGATAATTATAATGTATGTTCCTCGACTTCGGAAAGTCAGTTTTATTTGTTTTATATGAAAAATACAATTAATATTGCACCGTTTTTTGATAAAAACATTGCATGGTAACAGGCTACCATATCAAAAACAGCACTCATCAACAAGCAACAATAACACTCATCCATAATAATTATACTACTACTAAGCCTACTCTACCCTCACGTCATACCCTATGTCGGATAAACAAAGAGGACATAACGCCATATTGACCTATCCTTACATACTTCTTTCGCTAACCCGGGATTCATACATGTATGTAGGTATTATGTGACTACTTTAGTACCTCGGCTGTATTTTTTTTTTACCTTCCAGGCGAGATATATTTTTGTTTTTGCTAGCTAGGTATAGATAATATTATGTACAATATATTATATAAAGCTATTTTTCTCGTGCATGCAGATATATAACAATATTATTTGTGTACCTGCCTCTCTGTGTATGTATGTATGTGTATGCTTCGGAATTCGAGATACGCAAAGCAAATTTACATAATTTTATTTTCATGTCGTCGTTATAGTGGCATTATCTATCCGCCTGTATTTGTCACAATAATAAATACCTACTTGTGGCGTGTGTTATACCTTACAGTGTATGAAGCTTATGTATCGAAAAATAAATGTTCAGTTTATGTCATGATTCAAATCTGAAAATTATAATTCAATTCACTCCTTTCATTTATTCATACCATCACGGAATTTCTCGCAAGTGAAATTGCCAGTGAACTAAATGGATGTAAAAAAAACATGCAAATTGTTTTGTTTTTTTTTTTACCAAAAACTAGTGTAAATGGGTTTGATATTTTCTAAATTTACCCAATAACATACTCTAGAACTTTATCACAATTACATTTAGGAAATTAAATAATCATTTTTATTTTATTTATTTATTTATATAACAAAAATTGGCGAAGAATAAAATACAAATAGTAATCAAATTATATCATTTATGAAATTAGTCAAATCAAATCATTCTATTATGGAAGACAAATGAAAATATTGGAATGTCGGTTATAGAATGTCAATAAAGTACCTATTTAAAAACATGTCAAGGATAAAAATTGTAATATAGTCAATTACAATTTGTCATGTCAAGAGATGTTAAGTAGATAAGTAGATTTTTTAATAAGAAATGTACCAAAAAAATTATCGAAATATCAAAAGAAGGAATTTTGAAATGAATGCCGCATTAAATATCCGGACAAAACAGCAAGCTAATAATATAATGTCTCGTTGAATTTCAGCGATTAAATTTTTCCACTTTCCACAGCGAATAATATTTTACACTATTAAAAAAACAATACACAGATAGAGAGTCCGTTAGATTACTCACATATGGGAGTTATTGTAATGCTATATAGATATAATATATGCACATAGTTATATTGGTAAAATGTGTAGGAGTCCTTAGGGTAGATGATAAATAATATTATTATCTGTATATTAGGAATGGAAGCTTGTAGTGGGTGTTACGACTTACTGCCCTTGTAAATAAAACTTGTTTCAAATCAAATTGGAAAGTTTAAGCAAGAGCAAATAAAGGGAATGAGAAGGAAAATAAATTGCCTTCCATGGAGAATAAAATAGTGCGGCCAAACATCTGGTCAAACCTTCAAAGTGCTTATAATCAGAATCCATTAATTATTAACGTGGGATCGCTTAAAAGCACCATTTATGGTTTAATCAATTAAATTACTTAGATTTTATTTGGTAATAAATTTGTTTAACAATAGACCAAGTCGACCACTGGATGGAAATGAAAAGAAAAGAATAAGCGGAGTCTTTGAAATAGTAAGTGGGTACATCTACTATTTTCTAAATATATTTTTCACTGTTACGTGTTACGAGGTAGGAAATTTCCTTCATACGATATTCGCATTTAAATTACCTATGAACGAACTAAATATCAAAGAAAAAATTGCTCTTTCTCCCCGAGATTCCAGCTAGGCTAGACAATAAAGTAGACAATCCACGTTAGATAATAATATTATATATCATGTTATAAAAGGAGTGTACTTTTGCGTTACATATTATTATTTTCCTATCGCGATAAGTCACATTTGATCAAGTTGATTTTGACCGTATTGTGTTTGTTATCGGTAGATATGCAATAATAAAGGTTATGTATCAGTGGCGTATATAAGGTTTTCATACACGTGAGGCCCACTCTCAATTATTTTTAGGTAGAAATAAGCTATTTATTAAATATTAAGTTAGTATTTAAATCACTCACAAACGAGTGAATGAGTGATCTTGAGAAGTAGTATTATTTTTTTATTTTATCACTTGTACACGGCGTGAGCCTTTTACACGTTAAACATATAACAAGGTAGAAAAAAAACAATTTGACAGACAACAACAACAAAAACTGATAAAAAATGAATTGGTACCTACAAATTTATAAAAATAAACATTAAGATGTAACAAAAATGGTAGTAATTAGAACAAAACAGCAATAGTAATAGAATAAAACAATTAAATTAAATTATACAGAGACTGGACAAAATTTGATTAATGCAAACATTAAAAGACAGAATGAAATATACAAATTAAAATAAATATCCAATTAAAATAGTTCATTATGTATGTAAGTTGAAAACAATACACAAACACTTTAAAAGTAAAACAATATAATTGAACTATATTACAGTATTGAGTGTATCATTTTTTAATTATTTTTAAGGCTGGAAACCTAGGGTAAAGCTCGGCTTTTCAGCTTGTATGGAAGATACGCTACTGGAATGTATGTGAATGATAATAATTTTACCGGCTAGTATTGTTTCCCCTTGCTACATACATAATTCGGCTATCATCAGTTTCCGGGTAGCATGTAAACAAATCTACGAGGGGAGTTCAAAGTATTCTCGTTATGGATATGAAAGAAAAGGCAAAAAAAACTGAAATAGCTTTGTTTCTCTATATAGTCCCTTGCAACCTCAATACACTTCTTGCATTCCGAAATCATCTTTTCTATACCCTCCAAAAAACAACTCTTTTCTTTCTCTGAAAAATGATCATTTATGGTCGCCTTGAGCTCTTCATCGTCGGAAAATTACTTTCCACTAATCTCTTTTTACAGCTTTGGAATCAAGAAATAGTCAAATTTTGCTTTACATTATATAAAGATGATGTTATGAAACAATTTTCGCAAAAATTTTGAGAAATGTCCAAACAAAACTCAGTTGATAGAATTTGCTGTCGTGATAGAAGCAATATCTATCGCTTGAGTTGATTTCAGCCAATCGGAAGGTGCGATTGAATCTCAGTTGATAGATTTTTGCTTATATGCTTCCGCATGTATGTGAGCGGATGTCCAGCCTAAACATATCTACATACTTACTCCCCAGTGCGTGTCCAATACAAATAGATACATCGCATACGCAGATATCTGTATTTGCTGGAAACTGTAACAGTAAGCTAAGTCAATAATTCGTATTTACCTACTTATAAACTCACACGAGTTTTAAAAAGGGTATTTTAAATAAAATCCATCGTAAATAAGTGTTCCTACATACAACCTACGTACTCTGTCATCCTACCTTAATATAGTCATTCTGTTTTATTAGCATGTTTTTCTTTTCATTTTATCGTATAAGCTTTTGATAATTTTATTTTAACATTCAATTTAAATAAAATCTAATTATCTTAATTAATCCCAATGTTATGAAAATATGCTTTATTTTCTTATATTACTGATAATGTGAAAGCATAATAATTGGATAATGAGTGCGGGTTGAGTGGGATAATGCATTGTCTTTGCTTTGTCGTTGTGTGTATTGTTTCTGTCCATATGTATTTTTAAATGTTTTGTAGTGGTGATGAATAGATAAATAAATAAATAAATAAATATTATACATACCTATAAAAGATAAATGTTACTTCTTTAATACCAGGTTAAACAGGAGTGAAAAATTATCAAATTATATTATTTTCTATACCATCTCGGCGTATCCCACAAGTTGAGTAGCCAGCAGACCAGTTGTAGGTATGTAATAAACATCCAAGCTGTCTTCTCCGTGCCATTAAAAAATTAAAACATTCGGAATAGGTGGCAAATTTCATCACTGAATTTAAGATGTGAAATGTCTCGTTTTCGAACACCTGTCTTTTACAGGACACTCGAAAACTTACGGAAATGAGTGGGAGACCATTTCTATGTCGGATGCTTCACGGAAATTTATTTCAAGAGCAAATAAAATTTCACTTTATACTCACGGTATTATTACTTTCAGCAAAAGAGACCATGAACCGGGCAGATAATGCCTATTTACGCAACGAAAATGTTTATCTAATTACCTACTTAGAATTTATTTATCATTACTGTAATGTTGTTTCGTCAGTCACCTTGCATTGCCGTCAAATACCGTGAAATCCTCCGGGGCAGCTATGCGTGTAACCGCAGTGTGCCGGTAAGGGACGCAATTCTATACAGGTACTACATGACTGTATAGGCATAATAATATGTCGCAGGGAAATTATGAAAATCGAGATTTTATCAAATGCCTTAGGGAGGTAATCAATTCATAGAATATGTTAAAAATAACAACTCTGTGGGATGATTTAACAACGTGTTTTTATAAAAATAAATTAATATTATTCATTTATTTATTACGCTCACTATAAATGTTTCAAAATTCGCTAAAAATTGCTATTTCTTTTGTTGATTAGTTTCGAATAAATAATTTATGTTCCGATGACTATTGCCGTATTGAATAATGAATAATGCATGGTTTACTTAATAATATTTTTAATATCTAAACGATATTATTTCACCTTTTCACTAAAACATTGTTGTTTTATTTTTATTTTTTATTTCTTTTATTTATTTACATTATTGTTGTATCATTGTTATATTTCTGATATTAAACAAATAAAAATAAAACAGTTTGATCAAATCACTTTGGTACTTCCTTCAAGGAAATCATCGCACAGAGTTTGTTATTTCAACATTCCTCCGTGAGTTGATCATCTCCCATAGGGATTTGGTCAAATGTCGATTTTCATCACTTCCCTGCCACGCATACATAGGTGTAACCTCCATTTTATCTGCTGTACAATTATTGTACATAGGACGGTAAACCACGAATCCCTTTCCCGGAAGGAAATTAAATTTGTTTATGACCATAGTTCGTACATAGAGTAATAATATAATTTTGTTAGTAAATAGTGATGTTGTGAATATCAAATTTCGATATTTGCGAGTGGAAATATATTTATTTCAGGCAGACAAACATTTGGAATTTCATAAATTGTAAATAAGAATACTTATAATAAATACTTAAAAAAGTCGCGGAAAAAAAACTCTACTTGTCACTAATAGAATTTTGACACTTTTGACTTTATCGTAAAGGGACTTTAACTTTATGAAACCGGCAGTTAATTAAATTAATTTTAATTTTATCAAATTTTTATTGGATTCGAAGATTTTTGCGTCGGAACCGAGGTGGGATGATTAAGATCCCATTTTTATCAAATGCAAGTTGAGTGTAAGATCTTCCGTTTCATCCAGTGTAAATTATATTAAATGGATATATCGTATTAAATTTTGCAAATGGGAGTAGGTACTCAAAACTATTCAAATGCTGATATTAGTAATATTACGTAATAATCAGTAACAGAAGATTGAATCAGAGCTTCGGCATTTACATATTGTACTTTTGGTAAAAACCGAAAGTAATGAGAATCATGTTGAATAATGTCATAGTACGATATGTATGGAATACTCGCCCACTGCATAATATAGAGATTGTTAATAATTTATTTATTTTATTTCTCAATAAATTATAATTTACATACATACTTTATTGATGCTGCCCAACTAGGTATAACCAAAGGGCAAACAGCTCACAAATATATCAATCATATACAAACATATACATAATTACAAAAAGGATTCATCTCCTACATACACACAATCATATTCATAACAAGAAAATACTAAAAAAACAAGAAAAAACACATCACAAATCTCACACCACATACTAACACACGCGCATTATCCCACACAAAACAAATCACGGAACAAATCCCAAAATATCTTGTAATCTCTCCAGTGGAAAATCAGACACCCAACCTAAACATGCTCTTTTAAATTCAACAAAAACAGTGATTTCTCTAATATTTAGGGGCATTATGTTAAACAGTCTAGGTGCCATGCACATAAACTGTCGCTGTCCAATTAGATATGTAAAAAGCATCTAACCCATGTGAAATACTATGAAGACAGAGTTGAACCCCTTTATATTATGTATTTGGCATTAGGAATTATTACATGTACCTATTTCCAAGTTACTCTTGTGGTCTGGCTACTCTCTGTACATAATATTATAACTATTCTCTATGTATTGTATTGTATTGTATGGAGATGATATCTAGCTTATGGAAGAGGATGAGAATGGACAGAATGTTAGATGTGAGGTTTGTGTGGGCAGGCACTATAGAAACCACTGTAAAATTTATCTATTTTTTAATCCTTAACTATACACAACATCATCTTTAAAATTTACACACTTTTTAACAACAGGTTATGATATTTAGAAATTCTTCCCTACAGTTGAGAATTTTTCATGTTTTGAGGTATAAAGTTAATTCTCGATAATGTCATGCAAATGAAAATAAATGATCTACAATGTATCTCTGAGAAATATTTGTTTTTCTTGTATGTCAGAGATCAGAATATTTCAGCAAGGTGTATATATGTAATTATTATACTGGTCATCTACTACATTTTGTAAATAGGTATATCCTTATTTATTCATAAACTAAAACACATCATTACACACACTTTTCATATAATGAAATCAGAAAAGAAAATAAAAGAAATACTAAATGCTGTCAAATAGACAATGCGCACCCGAACAAGCAAGGAGACAAGGACTATGATTGTAATCGGCACCCACAGCAACCTCACTGGGCAAATTCCTTTATGGAGGTGAGCCAAGTAGTAATATGTTGTTCGCCCATAATGCAGTTTAATTAATATGTGTGTATGTTTGATTGTTTCAGGTGATAGTTTGGAAGAGCTTAACGGGTATGGGACCATGAAACCTAGGAATATCATATCTTCAATATTAGGAGGTACACCAGGAAAAACCAAATCACTAGCAATATCCAATCCACACGACTTCAGACAGGTGTCTGCCATCATAGATGTGGACCTTGTTCCAGAGACATGTCGGAGAGTCAAACTGCTCAAGCATGGATCAGACAAACCTTTAGGATTTTATATTAGGTACGCCTAACATCAGATTGATATTGATTTTTTTTTTAAATAAAAGGTATATCTGGGTTTTGTTTGTTATAAACCCAAATACAACCTTATACACCTTTCACAGTAATCTACTAAAAGCTTGTGTCGTGAAAGGGGAGTTTGCCAGTACCTGGTATCGAACCATGGACCCCTTGTTCACGAGGTCGAGACTCTACCTCCAGGCTACCGACGAACTCATACATATATCACTTCATTATTTTTAGCTAACAATTTTATAAATCTTACCTCGAAAAAAACAAATCTCCAATCTTTTGTAGAAGATTGTCAGCCATCTCAGGCAATTAATCTTCTAGTTCAGTGGTTGGTAAATTAATTACTCAAAGAAGTCAAGTATCAACAGCATGTTGATTGAAATTCCTCTTGAGCCAAATTAACTTGAGCCATAAATGTAAAATATATCACAAGGCGAGCAGGAAATTATGTTCAATTCAGCATTAGTCAATTCCAAAATATGTTTGCCTCAGAATGGTAAAAATTTGAGATAAAGTTTTATCCAGTATCATATATTGATCTAAGATTCCATGTTAATCACAGAATATGTAGTGAAAAAACCACACTTAAGAGAGGTCAAGAATTATTCAATTGTTTATTCTGGGACCAGAGGTAGTTTATTCTACATATCTCATGATTCATTGTGCTGTTGCAGAGATGGGACCAGTGTTAGAGTATCACCAGCGGGAGTGGAGAGGCAGCCAGGAGTGTTTGTGTCCCGTCTGGTGCCAGGAGGCCTGGCTGAAGGTACGGGACTCTTGGCTGTGGGAGATGAGGTGCTGGAAGTCAATGGCATCGAAGTGGCAGGAAAAACCTTGGATCAGGTATCTACATTTTACAATATCATTATGTAAATGGTGTCAACTTAAGTAAATACAACATGACTGCATAATTACATAACAGAAAATGTGATGGAGATAGGCTTATTGACAAGTGCAGTAGTTCTATCTGAATATAATAATGAATACAAAAGCACTCAGTTTGGGTGAAATGCTGTTAAAAAACTTGAACAACATTTAAAACAAATGTATATCACTTCACTTTACGTTGCTCATATTTAAATCTTATAGACACCTGGAAGACTTATGGATACTTAATTCATGTATTTAACTCAATTAAAAAAAAATTGTTATCAGATTAGATACCATTTGTGATTACAATTATCATTTAAAATGAAAAAAATATGTAATTTTTGTTTGCAGAAACTATGAAAGAGCTGTAAAATTAAATGATTAATTATTTATTTATCCACTAAACTGCATGAAAAACTATTATATCACTGTAAAGTTAACAAATACACAATTACATATGTGAATTGTTTTTGTTTAGGTGACTGATATGATGGTAGCGAATAGCTCCAACCTGATAATCACAGTGAAGCCAGCCAACCAGCGTGCAATGCTAGGCAGTGGTACCAGTAGCACTCTCACTGCACCACAGCCCAGGAGAGCCTCTCTCTCACAAGCTTCCAGTAATAGTCATCACAGTGGAGAAGATCCTGATGACAGGTAAAATTAAATTTAAATTATACTAAATAATTTAAGTGGCATTTTGAACAAGAACCCATAGGTAAAGAGGCTAATTTTATTTATTAATGGTCAATTCAGAACATGATAATGGATTTCACCAAAAATCCATTTTATAATACTAAGAATTTAAGAAAACACCCAACCTTCCAAATTTTCTTTGAAAAAGTATTTAAAATATTGATTATCTGAATTTTTGTTATCAATCAAGTTTTATTTACTATTTTTTTTATGGCATTTCAGATTTGACCAAGATGAAATAGTAGATCTTACCGGAATGACTCTGGAAGATACGGGTGCTGCCAGTGACGCCACAAGTGATAACATTGTCTATCATCATTCCTCGTCCTCGCGTCGGAGTATACATTCCACTACGGACGACGGACAAGTATTACATCTATGAATATAATAATTAATTAGTTATACATACATACATCTTATTATTATACTACTTATAGTGAAAAGGTATCTATTTTCATTCCATTTTACAAGTTTAAAACAATATATTGTATTGTGTTAGTTAAGTTCTGCTAGACTTGAGCGCACTTAAATTTGTACTTAAACTGAAATTAAATGATTTGATTGTATACCAAAAGTCACTGATTGGTATAGATAGATAAGTATGTTACCATCCTGAATGTCAGTGTACTAACTACCACAAATGGCTACTCCCTTATTGGAGATAAATAAACTTAGTTTATTGTTATATAAATACTCTATTCGATATCCATACCTTACCATTATTTTATCGATAAACAGCAAGATAATGTCGTACTCATTACGATTTTGAATTTTTAGTGTGGATTTTCTCATACACATTGGATTCCATTTTTAGAAAATGTATGTCTGGTCTGAAGAAACAAACTCAATGTACGATTTGTTTTACAACCTCTTAACTTTTCTCGCTTTTTTAAAATTAAATTTCTATGTATACTAAACATATTTGCAGCTCATGAGTCTGATAATATTTTGTATGTCGTCCATTCTCATTGATTTAGGCAGCCTATTGTACTGTGATTTTATTTTTATTATATTTGTACTTAACAAGGCCTCTGCCTCAAGTCTAACATGAACACTATTATTACTTTACTATTATGTTACTGATTATTTATATCTACACATAATATTGTCAATATTAAAAGTGATGTATTTTAAGGACAGAACAATTATTATTATTATAATAACTTATTAGGTAAAAATTTATAATAAGGTTAAATATTCCATAACCAACATGTTGAATTTCACAACCTATTATTGGTGTCATGGTTAAGATTCCATTTGCTTTCCATATTTTTTTTAAATTTTAGTTTAGTATTGGAAACTAAAATTCACATTCTGCCCATTCTTATACAATTGAATTTGATTTTTCCATTGTGGTTTATATTTCTGAATGAGATTTTTAAGAGAGTCTGGGTATGGATTCAATTCACTTTTAATTCTGGGTTCAAATACACCCCCCCCCCCCCCCCCCCGTTGTCGGCAGTGAGAGAAATCGAATCTGAGATTTCTGAATTAAAAAGCAAAGATTTTACCTACGACCTCAATTGCAAATGTACGTAATATTACACAAGTCAGTTTTTTTTCATATCCTTTTGTTTATGTGATGTGGTTTAAGAAAATATAGCACACATTTATTGAAACTGTTACAATTACAACACCCGGTTGATCGTACTGTGGTCAAAATTCCACAGATAACTTTCACAGTTGTGATCACAAAATAAACGTTTCGCTTACTATGAAAATATTATAAGGTATATTTTCATTTATTGTAAGCAAAAATAAATAAATCCACGAAGCCTTTGAATTTAGAATAGAATAAAAATACTTAAATATATCTAAAGCGAAAGTAGATTCTTATATATTGAATACACTATGTTAGGATTAGGAATGCATCATGTTGGAAGTGGAACGTTTGACTTTGCTGATCATTTATTTGCTTTCTTATTATTATTTGAATGTTTATTTTGTAAGGAAGTTTATATAATTATTATCATTATTATTTTTTATATTACTTACACGCTATGTATACCTATGCCATCACTTAATTCATTATTTTTAAATTTAAACTTTTTTGTTCGTTAGGAAAAATTGTTTATAACTCTCCTTTCATATTTTTATTTTGTTCCATTTTGTGTTAAAGGTTAGAAAATGTAAAGTGTGTTAACGGTGCGGACGATTGTACTGTTTATCTCTTCTTCTTGCTATCGATGTAGGAGAGAAAAGAGAATAAAAATATGTTTCTCATTTTTTTTTATACCGAAGAAAAGAAATACAGAACATCCGTGTGCACCATTCCTTCGTAAGTGTTTTCAACTCACGAGAAAGTTATGTTTTACAACCTGGTTGTCTACCCTTTAGGCAGCGTTTAGATGATGCATCACATGGAAAAAAATCTATATGGTGCCTAACTGAGTGTATACCTACATAATATTCATGGCAGCCAGCAGATGCTCATTTATATTACTCAAAATATATCTATTACTTAACCATCATTTATTGTATTCTTATGGCTTTCAAACATTGCAGCTAATGTTACTTGTGTTTTAAAAATGTTTGTTTTAAATTCTTGAAAATTTAAGCAATATTATTTAACTGTATAAAATTATTATAGGTACATTTGAATTGTTTTTAGCGTATGGAGTACTCCAAATATTTTATTAATATAAATCAGAATGATAATAAAAGAATATTATTCTATAGCCAAATTTCTAAGGTGTGTTTACAAAACAATTATAGTATTGATTTATCTTTTTTGAATAATTTAAAATATAAAAATATAACTTCACCATAATGTATACAAAAAACACATATAGCACTTTCACCAAGGAATTGGCATCATCGGGGCTGAGTATGGAACTGTAATCAATAGAGAAAAAAACGTTTATATATACACAAAATTAATCAGATATGTTAGATGGAGGTGTTTTTTTTTAACTTCTAGTAATTATTTTGTTGCCTGATGATGTCAATTTGTTGGTGAGAGTGCTAAGTTTGTTTGTTGTATACATTGTTTACATAAATTTTTGATGTTATTGACCGAAGGTACTTGTTGGAAGTCCATTTCAAGGTGAATTAAAAGAAAAAACACTAATTTACTTCCAAGTGACTTTATTTATTACACTCACACTTAGTATCTGAAGACTCTTGATACCATTTTCAGGCGATTAGAAGAAAAATAATTGTCTGAAGATTTAACGTAATTAATAAAGTCGCTTGGAAGTTAACTAAATAGTGTTTTTTTTCCATTCACATTGTACCTTATAGTGAAACAAAAACAGTTTGTTGGTTTTTTACATTTTAAATTATTTAAAATGTCGATTCACATTGTTAACACTGAAACATTTAAGTCAATAAAATTTGTTGTTGATCGGAGCTCGGTAAGGTTTTTTTATTGTTGTTGTAATATTGTAATGTGACATATCAATACCTAAGCAATAATTAAAATTAATAGTTATTATATTTTTCATTTCAATAAAAATTAAATTAAATTTGCACTTGTTATAAATTCAGCAGTGTGGAACAATGTTAATAATTTGATGTTATTTGTATTACCGACCAAAAATACTCTAAAATTGTCAGCTTTGAATAATGGATAATTATATATTGATAATCTAATATGCTTTGTAAAAAGGTGTGAAAACTTCATCCTACTTAGATTCACAATAAATTAATTAAAGTCATAACTATATGTGCTAATTTTTCTTCCTAATAATCATATTTTCAATGATAATCTTTTTATTGAGAATATTGCTATTGTATTAATCAAATTGAACAAGAATTTAATCAGCTTTTTTAAAATTATCATGTTCAAATATATTATTATTATCTAAATACCATTTGTTAAACTGCAATCTGTTTCTAAGATGATGTTTGGCATATTAGATTATTTAAGTGATGCGTGATCATATTACGATCGTGTACTCAGAATGTTAAAAGTTGTAGTATTGCCTTATTGAAACAGGGGAAAATGTTGATAGGCTAAAAAACTATGGAATTTGTGTGTGGTATCTATATAATGTTTGATGAGTAGTCAGCTGTTCATGTTGACAGTACAAACTATTATTATTTAGCCTGTGTAATGACGTACTCATTGACTCATTTATTTTGATAATAGTATGGTGCCTAATTCTCTTATCTGTGACTTGAGAGCGGCACTAAACAGTCTATGATATTTTAAAATTAACTCTTTTGATAGTATTAACAGATGATGATAAATGGTAGTGTACATTATGATAGCATTCAGTAGCAACCTATGTTAACGTATTATTGATACTAAAGTGTAAATCTCTTCCACTATTAAGTTAGTGCAGTTGGTAATCTTAATCTCACATTTTAAGATAAAAGAGTATTTTATTATTGCAGCATTAAAGTAAATAAATAATAATATAGAACATTAAAAATAAAAAAATATATTAAAGGAATTATAGATTCTTAAATAATACCCACGTCATTTTTCTTTTGTCAATTACGGAAATATGAAGAAAGAATTCTTTTAATTACAAATGTACATTATCTAAGGATAAATATTATAATGACGGAAAAGCTTAACTTTAAAAATTGTTATCAAGTAATATTTATATGTAATTGATTGTACCTAAATCAAACCGTCTACTTGTTTATTTTTTCAGCTTGTGTGTGTCTATATAAAATACCAATAATGTATATCGTTTCAGCTATGAGATATTAAAATAGTATAACGTGTGAAATATATTAATTGCTTGAGACATTCTGTAGCACTTTGGTTTTTTGATTTGTTGTTAAATGTTGTCATTGTAAATTTGTATTAAGAAAAGTATTTTGATATTCACACATTGAATGTTCCCTTTAATGTCTAGATAGTAAATAAATAATAAATATTACACATTATGTATAAATAGTAAATAAATTTTGTCTCAATAATGTTAAAATAATTACTTTTTAAAACATGGATTCATAAATTATTATTGTGTTGTATAAATTACACCATATTATATCATGCATCAAAAATTTAGAATGACCATTGTTGAAAATTTTTCTCTAAAATGGATCTGTTATAAATTTGCACATCGCACATAATCGTCTCTTTTACTTCAATCTAATTTATAAAAATGCAGAAAAATTATATTATGTTTTTCATGTTTGATCATGCAACTGACATGGCAACCCATGTGCAAGCTTATAACAGACTCATTACAGTTAATTTTACTATACATGTCTTTATATAGGCTTAATGTGTGTTGATATGAGCTTTATAATAACTTTATAAATTCATTTGACATATTGTTATTGTCATAAAACTGATATTAAGTAATAGCCCAGTCCACACTTACCAAACCATATTTTTTGTATCTCTTTCTTTTTATCAATATGGAAAAGATAAATATTTTTGAACGACAGAAGGAAAAGAGAAAAAAACATTTGTTGGCATTGTTCGGAGCATAGTTTGGATGCATCACCATCACGCCACTTATTTTTGGGGTAGGCAAAAAACATTGAGTCCCACTTACTCCTATCCTTGCATACACTTTTTAGTTCCATCACTGTCATACAATTCCTCATTCATACTCTTCTATCCAATGTGCTTAGCACATGTCTGTTTTAGAGGATCTGGTTTTAATGGTCTTGCCATTTTATCCTTGGATGGTCTCGGTTCCTAGTACCATTCCACTCAGTCATATATTTTCTTAGTCATTCTGTCCTCATTCATTCTTTCCACATTCCCAAACCACCATTGTTAGTTAATTTTCTTTCTCGTTATTCCCCCAGATTTCATTCCACAACTCACAATGTGTGGATGTATAAAACAAAAAAATCTTCAAATAGTTTGATTAATGCAATGTTATTTTTCAATTAAAATCATTTAATATGAGGAAGTATCATCCGTCCAAGGTTGAGATGTGTTCTGATTTCTCAATGTGATAAGTGTTCATACTACAATCCTTCTAAGGATGACCATGTTATTGAAGCAGTGTTAATATTACAATCCTTTAAGGATGATCAGTTGTTATTGAAGCACACATTGATATAAGAAAAAGATTTATAAACATCATTGTAACCTTTTTCGTTGAATTTGAGTAATATTTTGAATTTAAATAATAAATAGTACCTACTTGCATCGGCAGTACATATAAGTACTTAAATTGAAACAAAATTGGAAACATTATTATAATGTACTTAAAATAAAAAAAACTTAGCCAACTATGTCAAAACAATAATTATGATTATAAAGAAAGTGTTGTCGTAATTCAATGGTATTAGATTTTTTTTTAATCTATTCAAATCAGACAGCATTTGTTTTCTAGAGCATTGATTGTGCGAAGAGCGGTGGTACATTTGGTGTAGTTACTGTTTTAGCGATGTCAGCTATTTCAAAACTCAAGTATAAACTCTTGTTTTACTATTTGGCGAAGGTTGGGAAATAATTTAACGCAAGTCTCATGAATAATTTTCATTATGTTTCTCTTGAATAAAATTTTCACTAAATATAATAAATAACATACTGCATCTTTGAATGTGTAAGATCATAAAAATCTTGTACTTAACACTAAATATATTCCTAAGTGTTTTGTATTCTAACATAATGCACTTGTAATGAGTTTAAAATTATAAATCTCGATTAGTTGGAAGATATCCCAATTTGGCGATAAACTCACCCTCTGTGCATTGAATTGTATAACAGATAATTTTATGATTCTCGTAATGATTGATGTTATAGTCAATATACAGCAATGAATATAAATTAAATAAATAAATACAACGGGTTATGACCACAAGAAAAATTATTATTGAATCAATTATATCCATTTTTGGGTTATGACCACAAAAAAATTTATTGTAGAATCAATTATGTCCATTTTGGCCAAAATTTCTTCCATTTGTTTATAGTCAAGTTGAAAATTTATTTTCTAAATAATCAAATAGGCATTGTTGCTTTTATAAGATATACATATTTTAGCACATTAGTATTTTAAAAACTGACAAAATTCGCTGTTAAATAATTATTGAATATGTCAAATTTTATGGTAAAAATCGTCCAATATTTAACCGAAAAGTATTTATTTCTGTATTTGGAATGTAATTAAACTTGAATTTTTTTTTCTTAATTTTATTTTTAAGATAAAACGTTCACACATTCTTTGTCCAACAATTGTTTTCCATGCCATTATTATTGTCAAAACTTTATCTATTTTTTGCACTTAAATGTGCTTTGTAAATGAGCAGATAATATTGCTATGCATTTACATTTTTTTTATGTATAAGTATTATTTTTCTATTTTAGAAGCATTCCATTTTATTTATTATGTTTATTTTTTGAAGATTATATTCGTTGCATACTTCATATACTTTTGATTTTTTTTTTAGTTTTTGGTTAACATTCCTTTAGTTTAAAATATATTTAATGTTTAACTTTTACTTATAGATCTATTTTATACATACTATCGGTGATACTGCACATTCCTACAGTATTAATCATAAACATCTATTTATTTATTTATTTTTATCACAAAATTATATTATTTTTTGTATTAGATTCCTCGTATAGGTATTACAAAAACATTCAGATGTCATGTTTAAATTGAAATTCAAATATTTCAAATTTAATAATCTATGTAAAAATACTTGAAGTGATTAGAAGCACTATAGATTTTTTTTGTTTAATCAGCAGGGTTACTCTTGACAAAACTAAACACGATCTTAATCTAGTCTTGATCTTGATCATACGACGCACGAAGGGACTATGGTCAAAAACACCGCGCTACCGCTAACGCGCGATCGCTTTGCGTGTATTTTTGGCCAATAGTCACTTCGTGTGTCGTATGATCAAGATCAAGACTAGATTAAGATCGTGTTTAGTTTTGTCAAGAGTAGCCCTGCTGAAGTAACATAAGAAGATTTGTCTAAAACTGGTTAAACAGACCCAATATGTTTATAAGTAAAACTCATACAGAATAAAAACATTGGCAACTTATATTATATTATTCGCCTTGTTATATTTTTAATGGCGTATTATTATTTTTTCTTTGATACAATAATTAATTTGTTTACCCGCATTATTGAGCATATATATATTTTTTATGATTATTATTATCGCATGTACATAGTTTCTGAAAGTTAGATCTAGATTAATAATAGTAATTTTTATTATCATGTACTTAAATTTTTGTATTATTATTATTATTATTTTTATAAAATATAATGGACAAGTCTCATTTATAATTTTATTTTGGTTTTATGCCCTTTATCATATTTTTCCTTATTTTCATATCCTTATGTTTATCCTGTTCTTTTATTAGACCATTTTTATTCCTTACAAGAGCACCTTGTAAATTTAACATTTAATATGTCATATGAAGTTTAGAAGATACAATATCACCTTAATTTGGTAGTTCCCCAGATGAGACTCAAACACACAATCCAACATTTCCACAGAATATCCCACACATAAATAAATTATATTACTCAACAGACACCTCATCCCCACAACCAATAGCTTGAGTGAACTCCCTCTAGTAAGAAATAGGAAAGGTGTTACACTGCTTACAATTCGGCTTAGGCTGGTTTCAGTCTATTTTACCTTCGGTATATCCACCTATACCTGTTTAAAATCATTACCTTATTCTTCAGACAAGTATAAAAAATCCAGTAAAATACAAGACTGCAAATGAAGGGTGCCACATATTGTGATGAATGCTTCGAGGTTTTGTCTCTTTCTAACATATTGCCAATACATAAAAGTAATAGCAATAGTTTTAAAATCATACTAGGTTTGTATAATTCTTAATATGTGTTAAAAAGGGACAGCGTCGTTACACATACTCCCTCAGGTGGCACATATTTTTACAGAAGTGTAGGTATGGTTTTGTTGTATAATATATTTGATCCAATATGTGTAGTATAGTACGAAAAAAGTAACGTCTTCTATTATATTCTTATCAAGGCTATCCACTTGTTTGCAAGTGATTTAGGAAAAATAAAAACTTAACCACTTCTTAAATAGACCATAAAATACACAAACAAAACACTTTCATTTAGATTTCTTATAAAATATCAATTTCATTATATCATTATCTATATTGAAAATATCCTCTTAATTTATTTTGTGTGACCAATTAATTTAGAGTTATCTACTTCTAATCACATACCTTATAATAATATGAGTTGATATAAAGTTACATTATGAACTACAGCTGTTTTCTTTACAATGTATTAATATTGAATTATACATTATATAATATATGTAATGTTAGGAATAATGAATTAATTATTATTATAAGGACAGATTATTTTAACATACAGTCTTCTGGTTTTTATTAAAAACATGTTGCAAATCCAAAATGTTTTGTTTTTTTAATTATAAACTAGATTAAGATATTTCAGGAGATAAGGAAAAAGCCCTGTTCATCCGTAAGGCACCTGAAGGCTTATACGAGCCTCGTCTACAATACAACTGTTTGTGTGACAAAAACATCTGATTGTTAAGAATGTCCAAAAAAAGAAATGACCCAGTCAGTTTAGAATTGCTTGAAATGAGCGAGGTTCGGAACCATCTTATGAGTAGAGCGTTTAAAGGGGAAATGGATATGATAAACTTTGTACAAAATTGCTAATTAGTAATGTCTTCCAGCTGTTTGGAAACGGTACTAAATCAGGAAATCCACCTTAAGCTTTGTCCCTGAACAGTTAAGTCAAATGATTTGAGTTGTGACCCCGTATATACATTTTTCAATAATCTAGGAAAACAGACTTATGGGGTAGGTATTTTTATCCTAAACTGAATAATAATGCATAAATAAATACATTGTTCAATCAATCAATAACAATGTACAAATGTTGAGACAATTTATCACCAATATGGCTACAATTAAGTTGCAGCAGCCTCACTAGGTTGCCCTGTATCCTTATTTTAACACTCTGAAAAAATCCATTCCAAAAGATAAATCTTGTCTACTTATGATATTTAGACAGAATTTCACCAACAAAAAACATTTTGTACAGACATTTTATTCTGTGTAGTATTTAGTTTATTCTTTTTGTTATTATTTTTTTGCTATCCAACCGTTGTCGAGTGATTTGAGCTCTTTGGGAACAAATAAATAAAGTATATTCGATACTAAGAGTACCTATATAATATTATTAAAGCAAACAAAATATATTAAAAATTTAGGTGGGCAAGTAATGTGTTTTAATTAGCTTCAAAATAAAATAGTATTTAGTTGTATTAAGTGATATCATTATATTATACTGATAATCTCTTTATACTAACAGTGCATCATATAATATTATATATATATAGAGATGTTATTATTTATAGGCAAACATAAACACCTGATGCAGTTCAATATACATTTGGCAGATCTCAAAATGTCAATCCCTTATTTCAAAATAGATATAGATTCATCAAACACTTTCAACACTACATGCACATCAAATATTAACCACACTTCTATCTATACCATCACAGCATGTCCCGCAAAAGGGGTAGCCAGGAAACTCACTTCATGTTATCCTTTCTATAACATAAATCTATACCATATAGTGATAATCTCACCACTGCATATCGTCCTTGTTTTTTAAATTCCATATTGTTTTGTTAACACTGTTATATAATGATGATGTGCAAAAAGAATAAATAAATAAATTAAAAAAAAATAACGAGACATTCAGGGTGGGTAGTATACCTTATCATTAAGCGAAGGATAAAAAAAAAATTATACACAATAATTTACAAATACTTATATGACACTAAAAACTCACATAATAAATGCAAGTTTTATTTTAGGGAATGAATATTTATACACATTGGTCCTTTAACATTCATCTTGGAAAATATGAAGGATCAAAGCTGTTATTTCCATATTTCATTCAATAATTAAGTCTGTAAAAAGACATCGGACCCCCTAGACAAACCGCACTTGGCGATCGACTGCAAACGAATTTTCGACAATAACCGCAACAATAACGCATAATCACACGGTACATTGTAGGTAGATTGTCGAAAAGTTTGTCAGTAGTCGATCGCCAAGTGTGGTTTGTCTACGGCCCCTGAAGACTAAATTTTATAATAGAATTTTTTTTTACAATATACAAAGAAGTCAATATTTGCAGGGTCCTTGGATGGAAGGAGAAAAAACCTTTAATCTACAGAGAAAACAATATATTTTAAACACAATCTACGATGTCTAAAGTATAATTTCCGATAATTTATCTCAAAAAAGTTTTTCCTCTAATTGCCTTGGAATTTAAGAGTTCCCAAAAATTTCAAATCAATTAAGTTTAGTCTAACTGGTTTCCATTGTGTTAAATTATACATGAAACTATTCTGAACATTGCAGTGTGTGTTGGCTTGACATCTACCTATACTTGACAATACATATTTGATTTCACAATCTATAAACTATTGATTCATTTTTATTACATCAGTTCAAACTAGATCAGAGAAATAAAAAAATAAAGTGTTTTGTGTGTCAGTGTGCTCTGTAAACCATACTGGATGCAGAATCAAGTTCACAATACCACAATATCAGGATTTAATATTTAAAACCTATTTTAGACAGTGTCAATTAAAAATAAATAAACATTACATTACAAAGAAGTGTGTATTGAACATGGTGTATTAATTTCAATAATCTGTTTTACATTGTAAATTAATAATTTGATTTTATATAAGAATATTTATATTTAAAATGACGGATCCAGTTAAGGAAGAAGAAATTGATTCATATCCTCCGTGGAATTTCTCTTGGGTTTTACCAAATCAGTTAGCAGCGATGGCATACCCAAGAAATAAAGAAAATCTCAAGTTTTTGGTAGATGAAGGAATAAAGCATTTAATAACATTGTCACCAGAAAAAAAACCTCCAATATCTGAGTGTCCCACATTGAAATGGAGTGAAGTGAATGTCGATCAATTTGATCCGCCTACAATTGAAAATATCAAAGACTTTATAGACATCTGTAAAAAATGTCAAGTTAAAGGAGAGGTAAGACTTTTTTATTTTCAAAATACAGTATCTCACAGCTGATACAACATCATAAAACAATTATATTTGACAAAAACAACCCTTTGAGCCTAAAGATGACAGATTTTAAAGACTCATGCAATTATATTTATTTTCATTGGCCTATATTTACCTAATTGAGTGGGTCTAGTGCAGGGGTGGGCAAACAAACACCATCGGCGATCTACAACAATTAAATTAGACGACAAGCAATCGACTCACTAGATAGCTTTCCCTTACAATCTAAATTTCTATCCCCAATCGCCATATTTTCGAAAAGGATATAGAAATTTGAAATATTTCATAATCTACTCAGTTTTATCAAAGATTTTTCAATGGTTAGAGATTTGGATTAATTGGAAGATATTGCTTCTGCAATAAACTCACCCATAGCACAATATCATTTATTTGTTTCACCTTATTCATATGCTGCATTTGCTTATGTTCTATATTGTCCAATAAAGTTTATTATTATTTATCACATACAGTTGTACATACTCAGGATTTTCTACCGGTAATCCCAGGTAACACACGCATATATGCCAAGTGTCACCCGTTTATTCTACACCTACTATCCTACTATTCAGAATTGCTGTCTTCTGTAGAGTGATGTGTGTCAATGTATTTGAACTATTGAGAAGGTGATGTGGTATGTCTGCACTTGATAAAACTATCGATACTAACTTTCTCAGTGCTAGTTGAATCATCTCACTTCCCGAATTTCTTTAATTTTTTATTCAATATTGTTCACAGACTATTGGAATACATTGCCGACAAGGTAGAGGCAGGTCAGGTGTGATGTTGGCATGTTATATGATAGCTTTTCAAGATTCTTCACCAGATGTAGCCATCGCTAAAGTAAGAGAACTGAGACCTGGATCTTGCGAAGGAGAAGAATTGGAACAAGCTGTGAAACAATATTACAATCATATTAAAGGTATCACAAAGATAGAATGTCAGCCAAAAGAGAACAACGCAGCATCTATTGAAGATATTAAAGAAAGCGCCGAGACTCCTGTTGCTTCTTAATTTACAATTATTTATCATGATTTATTATTCATTTATGTCCTGTGTTTTATAATTTAAGAAGTGTTTATTTTAATCCCTTTTGGTGTGAGATAATATTTGACATCTTAAGGTGCTGACAAGAATCTTTTTGAAAGAATATTTAACACTACATAACTGTAAACGGTGAAAATCTTACGAGTAAATAATAGTTGTGATGTCAAGGCCAAAAAATCCAATTCAATACATAACACCAAATTATTGATGAAGTTAGCTACAAAACAATTCACGGTGATGGCAATACAGATTACTGTCATCAGTGCTTTTGACATAGTCGACAGACGACAACACCATCCTACTTGCAGTGTTTTCATATTCTTATGTTTCATTATTTTTTTTCTTACCTATATACTTTATTTTTACCTATTAACTCTTGCACCATATTTTTAGTAGGGTAGAGGAGGGATGGAAATACTTATCTGACCTCTAACTACACAAAATAATGCAAATAAATTAGAGTTACTTAGTTGCTCTTTGGTGAAAATATTTCAACTACTTGTTTTACTTTTACATGCATTTCTTATATTTGTATTTAAATGAAGAATTTTATTTACTTAATCTTTCATCTCACAAAATTATTGGACACAACCAAATAAACCAATTATATAAATAAAGTGAACTGTTGAGTGAATTCTTACTTTTATATAAACAAAATATCCATGGTTCTATTTTACTTCAATATTTAGATTCAATAAAGGCTCATACATAACTAAACAATGTTTTAATTAAACAATCTTGCATAAACCGTAGAACCTCTAAACTTAAGTAATTTAATTGAAATCACGCAGTAAAATGTCCGCACACTGCATTGGCATAAAAGTAGTAGAACTCATTTCTAATTTGAGAAACATAAAATTGTGTGATTTTGTTTTGTGAAATAAGACAATAAATAGTATAATTAATAACATGTCACCTTAATTTAATTTTATTTCTAAAATTAACGACGACAAAGTACAGGTATAAGAAATGGAAAACCTGATTAACATTAGAAACATTATAGTACAAAAATGTTAATTTATTTACAAAACGATTGTGTGTGGATAAATCTTGAATTTTAATTATTGATATCATGAACTTGTTTCCACTGGCACAATATTACATCCCAACAGACCTCTTCCAGACCAAGTATGAGGAATGAGAGTTATATTTACAGGATTGTCAGACCCACGTCCCCTCAAAACTTTCACATTAATCCTCGAGTTGACAGAGTGTTGGACAATCTCCGCAATTTGATTAATGTTTCTGTAGTTTGATGAATTTAGAGATCCAAATTCAACAATTTCATCATCCACCATTATACCCTAAAAATCACAACATGATACAATTGATATTTTATTTGCAAAAAAAAAGTACTCAATAATATTGTCTCTCAAAGCACTCCTTTTTTATGATTTTAAATAAAACCAATGACTCTCCAAGAGACCTTCACAGCAAATGTTAGTATCTTAAAGGTAGAGTTAATTACTTATGTATGGATTTGAATGCCAGGTCTCCAGATTAAAGGTATGTGACTTGGCTACTGATTACATTTTGGATGAACAAAGTAGAATGAATATTTCATTTTTAAGGCTGGTAATTAATTTATACATATTCAGTTTATGGTGAGTGCACTCAAAAAGAGTGAACACCTTATTGCTAAATACAATTATTTTCATTATCATTTTCCTACTGGGCTCACGTTGGTTAAAAATTATTACATGTCAATATAAGAAATAATTCTTTCATTATCTATTACCCGTGGAGAACCCGGTAAAGAATTGGTCTCCCACTCTTCTCCATAAGTTTTCGAGTGTCCTGTAAAAGGCAGGTGTTCGAAAAAATAAGACATTTTACATCTTAAATTCGGCGATGAGGTTTGCCACCCATCCTGAATGTCTTGATTTTATATTGGCACGGAGAAGACAGCTTGCATGTTTTATATGCAGCTGGTCTGCTGGCTACCCCACTTGTGGGATATGCCGTGATGGTATAGTAGTAGTATCTATTACATTTTCTCACTTCATGCGGTGTTTAAGAATTTAAATGCTAAAACATTATAATAAATATCTCACCGCTTCTTCTGCTGGAGATCCAACACTCACAAAATTAACTTTCACCATAGCTTTTGGCGGGGAGACTCTAAGATCTGTTATACCGATGGCTACAAAACCATGTTCAGCGTGTCCATTGGTCGCTACAGTAGGTAATCCATTTGAGTTTTGTATGGATGGGTGAGATGTAGAAGTAGTAGCAGGAGAAGAAGATGTACCAGCATCAGAGTCATTAGAGTTAAGTTGTGATGAATGAAGATTATGGAGACCTACTTCAATTAGATTCATGATGGCTTTGTGGTCATTCTGTAAACCTGTAATTAAAATAAGGTTTTCATTTCTTTTTATCTATCTATGCTATCACAGTATTTCTTACAAGTGGTAAAATAAAAATAAATTCTTTCTAGTTTGCAATTTTTATTTGAGTGAGACGTCTTTCATCTTATAAGGACATTGTCAATTGTACTACCACACAAGTGGGGTAGCCATTAGACCAACTGTAGGTAACAAGCATGTAGGTCATCTTTTACGTGCCAATAATAAACGAGACATTCAGGACTGGTGGCGTAACTCATTGCCGAATTCAATATACATATACATATATTGCACGGAATCCTCAAAAGCGCAGAGTCCTGGGCGGTTGCACATTTCGCCTGCAGTAAAGACCCCTACTGATACTTAGTTGAAATAAATGTGTATTCATTAAGTTATTTTTCAACTTACTCAATATGGAAAATTTGTTAACAGAATACATTGAAAACAAATCATTATCCTAAAATGAGAAATTATGTGACTGTAGATAAAGTAAATGAAATGTGTTAAGTCAATTTGGTCTGACGTTCACCCAGTAAAGGGGTGCAGAGCAAGAATATGGATATTTGGTGATATAAAATTCGTTTTAAATTTAAAATACAAGTAATTTCTCACAAATGATTCTATGTCTGGCATGTCTCACTTGATAAACATCAATATCATTTCTTGGAAAACCATTGGCATCAACTAAACTTTCATTCATGTCAACTTTATTCTGAAACAGTAACAAATAAACAATTAAATTAATTGCTGTTTGCAGAGCTGTTAACAAAAATTAATCATTTTATTCATTCAATTAAGTAAGAAAATTATTATCGGAAGTAAACATACATAAACAATATACAACACATACAGTTTCTAGTACATCCCCTAATTGGGCAATTTCTCTTTCAATTCTATCTTTTTCTTCCATCAACTTAAGCACTTGATCTCTTCTTTGAGAATCCATATTGGGAACAACCATTTTAGTTATAATTTTTAACGATACAGAAATTTATAATATTATTAAAAATAAAAATAGCTAAAGCTTGCAATTCACAGCATGACAGCCCAAAATTTCAAATGTCACATAAAAGTCAAAACAAATTCATAGACAAAAAAATGTACAAGTAACAGAGTAAATTCACACACTGATTTTCTACTCACCTTGTATCATTGCATGAAGACTTCATGCAATGATACATAAACTTAAGTAGCATTCACATTGCTTCACTTTGGATGATCATCCAGAGTGTCAGGGTCAAACCTGTTCATCGAATGTGAACACGACTGTTCACATTTGTTCATCCTATGCCAGTGGTTCTTAACCTGGGTTCGATCGAACCCCAGGGGTTCGGTGAGTCAGTCTTGGGGGTTCGGTGAAAATCATTTTAAAGGCAAGATAGTTTTGCGCCTATATACATACCATGTTTTGAATTTGTAAAAATCTAATTGTATTTTTCAAATTAGGAGGGGTTCGGTGAATGCATACACCCAAAAAGGTTAAGAACCACTGTCCTATGCTTTCACTGCCATGTCAATACTCTCACTCATGTTGAATGTAGTTTGACGTATTTTCGTATAAAAATAATTAAACAAATTCAAAAATGAAAAATAATACTTAAAATAAACTAAAGTAGCAATCACATTGCTTCACTTTGGATGATCATCCAGTGTCAGGGTCAAACCTGTTCATCGAAAGTGAACACGTCTGTTCACATTTGTTCATAGCTTTCACTGCCATGTCAACACTCTCACTCATGTTGTATGTAGTTTGACGTATTTTCGTATAAAAATAATTAAACAAATTCAAAAATGAAAAATAACACTTAAAATAAATTAATATAGCTCTCGACTGCATAATAATTTTGCATATGATTATGACATTCAATTCTAGGCTTGTGTAGTACATGTACTAGGTACTATTAGGAACTAATTCCCAGTACTGTACTAGAATGAACTATTCCGTATCTTATTCGCTCTTAAGGGTCGTTCACATACGTTCACTTTCAGTGATCACTCCGGATGATCCTCCAAGATGAACAAGTGTGAACAGGCGTTTCATCAATAGTGATCACTAGCGACGACGGAGGAAAGAGATTACCACTCGTCATAATTTCGATGAAAGGACCTTTCACTGAAACGACCATAAACAAATTTCATCTTATTATTTGTTTTATTCTCTATGAATTTGTATTGAATGTCAGAATCATGTACAAAATTATTATGCAGTCGAGAGCTATATTAATTTATTTTAAATGTTATTTTTCATTTTTGAAATTGTTTAATTATTTTTATACGAAAATACGTCAAACTACATACAACATGAGTGAGAGTGTAGACATGGCAGTGAAAGCATAGGATGAACAAATGTGAACAGACGTGTTCACTTTCGATGAACAGGTTTGACCCTGACACTCTGGATGATCATCCAAAGTGAAGTAATGTGAATGCTACTTTAGTTCTTTTAGTTCATTCATTCCCAATCGGACAGAACTAAAGTAATGCCAGTGACGTTCGGCATCTTCGCTCGGCGCCACTCGGTTTATGTCGGAACTTTAAACGAGTGCGAGTGAGATAGTTGATGTGATGATTCTATAAAGGATATAGTGCCTTCTCTTTTGCTTCTTATTAGTTCTTTTAGTTCAGTGACGTCAAAGAACTAATAAGAAGCACCAAGTACTGTACAAGTACATTCTAGTAGGTAGTATTCTAATACAGAGTGGTAGATAGATAGATTGGTGTTAGACCTTTTTAGTGTTTTGTTTTGCTATGAACATTGAAAATGGTGCCAATAAAGACGAAAAAGTATCATTACATATAACTTATATAACGGTGTTGTAAGTTAGTAGACTTACTTAGTTAAAATATTATCCCTTATGAACGTCTCATAAACATATAAAATAATAATGTAGTAGGTACCTACTGTCGATAGCAAAATTATTAAAATTTATTGAAATGAAAATCCAATGCCTGCAAATTATGAAGGAAAATAAAATATTCTCTGAATTTTCTCTTTGTTAGTTACTAAGTATTGATTTTCATAATCACAAAATTACATAAATGTGCATTTCCTATGTATGTACTCTGTATGCATCCTAAATTCTTATTAGAACATGTACTAATTAGTATAATATGCATCCTGTATTCTTATTAGTACATGTACTACATTCATGACTGAATAATTTTGACATGGAAATATTCAGTGAACTAATAGTACTAATAGTACTAGAAGAGCGTACTAGTTCCGTAGGACAATTGTACTAGATCAGATCGCTCCCAAAAATGACCGAGCAAGAACAAGCCTATTCAATTCATAGAGAATTATATATATAATGAGTTACAATCCATTGGATTGGTCTGCAACGAGTTTTGACTTATTTCTCCACTCCTCCCTATTCTCAGCCAGTCTCTTCAACTCCATATATGAGCCACAGCTCATGTCCCTCTTCAGTTGGTCCATATAGGCGTCTCTCGGTCGACCTCTGCCATTTGTGCCTTCGGTCCTGCCCTCTGCGATTGCGATGAGCAGTCCTGGGTGCCTGATGTTGTGGCCAATCCAATTAGCTCGTTGTTGGCAGATTCTTTTGAGGAGTTGTCTTTTTTCGCCAACCCTGGTTAACACTTCTTCGTTTTCGACGTGTTCCGACCAATGAATCTTCAGCATGCGTCTATAGCACCACATTTCAAATGCCGCTAACCGTCCGCTTTCCCTCTTACTGATGGTCCACGTCTCGCACCCATATAGCAGAATGCTCCACACAAAGGCTTTAGTGAGATTCTTCCTCACGCTTAGATCAATATTAGGGGATTCTAATATTTTGGATTTTTTGTTAAAGGCAATTCGTGCCTGCAGGGCTACTCTTGAATTCAATCAAGATTAGATTCGATCTTAAGATCAAGATTAGATTAAGACTTGTAGATGGTACCCCCGACGCAATCTAGTCTTGATCTTGATCTAATCTTAACTTTAAGATGTCTTAATATAGAGATGTATTTCCTAACGCCGTTATCTATGGGTACCAACATGACAACCACGACAACTGAATTATAAAAACTAATATATCACGTGATTTCACCGTATTTCCACATTTTTTATAAATCTAATATCAATTTCTGATTAAATGAAATGAAAATGATATTATATAATGATCTATAACAGTGCAATTAATTTATAAAAAATATTTTTTAAAACCTATGCATTGACACTATTTTTGTCTATGACATATTTTGCTATTGTCTATTATTATCTCACTGACACTGACAGTTATCAATGTTTGTTTTGCGATGTTTTAGTTTGTTGTTTTTGCGGAAGTATACGTGAATTTATTATATTAAAATGATCAGAATGTCACAAATTAAGGTAAGTATGAAATAAGAATTGTGGAAACAATCATTAATGTACTTTGTTACAAATATAATGCATTAAATAACATGTTTTGTTTATAGGTTTATTTGGACATTAACTAAAATGTTTTTCTACACAAGGATTAATGAATAATGTCTGCATATGATCGTCTACGAACTTTAAAGAGAAGCTCTTTTTTGTGTGATGAAGTAAAACAATTTATTTATTTGTTAACAAAGTATATGGCTAAATAGCCTTATTACACTACAATTACTTTAAAAAAACAACAAACTTGGAACAAACACAATCAACATATAAGAGACAATGAATACAACATGACAATAGAAACTACTGGATATTCTCAACAGAAAGCATGAACCTTTGAATAAACCCGCTCACAGCACATTTGCTCATGGTGTACTCTGAATAGTTGAAATCAACTTCACAGTGATAATTCCCTATTACATGGAGTCAATTCACTGATGAATAATAGCTATAATTGGACGATGATCCTGTAGCATAGAACAATGCCTGACTTTTGGTGCTACAACTAGGGAAAATACAGTTGAGTAGGAATAAGTTGAATAAATTTTGATTTATAAAGTCTTGAACCATTCTCAAATAAATGTTGTATACTTATATGTTTTTAATTATTACCTTTATCATGAATGAATGAAAGAAACAAATATAAGGAACGGATGAAGAATGTTTTTAATTATTGCCTATATAATGAATGAATGAAAGAAACGAATATAAGGAACGAATGAAAGAAACTTACAGAGCATGCAAGAAAGAAGTGCGAGAGTGTCAGTTGTACATGAAAGTTGCAGAATGAATGGGATGAAAATGAATGTGACTAAGACGAAAGTGCTGGTGTTTGAAAGAGAGATTGATAGAACAATGTGTGAAATAAAGGTTGGAAATGAATGTTTGGAGCAAGTGGACGAATATGTATGTTTGCGATGGATGGTAGATACGAAAGAGATATTGAAAAAAGAAAAGTGAACGGTGCACTTCGATCTAATAGCAATGTCTCGAACATGGCTAAAATGCTGGTGCACAACGCCATCCTCGCACCGATACTTATGTATGCAAGCGAAACTTGGATATGGCTGAAGAAGGACGAAAGTGGAATAAATGCAGTGGAGATGCGAACACTGAGAAGAACGGTAGGTAAAACATTGCAAGATAGAGTAAGAAATGAGGATATTAGAAGAATGAGTGGATGCAAGAAGAGTGTTGTTGATAGAATACGTGTAAATAAATTGAGATGGTTTGGTCATGTAGAGCAAATGGATGGTGTAAGATTGACGAAGAAGGTATATTTATCTGAAAGAGAGGGTGTGAGAAAGCGCGGACGTCCAAGAACCTTGTGGATCAAATACTCAAGGGCGGTCGCATGTTAAGTAAGAGGAATCGGCGTGCATGTATGAGAAACTGGATGAATGTAGAGGAAGCGAAAGAAGTATGTAAGGAAAGATCAATATGGCGTTCCGTTCTCTCTGCCTACCCCACCCAGGACACGGCGTGAAGGTAAAGGACAGGATATATCATGAATTTATATATTATAGGCAGAATGAATGGAGCCCCACGGAATATCTGGTTTATATGGTGAGGCAATTAAATTCTATTATTTGTGTTAATGAATGTGTATTACAGAGATAGAAGAAGTATTTTAAAGGTTTATTTGAATGAGAATATAAGGAAATTGGATGAATTATTGTGATACATGTCTGACTTGTGAATGCAACCTTTAGAAAGATGGATGTTGAATTGAATTAAACTCGGGTCAATGCATTGATGTATGCAGATGATGTGTACATTCTAGGCTACAATAATAATAATAACGTTCTTCGTCGTTCGAGTTCGTCGGTAGCCTGGAGGTAGAGTCTCGGCCTCGTGAACATGGGGTCCGTGGTTCGATACCAGGTGCCGGCAAACTCCCCTTTCACGACACAAGCTTTTAGAAGTTTATTGTGAAAGGTGTATAAGGTTGTATTTGGGTTTATTACAAAAACCCAGATATAGCTTTTTAAAAAAAAAAAAAAAAATAACAAACTTTATTGTGCAGAATATGATAACAGAAATTATATACAACATGCATGAAAAAATCTGTACAATGGGCGAGTTTATCGCAGAGTTGCGATATCTTCCAACTAACCCAAATAAAATAAAATATATAAAAATGAAATAAAATAAAATACATACATGAAATGAAATAAAATAAAATAGATAGATATATGCACTTGGACTCTGCGCTTCGTCACACCCCCTCTTTCAGATACACACATCATCTACTTCATCCTTTCATCGTGCATTCGCTCATCATATCTTTGTTAACACACATTCCTCTCACATCCGCTCATTCTCCTGATATCCTCATTCTTCACTCTATCTCGCAACGTTTTACCAACCATTCTTCTCAGTGAACGCATCTCCACAGCATTTATTCCACTCTCGTCCTTTTTCAACCACGTCCAAGTTTCGCTTATAAACATAAGTGTCGGTAACAGAATGGTATTGTGCACCAGCATTTTTGCCATGTTTGACACGATGAATCAAAAATATTCCAGTTTTATAAGAATTTAATTGACAACAATGATAAAGGCAAAAAAAAAAACATAAATTTCAAAATATAATGTTTATTTATCTCAAATAATTAAATAATAAACAGTTAACATATATACCTATAAGGAATGTAGTGTTCATCACCTAGAGACTAATTTATTTTTAAAAGACATAAACGATGAGCTGGTGCGGGTTGTAGAGGGAAGCTGGTTCTAAAGTCTAGCGGTGTGAATGCTAAAAGATGAAAAGTAGAAATCAGAGTGATGTGAGGGAATCAAGAGCAATCTATTGTTCTCCGACCTAAGTGAAAGGCCACGCACCGCTCCAAATTGGAATCTTTATTTATGAATTCTTGAAATATTCGTATAATTTTTGCTTTGTTGTTGTTTTTTGTTTTTGTGACATTTGGCATTTTATTTTCTCCGTCTCAAACTTTTTATGTGACGGATGTGTAGTTTCAATTGTTTATTGAATGAACTTTGATTGATACCATGAATTTTGACTGTTTTATCTGAGAATTCTTCATTATTAATTTTAACGTTTGACTAATATTGTGTATTTCTTCTTTTATTAATTGCTCAATGCAATTATTTTTATGGTATTTTGATATTTATTTTTTTAAAAGTGTAATGATACTATCTTACATTTTATACATTTTTAATTGCTTTTTATTTTTATATAGTATTGATTGTTTGAATTTTTATACCATTTTATAAAAGCTTTAAGCTGTATATATGTGTAATAAATAAATATGTATAATAATAAATAAATAGAGTTTTGTCGATGGGACAGAGCTCAGCGAGGCATAGATGTGCTGCACCGCTCAAGGCTTTATGAACCGTGAGGTACAGTTTGAAGTCTACTCTCTTTGGGACTCTCATCCAATGTAGCTCCTTAAACAGTGGTGTGATGTGTCAGTGCTTATTGTCTCTGTAAATGGTCCCATCAGCACCATTAAAGGTTATCTGGAGACGGTTGAGAATGATTCCAAGAATATTTTAACTAAATAATATCTGAATATAAACTGTAAACGAAACATATTATTTAATAAGGGGAAATAATGTTTTATTGTGTAACACAAGCAAAAAGTATTTAGAATTTATTCTCCATTCATCTCTATTTTATGCTAGTCAACATTTAAGAAAGGGACTCCCACCATTTACCCCTGGATGTTTCAAGAACATCAGTTTTCATATCATCCAATTTCTGCTAGCCTCTTTACTACTACCATTACTATAGACATAAGACATTTGTATAGACATAACATAACATACATAGATATTTCACAGAGATCGAGCTAGTCCCAAACTTAGATGAATCTTGTGTTATGGGTACTAACGCGATGATACACACATTTACAATACACTAAACACATATACTTGTAACACCCAGACCCAGGACAATTTGAAAAAGGTCATTCCTCAATCTGCCCTGGCCGGAATCGAACCCGGGACCTCGTGACTCAAAGGCAAGAGCGTTACCTCCGCGCCACACCGGCCAACTACACCGTTATAGCATATCTCACAACTGGGGTGGCAAGCAGAGCAGCTGCATGTAATAAACTTCCAAGGTGTCCTCTTTGTTCCAACAAAAAATTAAAACATTCAGGATGGATGGGACATTAGTCTCTTCAATTCGGTGAATTTCTGCTATAGGTTATCCAATAGCATCCAGTTAGAGAATATACCTATATTGATGATCCATACCGTTGATATATACCCATCGTTGTATTTATTTTTATTATCTTTCACTGTACACTGTTACAAGATATCGTGGGGCATTCGGATATGAACTAGGGGAGGGGTACAGATTAAACTTAATTATGATTCATTTTCTGCATAGTTAAATTTCATGACATAATTATGCATTTATGTACATAAATAATATGGCATTCACTGGGCGAGATTCATTCCCTTGTCCCAATATTGCCATCTGAGCACTTCTATAATATCTTGTAACGGTATACAGTGAACGATAATAATAATAAAAAATACAACTATGATCATCAATTTATATCTTCTCTTAATGGGTACTACTGGATAACTTATTATAGAAATTAACCTTTAATTCTATGTACGTACCACAATTCATGTCCTTATTTGATCCATATAGGTGTTTCTTGGTCCGCATTTACATTTGTGCCTATTGTCTTGCCCTTCTCCATGGTGATGAGCACACCTGGGTGCCTGTTGTTATGGCCAATCCAGTTGAGTCGTTGTTGAACAATAATGTAGTTATGAAATAATATTTTTCACTCATCTTCTTATAGCCCGCTAGACTTGATTCAGAGGGGGTGCGAATCCATGTTTTTGCGTCGTCTGTTACAGGATGGAGGCCTTGTATATCTCCAATGAATGAGAATATAGGACAGTAGTCAGATAAACATCATATACACTGTTCACGACATAATTCCACAATGCATTATTCGTTTTAAAACTAGTCTCACAGTAAAACTTCAAAACAAACGACTCAGACAAAACTGACAATCAACACCAAATTTTATTTGCGTAAAAAACACAGCAAGATAGAAAAAAAGTATTAGAAATATACTAAAATAAATATTATTCTAAAAAATAAACAAACTTGCGTTGTAAAAAGATGGAAAAACTATGGAAAAAGACTTTTAGATTGCTAAAATGCACCTCCACAGCAATCTTAAGTTTTGACAGTTGTTAGATTGTGTTTTAAGACGTCTATTAAGATTTGACCTTGGCAATGTTGTGTCAAGAGTACCGATTTCATACAAATGTTAAGATCGTAACGAATTTTTAAGACATCATACTAGATCTGTCTAAAAGTTAAGATTTAGACCGTGTTCAAAAGTACCAATTCGCCATTTTAAGATGCAAACAAGATTAGATCGCATTTAGATTGTGTCGGGAGTAGGGCTGCTGGTTTATTCTGCTCACAATTTCTGATTTGGAGCGTCCGTCCTGGTTTATTCTGCTGCCCAAGTACACGAATTCTCTTACTTGTTTGATGCTCACTCCATTTATGGCAATGTTCGCAGTCGCTTCCTCCCTTCCAACGACCATACATTTTGTTTTATCTTTATTTATTTTCATGTTGTACTTTGACAACAGTATACTTTCCATTTTTCCTAAGGCTTCGTTAAGCTCCATCTCGGAGTCTGCGAGCAGTGCTATAGAGAATTAAACAAATAATAAGATAAAACTTGTTTATGGTCGTTTCAGTGAAAGGTCCTTTCATCGAAATTATGACGAGTGGTAATCGCTTTCATCCGTCATCGCTAGTGATCACTAGCGCCTGTTCACACTTGTTCATCTTGGAGGATCATCCGGAGTGATCACTGAAAGTGAACAAATATGAACGCCCCTTTACGTCTTTTCAAAATCCGAGTTGTCTATAGACATTCAATCTCGTGCCGTAATTTTATATCTGGCAACATTATGAACGGTTTTGTTGTCGTTGAATAAAATTTGATTCAAAATTTCAGTTTCGTAAATTTGTTCTATCAGGCGTTGGGATTTTGACATTCTTAAAATATTTTGACGTGGATTACCTAGTCCGATTTCTTCTATTTTTACATAGTTGTGTGTGAAATTAATACAATGGATAAAGTCGATCCATTCACGCTGGTAAATACGTATTTACTGATTATTTATTCTTAGAAAAACGACTTGGTGTTTTGACCTTTTGCGTCAACTTTCCGGTTTATCGTTTATTTGTTCGCTATTTGCAGGAAGTGAATTATTTATTTGTATTATTTAAGTTGAATATTACGTAAACTATGTTTTGTTTTTCAGCGTATGTTAGAGAGAGCACGTTTACGTCAGGAAAAGTTGGAATCAAAACTTCAATCAGGAGACAGACCTGTACGTAATAAAAAACCATTCACTGAGAGTAATAATTTACCGGAAACTTCTCCAGTAGAATCACCATCCAAAAAAAAATCCGAGAATCCTCCAAGTAGGGGTAACCAGGAAAATATTAGAACTCGGTCAAGTGTAAACAGGACACTGACAAGGACTAATGTTAGTGGAGATTCAGAGGTTGCGGTGGAGATAAACATTGTGCATCAGAACAATGTGCAGGTGGACGTCCAAGTGGAGGAGAGAGAGGTTAGCCTGGCGCAGTACCTCAGGGAGAAAGGGAAGATGGACAATCACACAGGTATATACTAGAGGAGTATGTTTACATGAAACAAGAATAACAGTAGTGTAATAAACAGTCACTGTTAAATAAACAAATCTTGCACATTAGCTTTTGTTCTATTCAAGAACAATTAACCAAATGTCTAGGTTTTTAATTTGTTACCTGAGTCAATAACTGAATGACAGTGACTTTTATTCATTTTATAATTCCAGGTATTACCTGCTTATTTTAGGTTTGCACTACCTATATCAAATTTGCATCAAGTAACCATATTATCTGTTTTTACCTACATTTGTAATGGTTTTTATAAATGTAGAGTTTTTAGTAGTTCTGTGTGTTTTTTAGTAATAAAAATCTTGCATTTTTAAAAAAAAACCAAATATTTAGAATATTTACGTGTACACATATAATAATAGGCGACTTGTGTGGTGTAGAGGTAACACTCTTGTCTTTGAATCTCAAGGTCTTGGGGTTCAATTCCCGGCCAGAGCCAAATGAAAATATCCTTTGTGAAACTGTCTCAGGTCTGGTTATTACACATATTTATTTGGTGCATTGTGCATGTATTTCATTGTGTTAGGCTCCCTAATACAATCGTAGTTTGGAGCTAGCTCAATTTGTGCAAATTTTGTATATGTATCTTACTACTACTACTACTACTATACCATCACGGCATATCCCACAAGTGGGGTAGCCAGCAGATCAGCTGCATGTAAGAAACATGTAAGTATCTTATCTTATACATATTATTATGTTTTATCAGATTCATCTACATCATACCACTCACTATCCAGTTCTGAATTTCCCGACTCTGCTCCCTCTGTATGTGGATATCAACACAAGTCACCAGCAGCAGGAACACGTGTAGAGCATCTCACTAACAATGAGAGAATTGTTTCTAGTACTAAAGCGGAGATAAGTCAAGATGGCAAGTCAAAGCTGAAGCGATTGGGTCAATTGTATTCAGACGATCCTAACATGTCATCCCCTGTTAATATAAGAACAGAACTCGTGTCTGATTGCTACTTGAGAAACCAAAATGTGTCATCCACAACAAGTTGTAGTGAAGCTGAAGAATCTTCCAGAAATATTAGGACCAAGCGTGGTGGTAGTAATAAGAGGTTTGCAGCACTCGCTAATCATTTAAACAATATGGAGGACGACATGAGACATATTGATTATGTAAGGAAGCATTTTTTGTTTATTTTATAATTCAGTTTTATAAATATCATACATGTGTTTTGTAAATAATTACTTTTAATTTCCTATTCTCTTTGTTGCGTGCTTCACTCTCTTAGTGACTGACAATCTGTGAGGTTTGTAATATTGTGTATTTAACATTCTTGAAATGGTTTTCTTTCAAATATTAACTTAATGTAACTTAATGTGCGTATGGTATGTTCTTTTGTTTTTTCATATATTTTTTAAAGAAGTGCTTTCACAAAGCAAAAAGTTACTAAAGAAATTTCATAAAGTCCATAGATTTATGTTATAGATAAGTCGGGTAATAGTTTAGTGCCCATGACTTTTTGTACAAAAACAGTAATTGATATTGACAGCACAGTTTTCTTAATTTACTGATGTTATTTTAGTGATAGTAATGTAAATTAGATTCTATTTTTTTGGTAGTAACTTTATGAAAGTTCATTTTTACTTGTTTTAATGTAATTAATGTAAATTGTTTGTTCACAGCGTCTCAAAGATAAGATTGAAAAGAAGACAACATACTCTGATTATTCGTCCGCAAAAGTTTCCAGCTCCTCAAAATTATCTGAGTCAACTAGCAGAGTGACTCGACAATCATTTGGAAAAATATCTTCTGGAAAATCATCACCCCAAGTAACAGTAGCTGGGACCAAATCACCACGTCAATCATTCTCAAACACCAAATGTCCAAGAGATGCAATATCAAACATCAAATCACCCAAACAGATAACTCTTAGTGACTCGTTGCTATCAAAAATTATTACCACGAGGTCCCCTAAGCAGACTTCTGTCAAATCTCCTAGAACTTCTCTGTCAGCTGGGCAGTCACCTAAACAATCGCCTAGAACATCTCTAGTAGCTAGACAGTCCCCCAGAGCATCTCTAACTAAAGAATCAAACACACCTCCTGTGAGAAGATCACCAAGACAATCCATTGTTTGCACAAAAGTAATTGATAAAGGTGTCCTAGAAAAGCCAAGTCTAAGAGTACAAGAAGCAAGGAAGATGTTCCAATCAGCTGCGGTAGGTGCAAGTGATAAGAGGCAGCCAGGTGCTGTCGCTTCTTCTAGATCCCCTATAAAGTGGGACAAGAAGATCATCGAAGACTTGGTAAGTCAAACATTTCTACTTTTTTCAATAACCTACTATACTAACACAAACTTGTTATCATTGGTATTTAATTTCTTCTGATCAATATGTAGATATTTCTATGGAGAGTAAAAATGTGCTAAGCTACCTGTTAGTAGTTTGCAAAGAGCAAATGACATCATTAGTCCTTTTGCAAAGAGCAAATGACATCATTAGTCCTCTTTAAATCTGAATTGCAGCATTCCAAAAGTCTTGCAAGATCTAGTTTTAAATCCTGCACTTTATCACATCCTTATTAATTAAGTTTGTGAATACCAACTAAAGAAAGCTGATCAGATATCCTTGGAAAATTATTGGAAAGTTGTCTTTACTAGTGACTTTTATAAAGATTTCTGTGGTATATTTTTTATATTATTTAGTTCCCTTGGCAATTACACAGTTATCCGTCATCAGTAATTTTTGTAATTCCAATACAATTCAATATTGTCCAGTGTCCAATGAAAAGAGATCTCTATGTTATTATGTTTTTACCCTTTTATGTTCAATATAATGTGTGTGATATATTTTATTATGTTTCATTGATTGCAAAATATTGATTATATGTTTTTGTACACAAATAAATTGTGTGACGATTGTTTTGACTTCTTTTTGAAAATAATCCTACATGTGTTTGTCATTTGATATTATCGTGTTTTTGTTTTAATTGTTTTTTCTTTTGTGCACGACATACATATTATATACTATGTAAATTTATAATATATTTATTGATTTTAATAACAACTAACAACTTCAATTTGTAAAATTTATCTTTTCCTATGTCCCAATTAACAAGTTCTTTTGTGATTTGGCGCATTTTTCCTTTTTACGTTTTTCTGTTAGGGGTTTAATTTTTTTTCTTTTATGTAGCGTTCACCCTGTTTAATAATTCTCTGATACTATGCTTTAACTGATATGTCTAAAATCATGGTCATGTCTGTGGTTTATCATTTTTAATGCTAATGCATAGAAAATAGAACAAGTAATTGGAAAAAAAACTTGTTTATGGTCATTTCAGTGAAAGGACCTTTCATCAAAATTATCTCAGATGGTAATCGCTTTCATCCATCATCACTGTGGATGAAACATCTATTCACTTTTGTCAATTTGGACGATCATCCCGAGTGATCACTTGAAGTGAACAAGTCTGAATGCCCTTTTACTTACATAACAATAAATGGAATATGTACAAATATGTAATAAATAAAATACAAATTAGGATTAGACACAATAAAAATATTCATTTTAAAGTAAAAGTTCTGATGACACTCAAAATCATTCTTTCTTTTGATTAAGAGCAGTCTATGAAAATCACAGTACATAAAAAAAAATTCTTGAGGTTTTTTTCTCTTTCATCCGTGGATGGTGTAAGGAAAAGCCATTGTTCTATGTAATTTTTGTGCAAAACCAGTTTTTCATCAGATCAAGTAATCTATGGTGGTAAACGGATTGATCTCTGCTATTGAAATATTTATCTCATTCATACACAGATGGAGTTGGTCGTAGATCCAAATTATTATTTTCTCCGCACAGCTGAGCATCTTTTGAAATGAGATTTGTTGAGATGAGGTTTTGTGATAAAAAAACCAGTCCCCGAAATTAGGCAATTCATTCTCAGTCAGAGCAAAAAAGTTTGAATTAGCCATGCAAATGTATTTGTATACATGTCACGTGTTCAGAACTTTTACTTTTTTTATTTTGGGTTGTGCAATATTCTATTGACATAAAATGATGCAACCATTGTGAAATTATTCCTATTAAATTTTGGTATGTTATCTACCTAAAGGCAGTGGAAGATTTTAAATATTTTTTGTTCTGTGAATTTTCATAGAAAAAGGAGAGACATTCCGTATTTGATAGTTTGAAAATATTCTAAATTTAAAAATTATAGATAATTAACTGGAAATCCGATTGAATGAGAATAGAATATTTTATTTTTAAGTTCAAATTTTCCTTCTTCAAAATTAGAGTTAAATTTTATATAATATACCTAGACCAACTACTCATGTATCTATTGGGTGTTCCTAGAGGCACTGAGAAAATTGTCACATCCAAGAATAGGACATTGACTCTATGCTGTGATTATTCATACTGTGAGAAAATCTTGCGCAATACTAACAATAATGATAATTCGACGTTTTTACACAAAAAATGAACGCCGGAATAATAGTAGAGTAACAGCGGTAATATCCAATGGGTATGGTACCATGTCTGCTACTTTGTATTATAATGTAATGTAAGTTGGTTGGTTACGCCATTCCCCCATTGTGATGTCAATCGCCTCTGTACGCGGTAGTCTGGCAACTCTTCATAATAATATTATTCACAATACATTGTAATCTCGCGCATGTAGAATCAGTTTCGAATTCAAATTTCATATTTTGTATTCTTTCGTTTTTCTTTTGCAAAGAAATATCGTTTTACAATTACGTATTCATTTGTTCTTTTGAATATAAAGTGAATGCTAATTCTACACTAGAGAACAATTATAATTAATATTCCATACATTTTTGTTATTTATTATAAATTTTGTTAGTTGCTGTATTTGTGACTTTTTGTGTTCTTTTTGACTTGTGATGTAAACAGTGGAGTAAAGTGATCAATTATTACAAAAGTTGTTAATGATGTTTGCGCTTTTCGCGGAAAATTTCGTAAGCATAGAAATTCGCCGACGAAGCCCTTGGATTTCTGAGAACTGCACAATATCGATGGGATTTCCTAATCGAAGATTTTCCCATTGACGAAACTAAGATTTAATTTCTGTTATTATTTATTTGTTGTAGAGTTTTCTTATTTATTGTTGTGTGAAGGATTTTCTCTTTCTTTTATATTATTTTGACTGCACAAATTTTCTTAAGTATTTTTTAATATATTGTATCATATCTGCACACTGTGTTGTATAAAATGAAAACTACTAACTTTGTGTTGCACATGTAAATATTTTAGCATGTTAAACTTTTCGTGGAGAAGCACATAAAATTTACTTAACTAGGTATTTGATAAAATAAGCGTTGTATTTTGGATACCAACTTTAAAGAATTTTCATTAATATTTTTTACATTTATTTCGTAAGTATATTGTATTGAAATTCTCATTTATGATACCAAACTAATATTTGAAGTGACTTGCAATAGTAAATCCATGTACAGTAAAAGAAAAAAAAAACATATAGCGTTACACTCGTTTAGTTTTGCAACGTTAGGTAGGTATACTTTGATTCACGCGATATAAAGTTATGAAACCATAGCGCGAATGTTGAAGTTTATAGTTATCATAATTATCTCAATTATAAATTAAGTATTGCAGGCTTTAGAATTCTTATTGAGATAGGTATCCATTTTTCCACACTCACCACCTTTATTCCAAGTCCTTTGTCATGTAAATTGACTGTAAGATTCAAACTTCGGACTACCGGAGACATTATCATCACATTCCAGATAATTTCGTTATGCACTTGATGTTTATCGATCTAAATAATTTTTATCTCGCTGCTGATTCCGTTTGATGTAACCGATTGAGGAAAATTATTGGTAATAGTTATTGTCGGGGCATTATTGATAATTGTCATTATAATAATTACAGTAAACACGATCAAAGATTGATAAGGTATCTAATTATTAACGTCTTTTAAACCTTTTTTTTGTGGACGTTCCACCCAACAGAGGATGATTTTACCCATGTCTTTTAAACTTAATTAAAGTTTACATTTCAATACAAACCCAGACAATTTCGTTAGCCGTTCACTCACAATAAGACCTCAAGGGCGTTTTATTATGAATCTGTCGTTCGAAACTTGAAAATGCAGGTAGGTACGTAGAGCTTATGAATGTGACGACCGCGAATACGTAACCCGTGAATACGGAATGAATCTCTCAACTAATTTGGAGTATTGAGTTAGAGGAACTCAATACTGTGTAATGAATGTTGGGTTCTCCATCACGTGCCATCTGAGAGACTGGAGAACCCATCGGGTCTAATGAATGTAATTTGAAAAACACGGTATAGCTAGATGATGTCTCTGCAATTGCTCTCAATGTCGCTGTACTGTTATATTGTTATCTCGTGATGATTGCTGAGGTGCGTGCGGGATGCTATTGGTAAATCACCCATCAAATGCTTCATTGCCTTCTGTTCTATTACCTATTCAACGATATCTTTTGAAGGTGTCGGCTTCTGTACAGACTTAGCGTGACTTACTTAAAATTATTGACATGGTGTAACTATCAGATAATGTGCAATTTCTTTGTAATTCTTAAAACCTATTGTTTTATTAAATAAATGTGCACTCGGTCCTTTTATGAAATGTTTGACGTAGAAGTCCCCTTTAATAGGTAGTGATGAAAATGCAGAAACCATCTGCGAATATTTTGAACTCTAAATCCTTTTGGCTTCTCCGAAGGGAAACAGAATTTTTCACTGTTTCGTGAAAATACGACTTTGATTTGATCAAATCCAATAATCATCCTCTTGTCACCCTTGAGATCAAATTTTTTTTTTTAATATGTTTTTTGTAAAAGGCATTAGCCGTTTATTTGAAAAAAAAAAAAATCCATAATATGTCGTAGAATTTGTATATGGATATTTCGTATCAGTCCTAGTTTGTCAGTAGGCCAACAGATAGTGTTGATATCAATATGATAATCAACTAAAAGAGTGTAAGAAAGTAACGATTTCAATTTTGGGAAGATCGTCAATGATACATGCATTTCACATGTTTCGTGAGCCGTATTAGTTATAGGTAATATCTCTCCTCCCTTAGTTAATCCTTGACACGGGTAAACCTTATATCATTGAGCTTTCTGTCGTAAGTCGTTTATCTTGCGAGTACGCCTACGAGTTTTATTTAAATAATTTTATTTTCTTTTGCCATAGGAAATGATTATCCGAAGTGAGAATGACGATCCATTATACATATTATTATATTGGTTATGTGTGGGGACCACCATAAATTATTATCTATTTGAACGAATATTAAACTTACGCAAGTTGACATTTTTATACGATGCCATATCGGCGTTTTTTGTTTAAAATTTGTTCATAAATTTGTAATATATTAGAAGTACCTTCATGTTTTTATGTCAGGTCATCTACAACTGCATTATTGAAACATTTGGAAATTTCAATAAACATTCTGTTTTTTTATCTTCTTTTCTACATTGTTTCAAATGGTGGAGGGACGAATTATGTTGTCAGACAAGTGATATTAAATTGTTTTAATCAGTTTCACAATTTTCAATCTTGTGACAAATTATAACACACATCTCTATATCACCATGGGATTGGGGGAGCCCAATCCGTTTATGATATTTTATCTATAGCACTTTTTGTTTCGCTGTTTTTAGGATCTTTAACTCTTCTCATATATTTTGTTTTTTTTTTACTTTCAGTATTTTATTATTTATTTATTATTTATCGTGCCGAAACCCAAAAAAAAACAATCAAACTGATCTCCAGCACTGTGCAAAACGCACAGCAGGTGGAGATGCGTCAAAAATATCCTCCATAGTGCATGTGACAGGGGACAATGGACACTCCAACAAGTGTGGCATGGTCTGTGCTGCACCACAGTCACACGCTCCGGATTCGTCTTGTAGGAAGCCTCATCGTTCTCTATTGTCACGGCAGTTGCCTACACCACATCTTAGACGATTCAGGGTTTTCCATGTCCTATAGTCTAGATCGCCTCCTGCAGCAAGGTGATCTTGTGCTAGGAAAGGTTCGCTTATTTACGGATTCTCCGCCCACCTGCGTAGACGTTGAGAGGGAGCAGTAATTATATTCAACCGTAAGCATTTTATAAAACATTGAATCCATCGTCAATTTTAAAGATTTGACTCGTCTCTTGACTGAGACCGGCACCCATCGTCTGCATAATTTTGTTGAATAATTCATTATCATTGTTGATTTTGTATCATCACACGTCGTTGGATTTATTGTTTCCTCGTTTACATTATTATGGGTTTATTTGATTTTTACTTAGTTCACAATATTTACTCGGTTTTTATTTAAATAATCTTCTGTGAAGACCACCATATCGTCCGCTTGTCTGTTATTCTAATTGTATATTCTACGCTATATTATGTTATATTACTCGATTATCCTGTCAACGACCAAGATATTATTTACGTATGTTCTGCCCATTGTATTTTAATATTTTTTATCATCTTGGTTGAAGATTGTCTCGTTTTATTGGGACAATAAGGATGGAGTGTTCTATGGGCAGGACTGTATTTCTACTTGTGCCCCTAAAGTGAATTAATTCCACAAAACGGCGCACTATAAACTGTCTCGTTATTATATAGTATGTATATTCATATTATATGTATAGTACGTTATTATATAGTATGTATATTCTGTTACCGTACTATTATATTTCCAGTTAAATTGTGAAGGAATAGTATAACTACTTCCTCAGTAACATAGTTTCTAGGTTGATTACAAAGAAAAAAAATATCACAAGTTTACGTTTTTGAGATCAGTAATGCACCCAGACCAATAAAACACATTCTCTCTAAAAAATCAAATATTTGCGCTGAAAAAGCTCAATGGTTAATTATAAACCCAAATTATTCTGTAAACTTTTTTGTGGTCCATTTTATGTTACATGCGATACAGTTATTAATCAAGTTGTTAATACATTTACAAAATAACAGCATCTCGACCGGCTGATTGTTATTGGTTTTAAAAAATAGCCAGCTAACACCAAGGCTATTATGTGGCTTCTAGCATATAGATAGTGCTTTAATTAATTGATGATTAATAACCGTGATATTAAAAATATTTCTGAATCGGTTTTGCTTCGGTAGATAAATTATCCGTCACACACTTTCCTTCAAATGCTTTGAGCAAATTCTATAAATAGATCGAACAACAATGGGATATCATTAAAACTCTAGGTAGAGCCTTGAGGAATGCCAGACCGGTGTTGTAACAAATCTTCCAATTAGGCACAAGTTGATTATCAATAATATATCAAGCATTTTTCTCTCTTTGATTTCAAAAGCTTTAAATATAGGTTTATTGAAATGTTTATTCTTATTATCATCAATAAATCATCAAATTAGTCACGGACAGCTTCTCCGAGATGTCAATTAAAGTTATTAGTGTCTAGTGTTGTTATCTTTTTGTGCCAGATGTGCCAGATGAAATTATTTTACGCTGATGTGTCTATTCTGCTCTCGTGTTCGCAATTATCGTCGTGTTATTATCATCATCATTGAAAGCTAACAGTTAGATTAGAAAAAAATATAGATGAATTAAACCGACCATATGTTTATTTACTAATATTATTATTATTGTTTGGTACAGTTATGTTGTCTATACCTAATTGTATCACAATTTGCTGATGTTGTATTCGGCGAAATGGTCCGTGAATCGGCTAGCATGTAATTCTTACTCAAATAATATTTGCTGTAACATTATTATAATCAGTGGCGGTCCTAGGTTTTTCCAAGGGCTCAAGTTTACGGCGCCCTTAACCGCGACAGAAACGGACGTAATAGGGGGGAGTTCATTAGATTCTAATGCATAAAAATATGAATAAAGTGAAAGGCACATTTGATTATTTTTTTATCTCAAAGTTTGTTTCCAGTTTAAAACAAAACTTATTAATGCCATCAGGCGGGTGTCTGTTCCTCCGCCGTAATGATGCCTAGTGGATAACATTATATTTGTTGATTTGTTAAATTAAACATTAAACTTTGTTATTTTACGCGGCGGCAGAATTGCCATCCACACTTCTCAGCATTATACAACCAGATAAGTCTCCATATGATCAGTCATGATCACACAAAAACTTAACAGTCTAATGCCGGGAAAAATTCACCTATCCAGATATACAGGATATCAAAGGATTAGGCTCAAAACGCGGGATCAAAATACCAGCATTGTGCCTGAAATATCTGTGTTCAGAAACCTTTTTACAATATTACAAGTGTTTATTATAATAGATTTTTGAATTTTAATGTACAAATTAACCGGTAAATCTAATTTTTGTGAATTATTTATTAAAGATTTCGGAGTTACCCCTGTAGCTGACATGACTAAAGGTATTATATAAACGGACCTAGAATGCCAAATATTTTTTATTTCTCCTGCTAGTTCTGTATATTTACGTATTTTTTCTGCGACGGTTGTTTGTATATTATGTGTATTTGGGACAGCGATGTCGATTAGGTACGTTATTTTATTACGTTTATCATGTAATACTAAATCGGGTCTATTATGATATATTTGTCTATCTGTTATTATGGTTTTATCATAATAGAGCCTATAATTTTGATTTTCTAATACCTGTTCCGGGTTGTATTTATTAGTCTACTGTTTTGATTTGATAAGTTTATTTCTTTTGATTTATAATAATATATTACTTTACTCTACCCTCACGCCGTATCCTTAGTGTGGTAGGCAGAGAGTATGCAATTCGCTTATTTATGCAAGCGAAACATGGACGTGGTTGAAGGACTCAAGTGCAATAAATTCAGTGGAGATGCGATCGCTGAGAAGAATGGTTGGTAAAACATTGCGTGATAAAGTGAATAATGAGGATATTAGAAGAATGAGTGGATGCAAGAGGAGTGTTGTGGATTGAGTACGTGTAAACAATGAATGATGGTTTGGATATGCGCCTGTCTGCACTAGGGATTGCAATCCCGCACCGTTTTCAATCCCGCGGGATTTCTGCTGGATTATTAAAAATTGCAAAAAATAACAACATCTTACTGTACATAATTGAATATAACATAAATAACTATACTGTCATATATGAATTTGACATAACTAACTATAGGTACTTTAATTTTTCTTACTAATTCATTATCTAATCAATCAAGTGTTATGGAACAAATTTTAAAATATCAAATGAAAAGTCACTTCTCTTTTTAGAAAAACGATTTTTTAAAAAATAGCATTAATGGTGTTATCTTCCAAGATATTTCTTAAGGAACTACATATGTAGCCAGCGACCGAAAAGGCTCTTTCTGCCCCCACACTAATTGTTGGTTAGATACTTGTATTGATAAAGTCGTGCAACAAATTCAAATACTTTTCTTTAACTCCATCATATATAATTCTCCACCATATTTAATTCCTCAATTCATTTTTTAATTCTGAATTCTTTATTTATTTTTAATTCTTAATTCATTTTTTATTTATAATTCTTCAATTATTTTTATTATTTTACCCCATATTTGATTCTTCGATTTTCAATTTTATCCTATTAAATGTCAACAAGTGTATAGGTATATATGTGTGTATTTATGTGTTTTTATTGTTTCTGATTCGCATTGCATTGTGTCACACAAAATTGGTTCTCTGTTTACTGTTGATCATTTGGTTTCTTAATGTTCTAGTATTTAATGATATTTGTCACTGTTTAATTTGTAGGTATTTGTATATGTGTATTTTAACATGTAATAGGCTTATGCCGTGAGTTTATGTAAAATAAAAAATAAAAATCACTTTTAAATGCTGCCATTTCTTTTTTTAATATTTTTTCGAAGCATTTCTCTTGTCCAGTTTTTGTCTGTTTAGTGTAATCTTCATTGTCTTGCTGCATTTCTTATTCCATTTGTAAAGTTAAATTGTTTTCCACATTCAGAAACTGTTGACAATTATCTGCAATTACATCACCTACAACTACAAATTCTACATTTTGAGCGTCTTCTATAATGACTCGATGTAACATGTTTTTCATTACTTGCCGCAACTTATTCTTTTTCGGCATTAAAAATATTGAATTGCACGTTTTCAACTCTTAGTCATATTTTTTTGGATGCGGAAAATAAATCAACATAGCTGTAATTTCACTGCATCTTTCTTTCACTCTTGCACGTTGCACGCAGCGCCCCGGATAGTACATCGCTTAATACTGTGTCTAGCTTCTCTAAAATAAATCGAAATGTTATATCTGCTGTTATTAGTGTAGACTCTCTTCTGCATAATACTTTACGACCAATTTAAAGGGCTGCAAGCTGTCAATCACGTTTTTGATTTTGTGCGTAAATTTTATGTCATATGCTATGTCGATGAGAGCCTTCTCAATGCAAACTTTGGGACTAAAATCTTTCTAACATATCAAGCAAGCTGTTTTAGTGAGTGCAGCAATCTAGGATTAAGCATAATTCTTTTCGTGTTTCTTCTTTAAGTATTTTTGCAAATATATATCACCTTTAGTTGGTAACTTTCGGAAAATCTTCAGTTTGCGGATTCGCACATGCGGATCCGCAAGCATTTGCGGGATCCCGCAAACCCTAAAATTACGCGGATCCCGCTGGATTGCGGGATCCCACTTTGCTGGATTGCAATCCCTAGTCTGCACGTCATCATCGAATGATTAGTTTGGAGAATAGACGTACCTTAAGCGATATGACTTTTTTTATACAAAATACTTCACAACGTTGTTGATAATAATTATTTACTAAGTAAAATTTTACACATTATTGCTTGTATTTTGGTCAAAAGTGCAATCTGGTTATTGTAAAATAATGTTTTTGGGCTTATCTAGGCTTTGCATGAAGCCAATCTCTCCATGTTGTATCACAATCAATGTTGTGTTGATATTGTACCTGGATCATTTGTCGCACGTTTTCATCATTTGAATTCGTTTTTAACCATTGTTAGGTTGAACGCCAATCCCATACGATTTAATAAACTACTGTTCGTGCTTATCGATGTTATACACTGTGCTGTTCATCCGTTCTTCTTTAATCGCATGATCGATGATTGACCATCAATAGATTCAGTTTTGATGAGATTTGTTTTATTGTCATACATACTAATAGAAACATTCTTTGTTTTTTAAGCCAGCAATATTTTTTTTCTAGCCGTATAAGAATCATACATGTTTGCAGATGCTGCCGACTAACTTTTTGTACTTTTGTAAGCAAAAAGAGTTAGTTTGTACAGTTGTTTATTTTTATTCGTAATAGTTGGGTGCATACATTTTTTAGTTTTGCCGTTGATCAATATGTAAACAATAAAAGTATGCTTCTAAACGTGGCTACTTTGTAACAATCAAACTTGTACCCAAAAATAACAAATTAGTCATGTTCACAATATATTATAAGTATGCCATTCAATTGGGTAGTTCAGTATGCTAATTACGCATACCTTGGTATTAGATTAGTTTGTATGCAAATGGTGTATGATAATATTATGATGTACTCTGTTGGTTACTTGTCACCTATTCCCTTTTGTATCATCGTGTAACATTCAAATTAATGGCTCCTTCGTTCCATTAATGGTTCTTGTGTGATTGATCGGGTCACTTTGATTGACATTTCCTTGCATACTTTAACATGTACATTATTTGTAATCGTTCCAACAATAATAATTATCACCTCCGATATTATTTAAATACATTTTTTGCCAATGTTGCTTATCTCTGAATATCAGTATATTTTCGATCATTTGCTATTTGATTATTATGCTATCTATACCTAACTATGTAGTTCTAAAATTACAATCGTGATTTTGCGCAGTAAGTTGGTGCAGTTCTCTGATTTCTATGTCTTTACTGCCCATTCTAGTATTTGTGTGTGTGTGTGTGTGTGTGTTTTTGTTTGTTTTGTAAATGGTATAACCGCAACCTTAAGTGCATGAGGCCGAGACTCAGTACTTTGTAAAATATCATTTTATTTTATCGTTTGTCTTCGTATTTGTATATTTCATTTCTATGTAGTTCGTGAGTTCTTCTTCTCGATTCCCGGTAGGTATGTGTTGACGATAGTTCCCACATATTATATTAGTTCACATCATACCATTATTATTGTTCTATACGACCATATAGATATAACTAGTAATTCAAACTGAGAGTATAAACATAATAAAGTCGATATTTCATAATAATAATAATAAAATGTAGTTAATATAATTGATCGATCTCGATATTATGTAGGTCTCACAGTGTACATAATATCTTTATACACTTTGCCAATCGCTGTTGCTACGCGTATCGAAACCGGATTTTTATAGAGGCATTTATAAAAGCTCAATATTATTAGGTATATCGACGGTTATGTGTAGTTACTCTCGTTTAGATTTGAACCCAGGTCATTACAATATATTGAGGAATATTGGTATAAGCCTGATCCTCAATATATGATATTAGTCTACAATGATTTACCTCATTTGTATAAAATATTAATTAGAATAGTATTGTCCTCGATCGGTTTTGCGTTTTTAACGAGAAATGCGTACGTTGGTCGATCTTTGAGTTATAGTTAAATTTTATTTCCTAGAACGTAGTTTTGACAGGAAACCGCATTGGTTGTCGAAGAGTTGAGTTATTTTAGCGTGTTATCATGCGAGATAACGGTGTCTGTTATTGTTGTTAGTCACATTCTTCTGTGCAACCGGAGAATGTTTGTTTAATTTATTTCTGGAATATACTATTACTCGTTGAATTACTTAGAATGCTATGTATTTTTTATGCTTATGCATCCTTTTATATAGTTTCTGTTTGATGCGATTTTGCCAATGTACTAACCCCATACCTACAGTATTTCCTATTTCAGATATCATAATTCAACGTTATTGAATATTTCTGTTGTATTTTTTAGTTGTTGCATCTCAGCATTCAATGATTTATTGAATTGTCATATACATTATAAGTTTTTTTTTCAGTATCGTTATAAAAATAATATCTGTATTGGCATTATGTACCTACCTTTGCTGATCCTCTTTTGTAGTCCTTGTGTTTCTATGTACATATTTGGTAATAAATCTATAAGCAGGTTTTGCCTTTCAAAGTCGAGTTCTGCTGAACGTATTTGTACAGAGTTATTCTTTACAAGTATTAATTAGATTGATGTTGATTATCACCAAGCGGAGAAGTATTGACTATTTATGTAACTGAACTAACTATCTGTAAATTCAAAATCTGTTCATGTTTTGTCATTTAGGTTTCGTGTCTTTCATACGATTATTGGCTCACAAAATATTTCCCTCATTGTTTAAACATAATTTTGTTCATAAACATTGTTTAACATCGGAGCTCGCATATTGTCGCGGTACCTGTTATCTGAAATCGAATCCTTCCGAGAACTTCATCAATCAAAAATCAACCATTAATAATGTTGAGGAGCAAACTGAAAACATCGTTCTTCTAATAGTTTCCTGCGCCCTTGAGGCGGATACTCCATTGAACGGTGCCGAATAAATCTCCCGTCATTCATTCAATATCCTCAACGGCTAATCGATGACCTTCCATTTAATCGATCGTAAGCTTTAGCGATTTTCGGGCACTTGGAACGTTCCTCGTCCAAAATTCCCATACGACCATGCTTGTACTCGGCCACCCAACATTTGATCATTATAAATGAAGAAGAAAATGTCAGCTGATAACTTTGGAATAATAAACAATAGTCAGAATGTCTTCAAATTTGTATGGTTTACATGTATCGAGGCCATCTATTAGACGGCGAGATATTTTTTCTACAGTTACCTGAAGGTAATGAGGATAGAAAGTTTTCAAATAATCCTTGTAGTATGCCATAGGTTGTAGAGCCTTTGAAACATTCAATAGTTGCAATAGGTCTTCTATGATTTATATCCAAGTTTTCCTAATGCCGTCTGGCATAAAGATATCTGTAATACTCTCTGTTAATATTGATAATCGCTGAAATATGATATTTTACATTAAAATTTAATCTAACCATTATTTCAATTAACCTCCATACAAGTGATATCAAATTACGATTAGCAAGTGCCTTGTTCCCGTGCGAATGTTTCTATTTCCGAAGGAAGGCGATAGTCGAACTTATCGCTGTATGTTTGCGTAATATTATAACTGGCTATTAAATGTTTATATTTCCTTCATTCATTCATATCGTCACGGCATTTCCCACCAGTGGAACAACTGCACGTAACAAAAATACGAGTTGTCCTCTCCGTGCCAAAGAGAAGTTAAGATATTCGTGATGAGTGTCGCACCTCATCGTTGAACTGAAAATGTTAAATGTCTCAAGCGTGATGTTTTTTGAAAACCTGCACCGTACAATACATTCGAAAACTAACAGAAAAAAGTGGGAGACTTTTTCGTCATAGGGTAAGATGACATAAAAAAAGATATTTTCATCATCGAGTTTCTAAAATGTTTATATTGACATTTTTGCAATTTGAACTACAAATTTTAATAGTTCCTTTTTGGATAATTTCCATTATTTGCCTCACTCATTAGTCATTACTAGGGTTGCCACCCGTACTTTATTATAAAGTATTGTACGTTATTTCAGGTAATAGTACTTTATACTTTATGAGAAAAATAAAGTACGCGAAAATACTTTATTTCACATGATTTGATTTCTTTGGGATTTTGAAAAGTTTAGTCGTACCTAAGTATTTTTTCGAAATTTATCAATTGGTGCTGAATCGACGTCGCCACTTGCCAGCACCGAAATATGTTTATTTTTTTTTACTTATTTACTTAAATTTAAATATAGACTGTAAAGATGCTGTGCAATTGTTTAGTATAGATATTTATTTGATACAAACTGCAAAAAGCAGTAAAAACATGTTTTTTTAAACATGAAAATAAAGAAAAATAAATTGTACTTTATTTTGATACTACGTACTTTTTTTTTCTTGCCTATAATGACCAATGTACTTTATCTGCAGAAAAAAAAGGTGGCAACCCTAGTCATTACTGCAGCCACCATTTACTGTGATACTAATTATTCAAGTTCTCGTTGTTACAATTACTTATTGTGACTTTTTTCAACCTTTCTGATCGTCTCACCTTCCAACATCTTCTCTTCAAATGCAAATTTGAGTGTTAAACTATTTGTTCTCATTTCAAATTTTATCTCCAATCCATCTTCTTTTCGGCAAATGAATGATTCGAGGAGATTTAGATAGTAGGTAGTAGATAATGCTATTGTCACGCAGGAAGAGTGTTGACAATATACGTAAGTATAGAATATAGATGGATACTTTGTGTAAAATGATAATATTATCAAAGTGGTTAGTAAGTAGGTACCAGACACTGTCAACAGGTTGAACCATGTGTTGCATAATTATGCGTATTATATTTAATAGAATATGTATATTGTGGAGTATTAGAGTATGACTTTATACTACTATTGTAATATGAGATTATTATTATGATATGTGTTATTATTCTTATCATCAGAATGTGACATAATAATAACGACTACGTCTGCGGTCTGCTGCGTATTATCAGTGAAAGAGTCATTTTGCACATAATGCATCTCGCGTGTTGGCAAAAGCCATTATTCTTACAAACGCGTACTAATGGCTTTGATCTGATAACATTATCGTTCAGCCTGCCGATTATTGTCGGCGTTTCAGATCTTGCTGATAAAATTGTGTTTATTTTTCCACGTAAATGATCCACTTTTGATGTTGGATAGCTACATCTTGATTAACACAGTTTTTTCTTTTATGTTTTACCATTTTTTATACCTTTGATCAACGAAGATATTAGGAAACTATCGGAATGCTTATTAACATATTTGATAATAACACAAAACACTGTTAACTTTTCACTATTGATTTTATTAATCTCGAGTGCTTTCGTCAGGTTAGCTTGACATTTTCTAGAGAACTAGTTCTACTCGAGGAAAATAAAATCAATAGTGAAAAGTTAACAGCGTGTTGTGTTAATATTAAATATGTTTTTTCACAATTTGAAAACACTCATTTAAAATGCTTATTATTTATCTAGTGTATTTATATCAATTTGAGTATGTGTTTTTGTCAAATTTGAAGTTTAACATGTTAACTATAAATCTACATCATTATTCCATTATAATAATTGTTCAGTTTTCACATGTGCTATTCAGCAGTTGGAAACATCGCCTACAGTTAATCCGTAATTGTCTGTGCATAACATGTAAATTATTTTACAAGTGGCATAGTTTCATATAAAAGGTCACCGTTGTTCCAAACTTCGTGGGAACTACACACCGTACATATTAATAGAATAGCCGAATAGCTACTGCAACTCTTGTATATATTCCAGGCCGAAAAATTACCTACCTAATAGGCATTTTAATCCTATTGTACCTCAACATTATGTACTGTATCGTCGCTAGCATGGATGTAAATATCTCACTACCGTGTTACTCAGACGACCGGTTTTTGGTCTTATGAATAGTAGCGCTCCCAACCAATCGTACTACTAACACAGACGCTTTTTTACCTCCAAGAGGTTATTATTATAACACAATATTTTTTTAATGTACATGTATGTAACTTAACGTGAATTATTAAAATAATAATTAAGGCCGTAGTAGCCTGCGCTGTGAACTACCTGTTTTAATTTAATATGGAAATCGTTTGCAAACAAATCACCTTCATATATTAAATATAACATTTTTATTACTTACATAATTGTATTTTCTTGAAATATGTTCAACTCGTGTGTTTTGAATTGTTATTGAAAATATATTTTTCCATGGATTTAAACAAAAGTATCTATTCCACAACATTATGTCTAAACTTTGACAAAACTTTAAATCACTGTTTGGATGCCCTCGAAATAAAACACATGATAATGTCTTGTGTTGTATTTGAGTAGGTATTTACATATCGCATTTATTTATCTTTTCGTATTAGGTATATTGTATGTGTATTATTATTTCATTATAGTTTTTTTTTGTAAAACAATACGTTTTTACATCTCCTGTTCAGCGATGAGCTATGCTATCGATCCTGAATATTTTATCTGTCTTTATTAATCTCTTGGTTTACAATAGGTTTACAATGCAGTAAAAAATTAAAAACCAAATGTGTTTTCTACTAATTAGATTTTTGTTGACAGAGATGTTTTTCGTTTTTTAAGGACATTGTCAATCTTGAAAGACGGAAGACGTTTCTCAATAAAAATTAAAATAGAAAAAAACATTTGTGATTTAATTTCATTACGGAATTCTACTACCTAAACACCGACACAGTGAATATAGTTATACAATAGTGATAGAAAAATAACAAAAATCTCATTATAAATATGAATTTTTAACTTTCAATTTGTCCGCTGGCTACCTCACTTGTGGGAAAATGTTCGTTTTTCTTGCACATAATTTATAGTGTTTTATTTAAATTTATAATAATAATAATTAGACAATTTATAGTGCGCCGTTTTGTGGAATATATTCACTTCAAGGGCGCATGGTTTGTAGCATCTTTTTAAAACTAATGAGTTCGTTCGATAAGTGTATGAGATGAAAATTATGAACGCACTTAGAATATAAAGTAATCGAATGGAAATTATCATTCGAATCTCCGTTAGATCTGTCGATTCGATTTATTGCAATTTTTAACTTCTTTGTAATCAGAACAAAGCTTTCGTACATTCTTCCGAAGGTGTGCCACAAGGTTCACAATTGAGTCCAATATGCCACATGGCAATTTTATGTAGTCATTTCAATAATCTGTAATGAATCATTGTAGATTGATTTTATTTATGTGTTCTGCGTAAACTGCTGAGTATTCACGTATATTTTATTCTGTATAATACTGCAATATTTTATTAACGATTTATCCGGTAATGTAAATTCCTTATTTACTTGTGTAGGTACTACTGGATTATTGTTTTAATAAATGCATAATAGTTTCGCTCATTGTATTAATTACGATTATTTGTTTTATGTAATTTATATGTTATTTTATTATTAATACCGATATGAATTAAATTGCATATTGATTTTACTCGGTATTGTACTAGGTCAGGGCGAATATTTTTTCAATGTAAAAGTACCTTCAAATGTGTTTAGTCGGAAGTTAGTACTGCCTGTATGCGTCGTCTTCTTCTTGTAGGTAAATAATTTTTATTCTATGAAGGTCTGGGTCGCGCAGCAATGTCGTTGCAACGATTTTATAAAACAGTCAATATTTAATTTTATAATTTATCCTTATTTATTATTATTTATTTATTTTTATTATTTGGATGATTTGTAAAGCGCCGTTTTGTGAAAAAAAAAAAAAAAATCCACCTCAAGGGCCTTCTTTTATTGGAACAGATTCTTTTCTCTTCTGAAGAGAAATTTTATGAAATGTTGATTTTAAAATTAATCTGAATCTAATTATCGGCTAGTGCAAGTCTGCATTTTAATTTATATTTACAATATTCCACAACATTATCTTATTGATTATTTACTCATACGATTCTTGTCATTTGTGGATATTGTTTTATTTATTTCTATAGATGTTGCATTTTTACGAATATCCGCATTTTTCACTATGAAGTTGTATTTTTTAGTAGTTTTTATATATTTTTTCACAATTTACTTGTTTATTTCATTTGGGCGGATTTCCTGTCAATTTAGTATAGGTACATGCAGTTTACATTTATTGTAACTGTTTGTTTTAATTTACGTACAAATTCTCACTAATTAGTAGTAACCAGAAGTGGAGTTACGACTGGTAGAAGTAATATTATTCTACAAGTAATATTATTATGTTACCTACATGATGTGGTTCGGTGGACATGGACATAAGTGTATTTTTACTTACAACTTTTTCCATTAATTGCTCCTTTTTAGACGAAACTTGGATGGTAAATATATGTATGCAAACCAATTATGAGGATGAAGAACTAGTCTTTGTGGTTTGTTCCAACAGAATAAAACAATTGCATCTTCTCTTTTGATATTTTTATGCTTTTTTACATATTTTCGCGATTCATGTCTTTAACTCGTAAGCATTATGCCCCTATTTCAATGCTTTCTGCTGTGTTATTGGATATTAAGAGTTTCTGTATTGCCTGATCGTTTTAGAATATTAATCTTTTTCAAATGTTTATTATTAAGGAATTTCTCCATTTGCCTGTGAGAAAGATTTATTCAACTCTCTTTTTGACGCGCTGTTCCTTTTGGCACTTTTTTTTCGTTAAATTATTGAAATCCCAATAGTTTGTGTTAGTTGAGATATTAATGTTTTATTCTTTTACGATGTCCGTAATGAGTTGGAGGTTAATAATCGTTATTCTTGGAAGACCATAATGATCTTTGCGAAATCCCATGACAAATCTCTGTAAGTATGTGAGTGTAATTCGATTTCCTATTGGTGTAGTAAAATGTTTTTATTTTATATGAACATAGTTTGTTCATAATATATTACGTTTCGTGACTTTTCGATTAAATGCTGATTCGAGCATTTTTATTTCATCATTTATCGCAGACTTAAGTTTCATTGTAGTTACATTTGTAACGTTCGTTCGCATTAATATTTCGATCACGGATTTCAGGGTGGTCTAAATGTCAGATGACTTATCTGACAAGTAATTAAATCCTAGTGACGTGTTTAATTGCAAATGCCATGAAAATGGGTCACTTTATTTATTCCTACGTTTTTCTTAAAGTCGTGAATTTGATTTTTCAGTTTTATTCTGCAATAAATTTTTGTTTTTGCTACTACAATATGATCGATCAATACATAATTTTAAATGCCTTGATCGTAGGTAGGTACATATTTGATTTGTTCTTTTGCTATTTTCGTGTACATTGGATGGAGCGTTGTTACATTTTCCCACGTATTGAAAATTAGACGCAGCATTTGTGTTTTAAAAAGCATTCTTTGATTTTAGACTGTCGATTAATGTGTGCGTACGACAAAAAAAGTCGTAAAATACACATATTATTATGTTTGTCAGGCAGCACTTAAAAAGGTTCCTAAATTGTACGCTTTATGTCAAAATCATTTTCTATGTAAGTAGGTTGGACTTTAAAGCCCATAATACTGGATACAATAGCCTAATGCGATTTGTAATAATCGGTTTAAAAATACATCAATTTTATCGTATGTGTATAGGTACATTTATGTGTATTATTGTTATTGTAATATTATTTTTGACCCCGTTTCAAAACATTAAATACTATTGTCGTTTAAGAATATTTCCATAGTACCTACCTACCTACTATCGTATCGACGCACAATACTTCGCCTACTTGCTTTACAAGTCTTTTGCTTGAAAACCTTTGTAGCTTTTCAGTTTTTTAGGTCGCCTTTTCTCTCTAGTTCAGTAGACTATTATGTGTTCGATTGTTCTATTGTATTGCGAAGGTGTTAACATGTTACTTACATTATTTTCTTTACGAGAAACTAATGTAATCATTATCTTATTCACGTTGTAGATGTAAAAATGAAAATGAGACAAAATATATGTTTGTTAATGTTGTTTTGTAATGTGTGGTCTTAGCTGATTTTAATGTTTCGTCACGGTCATCTTAGTATTTTGTGGGATTTCATAAAATAATCGTGTAACTTTTCTTACGTTTGTTGATAACTTTTCGTATACAATCTATTAAGTATTAAATATATCGAATATTTTTGTTTCAAAGGAAGGATCCGTCTTAACATTTCCTCGAACTTTTTATCGTTTTTTTTGTTGTCATTTTAGTCTATTCGCTTTTATCTTTCTCTTTCTATTTAATTATCACCTGTTTTCGCGTGATTCTGTTTGCTGGTGATATTTATTTTCTTATAATTATTTTATGCTTCAGTTCCCTGATGTTTTCCTTTTTTGATTATTGGCATATTTTTGGGTCAAACATCTCTTTACTGATTGTATTGTCTATCATCTGGGATCTAATGGAATCGCGTATAGTTTGAATCGCGTGTCTTATAAAGTTGTCTGGAATATAAGGTATTTATATGTAGTAAATAGATATGTAAAATATAGACACAATACTGCTGCAGCATTTATAGGTAGATGTGAAAGCGACTGTAGCGCATTACCATACCAGAGTATCGCGTCGCATAATATGGGATGCGCGGTTTCTAAAAATAAACAAAGTTTATGTCTTCGTTTCACAAATTTGTTACGACCCGGAAGTTTCGAAATGCATGCATAGATCTTTCGCTGATAATACTTGCGTCTGTCTTCCAACATCACTACCTACTGACTTTATTTTTATAAGACTAATAAAAAAACATCTACTTTCTTATGATATTTGATATCAAAAATGTATTTCTACAAAAATTAAATGCTGAAGAGATCCATCATTAGCATCCTTTTATTTTTCCACAGAGACAAAGTTTCATTGCATTGTTCAAAAAAATAACGTACTTTTTCGTCGGTAAAGAATTTTTTTTATTAGTTCAAGATTATAAAAGCTGAATTTCTTTTATGTAGATGAAATTTAAGATGTTGCATAGCTTAGTACTACTGACAACACAAATGGATAATAATTGCTCTTGAAGATTGTTGGATTGTATGGTCATTTGAATACTCAATAATCCATTTAATTCAGACAATAGTAGGTACTTAGTTTAGGGGTTTTGTGATTAAAATTATGTATGCTAATTACCATGTGAATACATACTCATAAGATTCATAAGCATATTGGATTAATGATAAGCAAACTTGAAGATTATAATATTGCATTACACGAGTCACGGCACTTATACGAGTCACAGCTTATAAATTACAATTATATTCTCGTTTATACATTGTTATTTTATTCATATTGATCACAGTACTATGTATTTAAACAAAACAAAACATCATTATTATTGTACAGGAACGTGACTTTGTGTCGATTTACCTTCCTATACCTTCATGGTACTTGGTATTATTCATCTGGCTTATCTTAGGTTTGCATTAGCATATTATTATACTTAGTATCGTTATACAGTATTTGGCATTGTATGAGATTTCACGTATCGTTTCGTATGAAATCGAAAGTGATCCTATGGTTCGTATTGCGATAGCGAGTGTAGGTAAGATTTGTCATTAGAGCTCTTCTTCGTCTCGCTGGGTGAAATATTCGTCTAGTTTCTCTTTGCATAGTTTATTATGAAATACCTATATATGATTATACCACATAGTTGCAAGCTGTTGAACGTGGTTGATATTGAATCAGGATGTGTTCCCTTTCCTTTCTCTAACATGCATGCTCCTGATATCAGGTAAGTACCCATCGGAGTAGTTTTGTCAAGATTGGAAGAATTACATTTTTGAAATTCTCAGATTGATTTGATTAAGAATCTGGGTCAATTATAAAATTGTGAATGTAGGCTCTCTCGGTGTTCATAAACAGTGTAAAATTATATATTTACCTACCTACTTCATATAGGAATACGTTAGATTACTGTAATACTACAGTTCTTCAAAATATCGCGTTGATTAAATTTGATGGATAATGTCTTTCGGTATCTTTACGACTAACCTTATAGCAGAGATTGGCGGGTCGATCTTACCGATCTCATCTCCCAAAATTAATTAATTGAATTACTGCCATGAGAATTCTATGTTTATCGCATCTATTTTATTTAAATCATTTTCAATTTAGTACCAACACCTAAAACATTTATAGTTGATTCGATCGTCAATTTTATTGGTTTTTGTATGGTAGTGTTTCGTTGATCCTATCACACTACCAGATCAGCCCCTATCATAATACGAATAGCACATTTTTATACAATATCTTGACATTGTCAATCAATTATGTATTGTGAAACAATATCGATTCTCCCTCATCTAGTTAAATACCTATATCCTGTACAGGAATATTATGAATTGTATCGAGCGATTGCTAGAAAATATCATTGTAATTTCGTTAGGTACGTTAAACTTCAATTTCAGCTTTTGTGTACCCTTGATAATAATTTAAAAAAAAATGAGAATAGATACGTGATCAGACGTAGGTATAACAAAGTAAGAATTGACATACGTATAACTTGAATTTTTCGTTAATTCTAGCACCACCGAAGTTAGTAAAGAATAATGTTTGTTTATTTCTATCATGTGTTTGTAGATAGGCATCACCTAATTTAGGTGTAGTTCTAGTATGTAGTTCCACCATTGAAAGCATAAATAAATCCTGTACCTTACATTTAGTGCCTATGGTGCATGTCGTGTATATTTTTATGGTTCACAGAAACGTCGGCACGTTGTACCCAAGTTTGAGTCATTAGGTAGGTAGATATTCCGTTTCATCATCATAATATCGCAATATCCAACATCAATGTTCTCTTCGTCTCGCCGCCCGTCTGCGGCCAACAATGGACTTCTTTTTCTTTTCTTCGAGGTCTCGGGTTCACTTGCAGTATGTAATTCGAAGCGACCGGTTTTTATTTTGCACAAAAGTCACTCGACACGTTCAAGACTCCATAGTAAATAATACTGTGTATTATATTCGACATAACATTAATTTTACTTATCGTCGGCTTAACATGTAAATTTGCTAACTCCACTTTTTGCCGAAAATGATCTAATGATGGCGTTTATTTCCCTTAATATCAATACGTCATTTGCGTTAGTTTGACATCTCCAGCGTATTAAAATTTTGGTAAAAATGAGTCTCAAGAAAATTTGATAACTCCACTTTGAATGAAAGCGTTAAGATAATTTTGACAACTCCGCCATTTTGTTTGTGTACGTATGAGAGTTCGGACGCATCCTTGGTGCTGCTGGTATAATTAGTTTATAACAGTATTTTTTCAAGTTGTGTTGTAGAAGGAGTAGATTATTTAAGTTAATGTGAGTATTAACTTGACTTATTGCTTATTTTAAATGATTTATTCTACTGTAATATTGTAAAATATGTATGTATAAACATCTTATGGAGTTAGCAATTTTTCTGAATGCACATTATACTGTTGCAGGATGACATAACAGGAGTTATCAATTATTCGTTGTTAAATAATATTACTGTTGGTTAACTTCATTTAAGCAATTTATGAAACACTGAATTTGCTGTGAATAAAATTATATTAAAAATGAATTATTTTTAATGTACCTACTGTAATTAAAACACCTAACATTTTGTTTCATAGATGAATAGTAGAGGCAAAGCAATGGCTGCATTGGCATTAGAAAAGAAGAAAAATGTTAATATTGATCTTTCAAACAATTTACGAGAAAACCCAGAAATGATTTTGGATTTACCAATTGTATTTGTTGAAGAGGATGCCACTGAGATGGTAAATGTACAATCGGAGAACATTCCAACGCAGGATTTACAAGATATTCAATCTGATAACGTTCTGAACAATATAGATATAAGTGATGATGATTGTGATAACAGGGTTGTCACGTCTTTAGTTCCTTATTCTGAACATTCTGATTCTGGTTCCGATGATACGTGTAATAATAATATACAGCTGAAGAAAACAAGAAGGAAGAGGTGTCACATGGATAAGTCTTTATGGCAATCTGCCAAAAATCAACGGGAAAGGGAAAAAGGAAAGCAATACCTTGGGAGGAAAAAAGACAGTAGTGATGGGTTATGGAAATATGATTTATTGAAAAAAAGTAAAACAGTAAAGCAAAGATGTAAATGTAGTAATTCAAAAAAAAGTATTTTTAAATGTTTTTCTCTGTCAGATGAAGATCGAGTTAATATTTTCAATAAATTTTGGAACCTGAATTGGAATGAAAAAAAAATTTATGTGGATAGCTTAATTACATTTATCCCCATAAAAAGAGCGAGGGATCGAAAAGATTCAGACAATTCAAGACGAACTAATTCGGCTCTTTATTATTTAAGAAAGAATGATGTTGATATCCGTGTATGCAAAACAATGTTTCTTCATACATTAGATATAAATAGAATGACGATATATAATTGGAAAAAGGATAGTGCTATTTCACAACCTAAAAATACAAATAAGCGTCAATGTAACAACATTCAGAATGAGAAAAATAAAAGTATCGTAAGTTTTGTAGAATCGCTGCCAAAACTCGAATCTCATTATTGCAGAAAATCAACCACCAAACTCTATTTATTACCAGAATGGAGGACAAAGAAAGATTTATACGATTTTTATAAATCTGAATGTTTGGAAAAAAGCGAAAAACCTTTGTCAGTCTGCTCTTTTTATAAATTTTTAGAAAAAGAAAATATATCTTTATTCCAGCCGAAAAAAGATGCGTGCGAAAAGTGCACCGCATTCAAACAAGGAAAAATACAGAAAGAAGAATTTGAACTGCACCAAAAGAAGAAAGAAGAAGCCAGGAATGAGAAAAACAGGGATAAAGAAGAACAGGAACATATTTTTACAATGGACCTTCAAGCTGTTCTCCTGGCTCCTAAGTCTAATGTATCAACTCTGTATTACAAAACTAAATTGTGTGTGCACAACATGTGTTTCTACAATTTAAAAACAAAGGAAGGCTATTGCTACATCTGGAATGAAAGTGAAGGTGGCTTAAATGCCGAAGAATTTTCTTCTATTTCAAGTAATTTCTTGATCAATAAGGTAATACCTAAAATTGAACGAACGGAAGGGGCCAAAATCATCCTGTACAGCGATGGATGTACTTACCAAAATAGGAACAGTACACTATCAAACGTTCTATTAAACGTTGCTCAATTGTACAACGTTACGATTGAGCAGAAATTTTTGGAATTGGGTCACACCCAAATGGAGGTCGATTCTATGCACGCCTGTATAGAGCGTCAGCTTAAAAATAGAACAATATTTGCTCCAGCAGAGTATTATGGGATCTGCAAAGCTGCTAGACGATCGTCTCCATATGATGTGACTTATTTGAATCATACTTATTTTAAAAATTTCCACAACATACAATATTTCAAGACAATAAGACCAGGCAAAATAAAAGGTGATCCGAAGGTAAATGTCATACAATCCGTTTTATAATAATAATACACCTTACTATTTATTCATCATTGTCTCAATATAAATAGGGACTAGATAATGTTTTTATAAAGTTACAGTATCTATTGTGAAATTCATTTAGTCAAGAATTTTATTATAAATAATTCTATATAATAATATAATTGTATGTTTCTTTCAGGTTACTGACATACGGGCACTTTGTTATACTCCTGATGGCTCAATTTTTTACAAACTAAGATTTTTTGAATCCTGGACAGTTTTACCCCAAAGAAGGAATAACTCCGTGAGAGCTATACCTATTGAAAATCTCGAAAGTTTGCATACATCAAGGCTGAAGATAAAGTTGAGAAAATATAATGATTTGCAGGACCTAAAAATAATAATACCGACTGATTATCACGAATATTATGATAACCTTCCCCACGAGTAGTTTCCTCTGATTTATGTCTTTACAATGTTATTTTCAATAATATTTCTATAATTCTTATGCTTATGTGTCTTTTTCAACAAAATTTTTTGTTACGTAACAAAAAGGTTCCGTATTAAAACTGAATAAATGCTTGCAAATTTATATTGATTGAAATAATATTTTACTATTTTACTATCAATAATGTTTTTATAATTCATGTAGGTACATATCTTGTAAAATAATGTTTTTTGTTACGTAACAACAAAGTTCCGTATTGAAACTGAATTATATTCTCAGATTTATATTAATTGAAATAATATTTTACTATTTTATTATCAATAATGTTTTTATAATTTATTTTCATATTTTTTAAATAAAGTTTTTCTTGCATTATAACGAGGTTCTTCATTCAAACTAAATGATTTATTTATTTTACAAACTTGCTAACTCCTATAACACGACTCGTCTTGAACATCATCGATCGCCGAAAATTTGCTAACTCCAAATATCGTCAATAAAAAAAATATTGCAAGAGTTATTTTATATATATTTAGTTTAAATATCGTTCTTTCGTTTTAATTATCATTTAAAATTAAAATAATTCAATATAAGATAAAGTTGGAAAAAATGCACAGTTTTTTTATCCTCCTGTAAAATTGATCAAAACGGAGTTAGCAAATTTACATGTTAAGCCGACGTTATGTTTGTTGTTGCCAACTCTTTAAAAATTGGACGGTTTTTAAATATATTGTTTGCTGTTTCGTAAATGTCATTATTATGCAAATTATCCATTAGATACTTAGTTTATTTGTCTTAATATCTCTGTCGCGTCTAATGTTTTCTTCATAGCAACCATATATAAGAAAACCATATTATTAGGTACTTGAATGTCCTGCGGACCCACATATTATTCGAAGATCATAACAATCCAGCCGTCAATCCTTTCATGTATACAGAAATAGATAATAATTATGTAGTACTGAGAGCCTAATTTAAGTTAATTATAAGACACTGGTTTTCGTTAATGAAAACCATGTCATCTACAAAAGGTGGTATAAATAATATGTACTAGATATTCTGCATGTACGAATGCAATAGGCTAACTGTGCTTCTCGTTTTCTTCTTCATACTTACATACCTAATTATTATTAACATTGCTCGCAACTTGTGAATTCTCTTCACATTTTTAGTTGCCTCCGTTTAGCATGGTTGGAGTATTGTCACTTTTTTGTCATCTTTAATTTTATCTGCACGACTAAAACTTTTCATTATTTTACTTCATTGGTACTTTAATATTGTAATGAATGGCCACTGTTCCAATTCGGAATTCAACTTTCAATGTACGACTTGTTTCATGGGAATATTTCAGTTAATGTTTTTATTTTTATATAATAATATTGGGATAAAAGTGTACCTACTATGCAAAATAATGTTTCTAGTTCTACATAATATATGTTGATTTTCTTATTAGCGGCATTTCAATCGTATATTGATTCTATTGATCTCTCATTTAACTTCTTAATATGCGTATATTATATTATGTTGTTTAGTCATTAAAAATACTGCGTGTCAAAAATATTTAATGTATACAATCATAAACAATTAGGACAGTACTTGAACGACCCACATACATTCATTGCGCAATCTTACGGTCTAGTGGTCAGACCATCTTGTCATCACAGAATTTTATGTACCCCACTACCCTTACGTAGGATAGCTTACTAATATGTTTTCTATACTCCGAAGCCGCGTGTTTTCTATACCCTGAAGCGGGGTAGGAAGAGAGAACGGAACGCCATATTGATCTATTCTCGCACACTTTTTCCTCTTATTCCACCTTCATTCAATTTCTCATACATACACGCCGAATCCTCTTACTCAACATGCGTCTACCCATGGGCATTTGAGCCACGTGGTCAAAACTCAATAAACACTCCTCTCGCATCTGATCATTCGCCTGGTATCCTCATTCTCACAAACACACTATCTTGCAAAGTTTTACCAACCATTTTTTTCAGCTGTTGCATCTCCACAGCTTACTAATATCGCATACATACATACCATCACGCCGCTTCCCTCGCGGGGTAGGCAGAAAGGATCGAGCTCCACTTCCTTCTATCCTTGCATACATCTTTCGCTTCCGTCACTGTCATACGATTCCTCATGCATGCTCTCCTGTTCAATGTGACGCTTGTAAAATGTCTGTAGATGTCGAATGGTCTCTTTGCTTTATTAAATTAGTAAATCCTAGTAACAACGTCGACGATTTTTCACAGATTCTTCTTCTATTGGCACCATATCAGGTTTTCGCAACGTTGGCAATAACTCTTGCAAGGGCCTCCGTGTCATACATTGGTCAAGAGTTAATCTACACGTCTCACTCATAGCTAGATTACCTTCAAATAAGAAATTTATTCATACCCTTAGAAGTTTAGGTACAAGATTTCACATAAGTTCCACCTTAGGTAAAGGTTGATGAATGAATATTCGTGTGCTTGGTTTATAATTCATTCGATTTCGTGTCCTCTGCCGTAAAGGTAAAAAATATACATGACTTGAAAATATGAAATAGAGACTCTAATCGTGCATTTTATATTTGACTAATTTACTTGGTACGATGTACGATATGATTATTTTGTAAGTGGGAATTTGGTTGGATATCAGATACGATAGCGGGTGGATGGATTCCTTTTATTATGTCAACACTTCTCGTATTGGTACATTATGCGGGCTCAATATTTTCATATACCAATCTCTAAATATTATTTATAAGTAATTAATTGTAATTGAGTGGTCGTTGTGTTGATCAATAAAAATGTATTTTTTATTTATGTTCCATTTAAGCACTGAGACAAATATAATTATAGTATATACTTATTAACATAAGAGATATACCTACTCGTATATATAACTATTTACGCAATGATATATTCTGGTGTGCTTATTTATTTATTCTTTGCTATAGGTACATTGGTTATACAACGTCTATCACTACCAAAGATATACTAGATAGGTAATTCAAAGAAAAAATCGGTCCTACAGCCGATCAAATTTTACAGCCAGTCTTAAACCAGCGTCCGTTGAGACGGTTTGTTAGACAGCGCATAACCATTATCATCTTAATGATATAGAGTGAGACAGCATAATATTATTATTGTTATTATTAATGCGTTAAGTTGGAACACGAATATTCCGCAATAATGTACTGAATTGCAGGTCTATTAATTATGTCTATGATCACTACGAAGTATCGTAAAATAATGAGTTATATAATTCAATGGACAGAGGGCGAATTTATCGCTAGATTGTCATATCTTCCAACTAACATGGATAGTCAAAACAACCAATACGTTCAGAATGAGTGGCATATCTCACCACTGCTCAAAGATATTAAAATGTTTCATTCGTGATGTCTTGGGAAACGTTAAAAAGTTATCTCAAATATATTGACAGTAAAAGCGATTCGTAGACTTTATTGAATGTACCTAACCATTTTATTATTTCTATAGATCAAACGCGTTACAAGAGATGATTACTATAATGATTACAATAATTTCATGTATTGCCGCTCTCACTTTCAATTTCTTTATTATTTTGTCTATACCCATCTATCTTATTGCCATCATTAAAATAATAATAATATTTTGCGTGTTATTACGTGGGTACCTACCTGCTTGAATTGTCATTACTAGGTACCTACCTACTTATATTAAGCTATTTCGTATCCGACAGTAATTCGTTCCAGAGCGTAAATATAATATAATTTACAAAAAAATATAATTATAATGATAACTTAATTTTATAGCTTGTTTCTATTCATTCTATCTTTAAAGGCCATCCACTCTCGGAGTTCCGTAAGAGAAAGGGTTCCTTACTCTTTTCACTTGTTTTGAGTGTCCTGTAAGGGCAGGCATTTATTACACAGTGAAACATCACATTAAGATATTTAGTAGATACTTACCTATCTTCAAATAAGTATGACACCCTTTCTATTTTTTTTTCTTTTTTTAAAAAAAAGATATCTGGGTTTTTGTTATAAACCCAAATACAACCTTATACACCTTTCACAGTAAGCTACTAAAAGCCTGTGTCGTGAAAGGGGAGTTTGCCGGCACCTGGTATCGAACCACGGACCCCTTGTTTACGAGGCCGAGACTACCTCCAGGCTACCGACGAACTCGATTTTGATTATAATATATCTATACTTGTGTAAAAATAGTAAACAATGTATTATAATGTGAAATAATAGTGTAAATGCGCCCTTGAGATGATTTGAATCATGAAAACGGCGCGATATAAATGATCCAATAATAATACAATATAATAATTATTCCGTAATGAAGTTTTTTGTTTGTTTGTATTTGCTGTTTTGGAATAAATAAAAATAAATATTTTTATGGCACGGAGAGAACGAATTGTATATTCATCTGTACTATACTATATCCTCACGCCGTGTCCCAAGTGGGGTGGACAAAGAGAACGGAACCGCATACAGATCTATCCTTACATACTTCTTTCGATTCTTCTACATTCATATAATTTATCATACATCACGCACTTCGATTTCTTTTTCATCGATTCCTTGTTCATTCGTTCAACATTTTTATACTTCATTCATCACCCAGTTAGTTCGCTATCTACTCTTATTTGTAGGAAATGCTGTTGTGGTACTTGTGGTATAGATATAATTAATATTGTATCCGCTTTTTCAATAACTTTATCTTACTTGTATGTTTAGAAAGTAATATTTTGTGTATATAATTTCGCTGTTTTATTTGCGAGCTGTCGGTCCATAACTGTGAACCTGCATACCTCATAACTGTGAACGTGGTAGAGAATTAACGAGATTATTTCAATTTTTATGAATACGGTTAATCAGACGAGTAAATAATGATAAAAAATGGGTTCCAAGAAAATTTACTCCTCAGAACAAAAGGATAAAGATTGGCTTATCTATCTACATAGGTAATATTTAGAATAACGGCGGTGTTGATCTCCCGTCACACCTTGCCTTTGTTTATCATGTTATTTGTGTAGAATAATAGTCGGGGTATTTTTTAAATTCCCCGAATCAGGGGTTAGACGGAGTCACTACGTAGGTACTTTCTCCCTACAGACTAAATATATTATAGTATTTGTACTACAAACATACCTACTCACACAGTATGTGTGTATCTATAGGATAGTGGTGTCTACGTGCAGGGAATCGATGAATGGAGGACATAAACATTGAATTGTATAAATAGTTATCTGGGGACGCTAAAAATAATGACTAACTTCTTTGCCTTTTATTGGTGACGGTCCTTTTTGAAACCTTTCAAATAAATTGTTTTAGAAATCTCTGCCTTCTCTTTGCCTGTTTTGTGAAAAAAGGATTTTATTTTTTTCATTTAAAATCGATCTTATTAAAATTTCAAATTTCCTTTGTTCTCAAATAGGTAGGTACTCTGATTTACAATATTTACATAATCTTTGAGTAATAAGGTAACCAAATAAGTTATAATGTAAATAGTTATTACAGTCTACCTTGATATGGGCTCATGCCCAGTTAGGTAGATTTTTGTGACTTTTATCTTTTAAATACTGTTGTATAAATGGAAAAATAAATAAATAATGTGGTTTGGAATAATAAAAATGAAATAAATAAATAAGTAAAAAGTTCACTGGTTATTATTATTATTATGTAGGTATGTAGATTCTTTGATAATAGAGCAAGTAAGCTGACAAATACTTATATTTACTTATACCTGCGAGTAGACAATAAAATCAATAATAAATAAGTAGGTACCTACCTGATTTATCAATATGTGAGGATTTATTTTGTAATAATTTTACTTATGATTGCTGAGGAATGAATGTTCAACCATTATATAGTTGAAGTTGTAAGATTCCATACTACATATCTGGCAGTACTAAATTAGTATATTGATACAATTGACGCGTGGGAGTATTCACTTATATCTTTATAGTAATGAGGGTTGTGTTGTACAGTATTATCAATTACAGTATGCACTTTTTGAAGTTATCAGCGCATTGATTGTGCAATGGAAATACCGACTACCATCCTAATCCAACTCTACACACAGTATCACCGAGCGCCAACATCACGCGACATTCCTTCTTAACCTTACATAACGTTTTTTGCATTAATTATTATAATCATTTAGCAACATGTAGGCATTCATATAATTATTATTGTAATTAGATAAATTTCTGTAAATAGATAAATGATATTATAATCCTGCATATACATAATAATTATGTTTGTAAAACTCGCTCCTTGCTATTACAATAACACCTCATTTTAATATAGAATAACTGTCGAATATCTTCTATACTTATGTTGAACCCTCTTGTAATATACCTAGCCTGTTCTATTAACACTTTCCTTGATATGCCTGTTCATCTTTCTTTACTTGTTAGTTATTTTTGCATGAAACGACATTTTTACATAATATATTATTATGTAGTAGTAGGTAGTTTTTAGCTTTGTGGTACTTTGCTTTATTTATTATGCAGAACCGAGTTCTGTGTATTTTATATAATTTGTGTATGTTGCTGTTTATTTTCCGTGTTTCGTCTATACTCTATACAATAAATTTGTGTTTTAACTTTCGTGTAAATAAAGCATGCGGTTCTCACATTTCGAATATCCCCTGCAATTCGTAGGAATCCAAGGGCTTCAAGCGCGTATCAATCAGCCAATCGCGTCTCGTTTACGATTTTTCATCATCCAATCATCAACAGGCCCAGGGCGATAAACCTACCCCAGTGTCCAACATGGCGGCGGTAGCTGTCACATCACCTTCGCGCTCTCCTCGAAATAATTTAACAAAAAGGCCTTCGATCAAGAAACACAAGGCACCACAGCCTCCCAAAAACGATGTTGTGAACGGTGATAATGAAAAAGAGAACAGTTCCAGTGATAATTTTGTGTCAAGCGTGGAAGACTTGGTGAACGGCAAAAGTGAAACCGATAGCGGGAACGATGCCATTTCACAGAAGGAATCTACTTGTTCGACACCCGACATTACCCGATCGCAGCATTCGTTGAATAGTATTTCGTCGTCCAATCGCGGCTCGCCGATTACCAGACATAGAAAAATGGCGGAAAATTCAAACGGTTCCCCTGGCGGGAACGTCATGACGAAAGCGGCGATATTCGAAACTCAAAAGTTTGACAGCCCAAGAAACACGGACCCCTCCTTGATGTCGATGAGAGAAAGGAAAGCACTTTTTGAGAAAAATAAGGGCCAAGCAATCATTCCTAAAGCTGCCTTTGGGATGGCACCCCCTATAAAGGTTCTACAGGGCTCCACTAACACAGATAAAGGTAAGGATATTTTTTGTTTTGATTTTTTGTTTACATAGCAACCAAATTACAATTTTAGAAATATCATTTTGCTGGCTTCCACCAAGTATTTTTATTTTGATTTCTACTTATTTTCACAGTATAACTGTAGTTTATTTCCAATCGATTACAAGGTAGATTAGTGAACTGTTAGTAGGTATAATTTGTTTTTGTCTCAATCAAAATCATAAAGGCTAGATTTATTTTCATAATTTGATGTGATAATTTTTTCTATTATGTTAAGACTCAATAATATATACATTCATTATAATAAATTATAATTATTTAATTGCAACATGTAGAACACGTGCAAAACTTGTATCAGTATTGTAAAAGCAAGTTGTTTGAACTGATTTCTCTATCAAATAATGAGAACGGGCACCATCTGAAGTATGTAGAAAAAACAAACTACTCATCGTAATAATATTTTTTATGTGTTTTTCTGTAAGTGTTTTGTCGTGTCATGAATCATGTTCTTATTATATTCCCATTGCAGCGGCATTACCACACCAGCTATGGTGCGAGTAATACACCGCTTGTTGAATAAAACGTTAGTTTCAATTGTGATTTCCTTGTATTGACACTTGTTTTTGCTCTTATTCATGTGTAAATTTTATGTTAATGAATTATTGGACAGTTTTTGTTTTTCTGTAATTTTGTTAGTATAATAATTCAAGTAATTTTTAGTTTGTTCTTATTTTCCAACTACAACGAGTTGAGTTTTTAATTCAAGTTTGATAATTTTTCAGTGTATACTGGTAAGCCAGTATTATATATTTTAAAAACTTTCATTTAATACATTTTATTTCAATAATTTTTATGCACTATATTGTTTTTATTTGGTGGATTTGATGATTAAATTATTGACTATTCAGTGTTGCAAATAGGTTTATTTGGAGTTTACTCAAAAGTTAGTGAACTAAACGTTGAGAGTTTTAATTTGATATTTTTGAAAGTTATAAATTCTGATTCTACTTTTAGTTTTGGTTAACATACTTTAAAAAGTGGTTGGTAGTCTTACGCCAATGCCTTTGGCTCTCAATCAGGTGTACAGGGTTCAACTCTCGCAACTACACGACTCTGACACTTTATAAAATAGTTCTCTGTTGAACAAGAAAAATGATTACTTAGTTATGTATTACAAATTCAGATTTCTTTTTACAAATATTGTGTTTTAGGATAGAATATACAATTTAAGAAAGAAAAAGTGTTTAAGAAGAGCGAGTAAATTATTATAATTTTTTTTTAAATTTAGAGAACTGAGATAAAATAGCAAATACTTTCACCATCTAACATTGTGCCTTAAGTAGTTTTAATTTGTGTTTTTACATTGTCACCATTGATATTCTTCACTTTTAGGTAGTGCTGCGAAGAAGCCAATTCTGAGCTCGATAAATATAAAGCCTAAAATTGAACCTAAACCAGAAGTGGCTCCCATACACTCTGCCACAGCCAAGCTGGCACACATCGGCTACAAGATGGCGCATGTCCTGCAGCCAAGCATGGGTGAGAGGGAGATATTGGACAAAGCTAGGAGGGAGAGGGAAGAAGAGATGATGATGTTGAAGAATAGATTTAACAGAACTAAGGCAAGTAACTTTATTTTTTGAGTTATGTTAGTCTATGAATACTAAAATTTAATTTGTATACAAAAGAAAACAAGAGATATGCCGGATAGATTACTTACATTTCCACTGCTGTTGTGTGGTGAATTATTTTTTTAATTAAAAAGTTTTATTTGATAATTCTTTTTGAAGATGTAAACCTAATTGTTGGATACATTTTTCAGATGATAAATGCAGACTTGGACAGTATAGAGACTGAAATTGACCATGATGATGAACAAACGTCTGAAGATAGTCCCTTGATGGGTAGTGGAGAGTCTAGGATGGCCCAAGTTGCCTCCTCCTCCCTGTCCATTAACAAGAAGGGCTGTAGCAAGGACATTTCGGATAATGAGACATTTGAAACTGATGGAGTGGTTGGACAACAGCCAACTAAGAGGAGAAGTATGTTCATATTATTGGTGGCATTTACTATCTATACCTTATTTAATTTAGGGCGCAGAGAGGTTGTTGTTCTTACGTATTCAGTACTTGCAGTGAGTTCTCAGAATATCTCATAGCTGTGGTAAACAATATGTGTAAATTGGTGAATCAATACTATAACTCTTAGGTTCAATTGCCAATTGTCACAACCAGCATACCTTTGGTTTTGTTGAAAAAGGTAGAATAGAACTGACTTGACAAATGTATTTATAGAAAACAATTAATTGATCTTATCTATATATACTCTAATTCACAAAGAATATTATAATAGAATTACAATTGGTTTTGTATGAAATCTGATGTACTTTAATCTATGAGTGTTTTTAGGTTCAACGGACTCTCCACAAGTTGTATCGGCATTGGAGGATGTAAAGAGAATAAAAGTTGCTAAACCACGAGAAGGTGGTCTCTATCCTTGTCTCTCCGACATAGAGCAGCCGACCACAGAGGATGAAAAACAGTCCTGCTTGGCAAGGTGCGGTGATGTGGCACTGGAAGTGTGCTTTTTCTTCTTCTGCATTTAATTACTCGCTTAACTCTCGTAATGAGATATGATCCCATCATTGGTTTTCTCTGAAAATTTACTGTTTTTATAGAAATATAACAATCAGTTAAAATTTTGGATTCTGAAGGTTTAGTTAAATTAATATTTCCGTTTAATGATGCAATGGCCATAACTCGGTTTAAAATCAAGAAGTTTAGTACTGAAAAGTTGGAAAAATTTATTATCTGTCATAGTTCCTTATCCAAATGACTTAGTGTTCCAGTACCTTTCCAAAAATTTGACAGTTTTTTTATGTTTGATGGTTTACACTTATCTGATTATAACTGTTTTAACATTTCATAACGTAAACCCATGTTGTATACCGGTAAACGTAATTGATGAATACATATTATAATTACTGTGAAGCAACCGGAAGACTGCTAGTTTAGTGTTTTTTTGGAAATATTTATCGGTGTTGTCGTTTGTGAATGTCGTTGAATAATAATACATATTCTTTATACCTATTTAGATTTAGACATTGTGTGTGCGTGAGTTTTTGTTAAGGTAAATTCAAATGAATAACTGATGTTTCATAAATTGATGACATACGCTAATATTGTTAATAAGGCAAAACAACAAAACAATGTGCATTTAATCTTTTCATGAATTTAAACCATTGAGGACCAACTTTTTTCCTGCTTTCTTTAGTTTCATAGGATGGAAAATAACTAAAAAGCAATTTTTGTTCGTGGTAAAGGTTTTCCTTTTCAAAATAAAAAAAAATTATGTTATTTTATTATCAAATCCCCAAATGGGGCTTAAGATGTGTTCATACTACTAAATTCATACAATATGACATACACTTCCACACTAAATATTCATGGCAAAATTGCACATTCTATTGATTTTATAAATTTAATGTCTTACCATTTTTAATTTATAACTTGGATTTCAAGTAGAAAAGATTAAAATTATCCATAAAAGGCTTCCAGTGTTCTAGGGGTTGATAATTCAAGATATATAATAATGAAATCCTCTCTCACATTTTCTAATGTGTCTATATTGTTTTACAAAAAATATTGTTTACATAAAGTATGAATATTACTATAATATTATACAAAAAATATATATGATTAATGATATTTGTAAACATTTTTTCTGAAATGTTCTCTTCTTTTTGTCATTATTAGTTTGCCAATAAATATGAAATATTATAATTTTTTTTTTTTTTGAAAAAACGACATAACCCCATTTAGGGATCATGGTACTCAATGGATTAAATCTTCCTGCCATGTTAAATATAACTTGTTCCGCAGTTAGTGTATGTTTATGGTTGGAATCAATAAGACTATTGAAGGCCTTATTGTTGATCTCATTGATCACACATTGACTGATGTTGTTTCAATACGTAATGATTAGGTAGTTTTCTAGATTAAGCTAATTAAGAGTTATGCCTTTATTTCAATGCATGAGAGTAAGGTTTATGTTATATTTATTATTATACCACTTATTTCATCATCAAACAAACTTATCTAATATGTATATATCATTCAGAGTAGAGTTGTACTTCATTATGATCACTTTCGCTTCTAATTTTGTACGGGGCATGTGAGTGTATAGAGTACGGTTCATAATCATCATTATTTTTTTCTCAAGATTCTTTTAGATTCAACGTTTTCTGTACATAATTTCATTCCTATTTAGCAAAATCTCCAGTATTTAATCCGTATCTTATGAATAAGACGAAAAACTTTAGTCCATTATTGATGTTAAATGCAATAAAAAAACCTCTTTGTTACATTCCAATATTCCTTTACTATTTTTGTCTTGCCAATGTGGTGCGTAGTTTACATTTAACTACAAACATATTTTTCTCGTAGTGTTGTATGCTAAGGATATTATTAGGATATAAGTGTTTAGAAATTTTCAATGTATGATCTTGATTTTATCTTTTTGAATTTTAGTTGAGTTAGTTTTGCATAATATTACTTAAAATAATGACTTTTGGTTTGAATCTCTTTTATTATTTTAGAAATTTTGAAAGAACGTGGTATTAGTTGCGTTATATCAATAGTCAGCAGTAATTGATCGTTTTTACTATTGGTAATATACAATTGATAACTCGGATTACTGCTTTCGTCTCTCAGGATCCAATCCCAAGATCTGAATCTTTGTTCAATCTACAAATTTGAGTTACAAAACGTTTTTTGTAATCATGAATTAATTTATTTTTTTATTATTATTTATTCTCTTCGTTTTTAATTATTTCAAAATATGCCATTTGAACAAAAAATATTTAAATCAAACCTTGGACATTAACTATGCAGGCAACAAAATAAAATAAAAAATGCATGTTAATTTTTTTTTATTTTAGTGCTGAAATTGTAAACATGATTGTTCATGATACTTATGCCTTTTTGATAGTTTTAATTTTTTTGACAGTGAATACAATAATTGCATACAGTGAGGGTAATGGCTTCCGTTCTACTGCCGTTCTCTCTGAGGGAAATCTAATGGCAGTATAAATAGATTAATAGCTTCTATGAATGCTATTTAAAAAATACTACTTATTTTTTTTTGTTTTTAGTGCTGTGGGTTACATGAGAAATTTTTTCTTTAAAAACTGTCTCTTGCAATATGTCATTGTTTAAGGTTGGATTATTAGTGTGTCCACAATTTGCAAAACAAATGGTGTGAATGAATGGTTTATTTTTTTCCTGTTGTAAGTATAAACAAAAGAATGATAGAAATTAAATGTATGTTTCTTCTCTTTTTTTTTCTATGTCGACGGAGAAAATAAAAGTCACACATATCATTTGCACTGTTCGTTTGCTAAGTGAGGACAAGGCTTTTGTTAAGTGGCGTATTTAATTTTTTTTTTATTGACCAATACGCAAAGTATTATAGTTATATTTGTAGTTTATTTTCCTAGGCTTAGTGTGTTCCATTGATTGCCATAGTTTAGTTGATTAGTAAATATAAAACTAGTAGTTTTGTACTTAAGTAATTTTATGTCTGTGATATACTTTTTAAAGATATTAATAAAATAAATTTGCATTTTTACATTATGATGGACCTTTATTTGACCTAAACTGATTTTCAGACAAAGTGCCATGAAGTATGTTATTCTGTATTCACCATGTTAATTATTATCGTTTATGGTAAGTTGTAAGATGAGAAATATTATGAACGTAAGTATTCAATTTAGAAATAATAAATAGATTTCAATTCAATGGAGCTGGATGGTTATTTATTTAATATTTGGATGGATGATTTAGTCCAGAGCACAAATAAAAATATGAAATAGGCATTTAGGTGAAGTTGACAAAGTGAAATCATTTTTTTCCATAGTTAGGTGTAAATATGTTAATATAAATTCTAAATTAATTAATCTAAGGATTAATTCAGGAATGAGGTATGCCAGCCATACTGAATGTATTGATTTTTGTGGCACAAAGGGGGCAATATGCAGGTTTATTTTAAACTGTTTTGTGGAGAACCTGGTAAAGAATTGGTCCCGTAGTCTTTTCTTCAAGTTTTCGAGTGGGGTATTAATTAATCCAGTAATCACACAGTAAACTGTAGTAATAAAATATAAGATAATATAGGATTCATTCTGAGTTTGGGACTAGCACGATCTGTGTGAATTGTCTGCATGTTAAAAAAAATACTCATTAAATGAATCCATACTCAATTAACTTGAAATTCCATCTTATACAGTTAAAGTAGGTACGTAATAAATCATATTTCCAAGGATGTAGCAGATATCGTGTTAGTTGCTTTACCTATTTGATTGTAATAAAATCACATATTCCCGAATACGTCATGGGAACAGTGTATGTAACCAGAGATAGGTTATAATGTGATCAATACTGAGTAGAATGTGTACTGACAAAGTAAACTGCATCACAGCTTTGAATAAATCTCAATAGATGTCGATCATGTAGTTTATAAATATTCTATCCAAATAACAATGGGTTAGCATAATAAAATTATCAATAATTTTGCATAAGAACATTAGCTTTCATTGTAAACAATTTAGTGTAAAGTGACCTCCTATCGAGGTTATTACTAATTTATTTATTTATTAACATAATATACGGCTGAATAGCCTTTAAAGTACAATAACTTACAAAAACACACTTGAAACAAACACAATCAACACATAAGTGACAATGAATACAAAAACATGACAATAGTAACTACAGGGGATTCTCAACGGAAAGCATGTACCCACGAATAAACCCGCTCACAGCACATCTCCTCACAGTGTACTCCGAATCGTTGAAAATATCAATCTCACTGTAATTATTCCCTATTAATCTGATATAGTTATCATAGATGTATCTACTGTAAAATAATGATTTTAGAGCATTGGGAACTTAGTGAGTCACATTTTAGTTTTATGGGTGAAATCATAAATATGTAACTATAGACTAGCTTAAAAGCAAAATAAGCGAAACACTTAATCGACGGATATGTCCCCTGGGTAAAGTCGCATATTGCGAGTAGCTGACCTGATCGGTCGTAGGCGAGCATCACTTACTGAATATTCCATAGACATAGTAGAAAATACACGGCATGTGAGAAAATACTTAAAATAATGTGCTAACTTCACGTCTTTTGCTGTCTACTTGTCTATAGTTATTTATTATGTCTATTGGTGAAATGCTCACATTATGTATAATTACAGAAAACCAGATTTTTAGAATATAATTTTAATCTTATGCAGGGTATGACGGTTAAATTATAGGGTATAAATTTGCTTGTAATCTGTAAAACACATCTTTGGTTGTATTAGTATTATTTCTAGAGACTTTAATTTATGATAGAAAATATTGAAATACCTAATTAATCATTTTTTTTAATAGTTGTAACTAGGAACAGTATACAATAATATCAAAGATAGACTATTTTTAGGGCCTTATTCGTATTAGGGTATATCTTCCCTCTTCTATGAACATAAATAATTATTGGTGCTTCCACTAGTAAGCATAAAATTCTCAATAATTATGATATTAAGAGAAAGAAATTTAACATCATCAATTCAGTGACGAGATATGATGCTTATCCCAAATGTCTTTTTTTATGATGCAGAGAATGCTATCTGTTAATTACTCGCTAAATGATGAGTACATTACTTACCTACACAATATCCCATAGTCATAGTCAACCATTTATAGATATCAGATGAATATAAAATGGGAATACAGAATAATATTTTATGGCATCTTGTTTCAAAATCATTGGTAATAAAAGTGGTTTGTAAAAATCAATTTATTTTATGTATTTTGCAAATATCGTTGAAAATTTTAACTGTCAATTAACTTTTTTGTTTGTTTTTATTTTGTCATGTTTTAGTAGTCCAAATAGCAGCTCAGACTCAGCTGCCAATGCAAAAGTGAAGGACGATCAAAATTGGGGCGACACATCCTTTGGTCAGGAACTGTTACAGGTAGTGGGGGTTAAAAAACCCGTCAGTAATTCTAAACCCAAGGCTAGAGATGTTATTAAGGCCACAAGGAAGACGAGAGAGAAGGCTGTAACAGAGAGCAGAGCAGACTCTGATGCTTCTAGTAATGACTCTCGTAACAGTGAGTTGGATGATCTGCTGGATGAAGTCATGGATGATGATAGTGATGGACCGACCCCATCAAAAATTAATAAGGTACAAATAATAGTAAAAAGAGCAAAAATATTTGTGTATCAAATCATATTTACTTCTTTTGCTGTTTGACATTTCTCTTTGAAATATAACGAGGAGTTTATTCTCATCTATTTAGACTGATCAATAACTTTTTTCCAATAAGCTTAAAATTTCCATCAATTTCTTCATGGTACAATTTTCTTCTTTTAATAATTGCGTGTGAACTTCAATTTCTCTTACAGTTAATTTGTTGGATACATGTGTATGGTTTGTATCATAGATAAAGAGGCTCTGATATTAACATAACAGTACTATAATGTGAAGTACTGCCATGGTGGGCAGCCTGATGGGTATTAAAGTCCAATTGAATCTAATTTTATTCCTATACCTTACTTATAATCAGTTATTGCCTATTTTGCACCAATACCATGAAATAAAACAAAATGCCAATATATTTTTTACAGAATGGAAACACAGCTATGCCTTCGACTAGTTTCTCATACAAGAAAGGTTCAGAGCTGGTAACAGATTCTGATGGAGAAAGATTCAGATCTCCTCTCAAGACACCTCCAAGGAGTGCATACGATGAGGCTGTAAGCAGTGGGAAACCACTGGTGCACACTGTCAGCTTTTATAGAAAACTGCAACAGAGTCAGGTAAGCACAAAATGTTATAGTTATTCATTTATTAATATTTTACCTCATGTTTGATTAAAAACAATTGAATGCAGAACTATAATTTGAAACTCATATTAAATAACATAACATGTATAGACAATTCACACAGACTGAGCTAGTCCCAAACTAAGATGTGAATCTTGTATTATGGGTACTAACATGACGATACACATATATACAATGCACTACACACATATACATGTAACACCCAGACCCAGGACAATCTGAAAAAGGTCATTCTTTATTTTGCCCTGGCCGGGAATCGAACCTGGGACCTCGTGACTCAAAGGCAAGTGTGTTAGCCTCCACGCCACACCGGTCGTCAATAAAAATATAGAGAATGTTTTTGTAATTTTCTTTTTAAAAATTAGTGCAAAGGTGTGATTTCTATCAACTATTTATCTATTTGTTTGATTTTGTTGGCACCATGTGGTAATCACGAAACATTTTTAATTATAAGGAATTAGTTAATTATGTACTACACCACTTAAATTTTTTAAAAACACTACCGGTTTCAACGCTCAGATGCGTCATTGACGAGTGTTATACTAAAACTTTGAGTTTGAGTATAACACTCGTCAATGACGCATCTGAGCGTTGAAACTGGTAGTGTTTTTAAAAAATTTAAGTGGTGTAGTACATAATTAACTAATTCCTTATAATTAAAAACTATTTATCTATCTAAACCATCACTGCATCTGTCATCAGTGGGGCAGCCAGTGGACAAACTGCGTCTAATAAATTACATACTGAGCCAATAAAATAAAGCATTCAACATGTTAGCATAATTCATAACTGAGTTGAAGATAATAAACATCTTATATGTTATTCTTTGTAAATGCCTACATCTTACAATATACTTGAATACTTGCAGAAAAGACGCGAGACCTATTTTGTTGCCTCCATAGTTGTTAAAGAGGTTACATTTTATATTATTAATTAACACATTGAACTGTATTGCAACTTTTGTCTTAGTGGTTAATAACTATGAGTGAAAGTAATAAGGTGGGAGATGATTAGTGCTTTCTCATAAATCTTGATTTGTTTCGTATTCCAGGGCAGCCAGAATTCCACCCCAGTACGTGTAGTACGCAGAGATAGCAAGCCGGACAGTGTGAGGAAAGCAGAGGCTGATGAGGAGCGGGAGAGGAAGAGGGCGGAGAAGGAAGCTGCAGTGGACACCAGGGCTAAAGTCAAAGAGCTGCTCGAAGAAGTCACCAAACAAAACACCATCATATCACAAGTACATAATTTATGTTGTCACAGAACACAATATGTAGTGTAGCTTATTTATTAAATTTTGGAGGACACAGGCACAGGTTTTATTTTATTTCAAAGCAAGTGTTACATTTTTTTTTTAAAAAAGATATATCTGGGTTTTGTTATAAACCCAAATACAACCTCATACACCTTTCACACTAAGCTAAGTATGAATATTACATAGTTAACTATTTAAAACAATAAATAAGTTTAAAAAATTAAAGATTTTAACAATACCTTACTGTCTTCAGTGTACAATTCAAACAAGAAGGAGTGAATGCAATAAAATTGTAATATTGAGAATCTGGCATTCACAAATGATTTTGTTCACGCCTAACTCCCTCAATAATCAGGCGTTCTTTGTTTCTATTAATATAATTGAGTCGCTGAATTTTTCCAGGCTAGTCAAGCACTGAACCTTTGCGCTTCTACTATTGAATTCAGTGGCTCTACAGAACAGGCCGAAGGAGAAAGATTACTTCTGTTGGCAAGTGAGTAAATCAACCACATACTGTTGTTAGCATTTTTTTGCAGAGATGTAGAATAAAAATAAATAAACAAAACATTCCAGATGGGTGGTAAGTTTTCTCTATCTTTTATAAGACACTTGAAAACTTGTGTAACAATAAATGGGAATCTTTTTCTATTATGGGACTTCATGCATATAACAATATATATCAATCAATATTATAAAAGCACATATCCTAAGTGGGATAGTCACTGGATGAATAAAATGTAATGAACATATAGGTTATCCTCTTTCTGCCATAAAAAATAAAATATTCAGAATAGGTTGTATGTCCCATTGCTGAATCGCAGATGTTTAATGTCTTTTACATGATACATAGTGTGTATCAAAATATTTAATTTAATTTATCTTTCAGCTCATCGTCGGTTAGCATGTCTTCACGAAGTTCAGAGACTCCAAGTGGAAGGACTTCCTGGTCACACATCACAGCTGATCACACTCCGAATGGAAGACTTTTCACTTCCACTGAAGAGGGAGTATGTGAGACAACTGAATGCTGGTAATATACTATTTCCTTTATTCCATAAATAATACATACAAAGATTGTACACATTGACAAAGGTAGTATTTTCTTACCAACTCTTTTAATTTGATATAACCGAATAATACAGATAATATTGCCACAGGCAGGTATCAGTCTTTTATAATGCAAAAAGTTTTATAATGCAATATTTGATTAAAACCGATCAGATATATCAATTAGAGAACCATGTTTACATAAACCCTGTGTGCAAAATCTAATTGGAAGAAGTGAAAAAGGCATACCAATGCTGTGAATTGGCTGTAGGCTAGCTTAAGTAATTACTTTTGATGACCATGGACAATTTTCACCGATTTCGACATACACACTCACAATATAAGGTCCACCAATCGGGAAACATTTAATGCAAACCATAGAAGCAACTTTTTTGCGATCTCATATTTCAGACCTCGAATGGATCAAGATCTTTTGTTTAAATGGCGCCGGAATAATTTAGTTCAATACTTTATCAGCTGCTTGTTCGACCACTTTGCAACAAATATTTAGAAGTTTTTTTAACAATATTTGATTATTTATTTATTTTCTTGGTATTACCTAGATATCTCCAGTACTGTGCCAATTGTGCACTAGCTGGAGAGACTTATAAATATCTCCTATTGGGCACGTATTTTGGGAAATTAAGAACGTGCTGGAGGGAGTAGATGTGATATGGATTGATCGGTGCTACAATCAATCCATATCACATCCATACATGGAATGTATTCTGCTGGAAATCCTGTCTCAATTCTATTTCATTAACAATTTGATATAGAGTATTGATAGAGATGTTGTTCAAGTTAATTTTAGTAATTACATAGAATTTTGTTTTTTGTAGATGGAGCTTTAGGACATTACTTGGTCTGCTTAGTTAAATGTCAAGAGCGAGTGATAGCCACCTCTCTGGTGAAGACAACCCCAGATTCATTCTCTGTTACATTCCCTGACAAAGTGCGCTTGGAAGGATTGGATCCTAATTTCAAGGTATTTTCCCATCTTTATTTTTTTAAACCTCAGTGACTTACTTATTCCCTATTTGACTTAAAAATGCATTGAGTAAGTTACGTCAGATTACATTTGCCTTTCATTGTTCCACTCCAGAACACAGGATAAGAATAAGCCTCCGTTCAGAATAGTTTTTACTAATTGAATTGCCTTTTCTCGTGATAACCTCTTCCCCATCACTTTACATCCATTACTACATCTCTTTGATTTTTTTGAATAAAAAAATATTGAAAGTGACATAATGTACTTAATTTTCCTTTTAAATGGAAATAAACACAAAATGTTTGAGTTTTACTGTCTATAATAATAGCTGGTTTCGACTAACAAAGTCATTGTCAAGCTCCTTATAAGAAATAGTAAAAATGAAACAATTTGTGTTTATTTCCATAAATTAATAAGGAGTTCCACAAAATAAACAAATCAATGTAGTTTTTATTTGTTTGCTTACTTAAATAATTGATTGTGGCAGACTTTCACTGGTTGATTTATTTATTATAATTACATTTGTATTTTTCAGATAACTGTTGAAGTTTACGCCTTACAAGCATCCAAGGAAATCCTCCCACACGACATCAAATATCACATTGCCACCAAAAAGGTAAGAAACGGCGTAGCAATGTTATCAATAAAATTATCCATAGTCTTCTATGGACCGAGACTTCTATTTTAATCTTATTAATTTATTTTGCAGGGTGGAAAGTTGGCAACACCACGCAAAGGATGCAAGGGAGCAGATTTAAAAGCTCCCCTCCCCATCACATCTCCCGGGGGTCCTGCTGCCGTGAGAGCCCCCTCTCTACAGCCACACGGATACTGCATATTTGGATATTCACAGATAGCTAGGAATAGTTTCTCTCTAAATAAGGTGCAGTAATACAATTAGATACAAATTTTATGATCATACTGTTACTTTATATTTTTAGTATTGGAATATATCCTAATAATAAAGTGAATCATACATTCTGTATGTAATTTATGTCGCACAGAAAAATATTAAATGTTATTTTTTTTCAGGCGAATGTATCTGGTCCATTAGATGGATCCTTGAAGGTAAATCTGTCAATTGAGAAGCGTGTAGTGTCTCTGCCTAGTCGCAATCCCAAAAAAGGTTTCCTGACCATGTTTGAGGAAGCTGGAGGGTTCGGAGCCTGGCACAGGAGATGGTGTGTGCTGCATGGGCAGGATCTCAGCTATTGGAGGTATCCGGATCATGAGGGACATAAGGTGTGTATTTTCATCAATACGTATTGCTGTAGAAATTATTTGTTGTTTCCATAGTGCTAGATATAAAAATAAAACCTGTAAAAAAATATCAAATCATCAAATTTTCGGAATTCCTGTCATCACATTTATAAAATATACAAAACTTGTGGATTTATGCAACACAGTACAACTCAAGTACTCACTCCCTAGTTTTTATTCTTTTTCAGACTCCAATGGGTAGTATAGAACTATCGACGGTCATCAGTGAAAAGGTGATTCCTGCTCCCCGCGAATTGTGCGCTAGGCCTTACACCATGTTCATGGAGACATCTACAGAAGGAGGACAAGCATCTGTGATCAGTCCAAACACCAGGAGATCTGTGCTGTGTCTTAAATCAGGAGGAAGAGGGACACATCTGCTGGCTGCAGACACCAAGGTGGAGAGAGATGAATGGATCAAGGCTTTCAACATAGCACTATCAGATGTTAGAGTTTTGATGGAATAGTTTTGTATTTGTTGTATAATCGTACACCGCTATATCTTTGGAATTTACTGTACCAATTTTATTTATTCTTTAATTGTCAGTTATGTCTTAACTTTATTCTTTAAAGTTCCTCCTAGGAGCACAGGACAGAAACCAACTTACTCCATTCATTGTGCCTTTATGGTGATTGACTTACCTCTTCCCCTTAGTTTTCCTGGCACTCTGTTATTAACATATCTATCTTGAGTAATTTTGTGTGATCCAAGCAAATAAATTACATTTTTTGATATCGATCAAATTCAACAATACATGCATTTTGTCGAGCATTATTTTACAATATTCTTGATTTGCATAAAAAATTTCCAGCTACTGTATTGATAGTTTTTTTATTACCATTAGTGCAATGTTTTGAACTTTGACAAATCATTTACGATATTGTGTTCAATGTCAATGAAATGGTTTGTGTGAGAATTTCAAAATCGGCTTTTGGTATTCATTTTATCATTCAAATTATATTTCAAACATAGTTATCTACATAATATTATACTTGTGTCATCTTCAATCAACGCTCTTGATTGAACTAATTAATTTTGTCTATAGTTTTAAAAAGCGGAAATCATCCAATCAAGGGTGCATCGCCAATATTATAAAATAAATTAACCAATGCCTATATGCTCATGTCAACTTCATTTTCACTGCCTTATGTTCTGTATTAAATATCAGTTTTAATATCCATGTTTTGTTACACAAATTGTCATTACATATTTTGTTCTGCAGTGTCTTTTTTTTTCTTTCATTTATGGCATAGCATCCTACAAGAATGATTTGTGCCAAAAACAGTCTCTAAATATAATTAAATCGTCAATCAATTTGAGAAGGGACAAATGGATTGATTCGGATGTCATACTCAGTAATGATTCAATATTCAGGGGGAATTCTACAGTGTCTTATAAACATGCTACTACTATGATTATTTGTACAGTTAATTCCAAAGATAAGCAATATAAAAATGAATCAGTTATCATGCTGAATTAGTTTATTTACCTAAGAATTATTATACGTTTTACAAATCTATTTTGCTTTGTAGGTTTAATTATTTTAAATATGTATATAGTTTTATATAATACATTTTATATACTTATTATGATTTCCCCTCCCAAAACATTTACAAATAACCCTGCACTGTGCAATACAAACATGTCGAAACAGAATTTGGAAATTTCCGTAGATCAAAATTCCTCCACTATACATAATCTTATATATTTTTAATAATACATATAAATATTGTCATACCAAGTATGCATCTTGTCCTAAGTTTATTATATTTTTATTTGCGTATTATATCCGATATACTTGGAAGATTATAAAGCTCAGATTTTCTGAATATATATTTGTGATTAAAATTGTTCCATATTCAAAATATTTTATTTGTTATTAAATTATGATAATAACCCAGACAAACTATTTTTAATGCCTCATTTTGTGAAAAATTATCAGAAAGGTGGATTTTAGAAGTTTTAATGTTTAACGAACTTCAATGTTTTTAACCGCGTTTTAATACCTCTGTACTTCTTGGGTTTCTCAAATCACGTGGACTCTGTGCCAATTTTTCATTCTTGGGTGCCAAACAATTTCTTTTTTTTTATAAATGTAAATCGAACAAGGCAAATGATTACTGATCAGATAAAAAAAGTGAGTTTTTTTGTTTTGATCCATGGCTGATCACTTGTTGAGTTGGATTCACATTAATAAGTAGATCAAGATCACAGACAAGAGGTAGAAGATCAATTTCGTGTTTTTTTGCAATAGTTTTAATCATAACTCTACACCAAGGGTGGCCAACCCGCGGCCCGCGAAGCATATGCACACTTTTTTTAATAATAGTCGGTACAAGTACCATGAAATTTTTGAAAGGGGTATTTTATTTATTTATTTATTCAGATATTCACGGCCGAAGCCTTTTACATGTAAAAAATTAGTAGGTATACATACAATACGTGCATACAAAAAGTATTATTTTTTTAAAAAAAGACTCAAAACAATTAATTTAATACAAAACAAGAGTACAATTAAATAATAGAATAACGTTAACTTAAGTAAAAAAGTTTTTTTTATAAAAATTTGGTCAATAGATTTTGAGAAAATATTCTTAAAGAAAACCGAGGAGTTTTGAAACATTTCAAATCCCTATACCATTTTGAAAATTCGGCGACGGGGGGGGGGGGGAGGGGTAGAAATTTTAAGGTGAAGTAAAATTATCAAATGTTCCATATATGGAGTATATTGTTGTGCGGCCCGGCAGGAAATCTCATTCTGTAATTTGGCCCGGCTGCTGAAAAGGTTGGCCACCCATGCTCTACACCTTCAAGCAAGTCTTCAATAAAAAGTTACAGTTCTGTGTGAATGTGTATAAATTAATTTGTTTATTAAAACTTGGTGATGGTATTTTGTACTTTTGTAAGAAGTCAGATTTTTAATGTTTATTTATTGATTTAAAAACTGAAAGGTGTGGTAGAGGAGAACGATTATGTATATAATTATGCAATAAAAAATCTTTTTTCTTGTACAAGATGATTGTAAATTCAAAAACTAATGTTTGCTGTTGTCAAAATTAATGTATTTGAACATGGTAAATCAACTCGTCAAATATAGAAAAATAATTGCTACAATTGTATTAAGTGAAGTCAGTATAAACTTTAAATAAAATTGTAAAGAATAATCTATACTGAATTTAGTAAATTCATTGAAAACCTTTTCGCCCCATATTTTATATACGTATTTTAGATACTATTTCATTTAGAATTATGTTAAATACATACCTAGGTAATTAACTTTAATTAATTAATTTTATATTATTATTTTAATAAATATCTATAATAAATTTAGATAATATCGAGTCCATATTTGCTTTAATAATGAGTTATACAAAATAAAGGATTCATAGTATACTGATTTTTGAGATATATGTACTATTTTATATGGTCTTAATTTTTTGTAAATTTTGCTTCAAAAATAATCTTGTAAGTAAATAAGAATTGTATCCTATATATAGTGTGGTGTATGGTTTTGCTTTTCTTGACATAGGATATAATAGTTATAAAAATATAATATCGTGGATATTTTTACCCTGCATTTATTTCCATATTACTTTTTTTAGAATTTGATGTGAAAGTGTATTTTTATACGAAAAGATCATTTTGTAAGTTATTAATATGATTTTTAGAAAATTAGACTAGGTATGTATCTTCTATTACAAAATTTTTGTATAAAATAAATATTATGGATAAAATTTCAACTCTTTTATTTTCCTGTTTTTTCCAAAATTCATCCACAAATATCTCGTGGGGCACATTTCACGAAGAGACATTTTACATAATTTCTTTACAATTCAACCACTAATATACTTAATCAAAGTGCGTTGTTGAATATTATTACTGCTTTATGCATCGTGTTAGAAATATCTGTCTACACCATCATGGCATAATCTACAATTGGGATAGCAGGCAGACTAATGGTACGTAATCATACAGGTCATCCTTTTTGTAGCATAAATAACAAGATTCAGGATGGATGGCATACCTCATTCCTGAATTGAAGACATGAAATGCCTTATGTGTGATGTTTAATAAAAAACCTGCCTTTTACAGGACACTCAACATATTGAAAGTCTGGGGCACTCCAAATGAGTATTGACATTGACCCAAGGGTATATTTGAAACACATACATTCCTTAAAGCACTTTAATAACTAATGAAAATTATATAATATACATAAAATAATACCAGTTTACAGGCTATTATTTTTTAAAACTACAACAAAGATTATGCAGTGTATTCCACGTAATGCATGTAAGTATTATTTAATCAGGTAATAAATAGTATATTGTTTTGAGGTCAGGAACATCTAGCATAGTATGGAAACAATTTCAGATCATTGAATTGAGCACAGTAATTGACTAAGATTGTTTTACACAATTTATTCATGAATTGTCATATTGATGAATATGAATTAACTTGGGCAATTAAGCAACTATCAACCAGATCAATAACTTATACATTTGTTGATCTTATTGATAGTTCACCACTTGCCTGATTTGATTTGTTTATTAAGTTACACTCTCTGATTTTATCCAAATGCGCAATATCAATTGAGGACAAGAGTAGATGAAGGCATTCTTTGGAATATTAACTTTTTTAATAACCAAAATAACGTAACTATTTCAATACTTATTATACATTGTAAAATATATAATAATATGAATAATATTTCGAGTTTCTGTTTTTACAATACTAACCATTGTATCAAGTTACACATGTAAATTTAACAAATGAAACAACCATATAAGGCTTAGAAAAGACAACATCACCTTATTTGGTAGTGCCCTGGACGGGACTTGAACCCGCAGCCCATCCTTAACGCGAGGAGTGCTTTGTCTAATTAAGCATAGGTATGCTAGAACAATACCTTCACATGACCCTTTCATTGTGGTTTAAATGAGAGAATTTCGAAGTCTTTGGCATGTCTACTGGTAGCTCAATTGGACACCGCACTCCTCGCGTAATCAGGTGCTGATCTGTATAATATAGAGCATAGTACAGATCATCACCCAATGTTTTGTACAAAGCAAAACAAATTCATTTAGTGCCACATTCAAAGGTGTCACCGTTATTTGCTTTCTGCAACATCACGAAGATTTGTATTCGTAGATTGTCAGCTTTATCAAAATGACTTAATATATCACAGCAATAATTAACAATACAGTAAATGTCATTATTTAAAAAAAAGGCAAAGTAAAACATTTCCATTATATTTAATGGATCTTAGTGCAGGAAATATTACATACATATTGGAAGAAATTGAATATTTCTATAATATATAAGTGAGGATAAATAAAAAAAAGAATTATCGAGAGAATAAACTTGTTTGAATAAAGAAAGTGATGTGAATTTAGAATAGAAAGAATTATTTCAACAAATAATTACCTTAGTTTAAAGATAGATTGATTTCATGTGATTAAATTAAATTTAAATAAACATGTGTTTCTTTAAAGATGATTCAGAATAAAATACATCCCGAGGAGACCATCACAAAAAAATAATACGCATGTTTCGTGAAGGTGGAGTGGTCATAATAATTTAGAATATGATGGTGCAAAATTTATTAAACATGAACTTATGTAACAATTCAAATATTTTTATTTGATTCATTCATTTTTGAATATATGTTATCAAATTCATACGAGTGTAAAACACAGTATGTAAAAAAAACACCTTGAAATATGTATCTATATTAATATGTTATTTCCTCTAAGTGGGGTAGACAGTGAACTAACCACATGTAATTAAACATATACAGTAGTGTGCGAATTAATGTGAACATGACTTAATTAAAACATTTTCCGTGTTTGCAACACTACACAATCACGATATGTCGGCCATTTTGAATTTTGTGTATCTACTTCAGTCGTGTAGAGTATTAGCTGTCGTTTGGTTGTGAGTTTGGTGCAGTTAAAGCGATTTTGAAGGTTTTTGAAAGCAATTTCTACCTACGGTCTGTTTTGTCAAGATTTTATTAGTGATTTTTTGAAGTTTGTGCAATGGATATCACTCCACGAAAACGGGAAAAGATTATCACTTTATGTGAGCATACTTCAATGAGTCAAAGGAAGATTGCCGAACAGTGTGGGGTTAGTCTGGGTGCTGTCAATAAAATTATTAAGCAGAAAAGGGAAACTGGGTCTGTTAAGGTGAAAAGAGTTGGAAAATGTGGGAGAAAAAGAAAAACTTCAGCAAGGGATGAAGCATATTTAATCAGAAAAAGTAAACTGAACCCTAGGATGACGATTTTTGATCTGCAGCAAGATTTGGAGGCCAACGGAGTGAAAATTCATGACTCCACAGTAAGGAAACGACTCATTGAATCTGGAAGAAAGGCTATAAGACCACAAAAGAAACAGTTGTTGACAGCAGATATGATGAAAAAAAGATATATTTGGGCTAAAAAGTATGCTGATTGGACGGAAGACCAATGGAAAAATGTTTTGTTTTCTGATGAAACTCACTTTTTGGTCCAAGGAGAGCGCTCACGTTATGTAAGAAAGAGTTCAAATGAAAAAATCACTTCTGTTCACATAGAACAAACGGTAAAACATCCACAAAAAGTTATGTTTTGGGGCTGCTTTTCTTTTTATGGTCCAGGATCGTTAGTGCCTGTTGTTGGGATGATGAACTCTGACAAATATAAAGAGTTATTGGAACAAAAATTAAATGGGGAATTGGGAAAAATTAATTCTAATGATAAATTATGGTTTCAACAAGATTCAGCACCTTGCCACAAATCCAAAAAGATGATTAAATATTTTGAAGAAAATAAAATAAATGTGTTGGATTGGCCAGGAAATTCACCTGACTTAAATCCAATCGAAAATTTATGGGCGATTTGCAAACAACGGGTTCGAAAAATGGACTGTACAACTAAAAGGAAGATGATAGAAGCGGTAATTCAAGTGTGGTTTCGTGACGAGAAAATTAAAGAAAATTGTAAAAAATTAGTTGAATCGATGCCAAAAAGACTTCAGGACGTAATAAAAGCTAAAGGAGGACATACATCCTATTAAAATAAAAAAATAGTAATAAGAAAAAACTGTTCTTTAAATTAAAATCTCATCTTATATAAAAAATGATTATTTTTGTGTTTTGTATACCCATGTTCACATTAATTCGCACACTACTGTAGGTTGTTTTCTCTGCAACATAAGAAAAGACATTCCGAATGGATGGTATATTTATAATATGATGTATTGAAAGAAATGTAGTCTTAGTAGTAATAGGCTTATAAATAATCCTATGGCTAGCATATCTACATCTAACTCTGCATCTATATCAAGTATTAAGTGAATTGATTAAAACATAATGTAACTTAATCATTAATTAAATAAAATAATCAGGTAGGCTGGTTGGTTATATAACATTTCCCTTTTTCTGTTGATGTGGACTGCAGGCATTGGCTGGTGGATCTAGCTCTTGCTGTCAGCTTTAGCCTTAGCCTCCTGTTTTCTGCCCAAAAGATCATACTGAGGATGCGAGTGCTCATGATCCTGTAACATTTTAGTATAACAACCAAATCAAACATATATAAATTTTAAACAGCATCATCTAGCTAAAAGTACAGTATATATTACTTGAACTGAGTTAAAGCTGACACTAGCGTAGTTCTGTGGAAATAGAAACTTAAATATCTTTTAGGTTGGCTGGACAGTTATTGTGGTACAGAATTCTGCGTGATTGGTGAGTGGTAATTCTTCGAGGAGCAGAGATATTCAAGACAAGATCAAATATCTTACTGTGTATAAGAAGTTACATAAATAAATAAAAAAAACTTTATTAGCAATAAACAACAAATAAAGAATAACAAAATATAGAATCTTGAGAGCGATTTCATATAGTCAAACCATTGTGATTTTTTGATGGAAAACCCTTGCATCTTACTAAAGACCTGTTAAAATAAATTATCCATGTCAACATGTCGTATAATAGAGTTGACTTCAATTAAAGGATTCAGTGTTAAAATTATGAAACAAATTTATTAAATAATTTATATAAAGTCAAATATAAAAATAACACTGGTTTTTATTTCATAATTGTATTCAACGTTTACCACAAAAACGCCTATAGTAAAAAACATGTTTTATACTCGGCCTCCTTGATGATACCAATTCATTGGTAAAAGCGCTACGTGTCTTTGTAGAATACACATTTGTGAAATGAAAAACAGTGTTAATTTTAATGCATTTACTTATTATTTATTTTATATACGCACAAAGAAATAAATAAGGTTTAAAATGATATTCTACTACGCAAGCCTATCCACTTTAGAATATAATTGAATGGTTTTTTTATCATTATTAACATATTCCAGTATATTGTTTTTTTATGTTAATTTAGTATGCTCTATTTGGAATAATAAATAAATAAAAAAAAAAAAAGAAAAGGTCTATTGTTAAAAAGGTATCTTTTGTAAAATCTATCATGTAAGGGTTTCCATGAGAAAATAATAACTAAAATAAATATAAATTAAAACATTGATATAGTTTTCTACATTTATTCATTGTGATTTCAAAACAAGATAAAACTAAGTATTTACAAATATTTACGGAAGATTTACAGTAAAATATTTCTAAAAACTACACAATATTTTGTAACAAATTTTGTTAGTAGATATACTCAGTCTGGAAACATTTCATTATTATGCTTACTCATGTATAATACATATTCATAATATAGAACAAGCACTGCACCACAAACAAAAGGATTAATATGTAATAACATTTTCCAGGCTGTGGGCAAAAGGGTCTTCCAGAAAGGGTTTGATTTAACATGTTAAGACAATTCACACAGACCGAGCTAGTCCCAAACTAAGATATGAATCTTGTATTATGGGTACTAACACGATGATACACATATATGCAATGAACTAAACACATACATGTAACACCCAGACCCAGGACAATTTCTTCATTTTGCTCTGGCCGGGAATCGAACCCGGGACCTCGTGACTCAAAGGCAAGTGCATTAGCCTCTGTGCCACTTTATGAACTTTATAATGGGCTGTTTTCATATTGAATTACTATAATGGATTTCTTGAATAATTTCAGAATATTTTTGAAAATTTCTGGAATAAATTACATAATTCCAGTTTCAATAGAGTATCGTCAAACAAAGATACCGGGTGCGCCGTGGAGCACCCGGTAAAGAATTGGTCTCCCACTCTTCTGCGTAAGTTTTCGAGTGTCCTGTAAAAGGCAGGTGTTCGAAAAAATAAAGACATTGTACATCTTAAATTCAGCGATGAGGTTTGCCACCCATCCTGAATGTCTTGATTTTATATTGGCACGAAGAGGACAGTTTGCATGTTTCTTACATGCAGCTGATCTGCTGGCTACCCCACTTGTGGGATATGCCGTGATGGTATAGTAGTAGTAATAGTATTGTCAAACAAAAAATATTTTTTTGCGTCAGCCGGGTCCCCCGCCCACTAACGTGGTAGGATCGTAGATGCCAACACTGGCATAGTTGTATTAGAATATAGAGAGTCCAAATATTAAAAAAATCTTCACCTAAACGGATAAATAGGAGTCCTTGGACTCCTGAAATATCCGAGAAATAAAGATATTTCAACTTTTAATATAATCTTTATGTCACCACCTGATAGTTAGACAGTTAACTAAGTGGCTAGGCTAACTAACCACCCAGACATTAAGTCAATTGTCTATGCAACTATCGGGCAGTGACATATACATTTCCAGACTGAGCATGTAAAAGTTCCCTTACAACAAATAGTTAATATACCATTAAATTAGTAGATGATATATTGAAACAACTAATAATACAATACAATATAATATACAGTACAGTACGGAGATGAAAATACAAAATAAACTACCAAACATTTCACTTTACATTGTCGCTATCACTGGAACAGTCCGAATCACTAGAGTCTCTGTAGGGCCCAATACCTGGCAATACTCCAATGCAGCGCATGCCCCCCTTCACTAATATGGGCTGCTTGGGAGGAGATATACTCTCAACTGTTTCCTTTTTAACTGAGGATGAGGATCTGTAATACAAAAAAAATGACACGTTAATTGAAAATCTATAATAATAGTCTTTTTCTGACAACGACAGATGATCACCTTCATTGCTCTTTGATGGAGCATCCTTCTCAAGGGTGTAAAAAGCTCCATTGGAAGAGCGATATCTTCAGGTTGTTCCTAAATTTTATAATATTTTTTCTGAGCATAAGGGCCTATTTGTATATGTTTTGAGAACACAGAGCTCAGAAAGTGATTGATGTGTCATATAATTTATACCATCGCAGCATATCTTACAAGTGGGGTAACCAGCAAATAAACTTGTAAATTACCTTGCTTGCGCTAATAAAAAAATCAAGGCATTCAGGATGGTTGGCGTACCTCATCGTTGAACTGAATGTCTTATTCATGACGTTTTATAACACCTGTCTATTACAAGACACTCAAAAACTTAAAGAAATAGAGTGGGAAGGACATTCTTTACCAGGGTATCCATAGAACCAAATAAAACATTCTATTAAATTGTCCAAAAATCCTGAATAATATTTGTGAAACAATGTTTATATTTTAAGACCATTTTTTATTACATCTTGATAGGAAATTTCTATATTAAGCTTCGAGTTATCGTGGTTAATCTGGAAAGTAGATTAATTTATCGATCGAGATATTAACTGCTGAGTACATTTCTCAGCTGTTTGTAGATTTTTTGAAAGAATGAATAAAAAAATGTGAAAAATATGAGCTTATAGATGTATGAATAATTCTAGAGACTCTATAGAAAAGTAAAAGAGAAAAATGACATTTTACATACATACATATAGACATACCATTACGCCGCTTCCCTTGCGGAGTAGGCAGAAAGGATCGAACGCCACTTCTTTCTATCCTTGCATACATCTTTCGCTTCAGTCACTGTCATACAATTCCTCATGCATGCTCTTCTGTTCAATGTGCTCAAAACGTGAGCGTCGTGTAGGATTTGATTTTAATGGTCTTGCCATTTGATCTTTGGACGTCCCTGTCTCCGAGCACCATTTCTCTCAGCCAAATATATCTTCTTTCAATCTCATTTCTACTGCATTTATGCCACTTTCATCCTTCTTTAACCATGTATTTTACAAATTTTGCTGGTTTATTAACTGTAATTGATTTGTCTGTGTATTGTCATTTGTGTTATAACTGTTTGTTTGTGAAATAAAATAAAATAAAATACGTCTCATTTGCATACATGAGTGTTGGCACTAAGATAGCAGAGTGCACCAACCTTTTAGCTGTGGTAGATATGTTTCTATTTGCAATTATTGGTCGGATTGCACCATTTACCTTATTACCAGCAACTTTTCTCCTTTCAATATCGCTTTTAGACTTCCCATCTCTCGTGAACAAACTACCCAAGTACACACATTCGTCAACTTGCTCTAACACTTTGTTGTCAATCATTACCTAGCATACTGTTCTCTCACTTCCTCTTTCAAACAGCATGAAATTTATGAACTTATGCTAAATCGAAATTAATGAATTATGATGTTAACCAAAACACATGATATTCATAATATTCTGTTATAATTATTATAGAAGTAGACAAATTAGAGATATTTCGCATCCTTTGAAATGTAAATTAATATAATGTAATAAACAACTTACTCTGTTCTTCCATCCTCAGGTTTGTTATGTCCATTCTCCTTGATGTCACTATCTCCATTAGAAGCATTACCTGTTCCACCATTCTTTGCAGGGGGTTCATCATTCTTAGTGTCTGTATCGCTTGTTTTACGTTTCCTAACTATTGCCTGAAGCAGTAAAAAAGGAGCAATTAAAAATAACAATCACAAACAATTTGAGGATCACTACAAAAATACAAAATTTGGATAGTTTAATACAAAAATAACGATTCAAAGGTACATTTAAATGTAGCTGGTTTTCTTCATTTGTGAGATGTGCCGTGATGGAATATAGTATAGTAGTAAATTCATTTAAATTAGTGCACTCGATAGTGAGTTTTGAATTTATAATGTACCTAGTAGGTACACAATTAGCACAATAGAAAAGTTAATCTATTACAATGCACCCTTTTTCACTAGTAGATCAAATATAACAAGTGTATTGTCTAACCCTGACTTTGTTCTTGTGAAATAACTGTTCTCTTACTGCAGTATTATTTTTTAGTGAAGAATACACAACTTTGTTGTAATTTGTTTTCATATTTGTTTGTTTTTTGCTGTGGATTTTTTTATTTACTTTTATGAAATATTTTTTACATTTTGAAATGGTGCTAAAGGGACCTTTTACATCCTTTTAGTACTGAAGAAAATGAATTTATGTGTCTATATTTGTTTATTGTTGTGTCTTGACTATTCAATTTTTTTCTTGTATGTTGTGCTTTACTGCGCTCTTTCTGTTGTATTGATGTTTTTCCTTCTTTTGTACTATTGTAATGTTGATAAACCCAAGTGTCCTGTAAAGGACCTACGGGAGATGTTAGAGAATAAAGAATAAATAAATAAAGTGGGTACTTAGTATGCAAGAACATTAATCAGAATAAGTGTTATCAATTCAGAACATTTCCTTACTATTGTCACATAATTTTTTTGAGTAGTCTCCTTTAAAGTGTGGTGACAGTGTAACTCATAAAATACACAAGATATTTTACATTTTGAAAAATTAAACTTGCATGGTAAAAATAGAAAGACAGTAACATAAAGTAATAATTAAAGGAAATATTAAAAATAAATATTGGAATAGTTTTCTTCTTACCCCTTGTAATATGTTCCTAGTATTTGTAATAGAAGATGGTTTCTTAGGGACAGTTTGCTTCACTCCTGTGATTTGCTGAAGTCTCTCCCTCTCCACTGAATCTTGAACAGTGCTCACTCGTTCCCTGAAAATAATTTAACAACAAATTAATGAAAATTATTTTTTCGTGATTTTTCGATTTGTATTTGACATTCCTATAAACTTTATTTTAATATGATTAAGTGGTACCTATTTCAAATTTTATTTTTTTGTGATTTTTTAAATTCGTACTTGAAAAAGATTGTTGTATTGCATCAAACTGTGTTGTTGCTTTTTCATATATGTTTAATGGCCTTGTGCCGTGTATGTGATTATAAAAAAAAAGAAGTTATTAAATTGGAGGCAAAAATATATGGTGTGCAATATTTATATAATGACTAATGACAGTAGTTATATAAAACGTAATGACATAAAACAAAGAAAGCATCGATACATTTTTATTATTTTTATTGCAACCTTGCCAGAAAAGTTGGTATCGATCACCAATGTAATCCACATCAAATCTTTAATCAGAAAAAACTATTTTTTAATCACCTGATGATGGAGTCGAGAGCTCCGAATACTAGTAAGCGAAGTTAATAAAAGTTATTTGGAAGTTAACTACACACTGTGTTTTTTTTTCAATTTATCTTGAAATGGACTTCCAACAAGTACCTTCGGTCAATAACATTGAAATTCTACATGGTCAAGCCATGTAGTTCTCGAACGCCCACGCTTCGTCACACCCCTCCTTTCCGACAAGTATATCCTCTTTGTCATTCTTTCCTCTACCATTCGTTCCACATGACCAAACTATCTCTATTTATTTACATGCATTCGATTCACAACACTCCTCTTGCATCCACTTATTCTTCTAATATCCTCATTCCTCACTCAACGTTTTACCAACCATTCTCCTCAGCGAACTCATCTCCACAGCATAACTGGTGGTGTGTAAAAAGAGTAAAATATATAAATAAGATGTAAAGATCTTCAGCAGATAAAATTACCAAAGGACATTAGGATCTCCTTAGTACCACCGCTGCCGCAGATACTGGTATATACTTTATTAAGATTTACCTGAATTCCTGCATCTCTCTTCGCTCTTCCAAGGATATTTGTCTGGCTACTGAGGCTTTGCTTTGTTCTACCATCTCTAGGAAGCTTACTTCATCATCATCTAGCCCACGGATCATGTTCTCTGTTAACAAAACAATAATTCTGTACATGCATATTTAGAACGTATTTAGTCATAATGCTTACTTTTTTCAACCAGGAGAAGTAATCTACATGAATTCTGACTTTGCCGGATTGAGTTGTGAGAAAAAGTCTTTATAATGTAATAGTTTTTTAATGTAATGTAATAATTTTCTCCCACAAAATCGATTGGTCTGGCGTCTAGTTACATTTTTTACAGATATTTTTACCTACAGCAACGAGAAACATCACAAGGCAGCCACCTTAATCATTCCCCAATGAAATATTGACAGTTGCAGCTTTGGTTTGCTTTAGTTCGACGAGGTTATGTGTCTTCTCGTGAAACATCCCACATTGACGGCATTTTTCGTGTATTATCGCGTCTATAGCATCTAGCAAGGCCGGTCGAATTCCAGAAACTAAATGACCTTGAAGTACTTGAGAGTACTGAGAAATACTAACAAGTCTCAGACTCTGGGAAAGGAAACTCCTGCTCTACTCCTCCATATATTAGGAGGCGGGCAACGTCAAAAGAAACGACGTAGTAGACAGGGACCGATTGTTGGTCAGTATAAGCTAACAACCAACCCTTCTTAGCGGAAGATGTTGGAAAGGGCACTCTCTTGCCCTAGGAGGAGCTAAAATCTTCTCAAAGGCGGAGGAACCTACGAGGTCAACGGCATGAGGATGTGGAATGCAAGGGAAGCTACCACATTAAAGGCTCTAGGAGCATCCCAAAGTACCAACGAATTATGAAAAATGATGAGATCTTTAGTAAAATCTTCCGGAGGTAAAATAGACCCCCGTTCGGCTCTCCGGGTGGGGTCTGCTCTAGATCTTGTCATTATGTCGAGTACAAACAAGAAAGAAGAGGAGGTGAGAAGAAAACAAACCAACCGAAACAGCACACAAGGAAGATACGCCACCTGGAACGTCAGAACTTTGCTGCAGAACAGTAAGCTTGACAACCTAAAAGAAGAGATGAAGAAAATGAAATTAAGCGCGCTTGGAATCTCTGAAATGAGATGGCCTAATCCTGGAGATATGTGGACGGGAGACTTTCGACTGATCCATAGCGGTAGTATAGAGGGGAAACCGTGGCAAGGGGGGGTAGGAATCATGTTAAGTAAGGATTTGGGGAGGAGAGTAAAGGGGTATGTACAGTATGGAGGTAGAATTATTTTAGTCAAGCTAGACACCAGACCCGTAGATACAATACTCATTCAGGTTTACATGCCAACATCTAGCCATAGCGACGAAGAAATTGAAAGTATATACGAAAATATCCAGAAATTGCTAGATGACACAAAAGCTGAGGAAAATGTGATTGTAATGGGAGACTGGAACGCAGTAGTTGGGGAAGAAAGAGAGGGATCAGTCGTAGGAGCGTATGGGCTGGGCATTAGAAACGATAGAAGCAACCGTCTTATTGAATTTTGTGCCAAAAATAAAATGGTTATAGCAAACACGTGGTTCCAACACCACTATAGACATCGATATACGTGGAAATCTCCCGGAGACAGATTCCGGTCGCAGATTGACTACATTTTAACGCGGCAACGGTATAGAAACCAAATTAAAGATTGCAGGAGCTATGCAGGCCCGGACATTGATAGCGACCATAATATGGTTGTGGCGGAAACCATACTGAAATTCAAAAAGCTCGAGAAGAGAACCACAAAAAGATGGGACTTAAAGCTTTTAAAAACAAAAGAAGTAAAAGAGAAATACGACGAAAAAACTAAGGTTTGCGATTTTGAAAGCAATGAAAGTGTAAACAGAGTATGGGAGAAAATCAAAGAGAAAATAACCACAGCGGCAGACGAGGTAATAGAGAAAGGAAAGCCGCAAGCTAGGAAAGAATGGATTACGGAAGATATATTAGAAATGATTGAAGAAAGAAGGAGCTCGAACTCGAGAACAGAAGAAGGAAAAAAGGAATATAAAATCTTGAGAAACAAAATCAACAGGGAGTCCAAATTGAGAAAGGAATGCTATCTGCAAGAAAAATGCAGGAATATCAACAGAAATATAAAACAAAGGAAATTTGAAACCGCATATTCTGAAGTCAAGAATTTTTTCAATGATAAGACACAGCCACGATGTGCTATCCAAGATCAAAACGGCAAACTACTGTTTGAGGATGAATTGATCGTTAACCTGTCCGTGAGTGAATAAAGAAAAAATAAAAGTGTATGGCAGAGTGAATTAATTCAACTTTCACTTTTTGAATATTTTTTTATCGCATGTTATAGAAAATGATCCCTAGAATAAATGTTTATAAGGAACCAACTCTCAAAAATTAATAATAACGGAGTTATATAACAAAAACAATTTTGATACGTCATGTCTGCTCCGGTATTGTCAACAATGGGTTCTACATAGGAATATTTATTATTATTAAAAATATTTATTTTTATTTGTTTTTAACAAAAACTTATGTAAGTACTAAAAACTAATTAAATTGTCCAGAATTAGCACAAAAAGTAAAAAAAAATCCATAAAACACTCTACAAAATAACACCCATAGTGCACGAACGTACGCAGCAAAATGGTTTGCAACCGCGAGTGACGGCTAGGTATTTCAAGCGGCGGTCACGTGACATTTTGTATAGGCGATAAATAAGGTCTAAACACGCCTATTTTTGATTTTTTTCTTGTGATTGGTAAAGTACATCCGACAGATTGGACCAATGATGAAATTGACGAATTTGGCGGGAATACCTAAATATTACTGGATCAAACGCACCGGTGCGTGCGTACTCCAGATCCCATAATATTTCTTGCACGCACCGGTGCGTTGGTACTCCTTTACAGGTTAAAAGGTGGAAAGAATACCTAGAACAACTTTACAAAGGAAAGAACATACTTGAGGAAAGCAAAGCACTGGAAACAGAATATGACAAAGAAAATAATGGAGATGATATCTTAAGAAGTGAATTTGATAATGCCTTATCAAAATTGAAAGACGGCAAAGCACCAGGTATTGACCTAATCCCATCAGAGCTGCTTAAATGCGCAGGAAGCGGCATGCTTGACACTTTGTATAAGCTTGTCTGCAAAATATATAACACAGGAGAGATACCTGAGGACTTCACCAAATGTCTGATACGAGCGCTACCTAAGAAAACAGGCACGACAAAGTGCGAACAACATAGAACATTAAGCATGATATCACACGCTTCTAAGATACTCACCAACATTATAATAAAAAGGGCGGAAAGTAAAATCAACGAAACACTTTCAGAAGATCAATTTGGATTCCGCAAAGAGACAGGTACAAGAGATGCAATTCTGAGTCTAAGACTTGTTCTTGAAAAAAGAATAACAGTGAATAGAAACACGTATGTAGCATTCATCGACCTAGAAAAAGCATTCGATAAAGTAGAATGGGAACAACTTTTTAAGACTCTAAACCAGATAGGAATGAGCTATAAGGACAGAAGAGCAATCTGGAGCCTATACAAGAATGAAATGGCTGTAATTAAAAGCGGAGAGAGCTGCGCAGAAGCGAGGGTAGAACAAGGTGTAAGACAGGGTTGCTCAATGTCGCCGGCACTCTTTAACTGCTATATACAGGGAGCTATTGATGAATAAGAGAAGAAATGAAGAACTGGACAGGAGTAAAAATAAATGGGAAAAAGGTCGACATGATTAGATATGCTGACGACATAGCACTGCTCGCAGACTCCGAGATGGAGCTGAACGAAGCCTTAGGAAAAATGGAAAGTTTACTGTTGTCAAAGTACAACATGAAAATAAATAAAGATAAAACAAAATGTATGGTCGTTGGAAGGGAGGAAGCGACTGCGAACATTGCCATAAATGGAGTGAGCATCAAACAAGTAAGAGAATTCGTGTACTTGGGTAGCAGAATAAACCAGGACGGACGCTCCAAATCAGAATTTGTGAGCAGAATAAACCAGGCACGAATTGCCTTTAACAAAAAATCCAAAATATTAGAATCCCCTAATATTGATCTAAGCGTGAGGAAGAATCTCACTAAAGCCTTTGTGTGGAGCATTCTGCCATATGGGTGCGAGACGTGGACCATCAGCAAGAGGGAAAGCGGACGGTTAGCGGCATTTGAAATGTGGTGCTATAGACGCATGCTGAAGATTCATTGGTCGGAACACGTCGAAAACGAAGAAGTGTTATCCAGGGTTGGCGAAAAAAGGCAACTCCTCAAAAGGATCTGCCAACAACGAGCTAATTGGATTGGCCACAACATCAGGCACCCAGGACTGCTCATCGCAATCGCAGAGGGCAGGACCGAAGGCACAAATGGCAGAGGTCGACCGAGAGACGCCTATATGGACCAACTGAAGAGGGACATGAGCTGTGGCTCATATATGGAGTTGAAGAGACTGGCTGAGAATAGGGAGGAGTGGAGAAATAAGTCAAAACTCGTTGCAGACCAATCCAATGGATTGTAACTCATTATATATATAATAGTTTATACAATGTTATCTGCTCCCCTCCTATACACAAGTTTACTTTTTAAGGAGGGTTAAACAGTAAAATACAAGAATACTTATTTGATATTGTAATATGAGTATGTTTAAGGTTGTTATATTTTTATGTTCAATAAAATTGTTAAAAAAAAATTGTACTTGTACATCTAAACCACACACAAGTTCCAAAGCAAATCAAGAAATTGATCCAAAAGAGACTCACTCAGTTTATGTGCCTCTTCATAATCTGCATCTTTCTTATTCTTCTGTTCTTCCAAGCGTTGATAGAGCGGCCTGGGATCATACACTTCTTCAGGAGCCTCTAAAATACAAACAATCAATTGAAAACAACATCCAGAAATTATTATTAGCTTTGCAAAAAACTCGAAATTTATTTACACAATGGAGGTTATTTAAATAATATATTTTTGTTATTCTACATCTCTTCTTTATAAATAATTTTGATATTTTATTATCTAGAATTGTATCGATATATTTGATCAGATATTTCTATAATAGTAAATGCGGTAAACATAAGTATAAATAAAATATTGTTTTGTTGCTGACAAACCTTGAGGCTGATCTGCCGTTCGGACTTTTTCCCATTCTTCCTGCCGCCTTCTCTTAGCTTCCGCAATTTCTGTCTCAGTTATGAACCCTGAACTCATTTTTAAAATATTACGAATTATTTTTAAAATATTCAATTTGTAATTCTTTTAAATATTTACGTATATCCAACTAACATCGCCAGACACATTAAAATTGCAAATATTTGATTATTTGACAGGAATAAAAAATGTTGCCATATTATAAAGAAAAAATAGGTTACCAGTCGAAAAATATAAAATGTAATTTCTTGGATTCGTTCATGTTTTTATTTTCAAGATAGAAAAGCGTCTTGTATTCATTCTTGTCTCAATAGACCATAAGGATGACGTCACAGAAAAATCATTGAGGGGCATCAGGCATCCCAACACAACAGACGATTACGTTGTAATATTAGGTGGAACGCCTAAAGAATACCTAATAATAAAAAAAACTGTCAGTGTCGATTTTGATATTATTTTGTCGTCTGACTTTCTTTTTTTTCTCTTATGGCATAACATCCTACAAGGATGATTTGCGCAATCTGACTGTTTGCCCCCCAAGCAAAAGCAAATCCATAGACAAGACCACGTGACCTTTAACCCTTAAATGCATGATTTTTTATTTTTTATTGAAAAAATCAAATTAAATTATTTTTATACTCATTTATCTAGGAAAAATATTAAAAAAAAATTTTTTTTGTTTTTTGTCTTATTTTGAAAAAAATAAGAATGTTGTCAATTGACAACACCATGCAGTAATAGCTCAAAATATGTAAGTCAGTTAATCATTATCTCCTCATAAATTTTCGAGTAAATAAAACATTTTTTTTTATTTTTTTATTTTTTTATTTTATTTTTTTAAATTACAAACTATATTGCTGCTGGGTAGTAAATCAGGTTCCTCAGGCCTCCTCAATTCGCTGTTATTTTCTTGCCCTGAATATATCTCAAACCGATACGCAAACCCAGTTATATCACACAATACAAACAGTTTGAAGCCCCATTTGTGTGGTTTTTTTGCAAGGTACTGCTTCATATAATGTCCAATTTTTGAGGAACACATTTGTTCATCAACGCAGAGACTTTGTTCCAAAGGAATTTTAGAAAACTTTTCATTAAGCTGATCGTATAAAGGCCTGATTTTGTGTAACCTGTCATGATCTGAATGGGTCCTTGGTAACAATGTGGAATTTTTATTAAAATGAAGACATTCCCTTATTTTTTCAAAACGGTTAATGGTCATTGTATTGCATATTGGTAAAAATGGGTAATCATTTGACTAGTAAGAACGTGTGCTGGGGTAACGAAAAACTGACATAAAAATTAATATTCCGAAAAACTGCCTTATTTCTAAATCTGTCATAGCTACTTGGTTGGATCATACATCTTGGTTGGAGTTTTTTCTGCGCTGTATAAATTTGTTTCATCCATAATATATTCATCTGAAAAGAAGTAACAGTGCAGTGGTGTATCCATATCTAATATATCTTGAGAAAGACTTGTGTTCCCCATGGACGACGATGCTGACTCATCACATACTCTTTGGGTCTTCTTCCAAAGTAGCTTACTGAAGATATTTTTAGAAAAAGATGGTCTTACAATACTGGGATGAGTAAATGAATTGTCACTTTCATCTTCTATGATAGGAGGGTCAACTTCAGATGCTGGTACATCTCCATTAGAAGGAATAACCTGGCACTCGTCATCAACGTAAGGTAGTTCAGGGCGGTATTCAGCATCAGCAACACTGTCATCATCGCTGAATTCCATCTCATCTTCACTGCCATCTAACTTGGCCAGATATCTCTCCACCTCCTCTTCATTTAATTTTTTTTGGTGCTCATTTTGTTATCTAAAATACAAAATAACATATATACACAGTACATTCAATTGAATGTGACTTAATGCATGCTGTTGTCAATTGACAACATTCATAAAAATAGGTATAAAAAAATAAAATAAACATAAAATGTGTAAAAAATTATCATAATCCAACATACTAACCTGTGTTTTATTGGTAAATATTTTTTTACGGTAAGATAATTTGAAAAATACACCAAAAACTCGTTTTCAAATTCAAGCAAAGTATTAGAAATCACAGCTAGAGAATTCAAAACTTCAACTCTCAAAAATTTTCTTACCTTAAGTCAAATGCAAACGATTTTGCAAGTATAGTAAAGAAGAAATCTTCTAATATCGATTATAGTACAAAACATTACACAATGTCAAGTCGTTTCCCGCCAATATTATAGCTTAGATCGTGTTGTCAAATGACAACAGGATGCATTTAAGGGTTAATGGTCTATTATTATTTTCTTATATAATAAAACAGACAGACTGAGAGTGCAAATTCCATTTGTTATAGATAATTAATAATATAATGTTTTTGTAGTAAAACTTTACAGAGCTGGAAACAAATAAAATGAAGTAAATAAAGTGTTTATTAATATATGCAAACATCACTTGAACATAATTATTCATAATGAAATATTTATTGTTTTTGATTTGCTTTTAAGTTTGTTCACAAGATAAGTATTATATTTATTTATTTATTTTATTTATTCATTCTTTACTGTACATTGATAAAAAACAATTACATAAAAGGTATACATTCAAATTAAATACAATCAATATACAGAGGGCGAGTTTATCGCAAAGGCGCGATCTCTTCCAACTAACCCAAAAGTATTAACTTAAAAAAATAAACAAACATATGATGAAAATAAAAAACATACACACATATATATAAAAAGGGAGAGACTGCAAAAAAAAAAAAACAAACATACATGCATAAAGGGAAAGGAAAAGGGGGAAAAAGGGGGGGGGGGTTAGGAGTGATGGGTTTCAGGTTTCAGAGGCTGTGTTTGTGTTTGTTGAAATCATTTTGTCCTTAACGGCTCGCTTGAAAGACGTCAGACTTTGAGTCAGCCTAAATTTTGAAGGGAGATTATTCCAGCAACGAGCACCCTGAACTGCAAAAGATTTTGAGATGAAAGTTGTACCATGAGCCGGGATTGACAGGATGCGCTGGTTATTCGACCTCAGAGGTAAACCGTGACTCGCCAAGTATTCAAAAGCCTCCTTAATATAGTACGGGGTTGATCCTGCGTACAGAGCATTGTGGACAAATGTGAGTAGATGGAGCTCACGTCTTTGTCGTACAGTAAGCCATTTCAGGGTATTACGATATTCAGAAATGTGGTCAGTTTTTTTTAAATTAAAAATAAACCTTATGCCAACATTCTGAAGTCGATCAAGTTTGTCAATTAGATCCTGATTCATGTCCACATACACGATATCAGCATAGTCGATAATGGGCAACAGCAAGGATTGGACCAATAAAATTTTTACTTTAGTGGGCAAGAATTTTTGCAGCATCTTAAGAGTGTGGAACTTGTAAAAAAACTTTTTCTTTAGAGTGTTAAATTGATGCTGCCAAGAGAGTCTCTGGTCCATGATTATGCCCAAATTCTTTACTGTCGCCGAAGAGGGTATTGCTACTGAATTCATAGTAGTGGGAGGTAAATTCAAATTTTTCAACCTGGATATAGAGTGAAGGCTACCAATGAATATTGTCTGGGTTTTTGAGGCATTGAGGAGTAATCCATGAGCACTAGCCCAGTTTGAGATCTGTTGCAAACACACATTGGTAGAATAGATGGCAGAGGAGATATTGTGAAGTTTAGCATGTGTATAGATTTGCAAATCGTCCGCATATAGATGGTAGCGACAAGGCAACTGTTTCACAATTGGATTTATAAACAGGGAAAAGAGTAACGGAGAAAGTATTCCTCCTTGAGGAACTCCCGCCGTCAGAGTCACCCACCCCGATTCAACACCACGACACATCCGGACACACTGCCGCCGATCCTTCAAGTACGAAGCAAACCAATCCACACAAGACTGGGAAACATTAATGTTTTTAAGAGAAGCTATTAAAAGATCCGTGTCAACCGAGTTGAAAGCACTGCTGAAATCTAGCAATGTAAGTTGTGTGACTTGTTGATCTTCCATAGCCCACCTAACATCCTCAGTGATTTTTATTAAGGCAGATGTCGTGCTATGTCCTTCTCGGAAGCCAGATTGGAAAACATTTAGGATATTATTTTCACTGAGGTGATTTTTAAGCTGCAAATATGCTATCTTTTCCAATACCTTGGAGAAAAATGGGAGCACAGAAATTGGACGGTAGTCAGAAGGATCGGCAGGCTGAGCTTTCTTCGGTATGGGAACCACACAGGCCCTCTTCCACACCGTCGGGAAAATATTATTGGATAATGAAAAATTTATTATGTGAGTTAGCTGAGGTATCACCAAATTCAGAAAACGTTTAACGAAAGCAATAGGTATTTCATCACATCCAGTTGCTTTGGACTTGATTGAGCCAATCACTCGCTCAACATCGCCCTCCGTTACCAGAGAGAATTCAAAAGATGGTACGTTAGCGGGACCAGAAGCGTGCATCTCATGTAGAGTTGCAGTCCGCACGGCAGTATCGAGCATGAAAGGGGGTGAGGCAAAGTGTTATTATAAATGCAGTTTAATAAAACTAATAAGGCAGTATCAAGGTAACCTACTGTATCTATTTAGGAATACAGGTTTCTGACTTTATGTGATCACGCTCCACAATATTGTACGCCTGGAAAAATAGGACAATAGGCAAAATGGTATAAAAGATAAAAAAAAAGTAGGTACCTTAAGTTACCCAAAAGAACAAAACACATTAAACCTTTCAAGAACGTATTACGTGCTCGCTGTAGAGATCTTTTTAACGTGAATTTAGAGCTGGAAAAGTGGAAAGAGATGTAAAGTTTGGGAGTCGTGAAAAGCAAAATACACGTTTTGCTGGGGGGGGGGGGATAAACTTATGTAAGCAAAATTAAGTCAACAGAAAAAATACAAATCTACATAAGTGTTAATAGGTGTATAGTCACTTATAACATATATTATATAGTCATCTTTTGGAAGTTTCCTAGGTGTGATTATTGAAATAGTCTCCAATTCTCCATTTGTAAAAGATATCTTGATGGTATAGATAGAAAAAAATAGTGTTTATGATGAAACCGAATACCTACATCATATCTCAAATCCTTTGATATATGCACTACATAATAATATTTATTAAAATTTATTTCGACTATTATAAATATTTAATATTTATGATAGTCGAGTGATTACCGAGGTAGACAGTGGAATTCGAATCACGAACTCTGCGCTCAGGTTCAAGTTCGAGAGTACGATTAGTCTTTTGATAAATGATAGTTTCACCCCAGTGAAAAGAATTTTGAAAGAAAGTTTATACATAATATAAAACCAATCAGACATATCGATTGGAGAACCATGTTTTCACAATGTAAAATTGGCAAAATTTCAACGGAAGAGGTGAAAATTTGTGAACCTTACATTGTGACAATGAAAATGGCGGATTGGCGGACTCTGTTCATGAGCACCGAAAGTGAATCACTTAAGCCAATTCCTATAAGCGTTAGAACGACTTTTTTGGTTCTCTAATCGAGATGTTTGATTGGTTTCGTCATCTGTGCGTTGTACTCAAAACCAGTTAAACAATAAAAAAATAGTAAATATTCTAATAATTCAACACATAATACCACAAAGTAAGTAATAACACTAAGTCGATCTTTGCATAATACACATAGTAATAATAAGTTTACTTTTATTATTGGTATCTGCAATTCACGATGGACATAATCTGAGAATAATGTTGGATTCTTATTAGTAAATACATAACTACTCATATAATATAATATAGATAATTATTATTGTACACCTCTAGGTAAATAAAACTCTCTGATCGCATTAGAAACACGGAGATACGTAGAATATCGGGAGTTACGGATGTTGTCGAAAGAGTAGCAAGGTCGAAGTGGTCATGGGCAGGGCATGTTGCTAGACTTAAAGATCAAAGATGGACAAAAAGGGTAGTGGAGTGGAGACCTCGTGAAGATAAAAGGAGTAGAGGAAGACCTCCAACACGTTGGTCAGACGACATTACATGAATCGCTGGTGACTGGTTGCAGAAAGCCCAGGACAAAGATGCCTGGAGACATATAGGGAGGCTTATGTTCAGCTGTGGACAGGAATAGTTGCATAAGAAGAAGAAGATAGGTAAATATTGTGTTTGTTCAATGTATGTACCTAACATTTAGGATGGACATTTGTTATTCAAAGCTTTTAGGTTAGCGACTTATCTACCTAAAGGTAAACAAAACTATTCCACATACTCGATGGAAACCTTTTTCACGAAATAATATCAACACTCCGTGAAAATAAGTACGTATGCTAAGTAGGTACTACTAAGACTGAGTTTCCCAATTTCGATGTTTTTCAGCTACTAATATACATACACCCAATTTTCATGCAATTTTTATAAAAAAAATATTTGATACAGATCAATAATTTTTTTCGAGGATCAGTTATAAACTTTTATGAAAATTGTAACCGATTTTTCAGCAAAAAATATCAGAAAGTAATCTTAACTCATACTTCTAGGGATCATATTTCAAGTTCTATTTTTTTTTTAATATATATGTTATAAAAACTACATACATAAAATTTAAAAAAAAACATGTATAAAGTGATGTCTGATAAGCTGAGAAAATTGGTTAATGGCCTGGTTACAAATGTGCTTTCTACACTGAGAAAAATTCTAACCAAATTTACCAACGATTTGTTTGTGAAGAGTTAATATTATAGATTCGTACTAATGAATCGTTTATACTATCTCTGGTCCTAATCTGATAGTACGTACCAATGATTCGTTGTGAAATTTCGTTAGTATTTTTCTCAGTGGAAGATGGCATATATTTAAAGGTATCTGTAAGTCAATATTTATCATTGATTTATGAAACCGGATGAATTAAAAAAAATCTTTATTTATTTATTTTATTCTTCTTATATCCCCTTCAAGTAACTAGCGATACTGCATAGAGAAGAAGGCATATTCCCATTTCTTCCCTTCCCTTTTTGCACCAAATTTTTTGGTGTGTGGCCGCTAAATCTAGAGTGCTCCCTCGGGGCAGCATTTCTCGCTTTAATGCGACATTAAATCCTGTTTGTGCATGTGTGTGTCGTTATGGAGATACATATCTCCAGGTATGGCACGAGGTATGTGGCGGGCGCTGCCCTTTAAAAAAATAAAAGTTATTCTTCTTGCACATCATCATTCACATAACAAAATCAAAAAATCAGTTTACATAAGAAAAAATGTGATGATATGAAGTTGGCGAGATTATCACTGTAAAGAGATTTCTTTCATCTAACCACGACGTTTTTAAAAAAAAATATGAAATGAAAATGATTTTATTGAAGATGTTTTGATTACTATCGCAATGATATAGAAAAACTATTTACATAGTTACTAATTTAAAAGTATAAATAAAATATCCATTATGCGATCAAAACATTGTCCGTTTTGCCTTGCCTTGGAAGGTTAAACCGTCAAAATGATTGACTGTATGGTTGCCATACAAAATAGAGTGAAGAAGGAAAAACTTTTAAGAAAATCTCCAAGTAGTATAGATATGTATATTTTGAAGATGCGGGAACAAATAAAGTTGAAGTACTCACGGGGGCTACTCTTTACCAAGATCTTATCTATTATCTCAGAAATGACAAATATAAATATTATTTATTCTTGAAAATAAAATGAAAATAATTTGTTTCATATATATATATATACTGATTACTCTTCGATTGTTGTAAAGTTATCGAATGTCATAAGGCAATCATAAGATATTTTGTTGAGATAACGTGTTGTGACTTGAAATATTGTTTATATTGTTTATATTTCACTTTATTATATACTAGCTTTAATTACCCGGCATCGCTCGGGTTTATATACAGACATGAAAAAAGAAACAGTGCATATGCATGAGATAAAACATCATAAACTCAATGGAAAAAAAAATAGAAAGGTACCTACATAGAAAAAGTGCTAAATACCTCTTTGCAATAAAAAATCTTGATGTTAGATACTCCACATGCCCATATTTGATTCCTACATCGAAAAAAGTACTGAAAACCTCTTCCCGATGAAAAATTGTTAAGTTAGACATCCCATATTTAAGTAAAAAATAGGAAGGTACCTAAGTATATGGGAAAAAGTGTTGAAAATCGCATCTCGTTGTAAAAACTGGAAATTTGGCACACGACACGTTTAACTAAAAATATGACGGTACTTACGTAAAAATGTTTAAACCCCCCCCCCCTCCCCCATGTTAAAACATGAAGTTTTACAAACCAAATCCCCATATTATGGTAAAAAGGTACCGAAACCCTAATCAGGTACATACCGACATTTTATTTTCACTTGCTTAGAAGTGTGGATGCTTATCGTAGAATTTTATGCTGTTAAATCATTGTTTCAACTATCTCAAAGAATTCTACAAATAACGCGGTGATTACTTTGAAAGAAAGATGACATAACCGCCATCTTTGTTTTCGTAGAATCAATTCACGTAATACTTTTAGCTAAATACGGTAGATGGCATTATCAGATTATATGTTACAATAAAATAAATAAAAAATATGCATATTTTATCAACTTCAAAAATGTATAATATTTTGTTTTAAAATGTATTAAAAATGTAGTAGATGTATTAATAAACTAAAAAAATTACTTAAAAGGGAATTTTGAACTGAAATACAACAAAAGTAAAATCCTAATGTTATTTTTCGAGCTATGATTGTTGTTTTCACGCAAAGTATTTCCTAATATATGTTAAAATAGATTTAACAAAGAGTTCAATATTTTTTTCTTTACCTGGAAGCATATTTTTACAATTATACAAATTTATTATTTTATTATTTTAACATCTTTTGATTTGCAAATAATAAAAAATATTTATCACGAAATAAACGCTAAAGTGGCACGAAACGAAGATCAAGCTAAAACCGTAGACAAAACATGCGATTTCAGTGTAGCCAACATTTAAGACTGGTGGGTAGCTATCCACTGGATTAACAAATTTTATTTATCTATTATGTAAAAACTTTAAACTTTGTACTCTAAAGTCCATACTTACAATAATGTCAAAACCTAATATTTTTCATCGAAAGTGAACACGTCTGTTCACACTTGTTCATCCTATGCTTTCACTGCCATGTCAACACTCTCAGTCATGTTGTATGTAGTTTGACGTATTTTCGTACAAAAATAATTAATCAAAATCAAGAATGAAAAATAACATTTAAAATAAATTAATGTAGCTCTCGACTGCATAATAATTTTTTACGTGATTCTGATATTCAATACAAATTCATAGAGAATAAAACAAATAAGAAGATAAAACTTGTTTATGGTCATTTCAGTGAATGGACCTTTCATCAAAATTATGATGAGTGGTAATTTCTCTGATGAAACGCCCGTTCACACCTATTCACCTTGGAGGATCATCCGGAGTGATCAGTGAACAAATGTGAACGACCCTTTAGAAACAATCGGTCCATAATATTGAATTTCTACTTGGAAATTTAAGAATATTCCCCATCTGTTCATGTTTGTGCGACATTTATCAAACTCGTAATAAAGATCAACAGTTCTTGATTTTGCAGAATCCACACAACTATTATAATGATCCTGAAAGTAGCGGGTATTATAAAAACCGTTATCGGTATTAAAATATCGCACCGACGTCATTATTCTGGCAACATCTATCTAAATTACAATTTGACATTGACATAATAACATGACAGATAATTTATTGATATATGGCGATGCATTCTAAATTTGAAATTAAAATAATAGTGATAAATTTAACTGAAAATCCGTGTAACACAAAAATATTCAACGATAATAATAATGCCTATGTTGTGGTCATTGATTTTGTTTGGAAACTAATAATGTACAGAAATGCCATGATGAAAATATTATTTATGTATGTAACCTAAAAATGGAATATTATAGCATGTATTTTTATAATAATTCACTTTCTTTTTAGATATTTTCATATGTTTTCAGAGACATATGTTTGAGAAATTAAAAAATTCTTAATTAAGCAAATTAAAGAATACATTATGGAAAGATTATAGAAAGTCTAAAACATATAATGTCAAGAACCTACCTACCTTCAATATTGTCACATTATTATTTGTGCTTCAGAAATCTTATCTATGAGTAAGTATATAAGTAAGATGATAAAATCTCAGATAATTGAAAAGGATTCATTTCACGGCTTTATATATTAATGAGTTTCCCATGTTTTGGTATTACAGATGATCTAATTTTAGTATAAAAATACACCCAGAATATTCAGCAATAAAATAAGAACACATACAAAGAGCATTGTTATAGATTTGTATGTTTTTTTTCTATCTTATATTTATCATACTTCGACAAAAGAACACTGAAAGCAATATACAGCTTCACTAAAAATGAAAAAAAAATATGTTACAAATGGATTATTATGTTTATGTGTCGATTGCCAGTGTTATTATTATTATGATTTTAGAAGAGATTGAAAATATCATGCTTCTTAATACTTTTAACTTTCTTGTCATAAATTCTTCAAAGTTAACAATTTCTTTTAAATTTTATTATTCTTGTTAATTAAGATATTTAACAAACTGCATGACATCTATTATCGTAGAGACTATAGAGAACATACATATCACAATCAAACAAACAATTTGCACCAACTAAAATATATATTTGTGTGCATTCTGTGTTTGTCATGTCGGCCATTATGAAATTAGCCCAAGATGTCAAAAATATGCAATTTTAACTCGCATAATTCAGGAGTTTTTATCATAACCAAACACAATAATTTATAACCAAAATAATCCCCAAATGTCTAGTTTCAGTACTGATGTATTTCTCGTTACATCCATTGTGAAATTAATTCAGTGCACTGAAAAATGTTCGACCATGAATATTGCTACTTACAAAAACTTTCATAGATTTTTCCATACAAATTTTATTATTATAATTTCTTTATCAATACATAAGATATTTTAAATGTTTTTAGCCTTGAACGTGCCCAGGAGATGAGACCTCGTATAGAGTGTATTATTTTACTTCTGTCTTTCCTTATTTCAGAGTCCATAAAGGACATACGCACATACGAACCGACTCAAATATTTATGTGGGGATTTTGTTTTATTTAACATTTTTTTGTTCTGTTTTATTTTACTTTTTTTATTTTGTTATGAGCAAATATACGTTTAATAAGTAATTATTACACTATCCCTCCGAGCTTTGCTCAAATTTGAGGGAATCAATATTATGTTTTTCTGTATATGTATTTATAAAGAAATGATTATTATTGTAAAATGTATTTTTCCCATAAAAAAATATTTGAAATTGAAATTTGCGATTTGGCAATGAGCCACCCATCCTAAATGACGTAATTTTTAAAAGCACAGAGAGAACAACTTGCACATTTATGATACACAATTATTCTGCTGGCTGAAGCCACATGAATGATATCTCGTGATGATGATGATGATGATGATTCTGGATGATTTTATTTTGACCCCGTTTAACAGTCCCTAGACCGTCTCAAAGGCGCCAGTAAAGAGTTCAGTTTTTAATTTGCTTCTGAAGCTGGTGACAGTCTGACTTTTTCTCAATGGCACCGGTAGACGATTCCACATAACCGGTCCAACTACACCAAAGGCCCTCTAATAGAAATTAGACTTACCGGCTCTATTGGGCTCAGTTCATTCACAGCCAGTTCCGAAGAGCGCAGAGGTCTTCTAGTGCTCGAGTCAAAGGGACAAAGCTCTGTGAGGCATGGTGGTACAGATATTAGACAGAATACAGACTGCGATGTCTTCAAAACTATAAAAATCAATATTTGGCAAAGATCAAATAAGTAGGTTTGGTATTCTTGACGCTAAACCAAGAGAGCCGGTTCGACGATTGTAAGAATGATATAAGATAAAGTTTTGGACTAAGACGGTGTCGAGAGTAGCCCTTAAAATACTCATGTAAGGCTGCAGGTATAAAGTGGAAGACAACAACATCAGCTGTGTTGCCTGACGATTAGCGTTAAGATCTGGGAGTTTCAAGTGTTCTTCACATACACGCGATATATTAAACCCAGCATTTTGGAAATGAGTAAACCTGAGTTCAAGAAAAACTGATAACATTTTTTGTTTATAAATGTAGAACATACCTTTTTCATATTAAAATAAAATTAGAGTTTGGATGTATGCCGTCACAAATGGAGTAGTCAGTGGACAAACCGCATGATATATTTATGAATAAGACATTCAGAATAGGGGCACACCTCATTGGAGGATGTCGATCGCTGACTATGAAAAAAAGAAGTGAAATAGTTACATCATGTTTTCACAAGACACATAAAATCCTGTAAATAGAATTGGTCTCTCAATTTTTTCTAATGATCGAGTGTTTGATGCCACTGAATATTTTATTGGAATAGAGAGGAAGACTTGTATGCACACTACAAATAGTTTAAGTCCACTAGCTGCCACACTTGGGGGAGAGGCCGTGGTGATAATGATACATGGATAGATAGAAATTAGCAGTGAAAGTTGCATAAAACCAGGTGTACGTATAACATAAATAGGTACAATGTATATTATATCCGTAAGCGATAGTAAAGTGGAGTCACAGGTAACAGGGAGGGTGGTAGGAGGTGTTAGGAGAGAGAGGAGGGTTACACATACATATACGAACATACCTATACTAACCATACTGTGTTATCTGTTGTACCAGGGACTTTGGGTTAGGTTAGGTTAGGTTGGGTAGGGCTACCGTGTGTCAGATGGACATACACCTCTTTCAAATGTGACCTTAAATACTAAGCTGCATAAAGGCTAAGATGCCAACGCACTCTTGTCGACAGTATCCGCCTTTTTTAGGGGTGTACAATCACTTTTTTATACTAAGAAATTACTATTTTAAACGTTATCTTCTAAGATACATGTCGAATGGATGAGATATTTATTTGATCCATAATACATATGTTTATAGCAAATAGGTTTAGTCAAGTTCGATCTTTCATGAATTTGCTAAGAAGTGAATTACTTATTTGAAATCTTGTTGTGGTGAAAACAAAAAATGGTGAAAACAAAAAATAATATTTTAGGTGATATTGTATCAATGAAATTACTCTGAAAACTACAAAAGGCATAATTTAAAAGCAGCAATTTATTAGTTGCAAATATAAATTACTACTACTGTAGATCACGTCATATCCCACAAATGGGGTAGCCAGCAGACCAGTTGCATGTAATAAACACGCAAGCTGTCTTTTCTGTGCCAACAAAAAACTTTAAGTAGTAATAATAATAAATCTTAAATGCACAAAAAAATATACAATAGCAAACCATACAACAATTATAATAGAACAAATCATTTTGTGCAATGGGCGAGTTTATCGCAGAGGAGCGATATATTTTAAGTAAGAATACATATAATACATAGAGAACAATGTTATATCTTTTTTGACACACATTAGAGAGGCGGAAATGCATATGAAGTCTGGCCCAAGATAAATAAAATGGTCATCGACAAGTTAAATAAAAGATTCCTGATTTTACTCTGATATTGTACAAAGCGAAGCAACAGTGTGTTATGTTCAAATGATCGCATTGTGATAACCCTACATAATATGCAGGAGGGAGGGGGAAGGTTTTCAAGTGGTGGGGATTTTCGGGACTGGAATCTAGGAAAAGCGTTTTCTCATTCATCCATTCGTTGCTCAACAGGCGTATAAGTTGGTCGCGTTCGTTTATTCGTTCACAAACAACACGTCCATACATCGCGAAATACGTAAATAATCACAAAGGTACTGATTAAAACATGTCTGATAAAAGAAAACAAAAGAACGATGTAAATTCAAAAAAAGAATATTGAAATGACAGATCAACGTTTATTTGAATTTCATAGATTTTTGTCATCTTTTTTCTTATTATTCATTAGATTTTTCATTCTCCTCTATGTTATATTAATTTCACCGTTTTGAGATATCGCACTATTTACATATTTTTTCTTTCTCAGAAAGCAACAGTTTTTCTCAGCTATAAATAGAATGTTCAAAAAGCAACCTTATTGGCCATCTGTTTGCAAATTTATTTCTCGTTTCCTTCCCAAATGACAAATTTATTATACCCATCACTGCAATATTATGAAAAGACAAAAGAGAAAATAATTTTACGCAAAACAGACCGCATTATAAATTTTGTATTTACTTTGTAGTTTATTTGAAGTTTACTCCACAATATTTTGAATATTTGACAAATTTGGGTCAATTCACAATGAAATAAGTTTCAAATACTCCTTTAACTTTATTTCAAATACATTTTCTATTTGTCATGTTTTTATGAAAATGTGTTCTATATTCAAACGACTGTCCAATAAATCGTTCGATGTTAGTTTTTTGAATTTACATAAATATTCCAAAATTCAAACAAAGAATTCTCCGTTCAAATTTTCTTTGTCTTGCCACAAGTAAAACATCAGTAGTACCTCGTATTTCATTTTCAGTTTTGTATAACGTTGGTATAAAAGTATCGCATAAAGTGACTCTTGAAGAGTACAAGAAAGGAGAAGAAAGGAATTTTGAGGTAAGATTTTTTGTTGGTATTTCAATTAAAAACAAATATTAAAATTTGTGTTTAAAAAATGATATGTTTAAAAAAAATATACCTGTATTTTGCTTTAAATACCTACCGACCGATCTACATTTTGAAGATGCGGAGAGATTTTTTTGGTCAGTTTTTTTCACTGTTTATATTTTCTTTGTTTTAACGGCCCAAAATAAAGAGATTTTTTTGGTCAGATTTTTTCACTGTTTATATTTTCTTTGTTTTAACGGCCCAAAATAATTTATTTAACGCCGTATGTAATGAGGAATCTGGGCTTTTTGGGATTTTTTTAAAGCATTGAATGTGGAATAGATATTATGTTAATAGTGGAATTTGAATCTTAAAATTCCCACTTGAGAGCGAGTTTGAGTTCTTACGTTGCCATAAACTAGTAGTTAGATGGTGTGACCATGATCTCACTTATATTCCAACATGAAACAGCATCGTTGGTGAGAAAACATATTGTAACGACAAAGTAATGTTATTCTTACTTACTTTGTAATGATAATGATGGTGACGAATGACTTTATTTATGTCGCCATTTCATAGTAGGGGAAGATTGGCACCATTCGTACAGGGGGAAGATTCGTACAGTCACTACTACGGCTTGTTAGAACAGCGTATTTATTACGACTTTGCGTGTGTGAGTAGTCCTAGACGGCCGCCAGTTGTCCGTTAAGTTAGCAGTCAGTGCTGCCGCTGCGAACGACACGGGAGGACGTGCCGTGTTTTTGTACGCTCAAAGTAAATATTCTGTCGATGTTTTTGGATGTTTTGTACTTAAGTGAAGTGTGATATTGTATTGGATTATTGCTCATTGGTAAGTAACAAAGATCACGATAATAATAATCTATATATTTTGTGGGTTTTCCCAAATGATTTATGTGTAGATAAAAATCTTTTATTTTTGACCTTTGGGGCAGGTTCGTACGCCTATCCAGGGGCACATTCGTACGCGTACGAATGTGCCCCCTATCACAATCCATATTAATAAGTTTATTTTTATTTCAGAAAATTTGCAAAAATGGTGCGGAATTACAAGAAGAAAGAGACTAGGTCCACATTAATAAATGAAGAAAATATGACTTCTGCAATAAAAGATGTTTTGGAAGGAAAATTGTCTTACAGAAAAGCAGCGGATAAATATAACATTAAGGCCTCAACTTTGGAGAGTCGGGTAAAGAAAATAAAAGGTAAACCTAATAATACTGACACGAGCCGTTCATATCAGTCTAAATTTACAAGTTACCAAGTATTTTCTACTGAAGAAGAGTCACAATTAAACAGATACATTGAAAAAAGTTCGAAAATGCATTACGGGCTCACACTATTACAAGTCAGGAAGCTGGCATATGATTATGCTAAAGCTTTGAAATGTAAATATCCACCAAAATGGGATGAAACTAATTTGGCTGGTATAGATTGGATTCATGGATTTCGAAAGAGAAATAGTAGTTTAAGTTTGAGAAAACCAGAAAATACAAGTAATGCCAGATCTTTTGCATTCAATAAAACACTCGTAAATGAGTTTTATTGTAATTTAAAAACTGTATATGAAAGGTACAAATTCACTGCAGATCGTATATTTAATTTTGATGAGTCTGGCATATCGACAGTGTTAGACACTCCAAAAGTGTTAGCTGCAAAGACACAAAAACAAGTCGGGCAAATAGTGTCTGCAGAAAGAGGTGAACTAGTCACATTTGGCGGCATTATCTCAGCAAGCGGAAACACAATTCCGCCACTATTTGTATTTCCAAGAGTACATTACAAAGGTTACTTTATGGAAGGAGCTCCTGAAGGTAGTATTGGGGCAACAAATAGAACTGGCTGGATCAATTCCGAGATATTTCTAGACGTTTTAAAACATATAAACAAACATACGCTGAGTACTAAAGAAAATCCAATCCTTTTACTGTGCGACAATCATGAAAGTCACATTAGTTTGCCAGCGATTAACTATGCACGAGATAATGGCATAATTTATTTGTCATTCCCCCCACACACATCTCACAAGCTTCAACCGTTAGATGTTGGAGTGTTTGGGCCATTTAAATCCAAATTGAAGACAGCCTTCAATGACTGGCACGTGACAAATGCAGGGAAGACAATCACCATTTACAATATTCCGAAAATTGCCAAGATAGCATACTTTGAAGCTTTTACTGCTAAGAATATCATAAGTGCGTTCACTTCGCCAGGCATTTGGCCTTTCAATCAATTGGCTTTCAGTGATGAAGATTTTTCACCAATTGAAGTGTACACATCCAGCAACGCAAACATTGATTGTCCTGCTCAGAAACCAGAAAATACCAACACAACTAATAATCAACCAACGCAAGAACCTCTAAATAATGATAACGACACAACTGGAACTTTGGCTTCTTCTAAAAAGTTACTACAAAATATTCACACAGAAGCAGCTTCATCTACTCAGGCACATCCACTAGTAAGCGCTGAAACAACTTACCTAAATTCTGCATTGGGAATTGAGGCGACGCAGAAAACGCCTCCTCGAGTAGTTGGAGTTCAGTATCAGATTTCTGAGTCACAAGAAATACCAAGTCCTATTACACCAGCAATGGTTCGGCCTTATCCTACAGCTGAGAAAAAGAAAAAAACAACGATGGGAAGGCAACCAGGAAAGTCCAGAATTTACACTGATACGCCGGAAAAAAATAGGCTGGAAGATTTGCAAAATGCGAAGCAATTGAAAAAAACAGAGCAGGAAAGAAAAGCGAAAGCGAGAGAGATGAAACGCACTTTAAAAATTGCTGCACACTCCAAGCCAAAAAAATCAAAAAAGAAAGAAGAAAGCAGTGATTCGGAATCTGAAAATTCTGAGGTTAGTTTACAGGAGAGTTCGACATCATTAGTAGATTATTCTGATGACAATGAAGGTGAAGATTTTGATGCTACTGTGAGACCCGAAAATATTAAGGACAACTCTTTTGTTTTAGTCAAATTTGCAAAAAAAAAGTCTATTATCTATTACGTAGCAAAAGTTATGAGCCATTATTCTGAAACGGAATTTAAGGTCTCGTTTTTAAGAAAAAATCCAGGGCTATCCTGCTCGTTTGTGTTTCCTAATATTGAAGACGAACATGGCGTGGACATTTCTGATGTCGCTTTGATTCTTCCTAACCCGAAATCTCCAGGAGCCCCTACAGCCAGGACATCTAAATTATACAAATTTCCTATAGATTTCTCACGATTTAGTGTGCAATAATTAGTTATTAAGACTTGGTTTATCTTGTTTTTATTACTAATGCACCAAATAACTAAAATATTAATCTCTTGTTGACTGTTTAGTTATTAGTGTAGTCTAAAATATGTTGTGTTTTTTCTCCTAATTGTGTTTTTTTTTCTAAGAAATGTATGTTTGGTTGATAGGAGGTTTAATTGTTCAGTTTATCACATCATTGTTCAGTTTATTACATAATAATTCTTTCATTGTTCTTTTCAATAAATACGATTTTTGATAATTATTTTGCTGTTTTATTTAACCTGTACGAATGTTCCCCTACCCATGTACGAATGTACCCCTCTGGTGGGGCAGATTCGGACATATGCCAACTTTTACTAAAATTCAATCCATTCGTTTATTTTATAAGTTATTGTCTTCCAACTTTTTTATTAAGAAGCTAAATGTGTGCAGAATGTTATAATAAATGATTGAGCAATCTATCTTTAATACAAAAATTTTTAAAAATCAAACTCTAAAAAGTGTACGAATGGTGCCAATCTTCCCCTACGTACTTATGCCGACCGGATAATGATGCAGTCTTGAATTTGTTTCTAATGGTGGTTATCGATTGATTTTTGCTCAATGCAGCTGATAGGCGGTTCCATCAGACAGATTCTGCAACAACAAAAGCCCTCTATTTTTTTTATTTAATGGCTCTGTTATTTTTTTTTTATTTATTATAGCAAACCTATTTACGGCCAATACCGAAAAGTGCAAAGGTTTTCTAGTACCTAGAGTCAAGGTGGTAAAATTCTGTAAGGCATGATGGTGCCATTTTGTTTATAGCCTTATAGACCAAAAGGCATGTTTTAATTGCCACCCTTAAATCAACTCTTAGCCTTTTGGGCAAGGGGCAAATGAGTCTACGATCAACCCATTAGATTCAATGTGTTAGCTGGGTCTTCTTCGATGCAATTTTTTCATATTTCAGTACCTGCTATACGTAATTTTTGGAATTTTTCATATATTTTTGAACAATGGATTTCTCTCATAGTAGTTAAATAACGGTGTAAAACATTATGTAATGTATTATTTGCTGTTTAATATTATCTACAATCTTCAGAAGGTCGCATGAAGAGAAAACATCCATTTTCTTCTGTGTCACGTACGCCTTTAAAATTCCCGTGAGGAGATAACACTTGTTCCTATATAATAATATTTTATACATTACAGTAGGTACTGCTGTAATAAGCTGTTACATTTCTTAACAATATGAATTGGTATGGTCTTACATTTAGATAAAGTATTTTTAAAAATAATACATTTTCAATTCAACGACGAAGTATAACACCTTTCCTGAATGTCTTAACTTTTATTGACGCATAGAGGATGATCTGCATGTTTATTATATGCGGTTAGTCCGCTGTCTATCCTACTTCTCGAAAGGATATGAAATGTCGTGATGGTATGTAGGTATGTAAAAAATGTTACACCTGAAAATTTGTAGAACAACTTCCGATAAATGAAGAATAAAAAAAGAAGCTATTTTCTTCTTCTTCTTAATATTTTGAAAAACCCTAGAATCTAGAATGGGTTGCTACAAGAGGGTCCTTTGAGATGTGGAGGTCTAGCTTTCTCCTTTACGACACATTTGAAAACTTTTGGAAAAAGGGGTGAAATATTTGTTGTTTTATTTTATAGGTTTATTTTATAAAAATTAGCCACAAAGTAACAATTTTTTTAAACTTGCTTATTCAACACAAAAACAAATTTATGATTAAATAAATTTGGTGATTAATTTAAGCTACAAAAAATAAATACAAACACGACACTGAGTGGGAGGAAAAAAGATTGGACAAATTGATAAAATTTATTTTGTCCTTTTTTCTGTTTCATATTACAAACGCCTACTATGGACACTCTGACATTTCTCTAAAATAAATATACGTAGTATTACATTTCGTAATTATTACATATCATTTTACAATGTTGTAATCCCACGTTTTCTCTGACCACAATCCGTACCTGGAACACGTCCTCGTGAATATTACCAATTTGTGGTGGTTATTGATCGGTGCTACGATTCTAGAATAGAACAGATTGAGGAAGAAAAGTTTTCACCAAAAATCAGAAGAAAACGTACTCGCATAAAGTTAATTACATAAAATTACAAAAACAACTTACTAAGCTTTTTAGCTCGTGCAGTTGTGAAATATATACAGTATTATATACAGCAAGGGTGTCAAATTTAAAGGCTAACTTGGGCCGAGCAAACTAAGTTTCACTTTAGGTATACCGCAAAAAATCAGTATTTATAGAAACGTAGGTTTATTTCGAATAATACATCATAATAAACATGTATAAAAGAACAAGAAAAAAAATGTTTACGTCCTGACACTTGACATCTCAATTTTATCATAATTATTAGGTATTGTTTTGTGCCAATAGATTAGCGCAAGTACACCATTTTTTGTGCCAATAAAGATTTATTTATATTATTGATTAATTAATTTATTTTGCACCTCGTATGTTTGAGACATTTAATATCATCAATTTAGCGATGAATATGGCACCATTTTATATTGGCAAAGAGAGTACAACTTGTGTGTTTATTACATGTAACTTGTGTGTTTATTACATGCAACTAGGTTAACACGACACTTTAACAGATACCACGATTTACAATGGTAGGAAAAGATAGATAGAAGAACTTCTCGATTTTCAGAACATAAATCACATTATTTGAATATATTGTGGTCGATATTAAAGTTCAAGGATGAATATAATATGATAGAGCTATGTTTTGGTTTATAATAATTTATTAATGAGACAAGCCAAGATACGGAGCACATAATGGATACAGCAGCATACATACCTAATACCTATACCAAAAGTAGTGATGCACTTAGAAGATTTCCGAGTAACTACATATACCTACACTGATAGGTATACATTTAATTCTGACAAGTTTAGTTGGTCGATGAATTAGTAAAGTCTGAGAAATATCAGATGTACATCTCTATTATAATTATTTGTGGTCACATACAATGATATACATGCATTAATGATAAATACCCCACTAGTCTTTGGATATATTATGTATTTATATTGAAAAATGTATTCAAATACATTTCCGTGAAAATTACATATACCTACCTTCTTCTTCTTAATCTTTTATTAGACCTAGAGGTCTGTTCATACAGGAGGGTCCTCTTGCGATGTGGATGCCCAGCTGTCCTTCCATCGTTTAGGGGGTCTTCCGGGTAGGCGTCGTCCATCAGGTAGTCCATGTAGAACAATCTTTGGGGTTCTGGTGCTACCCATCCTCTGGACACGTTCGTACCAAAATCTTCGGCGTTGTCTTCCCCATCTGACAACATCCTGGACCTCACATATCTCCCGGATTACAGTATTTCTCACACGATCTCGCAGACTTTTTCCGGCAATGGCTCGCAAAGTTCGCATCTCTGTTGTACGTAGCATGCTTTTGGTTTTGGTTGTGTCTGCCCTTGTTTTTAGTAATATACCTACCATATTACTAAAATTAAATAAAACAATGTCCGCATTTGGACAGATATCAAGTAACTGAAATTTCAAGTATGTTTGATGTACAGCACGGCACATGCGACCTACATGAAGTCCTACATGCAAATGTTTATTTTCTTTCTTGGCTTTGGGGGATAGTTTATGTATATTGTATGTACATCAAATATATATTTCCTTTCAATAAGTGATTGAAAAACTAAAATCTTTCCATGCATCCAAACCATCATAGCATATCCCACAAGTGAAGAAGCTAATGAAAACAGATAATATTTGTACATATTTCAAAAAGTTTATCAAGAACACATTTCAGATTATGTAAAGTTGTATTTTTTCAGTCATTATTTTTTTTTCATATCCATAAAGGTGGGATAAAAGGTAGTAATAGAAAGTAATATAAGTGCTTAGGTGTGTAACACAATGAAATAATTTAAATATTTATAAATTAAAACAAGTGTTCCCTATTGTGCGATAACATAATATGGGGAGAATACTTACCTCGACCAACTCTCTTCTGAAAGGCTTTTTGTAAAACATATTTTTTGGAACTAATCATTGTCAAGCCTATTTAAGCATTGATAAGGTTGCTACATAAAACTTACATTTTTATTCTCGTATCACTAAAAAATAATTCAATAAATATTTTCGGTAACTGCTACTATTACTACTATACCATCACGGCATATCCCACAAGTGAGGTAGCCAGTAGACCAACTGCATGTTAAAATCATGCAAACTGTCCTCTTCGTGCCAATATAACTTCGGTAACTGATGAAAACATAATCGACTTTTACCGACTTATCGAAATTTAAATTTAGATTTTGAATTTTACGAAAATCTGACAGTCGAAAATAGTTTTCTAGTTACATACGTATACCATTATGGCATATCGCAAAAATTGGGTTGCCAACAGATTAAGGGCATGTAACAAACATACAAGTTATTCTATCTGTGCCAACATAAATGAAATATCAGGATGGTTAAACTATATATCTTCTCTTAACAAAAGATCATTTTGATGATAAAAATAATGACAAAAGATCATGAATGACAAAAATAAAATAATATATCGACCTATAATATTAAATGTAAAAAATCCAATGCGTTTGAAAAAGTTTCATCTTTCATTTACTGATTTATTTTATTCCTTTTTATATAATGTGTCACAATGTTATATTGCATTTTCATTCAATAAACGAAACTTACAATGAATTCATTCTGCACAATCATTCTCAATTTAGGTAGACCTAACAACACATGGGATACGAGGAATTGTAAATTATTAAAATAATTGTTTTTGGATACAATACGACTTTCTGATTCTCTGAAAGGTGGACAAACTAAGTGACAACCCTACATAAACCAAGGGTTCCCTAAATAGTTTAATCCCACTATGTTTTCATTCTCATTTTTTTTAAGATTGCAATCTCCTTTACTGAACACCTATAAAAATACAGTTTACAGCCAGACCACTTTTTATAAATAGACTTTTTTTTGGTTTTGTAAACTGTTCCCGTGGGACTCTTCCACACAAAATGGAATCGTTATATTAAAGTTTTTATGTTGTGGTTTCTGCCGTTTTTTACATAGGTCGAAAATTATTAGCCTTAGGTGTATAAAATTTTATAAACTTTTTTTCAAATTCGCGTCCCAGACGATAGTGATTTTCCTTTCTTTTGTGCAAAAAAACATTTCAATTCACATATGTATTGTAATAATATGTTCATAAAATTTGATTAAAAATATATTTTATTATAAATTTGGAAACTAGATCTATTCTTTAATCAATTGGGTAACTAGTGATCTTACTGTATATAATAAATATAAAGGTCTTGATCTCCGTGACAATAAAAGTTAGCGATGCATAAAGCTACTTTGGTATAAATAGATAGAAAGAGATATTAAAACTATACATAGGTACATATACAATTATACATATATAAAATTATTACATATAGGTACATGCGAGTACCTAACACGAGTAGATTAACATAAAACCAATGCCCTTGAAAATTGTTCAACTTATTTTCAATTCAAAACGAGGAAAAGTTTACATTTTTGTGTTATTAAAAATTTATCAAGTTGTATGTACAATATATATGCTCGTACAACAATAGTGGTACCTATTGTATAGTAATGAGTACTTACTTTTGAAATGTATTTCTCTCAAGCTTTGGAGTTTCTTTGAACTTTTATAACTGCGCACATTGAGGTATAGATATATTATATTTATAGACATCAGTTTGATATAAACCATACATTAAACACTATGTTGAATATTTGTCTACTAAATTTATTACACTAATATTCAATGTCGATCGCGTAATGAATGGCTTCGCTATACCTTATAAAGAACAGAGGTGCATTGGTGACCTAACAGTCTCACCTTAACATTGGAAATATCGCTGGCTTACTTATGAGTACATAAAATATAGATTGTCAGATCGTTCGTCCATTTACTGTTCATGTTCATTGAGTATTTTTTTCAAGGGACATTAAGGGTTTTAATTTCAGCGAATATTGTTTGGGAGTGCTCTTTTGAACCCTGAGCCCTCCCCAGATAAAAATGAGTTAAATCTGGATGAAATAGTAACTCTATTCTTGAAGCATGCAGTGAAAAGTGATGGATATCCTCAAATGAAGTTGATAAATTGGGTCAATAGATCGCGGATACCCTCAAATGAAGTTGATTCATTGGGTTAATCGATCGCGAAAACTCTCTAATGAAGTTGATTCATTGGGTCAATAGATCGCGGAAACCCTAAAATGAAGTTGATTAATTGGATAATAGATCGAGGAAACCCTAAAATAAAATTGATTCATTGAGTCTATAGATCGCGGAAACTCTCAAATGAAGTTAGTTCATTCAGTCAATAGATTGCTGACTACATACTTGTGTGGAACATGCATGTGTGAGAAATATGAATAAATGTCATCAATTCATATTAATAAATATAAGCTGATCACGAATATCCTAATAAGAAACGATAAAATGAAACTTTTCATTCATAATTTTCATTTTAAAAATCCATATTTTCTGTCATTGAATTACTCCGTTGTGACTTCGCTAGGCGCTATCTTAAAAATGCACATTTAAAAATATAAAAAGCACCATAATCTTTCTTATTGTTCCCCATTTATGTCGTTTATCTTTCGATCTTTAACATATAATTTATTTCCTAATATAAAACATCATTTTACGTGATTAAATTTTATTACAACTATAGGTAGGGCTGTGTTCAAATTATACGTAGGGTTACATAATAATATATAATTATAACGTACGTAGATACTCTTCATGTTATATATGATTCAGTAACATGCCACATATCCTGAATGTTTTAATTTTTCATGCAACATAACAACTAGGTGTGTATATTTAATAACGAGTCCGCTAGTTACATCATTATTTGTGAAAGATTTAAGAGAATGTTTGTGAACCAATACGGTGCGGTTTTAGCTAATAATTTTAACAGAAACTGTTAGTTGATTGATTACAACCTTTGAGAATTGAAAAGTATTTTTTTAAGCTAGTTTATCGGCAGCTTTAAAATTTATATTTTATTGATTAATTCATTAATTCATACCATCACATGTGGGGTGACTAACGGCGTGAAAAAGTATGCAGTTCGATATTTCTATGCCAATAAAATAAATTCGGAATAGATGCCATACTTCATCGCTGAATTGAAAATATCAAATTATTTATTTATTTATTTATTTCAATTGATATACGGCATTTGCCTTTTACAATACATATATAATAAACATAAAACATTTTGCAATCCTCAATACAAAATAAGATATAATAATACAGTAAAATCTGAAATTATGAAATGTTTTGGGCATACTTGCCTTTCTACAAGGTACTCGAAAATTTTGCAGTAAAGATGACGGTGGGGTATTCTTCGGCTAGGACTCTTCAGGATTCAGTCTGCAAAAATATTTTGAAAATAATTATTCTGATATTACACACGTGATACTCAAGTCCTACGCGAAATTCATCATAATGTAAAGTGTTTTAGTTTAATAGATTTTGATTTATTTATTTATTCTTTCTTTACTGTACATTGATTAAAACAATTACATAAAAGGTATACCTACATTCAAATTAAATACAATCAATATACAAACAAGTCATCATTTTGTGTTACATTCCCGCTTCTATTGCCAAAACATGTGTTAAAAAAATCGACCCCTTCCGGGAATCACTCTGTTGTCTCACAAGTGCCAGCGTGTAGTGATCAGTGTATGTCCAGTAGTGTAACAGAGAAGGATAACAACACCGACTACTCGCAACAACACAGCGGGTGAACGAGACAAAAATACTGTTTTGTCTACCACGATGCCTATCTCAGATCTCCGTAAGAAGAAGCTTCTCTATGTGTCCAACGTTTTCTTTGATGTCAACCAAAGTGGAACGCTCGAAAAGAAGGACTTCGAGTCGGCTATTGAGAAAATCTGCACTCTTCGTGGATATCCCCAGAGTCATCCCAAAAACGTAGAGACGTACGACACCATGACCAAGATATGGGATGGCCTGAGGCAGAGAACTGATGCCAATAAAGATGGAGAGTCCTTTGCAGTGGAAGCACCGTTACATGAACTTCATGTTTGACCTAGAAGATGCTTCCAACTCTTGAGATGGTCAGGGACCATTAAACAGCGCCAAATACAAATCATCTTTTAATTATTATTATTTTATTATACAGAGGGCGAGTTTATCGCAAAGGCGCGATCTCTTCCAACTAACCCAACATTTTTATATTTTTATTGCATAATTTATTTATAATTCAGCCAATAAATTAAAAAATAAATTTTAGTAATCGTTAATAAAGAAAATAACTAGTAACTTATATTACCTATTTAATTAATTAATCAAGCAAAGGTAGTATTAAGTAACATATTGTAGGTAATCTACTCCCTCGGATGTCGTAAAGTATTTTATAGTTAATAAAGAGCAGAACAGGGAGGTTACAGGCTGACCTTAGTATATAATATAGTTCAATGTTTCCTAATTTATTGTTATTCTCTTTTTAATTATTTTATTAAATTTTCTGTCTTCTCAGTTTTTTTTTAATTCACATGAGCTCAGTGATTAGTGGATCATTTCACTGATTCTTTTGGTATTCTGAAAACAAGGAATGCATTATAAACCTTGTATTTTAACCTGTACATACACATTGAAAAACCATTAAAAAATCTTGTTAGCGATGGCTGCTTGTGCGATATGCTAGTGAAAACAGATAAATGAACGGAATGTGCGATACTTAAATAATTGAATTAACTGTGGTACATGTTTGTGGATGACAGCTGAGTTATGAACGACTTATTTTTATTTTTGTAAACCGTGTTTAAAGTTGTTGTCTGTTTTGTACTTTTTATCAATAAATAAAATAAAATAAAATAATAGACATGTGTATGAAACATAATAAAAACTTAATGTGGAATTTGAGGAGCATCTTGACTCTATGCTTTAATTATAGTAAAATTTAAAATAGATGATAGGATAGTTTTTCGTTTAACCAAAACAACAACAAAAAATACATACGGTCTATGAGTTTAAAACGTTTGGTGGTTAATGGTTTAGTATTTAAAGGGATTGCTTTATTCAAGAGGTTAAAGTCACAATAATTTAGTACCTGACTGCTTACAGAAAATCGATATCTAATGAAGGTCAATACCATGTTGTACCAAATGTACTACTAATAATATATTAAGCATGATGCAAGTCCTGCTTATTGCGAGTACCCAGTTACTATTATAGGAACCTACATTGTAGGTACTATCACAAACACTAAATTTAATCCACTTACATAATTACATACTTTACATAATATAATATAGTATGTGAAGGTTAGTAATAGTAGTGTATCTTGCTTTAGGAACACGTGCACGATCATTATTGAAAAGTTCTAAGAAAATTTATTTTTTGTTTCAAACGATTGACTTTGTGGCAGTTTAGTAAAAGTGCATAAGTTCCCATTTTCTTAAAATTGGTTTTAAATACCTATTTCGCAGTTACCAGATTAGTTAAAAGATATTGCATTATAATATAAGCAGTAAACTCGCCCTTGGTACATTTTATTGTAAGATTTATGTTGTTTACAGTGTACAGTGTAAAATAATTGAATAACAAATAAATATATTTTTTTAAATCAAGTTTAAGATGCATAAAAAAACGCTATTCCTAAATAAAAGGAAACGCTATTCCTAAATAAAGTGAAAAATCACTATGATAATGTAGTTAAACCATAAACAATTAAATACCTATATGCTTATTGTCGAGCGCTTTCGCCTTGCGGGAAAGAGCCCGTTTCAGGGTAACAGTTATTTAAAACTGAAGAATATAACAAACTAACTCCCTTGAGAATAAGTGTCCCTTAAGAATAAATAACACTAATGTAAGCTTTTTTGTTGTCACTCACCTTATTTGGTAAACATGTGCTTATCCCACGACTTTCAAGTCTCTCTCTCTCTTTCTCTCTTTTCTGGCATTGCATCCAATATATGCGTGATGCTGCCATTATCATTCTCTATATGTGTTACAATCCTAATCAAAAGTTCTCCAATGATAAAATAATAAACTGTATTCTATCAACTATTCGTTTTCGTAATAATTCTCATCATCATATAAATACAATATACATACCTACATCATTGTACACTAGACATGGAACAAACAAAATAGTCACATTACCCTCTCACATGACTTTCAAGTCATTAATCTAAACATACAGTTTTTCTTAAAGCTCTCATATTTCTCCACATTATACTTGTTATTGTGAGCAAATACAGAATACTGTATTGTAAAGAAACTATGTTGCATTTGCAAAATTTAATATTTATTAAGTAGGTACCTACTTATTTTGACAGTGACATTGTGACATTTTCAGTTAGCAGCATTATATTGGTTCTGGCGCCATAAGAGCTATTTAAAATCATCGCTCACATAACAAATGCACGCTCTAAACTATTGCAAAGGTAATAAAATCTCTTGTAGTAGTTTTCATTTGTATAGAAATAACTAATATGTTGATGTATAATAATAGGTAAATATATCTCTTGTTGACACCAATCGTGATTTTGATAATAAATCTCGTTGATTTTTACATTACTTTTTATTATTATTTTTTCTTTGGTTCTTCCAACATAAAGAATGATTCGCTGTCTTCATGAAGCAAGCAAAAAGATTACTGTGAGAGTGTTTATTTTGATTTGTACCTAATTATAAAAAAAACTCGATTCTTAAATAATGTTTTTTTCTTATTATTATTATTATTTGGATGATTTGTAAAGCGCCGTTTTGTGAAAAAAAATCCACCTCAAGGGCGCTTTTTGCTAACTAAGGTTGTGCTCGAATTATTCCGTGAGATTTCTTGAATAGATAAGTCTTCAGTTGGTTCTTGAAACGAGATATGTCCTGCGTTTCTCTGATCATTTGTGGAAGCCTGTTCCAGACTACAGGTGCAGATATTGCAAAAGCACGCTCCACGTACACTGGTTTCGATACAGTACTGGTCACCTCCAATTTAGTTGTAATATCTTGACTAGACCTAAGTGTTGTCTGTCTATGACTTAACGCCTGTCTACCACAGAGTTAACGCCTGTCTACCATGATATATTCTGGGGCCATAGCATGAAGTGCCTTAAATACTGTCAAACACACTTTAAATTCAACTCTCTCCGGACATCTGAGCCAGTGAAGAGATTGAAGGGTGGCAGATATGTGTGAAGAGCGATTCAGTTGATAAATGAAACGTGCAGCCGCATTAAAAACGGACTGAATCCTCTGGAGTTGATATTGTGGAAGATTTGCGAGGATGCCATTGCAGTAATCCAATCGTGATACGACGAATGAGTTAATTATGGTTTTAGCTCCGTCGGTTGATATATTTTTCCTTATATTCTTGAGCTGCCTTAAAGTATAGAAACCACTGCTAACAGTAGATGATATGTGTTTCTCCATCGTAAGGGCGTTATCAAGATGCGCTCCGAGGAACTTAACGTGGGTAGATGGGACTATGTCCACGTTTTGTACACGAATAGGGTCAGCGTTTATGAGATGTTGTCTTCGTGGAGACGCTATCCAGAAAAATTCAGTTTTGGTGGGGTTGATTTTAAGCATATTGTTAGACATCCAGGATGAAATGTCCGTTATGCACGAAACGACTTCTTGCTCAAGAGCAGATTTGGATTCCGGGGTGCACAGCGATCTATTATTAACATCGAATTACCTCTATTGAGAACATTCATAATTATTGCTTTGGAACGCTTGTTTACATTACTATAAAAAATAATATTCATTGCAAGTCTGATTCAAGAAAAAGTAATGAAAATATTTTTAAGCGATTATCATAGATCAATTTAAAACAAATGAACAAAACGAGTAAATTATTTTTGTTCTATTACAGTAACAACAATTTTTTGCAAAAATATTCGACAGAAGAGATTCATTGGATCATAGCAGCTGACGTTTAATATAATCTTCTACATATATCATCCAAGGAAATAATATAATATAACTTGGATCAATCTGATAATCTCTTGGCGTACAGTATAATATCAGAACTACTCATAATAATAAAAGTTTCTTGACAGTAAAATTAAACCTCTGATTGAAAAACTTTCAGAAGTCACGAACGTTTCAACTGTCAGATTTAACAATAAGATATTTGTCTGAGAGTAAATTCATTAACCACACATACACAGAAGTATTATCTATATCCTATAAAAATAGTAATGTAAGATAATAACAGATAAATGTAATGTCACTATAAATTTTTATGACATTGAATTAGCTCTCAGAAAGCGGGAATGTAAAGTTCTAAGCTGTTTAAACAAATTCTTTGAGAATTTATATTAAAACAATTGTACGTAATGGTTACAGCTGATTAACGTAATCGCCACAATACTAAAGCGAGAAAATAAAAGAAATAGAAAGTGGTATCAAGAATGAGATGTTCAACATATTTCTTTCAGCGATGGTGCATGCCATCCATTCTTAACACATATTTTTATTGGTACTCAGAAGATGATCTGAATGTTTTTTCGGAATTGTTGACTATCTCACTTGTGGAAGATGCCGTGATGGTATAGATATAGAGAATTTAATTTCATAAAATTAGAATCGATAGATATTATTTTTTAAACATTTATGCAAAATGTGTTCACTGGTTACCTAACGTTTTAATAAACTATATCGAAAAATAAGAAAAAGAGAGAAAAGAGTGATGATTTTTAACAGATGGTTGATTGTGAAAAGTTCGATGTAAAATATCTGGTTGATATAATTACCTAGTTGAAAAAGTTGCACTGGCTACTGTGTGTGAGTGTACCTAAATATAAACTATAAAATATGATATTGTAAGACGTAAAATAAAGTGTAACATTGAAGCAGATATTACAAATTATTATGCATACATAAGTTTACTATTAAATGTTTATATTCCTACCGTGTATTACAGCCACGTATTATTAGTGAATTACATTCTTAAAATAATCCATCCATCATTTTAGTTAACAATAATAAACATTTCTCTATAAACAAAGTTATTTTTTCACAGAGAAAGATCAAATATTATCGTATATAAGAGCTGATCTAACCCGTGGGATACCTAGAAATAATAAAACAGTGTAGCGATCATGAGCTTTACTTCACTTTTCACGACGTCAAACTTAGAATAATTCAAAACTTATGTATATTTGAACTAAATAATTATAAGTTCGCTGAAATTATTCTATTAAAGACATCAAATAATAACGTTATGATCAAATTGAAGTGAAATTCACGATCGCAGTACTGATTTTTGCGAATTCTTTATAAAAAGTTTATCTTTTTTCGGTCAAGTACGAACCATCTTTGGACATCAGCCTCTCTTTAAATCATTCACAAATTTCTATTCTGAGCACACTACTTCCGCGGTTCGATTGTTTTGTGATCTTCTTTCACTTTTCTTTTGTTTGTTTTAGGTTGATTTTAAATAACATTTTCATCGATCGCGATTCAATTTATTTGGCAATGTGTCCTCCTCAATTTGATTTTAAAGCAGTCATTCAGATTTTCGTTTTCTCCCACTAATATTAGTATTTTATATTTTCATTTGTAGGTACTAGGTACTATTTAAACACTACTATTATTTTTTCTAATAATATACATTTAAATTTAAGATCAAATGTGCATTGAAATCTCTACACCATTTTTTTTCAAAGGAATATCTGAGTAAAAACTAAATTTTAGTTCATAATCTAGCATTTTTGCTCTTTTCTGATTTGGGTTTTCTGTGGTTTCCCCATTTTGCAATAAGGTAAATACCGGAGAAGGTAGATATTTATATTTTTCTTTAAATTCTTCTCTTGTGATCACAGCGGATCACTTTCTAATAGTTTTTTTTTTTATCATTTTTAAATAAAATATTTAAACTTTAATTACTACTATGTTTATTTGTTACATTAATTTAAATTACGCTATCGCGATTTCTGTGCACTTGCACCATTGACGAGCTTTTCAAGACTTTATATTTTCAAGACTCAATGAATTATAATTAATTTCTTATCAACACGGGCTTCTCCCAACATTCTTTTGTTCAAATTCTATAAACACTGTTTGTCTCTGCATCTTATTTCACTTTTTACTAATCGCCTGATGATGGAGTCGAGAGTCTCCGAATACTAGTAAGCGAATTTAATAAAAGTCATTTGGAAGTTTACTACATACTGTGTTTTTTTCAATTGTATAATGATATGATCGAATAACATTCATTCCTTCATACCATCACACCATTTCCCATAAGGGTAATAAATATCGTTTTATCACAAGTCGTTTTCTTCATGCAAATAAGTCATTCAGTATTAGTGATATGCCTCATCACTGAATTAAAGATTTAAAATGTCTTATAGTGATGTTTTACGAATATCTGCATTTTACAGGATACTTGAGAACGTATAGAAAAGAACAAGATACCTTTTCTTTGCCAGGGATTCCACTTGTACACTGAAATATTTATCTGACAGTATTTGAACATAACAACATGTTATAAAAATCCACCTAACTGGGCACGAGCCCGTACCAGGGCAGACCGATACCACTTATGTATGTATATAATACTACCCGATTCATTTTGAAAATATATGTACTCGTACGAGTACATTTTTTTGGGTTAGTTGGAAGATATCGCGCTTCTGCGATAAACTCGCCCATTGCACAAATTTATTTGTCTGGTTTAAATTCTGCCATGTTTATTTACTAATGTTGATTTTTTTTGTGCAATAAAGATTTTATTATTTTTATTACATTCCATTTGTGCTCCCTATTATATGAAAGACATAACTGAACAACACTTATAAGCAATAAAATCTAATAAATAAATTGATATATGCACATAATGTGATAATGTTTGCTTATTAATTACATTAACTACTTTATTCCTTGCTATAGTCATAATGTATATCGTTATTATTATTAGTTATATAAATTGACATCCTACTATAAATTATCACAGTATTATTATAAGAAAAAATAACTTGAATTTGGGTCAACATTGTGTTATAATATAAGGTATAGTGGAGATGAAACTGTTAAGTATTATTATAAGGATGAATTTATTCTAGGATATAAATCATCACATTAGGTATATAGGTATGTGGATGTGGGTGGGTTTGTATAATATTTTTGGGAAAGCCAATTTATTTAACGGGAACTACTAGCTTTTAAAGCAGGAATTACTCAAGAAAAAATAAACTGAAATCAATGCCTAAACACGAAGAGGACATTATGTTATTAGTTTGTATCAATTTCACTTACAGGGTACTCAAAAAATTACATAAGTGTGGAGGATACCTTTTATTTGCCGGGGACTCCATGGGAAGAAGGTTAATTTTATTATAATATTATTTATTTATAACATTTTTACAGGGATACAAACAGTCATATACAAATAATATTGACAGAATTTATATTGAGCCATATGTGGACCAATAAAGTTTTCTATCATTACCAATATGTAATATGGAGGATATTTTTGATGCATATCCACCTGCTGTGCGTTTTGCACAGTACTGGAGATCAGTTTGATTTGTTTTTTTTTTCTGGGTTTCGACACGATAAATAATAATAATTTGTAATATCAAATACGGATGCAACAACAATGCCAAATATTTGGATTTAAACAAACTAAGTATGAGAAAAATACAATGAATAAAATCAAAATGAACATTATCGATGAGGCTTTGTAAAGAGTGTATTATTTTCCATAAATAGTTTCAAATAAAGGAAGGCATATTATAAAAATATACGCACGTATATAGGTATTTATGAACACGTTCAAATAACTTTTATGTCGATATTTTGATAATATTTAGAGTAATATATAGCATTATTAGTAGAATATATATATTTTTAGTTAAAATAAATAGCATTTTCTTCTTTTCCCTTTATACCTTCTTGATAAGGGTGTCCTAATGCGGCGAATCCTTCGAGCGACAGGATAAGAAAAAAGACTTATCGGAAGTAAGTTCTTACGTTTTGTTTTTACGTGGATATAATGTGTATTCGAGAACGCTTCAGGCTTCTGAAATAATAAAATTTATCACAACCCTTTGCCTTGCTGGCTACGCATAATCATTGTAATAGTTTTATACTTAATTCGTTTAGAGAGAAAAAGATTTTATATTAAATTAAAGAAATTTCCCAACTTACTTACACTTAGAGTGTCATCTTATTATTGGAGAAGAAATTTATATCTAACTGGGTATGTCACCCAACCTGAATGTCTTATTTTTATTGGCACATACAGGACAATCTGAATGTTTATTAAATGTTGTTTATCCACCGGCAACCGGAAATGTTACTATGATGTATGTAGATCTTGATAGGTAGATAAATATATTAGGCATAAATATTGAATTTAAGTTAAATATGTATATAAATTTATATTATATATGTAGGAAAATCGTTATTTGGATGTTTCTGTATGTATTTATATGAAAATGTTTGTGAATAAATAAATATTACTATAAATTTGTACAATAACAAATAAATATTTGAGATTAGGCAATACCTAATATTATTTTACGAGCGACCTTGCAGTGGAAACATCTGATATCCAAATATTGTTTTTCTTTATCATGTATTTCGAGTTTGATTTATTTGATGACATGATGCTTATTGTATGTTTAGAGATTTATATTTATAGTTTATTCAATGTTGTAAACACCGTGCTAATCTCAATTATGCATAGCTTTGAATGAAGATTTACTCAAATCGACGGATAAATATTACATTATGTTCGTAAATATATTATATATTTCTATTTTATTTCTCTATTGGATATTCTGGTTATGTAATAAAGAGAAAATATTATACCCTCTACACCAAGCAGCATCCTTTGGACAAGCTTGAAGATGATAACATTTAAAGACATTTTATTTATCGACAAGGACATTATTTAGTTTTTTGGATTATAAGGTTGTATTTTTGTAGTTATTTTTGATTTTGTAATTTATTTACGATTTGTTATGTGCTGTCCACTGTCCAGCAATTAGGTTTTATAACTGTCAAACTGGCAGTGGAGTATTATATTTAAATAAAATAAAATAAAATAAATACACAAAATGTGTATGGGAATTGATAATTATACCTATGCCATTTCACCAAAATGGGTTTAATAAGCTAAGCAATTATCTATGTCTGATTAGTGTTTTCCTAAAAATAATGCAACTTTTAAAAAAGCTGTTATGTAAATATGCACGTATCAAGAGAAAACTCTTGAAAATATTAAAGCTTTTAATTTTATCATTAGGTAGGTATATTAGTCAACATTGGAAACGTTTGTCATTATCAATTTTATATTAAATAAATAAAATAAATACTGTATGTTTCTCAGTTTTTCGTATATATCTACACCTTCTGTGATAGTAAACTGAATAAGTTTTAAGTAATTATTTAACATACTTAATATTTTGCGAAGTTAGTTTATAAACTGGTGACATATAGACAATGAGAGACATAACAGTAAAAGATGGCAGCAACGAACGTAACGTTGTCACGATAGTAAGGGTTGAAAATAATAATTTAACAATATCGCCGTAATAAATTTAATTTCATGTCAGTTTTTGATAATAATACTAAATTTTGTACAGAGACATGGTAGTCCAATACCGGTGTAAAGTGTTGCCATTTGGAGAATAATATCTGAGTGTAAATGGACACTATTATTTATTTATTTTGTAGGAAGGTAACATAATTGAGCAATTAAATTTGTTTATGTTATCGGATATTAAAATAATATTGTACGATCTTGCATCATATTGTTTTGATAAATTATTTCGCTCTTATTTATTTTTATTGTAGGTAATATTATGTGTTTTTTTTATGTATTTGATGCAATTATTTTGGTATTTGAAATAGGCGTCACATTTCATATTTTACTAATGCATGCAAATAAAAGAGATCACAGCACTAAAATTTCTATAAATATTTTTATTGAATATAAATTTTACAAGTAATGTATCTTTTTTAGTATATTTAAAGGTACAACTTGTTAAGTGTTATCTATATAGGTATTTATAAAATATAATGGGCTCTATATTACTTATTCCCTATAATCTTTCATAAACTATGATAGTAATTTGTAAAGATTTTTGACTTCCTAAATCTGACTTTTATATACAGGTTTTATTGATGTATCTTTTGAAACAATGCTTTAGAAACTCAGTATATTTTTCTATTATTTTTTTGATAAACAAATTTAAGTAGCTTATACAAGTTGAGAAGACCAGAAAAAATTGTTTGAAGAATTAACGTAAAACAAAAATAGTTTGTTGAAAATGTTAACTACAACTTTTCTGCAAGAGTTTTTAGGCAACTGAAAATATTTTTTTTGAAGAGAAATCGTACTTAATTTGTTGATAAAACTATGAAATTTATAAAAACAAAGGGTAGATTTGATATTAGTTATTTTGATGAAAGTATGGCATTATACATATATAAAAAGATTGTGTAATGTATTAAATTAACAATAAAGAGTCTAGACGCCTTTTAGTTCTGCATCATAAAATAGGCTAGCCAGGTAAAAAATAGATCTACCGGAAAAATAAGCAGTCATGATGAGACTAAAATAGCCTTTGTGTTGTATACATCTATACTTTTCATTAGATGAAATGTATTTGTACAAGCTATTGTAGCCATTATATTCTTCATTTGCAAGTTAAGCGTCTCTTTTTGACGCTTGCTTTTGCTCGAGTCAAACAATCAAATTTTTTCACGAAAATGAAATCTTCCCCGGAAATTTAATATTTAAATAGAGTTGCAGATAATTTTCAAAATAATATTCGTATCATCGATTATTTTATTATCCATTCCCATCAACTCACGCTTTCCTAAATAAAATCTCTTGTACTATTTATTCTATAATTATAAATAAAAAGGCCTGGATAATGAGAGCGGTAGCTCTTGAAAACCGGCTCTTGTCTAATAAAAAGTCACAGTGAATATATTTTAAATAAGTGTTTTATTTATAATTATTAATTCAGCATGAATTTCCACCAAGAAAACATCAATTTTATTATTCTATACCCTACCCTCGTGCCTTATCTCAAGTTGGGTAAAAAGAGAGAACGGATCGCCATACTGATATACCCTTAAAAATTAGTTTCTTATAAAAAAAAGTATTGACCTTTATCCACGATGACGATTTTATTCAACTGGCCCCTTATGCCCACCCAGCGGTCCATCCGTGAAGGTAATTTTGGTTTAAATGCGCGGATAAATTCTACGACTCCTGAGATATCTTTGGCAAAGAATATTTAAAATAACATAACGTAGGATGACTTTATTCAGATGAAGAACAAATAAGTTACATTTCAAACACAATGAAATATTCCATTCAAAATGTTCATAAGTTTTCCAGACAGCATTTGCTGGTATGAGGAGAAATTAACTTAGTTAGTTAGTTATTGTACTATTAACTATTGAACATTAATAAATTATTGATAAATTGACACAGATAACACAAAACTAAAATAAATCTTAACTATTAAAACAAACGTTATCCTGTAAAAGGTAGATGATTAGGTACCCGGTGAACATCACGTATAAGACCTGCATGTTTTTTACATGCAGTTAGTTCACTTATTTAACAACCAGTAGGTTATCTCACTTATGTAACATGTCATGATACATAGATATAGAATGGAAGCCACAGCATGAGAAGAAAAGAGTATTTTTACAAAATATCCCTGAATTGAGGAGACATATATTTTATTCGTTCCAAGTTTCCGAGAGAAACGTTGAAAGGCGAACGAATGAATGAGTTTTACCATTAAGATGCAACATTAAATTTGGTTTCACCAAACTTTGGTTTTGTTTTGGCACTGCGATATTTAATGTAGTATAATTAAATTTAATATTGTCGTTTTTCCCAATGGCGTTGTGCAAATTTTTGATTTAATTAAAACTTCCTTGTTGTGTTATGAATTTCCCTTAAGACCAAAGAACAAGAGAGATATTATCTACTAATACCTCTATATAATACCATGTTGTCAACAATATAATGTTATGACCAACATATGTATTTCCAGATTTACATTATATGTATTAAGTTCTTTCAGTGGTCATGATTAAGGATCACAAGCGCATAGAACATGTAACATATTATTTTGTTTTTGTCACCGATATCTCCTTCTTAAAGTGCCATATCAGGTCCCCCCGATTTCGGCTATCACTCCTCTGGATTCCGGTCCACTTTCTGATGTTTCTCAGGCAAGACATCTGCCACCTTCCCACAACGCGACTACCCTAAATTTTTTACTTCAAAATGAGTTGGAGCAAACCATATTTTTCATTTCGGAATACATGCTCCAAATATGCCATTTTCTTCATCTTTATACCGGACAACATCTCTCACAGACACAGGTTTTAAAAATGATAAAGTTTAGCACAACAAGTTTTTTTCAGGTTTAACTTAAAATTTAAATTAAAGCTCATTTAACAACTTAAGCTTTTCCTTTATCCCTTTTCTATGACATCTCCCACTTTTTGTGCAAGTTTTCGAATGCCTTGTAAATGGTAGGTATTCGTTAAACTGTATTTATTTATTATTTATTCGTTAAACTGTATTTATATATTTCAACTTATCGATGACTTTGTCGATTTCCGATTTCTTTCATTGTTAAAGCTTGGGGAAGAAAACCTACATATTTATTTGATTCGGCCACTTCACTGGATACTCCATTTGTGGGAGATACAGGGATGGTGTAGATAGATAGATCTTCGATGATGGATGGTTCTTTCAGGATTAGAACTTGGTCGTTATTACAGTCCAAGTGATTCACACTATTTTACATACCACATTTTAAACGAATCGTTATTTCGTTCACTCCTAAAATATCTCAAAATATTTACAATGGGTTATCAATTTTGTTCATATTGCTTCACAACAAGAATGATACTATGTGGCCAGTATTAAAAGTTTGCTCTCTGACCACTAACGTGAAACATTTCGGTAACATGAATTGATTTTTTAATGTAATAATCGTTCGTGCTTCAATTTAATTAATCTAAAATAGCTTTAGTAAATGTTTTTATTACATAGTTGAATGCCAACATAAAATGTTTTATCCATTCATAGTAAGGAGTCTAACAAATGAAATATTTTAATAATTTGTCAAAATACTTGTTACTATGAAGTAATTTCTTCTGACTTGTAAATTTTCTTCTGAATGAAAGTAAACTATATTAATCTTGATTCGATATGCGTGTGAAAAGAAACATAATTATATTAATTTTATAAAGAACGACATTAGACGATGATTAGATATGCTGACGACATATATAAAGAACGACATTAAACGATGATTAGATATGCTGACGACATAGCACTGCTCGCAGACTCCGAGATGGAGCTGAACGAAGCCTTAGGAAAAATGGAAAGTATACTGTTGTCAAAGTACAACATGAAAATAAATAAAGATAAAACAAAATGTATGGTCGTTGGAAGGGAGGAAGCGACTGCGAACATTGCCATAAATGGAGTGAGCATCAAACAAGTAAGAGAATTCGTGTACTTGGGCAGCAGAATAAACCAGGACGGACGCTCCAAATCAGAAATTGTGAGCAGAATAAACCAGGCACGAATTGCCTTTAACAAAAAATCCAAAATATTAGAATCCCCTAATATTGATCTAAGCGTGAGGAAGAATCTCACTAAAGCCTTTGTGTGGAGCATTCTGCTATATGGATGCGAGACGTGGACCATCAGTAAGAGGGAAAGCGGACGGTTAGCGGCATTTGAAATGTGGTGTTATAGACGCATGCTGAAGATTCATTGGTCGGAACACGTCGAAAACGAAGAAGTGTTAACCAGGGTTGGCGAAAAAAGGCAACTCCTCAAAAGAATCTGCCAACAACGAGCTAATTGGATTGGCCACAACATCAGGCACCCAGGACTGCTCATCGCAATCGCAGAGGGCAGGACCGAAGGCACAAATGGCAGAGGTCGACCGAGAGACGCCTATATGGACCAACTGAAGAGGGACATGAGCTGTGGCTCATATATGGAGTTGAAGAGACTGGCTGAGAATAGGGAGGAGTGGAGAAATAAGTCAAAACTCGTTGCAGACCAATCCAATGGATTGTAACTCATTATATATATATATAAAGAACATATTATAGAAAAAAATAGACAAATTTATAATCCTTTATAATTTTGTATAATCCTTATATCTTATAAAAATGATTTTTGAATTTCCATACTAACGAAGACCGGGCTATACTCGCCCATTTCAAGGAATTTGCGTTCCATTGACCTGACCATTACAAGATGAGGTATCTATTTCAAATAAAAACCCACTAAATGCCGTACTTTCTTTTAAAGAAGCGAGAAAAACAGCAAAAAAGAGTGTAAAAAAAAAGTGTGAATGAGATAAAAAATACGTTTTTTGCGTGAGTTTGAAAGAGTGCGAAAATGTTCTTTACCGCCAAAATTGTGTGCCATAAGATATTGCCATATTAAAATTAATTATGAAAAGTACTATAAATATTTATGATTAATTTCTAAAAAATAAGCACAATCAGACTTTTTTTAAGTTCATGCAAATAAAAACATTTAAAATATTTTTGATTTCGTGCAAATAAACACATTTAAAATATTTTTTGCGTAAATAATCCAATTTAAAAATATTAAGCACGTGCTAATTGAAAAGCCAAAAACAATATGTTATTCGTCTGGCAATTATTTGTGTCATTATAACATTCCAAAATGGCGATTAATGAACGATGTGTCAAAAAGTACGTTCAATATTTAATTTAACATCAGGTGAGAATTAATTTACGTTTTCTATCTAATTAATTTTTCTATCTAATCTATTAAACCTGCTTTACATTTTTATTACTAAAGAGTTAACAGTATATTTTTTTGCAGAAACACAAAACGGTGCATTGCGATCTGGATGCTCATTTTTCAATGATGAAATTAATGATTAAGAAATTAGAAATTAAATTGATAATAAATTAATGACAACGACATTATAGCTTTAGGAATGTCGTGGGAAAAAGTGACAATCATTGCAAAGAATCTGAACGGAAAAGACTGTATTCTCTTCTCTTCGTTCCCAGGAAAATCTTGAAGGTTGATCGAGTAGTTGTTTTATGAATTTTTGATGCAATAAATGAATTAACATAATAAAACTTTCTCTTTTCCTATGATATTTTATAAAATAAGTAGTTGAATAGGAAATTAAGAAAAAATAGGTGAGTATCCATTATTTTTTTGCAATGATTACGTTCTGGTTATATTTTTTGATGTGACATGACATGATTTATATCTTTGCAAAGTATCTTAATTACAAAAAAGGAGAAGGTATGTATTGTTCTTCTATTTTAATGTTCCCTTTATGCTTTGTGTGTAAAGATGAAAATTTTGACTTATTTTGAAATGCTTTTAAGCCTCAGATTTCAAAAATATAGTAGACCTTTATTATTTCTTAGTATTTGTGGGAATCGGCACAAATATTTGAGCCCGTACATATCCCTAATTTAGGAAAGGCATGTTGAATAATAAACTCTATACATAATCACAGACCCCAGGCCAAAAATATTTCAAATATCTTATTTATTGACAAAGATATCAACATTTTAATGAGGTAATGAATGAAAATTTGACTTCCTGATTGCCGAAATCGTAGACAAAACATTTTCATCATATTGAATTAATTTCAAAATGGAAGTGATAAAAAATACAACAAAACTGAATCTTAAAGCTTGGAGATTATTTTGGTTTTAAAACATCATGCTTGCACATCATGAAAACTACTAATTTGTGTAAATTAGAATTGCATAATTTCGGCATATTTTCATTCAATTTCATAGACCACATATGACAGACTAAATATGACACATGAGAAAAAAAAACAAAGAAAAATAATTGTGAAAATGGAATTATGAAATTCATAGACAATATTGTAGGTATGCGTTTTCCAATAAATACACAGGTAGGTACTTTTCTCAATCAACGAGTAGTATTTATTTTGACCTAATATTTTCATGAGTCTTTAAAAAAAATCTGATGGAAGTATTTCAATTAAAAATATAATACTTCAGAATATTGAAGAATGTACATTCATTCATCAAGGTTTCTTTTGGGAATACAGGGAGGGAATGCCTATACAGGAAACATTAATTGTTTCGTTCCTTTTTAAGAACTGTTTTCCTTATAGGTACCTATGTATATATCTTCTTCTTCTCGTGCCGTATCAGGTCCCCCCGACGTTGGCAATCACTCTGGCGAAGGCTTCCCTATCCTGCGCGACCCGGAACAGTTCTCCCACATGTCTCATCCCGGTCCAGTCTCTTATATTGCGCAGCCAAGACGTTTGCCTTCTACCAGGACCACGCTGCCCCTCAATCTTCCCCATCAGTATCAGCTGGAGCAGACTATACTTATCGCCCCGCAGAACGTGACCCAGATATGAAATCTTACGGACCTTAACGTCCTTCAGCAGCTGTCTACTGCAATTGGCTCTCCTCAAAACCTCCGAGTTGCTGACCAAATCTGTCCATGGTATGCGAAGCATTCTCCTGTGCAACCACATCTCGAATGCCTCCAACCGGTTCATAGTGTGCACTTTCAGGGTCCAAGTTTCTGAGCCATACAGCAGCACAGACCACACATAGCACTTCAACATTCTCTGCCTGAGTTTCAAATTTATATTGTCATTGCAGAATATTGATCTCATTTTGTTGAATGAGCTACGGGCTGCTTCAATCCTGCAATGTGTAAAAAATATATGTATATATACATATATAATCCTGCAATGTGCAAAAAATATATGTATATATACATATATTTTTTTTAGTACTTTTATCCACGTAGGTACCTACCCATTTTTTTATTGAAATATGGCCGTGTGGGATGTCAAACTTCAAGATTTTACAGTGGGAAAAGGATTTCAGTACTTTTATCCACATAGGTACCTACCCATTTTATTTATTGAAATATGGCCGTGTGGGATGTCAAACTTCAAGATTTTACAGTGGGAAAAGGATTTCGGTACTTTTATCCACGTAGGTACCTACCCATTTTTTTTATTGAAATATGGCCGTGTGGGATGTCAAACTTCAAGATTTTACAGTGGGAAAAGGATTTCGGTACTTTTATCCACGTAGGTACCTACCCATTTTATTTATTGAAATATGGCCGTGTGGGATGTCAAACTTCAAGATTTTACAGTGGGAAAAGGATTTCAGTACTTTTGTCCACGTAGGTACCTACATATTTTTTTATTGAAATATGGCCGAGTGGGATGTCAAACTTCAAGATTTTACAGTGGGAAGAGGATTTTACTACTTTTATCCACGTAGGTACCTACCTATTTTATTTATTGAAATATGGCCGTGTGGGATGTCAATCTTCAAGCTTTTACTGAGGGAAAAGGTTTTCAATACTTTTATCCGTGAAATATGGCCGTGTGGGATGTCAAACTTCAAGATTTTACAGTGGGAAAAGGATTTCAGTACTTTTATCCACATAGGTACCTACCCATTTTATTTATTGAAATATGGCCGTGTGGGATGTCAAACTTCAAGATTTTACAGTGGGAAAAGGTTTTCGGTACTTTTATCCACGTAGGTACCTACCCATTTTTTTTTATTGAAATATGGCCGTGTGGGATGTCAAACTTCAAGATTTTACAGTGGGAAAAGGATTTCAGTACTTTTGTCCACGTAGGTACCTACATATTTTTTTATTGAAATATGTCCGAGTGGGATGTCAAACTTCAAGATTTTACAGTGGGAAGAGGATTTTACTACTTTTATCCACGTAGGTACCTACCTATTTTATTTATTGAAATATGGCCGTGTGGGATGTCAATCTTCAAGCTTTTACTGAGGGAAAAGGTTTTCAATACTTTTATCCGTGAAATATGGCCGTGTGGGATGTCAAACTTCAAGATTTTACAGTGGGAAAAGGATTTTAGTACTTTTATCCACGTAGGTACCTACCCATTTTTTTATCGAAATATGGCCGTGTGGGATGTCAAACTTCAAGATTTTTCAGTGGGAAAAGGATTTTAGTACTTTTATCCACGTAGGTACCTACCCATTTTTTTATCGAAATATGGCCGTGTGGGATGTCAAACTTCAAGATTTTACAGTGGGAAAAGGATTTCAGTACTTTTGTCCACGTAGGTACCTACATATTTTTTTATTGAAATATGGCCGAGTGGGATGTCAAACTTCAAGATTTTACAGTGGGAAGAGGATTTTAGTACTTTTATCCACGTAGGTACCTACCTATTTTATTAATTGAAATATGGCCGTGTGGGATGTCAATCTTCAAGCTTTTACTGAGGGAAAAGGTTTTCAGTACTTTTATCCGTGAAATATGGCCGTGTGGGATGTCAAACTTCAAGATTTTACAGTGGGAAAAGGATTTTAGTACTTTTATCCACGTAGGTACCTACCCATTTTTTTATCGAAATATGGCCGTGTGGGATGTCAAACTTCAAGATTTTACAGTGGGAAAAGGTTTTCAGTACTTTTATCCACGTAGGTACCTACCCATTTTTTTATTGAAATATGGCCGTGTGGGATGTCAAGTTTCAATATTTTACAGTGGGAAAAGGATTTCAGTACTTTTATCCACGTAGGTACCTACCCATTTTATTTATTGAAATATGGCCGTGTGGGATGTCAAGTTTCAATATTTTACAGTGAGAAAAGGATTTTAGTACTTTTATCCACGTAGGTACCTACCCATTTTATTTATTGAAATATGGCCGTGTGGGATGTCAAACTTCAAGATTTTACAGTGGGAAAAGGATTTTAGTACTTTTATCCACGTAGGTACCTACCCATTTTTTTTATTGAAATATGGCCGTGTGGGATGTCAAACTTCAAGATTTTACAGTGGGAAAAGGATTTCGGTACTTTTATCCACGTAGGTACCTACCCATTTTATTTATTGAAATATGGCCGTGTGGGATGTCAAACTTCAAGATTTTACAGTGGGAAAAGGATTTCAGTACTTTTGTCCACGTAGGTACCTACATATTTTTTTATTGAAATATGTCCGAGTGGGATGTCAAACTTCAAGATTTTACAGTGGGAAGAGGATTTTACTACTTTTATCCACGTAGGTACCTACCTATTTTATTTATTGAAATATGGCCGTGTGGGATGTCAATCTTCAAGCTTTTACTGAGGGAAAAGGTTTTCAATACTTTTATCCGTGAAATATGGCCGTGTGGGATGTCAAACTTCAAGATTTTACAGTGGGAAAAGGATTTCGGTACTTTTATCCACGTAGGTACCTACCCATTTTATTTATTGAAATATGGCCGTGTGGGATGTCAAACTTCAAGATTTTACAGTGGGAAAAGGATTTTAGTACTTTTATCCACGTAGGTACCTACCCATTTTTTTATCGAAATATGGCCGTGTGGGATGTCAAACTTCAAGATTTTTCAGTGGGAAAAGGATTTTAGTACTTTTATCCACGTAGGTACCTACCCATTTTTTTATCGAAATATGGCCGTGTGGGATGTCAAACTTCAAGATTTTACAGTGGGAAAAGGATTTCAGTACTTTTGTCCACGTAGGTACCTACATATTTTTTTATTGAAATATGGCCGAGTGGGATGTCAAACTTCAAGATTTTACAGTGGGAAGAGGATTTTAGTACTTTTATCCACGTAGGTACCTACCTATTTTATTTATTGAAATATGGCCGTGTGGGATGTCAATCTTCAAGCTTTTACTGAGGGAAAAGGTTTTCAGTACTTTTATCCGTGAAATATGGCCGTGTGGGATGTCAAACTTCAAGATTTTACAGTGGGAAAAGGATTTTAGTACTTTTATCCACGTAGGTACCTACCCATTTTTTTATCGAAATATGGCCGTGTGGGATGTCAAACTTCAAGATTTTACAGTGGGAAAAGGTTTTCAGTACTTTTATCCACGTAGGTACCTACCCATTTTTTTATTGAAATATGGCCGTGTGGGATGTCAAGTTTCAATATTTTACAGTGGGAAAAGGATTTCAGTACTTTTATCCACGTAGGTACCTACCCATTTTATTTATTGAAATATGGCCGTGTGGGATGTCAAACTTCAAGATTTTACAGTGGGAAAAGGATTTTAGTACTTTTATCCACGTAGGTACCTACCCATTTTTTTTATTGAAATATGGCCGTGTGGGATGTCAAACTTCAAGATTTTACAGTGGGAAAAGGATTTCGGTACTTTTATCCACGTAGGTACCTACCCATTTTATTTATTGAAATATGGCCGTGTGGGATGTCAAACTTCAAGATTTTACAGTGGGAAAAGGATTTTAGTACTTTTATCCACGTAGGTACCTACCCATTTTTTTATTGAAATATGGCCGTGTGGGATGTCAAACTTCAAGATTTTACAGTGGGAAAAGGTTTTCGGTACTTTTATCCACGTAGGTACCTACCCATTTTATTATTGAAATATGGCCGTGTGGGATGTCAAACTTCAAGATTTTACAGTGGGAAAAGGATTTTAGTACTTTTATCCACGTAGGTACCTACCCATTTTTTTTATTGAAATATGGCCGTGTGGGATGTCAAACTTCAAGATTTTACAGTGGGAAAAGGATTTCAGTACTTTTGTCCACGTAGGTACCTACATATTTTTTTATTGAAATATGTCCGAGTGGGATGTCAAACTTCAAGATTTTACAGTGGGAAGAGGATTATACTACTTTTATCCACGTAGGTACCTACCTATTTTATTTATTGAAATATGGCCGTGTGGGATGTCAATCTTCAAGCTTTTACTGAGGGAAAAGGTTTTCAGTACTTTTATCCGTGAAATATGGCCGTGTGGGATGTCAAACTTCAAGATTTTACAGTGGGAAAAGGATTTTAGTACTTTTATCCACGTAGGTACCTACCCATTTTTTTATCGAAATATGGCCGTGTGGGATGTCAAACTTCAAGATTTTACAGTGGGAAAAGGTTTTCAGTACTTTTATCCACGTAGGTACCTACCCATTTTATTTATTGAAATATGGCCGTGTGGGATGTCAAGTTTCAATATTTTACAGTGGGAAAAGGATTTTAGTACTTATATCCACGTAGGTACCTACCCATTTTATTTATTGAAATATGGCCGTGTGGGATGTCAAACTTCAAGATTTTACAGTGGGAAAAGGATTTTAGTACTTTTATCCACGTAGGTACCTACCCATTTTTTTTATCGAAATATGGCCGTGTGGGATGTCAAACTTCAAGATTTTACAGTGGGAAAAGGATTTCAGTACTTTTATCCACATAGGTACCTACCCATTTTATTTATTGAAATATGGCCGTGTGGGATGTCAAACTTCAAGATTTTACAGTGGGAAAAGGATTTCGGTACTTTTATCCACGTAGGTACCTACCCATTTTTTTTTATTGAAATATGGCCGTGTGGGATGTCAAACTTCAAGATTTTACAGTGGGAAGAGGATTTTAGTACCTTTATCCATGTAGATACTTCCCATTTTTTTTATTGAAATATGGCCGTGTGGGATGTCAAACTTCAAGATTTCAATACCCATTTTTTTTTAAATTTACATAAATATGAGCTGAAAAGGATGTGTAGTAAAAGTCTGAGAGATTGTATGCGTAACAGTAATATACAAAAGGAATGTGGAATGAAAGTTGGTGTAATTACAAGGATGAATGTGAATAAGTTAAGATGACAAGCTCATTTAAATCAAATTCTACAGGACGGTCACGTGTTGAGCACATTGAACAGGAGAGCATGCATGAGGAATTGTATGACAGTGACGGAAGCGAAAGATGTATGCAAGGATAGAAGGAAGTGGCTCTCGATCCTTTCTGTCTACCCCGCGAGGAAAGCGGCGTAATGGTATGTATGTATGTATGTGTATGTAATGTAGGTATATTGTTATAATTTTATATACTGTTAGTCTCACTAACATATTATATTCTATTATATGAGTGTGTCAAATTCAAAGATGCATCTCTCCAAAATGACGGTTTTTGAGATATTAATACCAAATTGTTCGTTATTTTTTTCTCTATAAATTTGATATGTTTGTAAGAAACCGATGTATGCAGAATTCTACAGAAAATTCATTTAAAAACTTATGTCAAATACAAAAACGCAATCTCTCCAAGTTAACTCAAAAACAAATTCACATCTCTCCCAATTGGCCAATCAAACGGCAGCATTTCAATAAAAATAGCAATGGCGGATCTTATGTCAGAGTGGTTAGTTGTATGGGATTTTGTCATCTCAAATTATTGTTTTTAATTGATTTTAAAGTAAGATTGACGACTTCATTAGTCCTGTAATATCGGAGAAACCCTGAAGGAGGTCCATGAATAAAAATAAGTGGAAAAGAAACATGGAAAAATAAATTAGGAAAGTTTGAAGTTTTCATACATTGCATTGACACGACAGTGTGACTAAAACGTTTTGTTGATTTAAATAACATAGATTTAAGTAAATAAAATATTCTTTTTTAAGATTTTTTCCAAAATGATGAGATTTAAAGTATATAAAGTATTAAAGTATATTTGTAAATTGATAATTAATTTTACTGATCAATTCTGTACTTAGTAACTTGAACTAAATTTATCCTAATTTTTTTTTTTTTATAGACAATTAACACAGACTGAGCTAGAAATCTTGTATTATGGGTTGTTACACGACGATACACATATATACAATGCACTCAACACATATACATGTACATAACACACAATTGTATTTATGATTAAAAATTGATAAAAATGGACAATGAATGACAAATCCGTAATATTTATTAATTACGTCAATCTTACATCTCTTTAGTTAACTTGTTCCATCTATTTCTATTTCTGACATTTGGCTAAAGGTAATGTAGATATTTTGAATATTTAATAGTTTCATACGAAAAATTACATATTTTAATCATTGTTGATATGAAATTTTAAATATCGGAATTTACCTTAAACAGGAGATTCCTTATAGCTAGATGTGCGATCAAAATAACTGGTGAAACGTAATTATTTTTTAATGCCTATTTCTTGGCATTCCCTATTTAAACAGGTATTTATCTATTTTTGGTGAAAGTCAGCATTAATTTCGCAATATAATAATTATTTAAGATTTTATATTTTATTGAAATATGTTATAAAAAATAGATTCATTTTAATCACCCAGTAGTTTTGTGACGTAATTTAATCATGGTTAGAAACAAACACACATCTCTCCAACTTTCTCAGAAACAAACGCACATCTCTCCATCTGTCAGATTCAATGTTGTATCTCTCCAATTTTTATTTGTTATTATTAATTTTTAATGAAGCATAAATTAATTTTTAATTACGAATAAGTATTCAAATAGTGCAAAAGAATTTAAAAAAATTATAAACTCAGTTACACTGCAACAGAAAGTGGATAAAACAGTTTTATTCAATTTCCCACATAAGGTAAAAGTGGAGAGATGCGTGTTTGAATTTAACACACTCATATGTTCTCTACTTTAATGTGACACTGTGTATATAGTTGATACAAAAATTATTGCTGCCTACATAAAATAATTTTTATTTATTTATCGTTGCCGTGGATGTGAAGTGATCCAACCCACAAGACAGACATTCCGAGAAAAAGGGTGTTGAAGTTACGCTGTTACATCCGAAAATACTAATCTTACAATAACTAAGTTATTTTTGCATGGATTTCGCTAAAAAATTTACACAATATTCCTGATCACATATTCCACTAATATAAATAACAAAATATTAAAGAATTTATATATTTTAGAAGTAAACACGAATTTATCACTTGGGTTATTTCACAACTGTGGCTGAGAAAGATCCACCTGTAAAAAAATTGTTGGAAAGTTACGCGCTATGCGGCTTAGATCTTTTCACTTCTATAATTTAATTGAACTATTTGTTCCTATATGCGTTAGTGAAATGCTCTAACATACTTGAAATGATTGTAAAAACACTTAACATCTCTTCAAAATCTTCCAAAAATGCCCTTTAGGAATATCAAATCACTTATTTCTCTTCACCACTATGTTCTCCGTGGTTTTCTGAACAAAACTGCATACTAAACCCATTTTTCAAAAAAGTGTGGCTTGGATCACCTCCACTGCAACGATATACCTACTTACTGTTTTTTTTTATATATATTTCCCGTATTCCCGTGCAACGCCGGGTATTTAAGCTAGTTATGTATAATTTTGCCATTACTAAAATTATTTATTCTGTTAAACCATATAATGAAAAGAAAAATGACTATTGACTACAATTCCTCTTTCAAACTAAAAAAATGTGCCATGAAAATTGTTAATGTACTCAGTATATAATTTATTTTTAAATTTATTTTCGTAGATGATTCTTTCTAGCTTCAACTTGTGATTTTGTACATCAACATTTCAACTACTTACCTTTTAGTTCATTCTACGGTAGAGAGTCATACGATATCAAGATTTTAGTAGTATGTGTTGTTAGTCGTGTATTTTTAAGAAAGTGGGTTAATTCTTTATTATAATATTATGCACCACATAGGTGTGTTTACGTGTAAATTACCAAATCGCCTAATTAGATTTAGTATAGCGGGCTGTACACGACATATCTACATAAAGTAATTCCAATTCTAAGTGGAACCAAATATTATCAAGTCAACTAGAAATCTGGTAATATGTTAACTAAAATTGCTTGAATCTGGCTGGCGAAGAATAAATCTTCCACTCTTTTATTGAAGTTTTCAAATGTCCTGTAAAATTCATGTTTTCGTGAAACATTACGGATAAGAGTGTTAATATCTTGAATTCAGTGATAAGGCATGCCACTTACATATTTTATTGGTATGGAGATGATGATCTGTATGTTTAACACATGTAATAAGTCCGTTGACTTGTATTTAATAAAAAAGAAAATCTTATACACTTACTAGAAAAATTTTCAACAATTAACAAAAATGTATAATCGTTCTTTTTTCTCCAAAAGTGTTTATCAACTTACAAGCTAATTTAATGATTTTTGTTGATTACAAGTCTCATTCTTCGTAATTAATATCAATGTGTATAAACAACTCAAAAAATATTAAATTATTAATTTCTTCTCATAGTTAGAAAAGTTAATTAAAATTAATTTAATCAATATAAGATATTATGTGGGTTCATTTTGTATAATGATATATATTTTTGTGCTTTATTTTGATTATATAATAGTACTTAGATATGTACACAGTGAAGTGAATTAGGGATTGTATTATTCGTGTTGTGGAGTCGTTATGAGTTCTACGGGCTACTAATAAGCGACTAGACGCCTTCACGCTGTCTATGAAAACACTTTGCGTATAATAAAATATGTTTGTTGCTTTATGGTGTGTGTAGTTTTATTTTTCAAGAACGCTATTGCCTTTGTTTCGTTTGAGGCGTGTCCAAAAATAGCTTCATTTACAAAATGATCAGAATAGATATTATCACAACCGCCAATTCTGAATGTTCTATTATTTAGATCCCAGAGTGGACAATCTGTGTTTTCATTACAGGTGGATGGGCTGCTGATTCTTATGGGAGCTACCGTGATGGTATAGATGGATAAAGATAGAGCAGAAGTGATTTACTCATGGAGTACCTAGAATAGGATCATCTTTTCATTAAGTTTTCGATTTTCAGTCACGTTAAGGACGTATGCCACCTGTTTTGAATGTTTAACTTTTTGTGGCACGAGAAGACAATCTGTATATTAATTACATGCAGTTATGTTGTCCAGTACTGGCTATTTTTCTCATGGAAAATGTTATGATGATATAAATAGATATGATATATACCTTGTAGAGTTAGATATGATTTGTCTATTTTTCCGCTCATGATTATCCTTTATCGGCTCATGATATCTCCTGTAAATGGGGTAAACACAGAAATACCCCTCTTAAAATAAGACATTCAACACGAACGAAATTGAAATATTGAATATCTTCCAAGTACAAACTGCTTTTTACAGAGCACTCACATATATGAATTAGAACGATTATATATTACATAGATTATCAACTCTTTTCAGCTCAGCAATACAATTTCTATTTTAACATCGTGAATTGTTCAAATGCCCATTTCATAATAATGTTTCTATCATTATACAATTCCATTCATACAATAAGTCGAAGATTTATTGAGGATATACCCATTCAAAAAATAAATTCGATGTAGGGATTATCCTTTTTTTATATTTCAATGGATTTTCTTGAAATTATTCTTGAACATGAAGGTTTTTCGCCAACTTAGATTGTGGCATAAAGTGTGTATGTGTAGATAAGAAATACTTAGATTTCCTAAGGATTTGACATGTTGTAAATTGGGAGTTTATTGTTATTTGAGAGTTAGCAAAAGGATTTGTTCGATTTGTATGACAGATGTAATCTTGTAGTGTGTTTGTTTATATCTCATTATTGTTACCAAGTGTATTTAGTGTCAAAATTGTATGAAAACGAAGAAAAATAACACGTTTCGTACCTAGGGCACGAGAGCTTCCCAACTAGCACACAAGAGGTATAAGAAGCTCTAAATCAGCTGATTAACAGGTCTTTTTTACTCTAATGGTGATACAAAAGGGTTAAACATTGGCGATATAGCCAGCTATACCCCCCTTATACCTCCGGTTTGGGCACAAATTATTCAGCCTTGGGTGATGTTATCTCCTTTCTACCGCCTTTATAGCATTAAAGGTGATACAGTAGCGGTACAGTAGCGGTACAGTAGCGGTACAGTAGCGGTACAGTAGCGGTACAGTAGCGGTACAGTAGCGGTACAGTACAGTAAGATCGCTCTATTAGTTAAGAAGTGTACCGCTTGGTGTCGTGTCAATAGCTGTTGATATTTCTTCCTGATTTGTTGGTAAACAAACGTGGTGGAACATTGCAATTAAATACTTATTGACAATACTATACCAATATTAGTGAAAACATAATAACTATTTTGTCCATCAGGATTTTCATATATCAGGTACGTAATATTTTTGTTTGCTAAAGTATGATATTCCTCGAAAAATTGGTGCGGATGTAATTTTACTGTGATAATACATGTATGTTTAGATCAAAATTTTGAAGCGCCCGTGAAATATTAATATTTTATTGTGAAAAAATAATTTTAAACTAGTGTAGTGTGTACCAGTGTAGTAGTGCAAATATATTTTTTACTTAATTTGTTATAAATACAGATGATAATGAAATTAAATGAGTGAATTATAATAAATATTCGAGTTTACCACCATATTTCTGTAAAAATTGTTAATTTCATTTATTTTATTTCTCTATAATAATATTATTCAATGCATACAAAATGGCGAATCAATTAATACCGCTAAAGGTTCCTATGTGGTACATTATACCACCAATAGTGCGTGCAGACCTATTTGTAGAGCTATCGTACCAATAGTGCAGCCAGTGGTGGTTTATGAGTAGTCATGTGGTACATTATACCGCTGGAGGTATAAGAGACGTCGCGGCCGCCTTTGTATTACCTATAGTGACGTATACCACCATTATGCATTCTAAGGCGGGAAAGGTAGTAATAGAGTGACCCCTTTAAACGCTACTATATCACTTTAGGCTGAATACCATATCTAATTACTGTTGTATCGCTTTTATATTACTCAAGACGTTATATGAGGAAATAAAGTTCACATATATCGCTTAGGGAGAATGAAAACACTATTATAGATCTCTTATTCAACTCAAGACTCCAAAAGGGTGGTATATCTTTGCTTCTACAGCTTATGTGCTAGTTGGGTTGTTACTTGTGTTTTTTATACTTATTTATTTTCTGTTTACTCAGATAAATAATTTCAAATCATCAGGGTTACTCTTGACAAAACTAAACGCGATCTTAATCTAGTCATGATCTTGATCATACGACGCACGAAGGGACTATGGTCAAAAACACCCCGTTACCGCTAACGCGCGATCGGTTTGCGTGTATTTTTGGCCAATAGTCACTTCGTGCGTCGTATGATCAATATCGAGACTAGATTAAGATCGTGTTTAGTTTTTTCAAGAGTAGCCCTGCAGGTATTGTTGCAAAATTTACTATTTTTGTACAGTATGAGATGATTTAATCTTTAAAACCTTTGTCTGCTACAAGTGTTGAAAATTATTGATGGTGATGAAACGTAATTTTCACTTCTCAATATAAAGGTTACGATACTTCTTGACATGAATGTGGTAGAATCATTCACAAACGCAGTGCCTAAAACTATGAAGGCTAAATCCCCGCAATGAGATTTTTTTTCTGTCAACAGGTTTCTTCATAAAGAGCAAAAAACTAAGATCCATTCTGTAAAAATTGGAGAGATACCCACCTCACACCCGGATATCTTAGAAGTCGTAGCGTAGATTCGTAACGGACGATCCTATAGGATGTGCTCGGCATTCTGTGCCTCCAACCCACAAATACACCACGGATTCTACGCTAAGCCAAGGTCATATAACTTTCTGTGATAAACTAAAAACTCCAACGAAGATGTCATCCATAATTGCTCGTATAAGCAGATATTATAAAATAACAAATTGTATTACCGTGTACCAGCTATGAAAAAATGTGTATAAATTAAATGAAGTGATTTTTTTTTATTCGAGAAGACAAAAAGAAATATATTTCTTGAAAAAAGAATACCAAAGAATTTGCAAATAAATAATTGAGAGAATTTTGAATGACGCTTTCGCTTGTAGAAACCCGTGTACATATTTTATTCTCAAGATGGTTTTTACGAGAAGTTGTATGAATAAGTACATGAAAACATAAATAAATTATTGTGACGTGAATTGATTTCTGAAAATAAAAAACGAAAAGCAAGGTACAAAATAATAAAAGGAAATATATATTAAAACATGCTTTTGAGTCATCTTTTGATAATATATACCTACGGTATTAAGGTCTTAAAATCCTAAAAGACTTTTAGTATCTTAATACCGGCGGTTTCTTTTTCAACTTTTTACTTTTACCTTAATAAATAAAAGGCAAATCTACCGCATTTTGAAAATAACAGGGCTTTTATTTTTTTTTAATTATTTTTTTGAGAGGAGATTAATTCGTTTTGTAAGTTGACAAAGTCAGTGAACATTAATTTGATTGAAAAGTCAAATATAGTGTCCTTAAAAAACTAAATAGATAAACTCGCCCATTGCACAATATCATTTATTTGTATCACATTGTTTTATAACTTGGTAATTATGTATGCTTCTTACTGTGCAATAAAGTTTATTATTATTATTGTTCTCTTATTATATTTCACTACGTAGGTATACTTCAGTAAGTAGATGTTTTCTTACGTTTCTTTTATCTTTCACATAATGATCAAATAAATTACTGCAAGTATTTTAATTAGGTTTTCACTCTTGCTGTTCCAAATAACTTTATACAACGTTGTACTTTATTAGGATCAAGCATCTTTGGTGAGACTATTATGGCACATACTTTATAATTCAGTTACTTTTTACTCACCTATATATAGTTTTACAAATATGTTACCAGCATTTCAAGATAAATACATTAAATATAATATGATTTAATAATTCAAGAGTTTTTGTGTTTACGCTGTGGAAATCCATTTTTAATTTTATTAAATAAAATATAAAAATATATTATTGAGTACTGTTTAATCTCCCCTTTGTTAGGTTAGATGCCGAACGTTTTCGCCTATACTTGTAGACATCTTCAGGGAAACTATTTCCCTGTTTTACAACAGTTTCCCTGAAGATGCCTACAAGTATAGGCGAAAACGTTCGGTATCTAACCTAACAAAGTGGAGATTAAACAGTGCTCAATAATATATTTTTATATAATATTTAATAAAATTGTTATGATTTAATAATACACTAGTCTTAAAAAGATAATTTGCTATTTGGTTATCAAATTACTTTAATAATATTTCGAACTTGTCGTCTGAAATCACGAATATATCGAGTAATATATTGAGCGGTACCCATACAAGGTATCTCAGAACAATATCTTCACATATAGTATCGTCGCGTTAGTACCCATAATACAAGATTCATCTGAGTTTGGGACTAGCTCGATCTGTGTGAATTGTCTATGTATGTATGTTATGTTGTTACATTAAAGTGTCATTGGGGTTTATAAGAGAAAATATTCCGGGTTGGCTGGAAGAAATCGCACATGCGATAAGCTCGCCTTTTGGTACGCTCTGTAGAAATGTTGTTGTATCCTACATATTTGCATACCAATAAAGTTTTATTAATTTATTTATTAAAATCGAAGCCTTTGGCATGTCGCCCGGTAGCTTAATTGGACAAAGCACACCTAGCGAAAAGAATGGGTTGCGGGTTCCAGTCCTGTCCAGGATATTACCAAATAAGGTGACGTTGTCTTTTCTAAGCCTTGTGTGGTAGTTTCATGTGTTAAATTTACATATCTTTATTGAGACTTGAAATCGAATATTTCCAATAACGTTTTATAGGTATAATATTAATATTTATCTATATCTGTCTACAATCAGTTGTACGTATGTATTGCTGATGATATCATAAAATGTAATGAATGTAATAAAATGTAATATGCAGAACCTTTTTATATTTTTGATGTAAATTGTGGTATTTTAAATTTTACTTTTTCCTTTAGCGACTCTTTGAAATAGATAGTAGTCGTAAATCTTAAAAAATAAGGAAGGAGGAAAAACAGCTATAAAATTGCTAAATATCTGGTGCAACATCTAAATTGCTGGACACTTTAAATTGTATCTTCCATAAAATGCTCATTCTTATTTACTGCTTGAATGTACTCGAGTTTTTAGTCATAAACTACCCTGGAATTTATGGATCATTAAATTGAACACCAACTGTGGCAATTATATTATCGCTCTGGTTGTTCATGCTGGAAATTTGAAGATTGTTAGTGTTTTAAGACCTGAACTTATATTATTGTATATTTACTTTTTTTTATTGAAAAAAGCAAATACACAATAAAATCAGTCTAATTCTGTTCCAATCCTAAAAATATCGTTTTAAAAAACTAGTGAAAATATCACTTTCAAAACTAACTTGGAGAAATTGCAATGTTATTGCTTTTCATGTTACGTAACTCTTACAACAGATTGGACTGTAGGACCTCAATAATAATCAAATATATAAATGACACGATGATTTATTTTTTTGTTTTACATTTTTTAACATTCTTCGGTTTTTTGTTTCCTGAAGCCTTGGCATATATTACGAAAGAATTGACAGTTTTCGTTTTATCGGCGTCGCCAGCATCCGTGATGTTTTTATTATTTTCCTCTTTCTCCTTTTCTTCACTTACATCAAGTAAATTTTTAACACCCATTTCGCCTTCATCTTTACAACTTGTGTAACTATCGCTTGTGTCCACATATTGGGCAATAGCTTCTTTTTCCAACTCTTCAAATTTCTTATCAATGCTTTCATCTGATGTTTTATATTGTTCTAATGCTTCGATTTCTAGTTTGTCAAATTGGGCTTCAATAGAAGAAACATCTTCAATATTAGGTGAAGGATTATTATTCAATATAGTCATTGGACTATAATCCATGTCAACAGCTGAATCTGGGAGTTTGTTTGAGTTTGGGATTTCATCAAGTTTAAATGTATTAAAATGCTGTAAATTACAATTTTCGTTGTTAACTAATAAAACACTAGAATTTCCACTCAGAACATCACTGTACAATCTCTTCCGATAGCTCATTACAGGATCTTCTTTCAACCCAATAGACTTCTTCTCATAGCACTGTGTTAGAGTGTAGTTTTGTATAAACGCTTCTCCACCGCAAGCCTTGGAAAAATTGTGTTGTTCATTTACGTCTGGTATTTCCTTTTCCGTATTAATTAGTGGCTTATCTACTTCAGGGGACTGTGGGACAAAATGTTTTTTCACTTTCTCTTCTTCATCCTGCTTAGAAATACTTTGAGATTTATTTAAAATAGTGATTCTTTTTGGAACGTTTGAATTCAATTTATCTAAGCTATCATTATTGGATGTTTGAACAGTTTTTCTTTTAGCAGTCGTCTTTCTTTTCGATGATTGTCCATTTTTTGATTTACTATTTTGACCGTACGAATTTTGGATTGCTTTTTTCCCATCTATTGTATTGAAATTGTCATTTCTGATAGTAGCAAACGAAGTGCTAAGTGATGTTTTGGGAGCATATCCTCCATATTTGATAAAATTTCCATTTTTATCCGTTGTCATTTTTCTTTTGTTGTTAGTTTTGTTTTGATTATTTCTGTTATTTTTGAATTGCTTAATATTGCTTGCACGATTTGTTACCATTTCATTAGAGTATGTTTGAGATGAAACGTTTTTCATTGTTTTGTCACTGTTTTTTGAATTGCTATCATCACTTTGGTCTCGTTGACTTTGAAAAGATTGCTCCTGATTACTTGTCAATTGAGAGTTCAAATCATTTGAATCAAAACTCGCATTATATTGGTTTGTATATAAAATCATATTATTTTGAACAGGAGTCTTATTTGCAGCATTTCTAAAATGATCGAAGAATTCTTTCAGAACTGGATTTGGACAATTTTCTTCTACTTTTTTGTCCACAATATGATCCTGAACAGCAATACTTGATGGTTTGGAAATATTATGATCCAAATATCTAGATTCTTTCTGACATTTTGTTTTATTTATTGCCTTGTTTTTAAATCTTCTTTTATCGTGCTTTATTTTTCTTGATTCATCATTGTGCGCAGTACGCTGGACTGAAATTGGATCGTTACTATAGAAACTTTTAATTTGACTTCTGAATTCAATAATTGACTTTTGTAAAGCTGCTATCGACTCCGGTGTAAAGTAAAATGTTGGTTTCTTGACATTGTTGTGAGATTTTTCGGTGCAATTACTCGAGCAGCAATAGTCACACTTCCAAATGTTTTGAATGCATGATGATAATAAACTTTCATATATTCTCTTTTCATCCTCTGTATTCAGCTGTATCGGAAAGTTGTTGATAATTTTATTTCGAATTGCTGTAAAATATATAAGTAAGTATTTTATTATATTCATATAATATCAAAATATGAATTTGTTAGTATGCAAGTTTATTGGTTCTACACCAGTATTATTACATACCATATTGGTAATCATATGATTGTGTTGAATAGAGTGAAAATGATTTGAATGGAATTTTTCGTAAGTAACGTAACGACAATTGCAAATCCGGATAAATGTGGTCCAAATACGTCATCCATTTTGGTACAGTGCGAACTCCTAGAATAGATAAAAAAGAGACATTAATACGAAATATTAAAGATGATCAAATATTTTATCCGAAATTTCTTAAAAAGCTAAAAGAAGCGTTTTCTAGAAAAAATCATTACTGATACTGAGAAATACAGAAAGACAGAAACCATAAGAATAAGTATTCGAAATGTGCGCATTCGTGAATGGTGTTCTTTATCAAAATGATATTACAAAGCTAGATGATGTTGAATTCCGGTTATTGTGTATGAAATTGAAAATAACAAAAATAAAAATAAGTGACAATCTTTTCTCTTTGTTCTAATTGATAAAGCTATGGAAGATGTTAAAAAGAAGGGTGAATCTCATACCAGTACTTCTAGTAGCATTTTGCTCTGATTTTGGGGACGATTCTTGAGGATCTGACGTAAATATCTGAAATTTAAATCGAACAAAATACACAAACATGTTTTATAGAAAAATAATTGAAACATTTCATAAATCATGACGCAAAATAATATTGAAATTCAATTATAAACTATTAATACTATAATACATTATTTTCTTGAGGTTTTAGTTCACGTAAGGTTATACTTTCATATCACATTCCAAAGCTTCATTCTTTAGGAAAGTTTGACGTAACAGCACATCATTTGTCAAATCCCACGGTTAGACACTTACGAAGGTAAGTATATATAATTATATTTAGGATGTTATGCATTTCATTCTCTATATACATAGGTCTAATATTGATACAACTTCTGATAATGAAATGTTTGTTTTACCTTTTCATTGAATAAATGTGATGTCTCGTAAATACTGGTTGTCAGAATGCTCATCTGCGATGCAACTTGTTGAATTGTGCCTGCTCTAGAACAAAAACATTTCTATAGAAACTGTACATAATAATATAAATAAACAATATTACAGAAAATAATAAACATTTCAGATAAATTTCAGTAAGATTCAATTTCAATTCAATTTTCATTTTGACACTTGTTTGACGTTCGTAAATTTTTGAAAATAAAATATATTTTTCAGAAATCATCAAAATCGTTAATCGTTAATTTTTTTAAGTTATTTTACTATCAAAATAATTTTTGCCTGAATAAATAAAGAAAAGGTTCCTAGAAGTGTATTTAAATCATAACTTATGTAAATAATTAATACAACAAACAACTATAAGAAGAATGTGATGCTTTGTTTTAAAATATTTTATTGTATTAAAATAAAAGCCTGAATTATGGACTTGCAATTCTTACGAAGTAAATTAAGTATTATACCCACAACAAAATCATACCTGATCAATGAACAGAATATCAAAAGTGATTAAATTATTGTTTGTATCGTAATTATAATTTATATAATTGAAGATATACTTTTGTGCACAGTTTGGGACATCGTTTATAAGAGTTTTTGATTCTTGACTCGAAAAAACATTATCAGTTGTTTCTGTCAACATTTTGTACCAATAATCTACCTGAAATGTGCAATGAATGAATCCAAATAGTAATACAAAAATTGACGTTTCTTTTTGAAATTAAGTACTAGGTATCATAAAACGAGACAAATAGAAAAGTATTGCCATATAAAATATGTATAATAATAAATTATAGACAGTAAAACATTACTTCTGGCAACATCCAACATTCTGTTACATCGTCTTTAGGGCACGGTGAAGTTTTTGATTGTGAAAAGGAATGTGTCGTGCTTTCTTCAGTATATAAACATTCCCTGAAAAAATAATGAAAGGAAAATATATAAAAATGTTGATAATGTTTATTTTTGGCAGAAAATGGCGCAAAGGTGTAAGCTGTCAAGTCATTCATTGATATTTCACCACGTAAATAAATAAATAAATTTATTCCACTTACCTCGATTCATCGTAATAAAAATTACCATAAAATTTTGCCAAACGAGATTGTGGTATTGAATCTCTAACAGATCTTCTTCTACATGAAATCTCTCTGTGAGAATTATTATTATTTTGGAATTGGGCTTCCTCTGAAAAAAAAAATGTTTACAAACTCTCGAATACTTCACAGAATTAGATGAATATTGTAAAGGAATTTTGTGTACTAATTAAAGAGATTTCACTTTTCGCATTTGTAAAGAGAAAGGGCTAAACAAATAACAATATCTTTCCCTAAAGTTTTCTCCTTAGGGATTGAAAGATGTACGGAATATTATTCATCCTTGGCGTTGTAATAAAACTTTAGACGAGAAGCTCTTAAAGTCGAACAGTCGTAACCAAACTTAGTTTTCAGCTTGTTCCTTTCAAGTACTTATGAATGTATTCTTGAGAGATAAGTAATTTTGAAAACGATGTCACTACAAATTACTAAAAGATTTTACAAATGTCTATATTCGTATTCAGATGCAAGACTTTTTGGAGATGGTTTTCATTATTTGATTTAAACCGTATGTCTAAATACGATAAGTTTTTCTGGGCAAAAATCAAATCAAAAGTGAAAAAAATAATAATTAAAACATTGTCATTACCATTGTTGATATCTACATTCCAATTATGGTTCTCCCCATACAAATGTTCGTGATATTCCTGAGCACATTTCCAGGACCAAAGTCTCTGTAATAAAAACCATTATCTATAATATTTCTACGATGATTTTTAATTTCTTTAATGCGACAGAAGCTTGGAAGGCATCCAAAATGGCATTACACTCTCGGTCTTTGATTTATTCAGAACATTGTTTTCATTCATATTATTTAATTAAAAAGTTGAAACTGCGGATTCATCTTAAGTCCGAAAGTAGGTTATGGCTGCTAATTATCAAAAGATTAATTATTTTTATAATATAATACATTTGTCATTGAAGCTTTGAGTTATTTTAAACACACTACATATAGTCAAATAGCGTTTGAAAATTTTGCTATCAAAAATGCTATCAAATCATAATTGTCAAAACCTTTAGTTGGAAAAAATCGCGCCTCCACGATAAACTCAACTTCCGTATGTTGATTGTATTTAATTTAATTGTATTTCTATGTAAAATTGCTTGTCATCAATGTACAGTAAAGAATAAATAATTAAATGAAAACAAAAACGAAACATTTTTTGACAAGGAACAACAACTGTCAAAATTCGCGTAAATATCTGTAGTTGAATTTAAACAGCTGTATCTTAGGTATGACTTATAAGTTTATTTAAATAAAAATGTAGAAGTGGTAAGAGTTTTAGATTGTATAGATTTTTTTTAAATAAAATACCTGATTGGCTTTGATATACTCATCAGGTTTTGTGACCCATGCTGGATTTGAAATGAGTCTGATATTTTCCCAGGCTCTTGAAAGTTCTTCCTGAGGGTTACTCATTGCACAATACAGTATAAAATATATTTTTGTAAATGTAAGCTTGCTGCTTTCGATAAACAAAATAAAACAATATGAAATATAATAATAAGTCCTCGCAAATAAAAATATATAATTATGTATTGCATGTAAACATTTTATCCTCTAAATGTCAACGACTTTTTGCTGAATGTTTTTTTGTATTTGTTCCAAACATGCCGGTGTCAGGTGAAATATTTCGAAAATTTGTTTTATATTTTATCATCACTATGGAAAAGTTCTTACCGAATTTCGTTATTGATTTTATTTTTTTGAATAAATAAACTGGACCCAATAAACGATACATACATTGTAAAATATTTTTTGAAAAAATCTCCAACTTATGAATTTTTGTTATTACAAACTTTAATAATGATAATTATCTAAGTGCATGAAAAATAATTCTTAACCTATGAAAATTTACGTTTATATGTTAAATTAGAAGATTTTGTATGATTTGAGATATGTATTTATTAATTGTCAATCTTATTGTATTAATTTTATTTATAATGCGAGTTTATCATAAAGCACGTTCTTCTATTTATCGTTGCTTCTCTCACAAGTGGGCCAGTGGACTAAATGCATGCAATGAACATGCAGATTGCCATTCCATAGCAAAACTAAACATTCTAAAATTTTGTCCTTTGTGCAGCAACTAGGTAAAACAGTTGTTGAACTGGCAGTGGTCTATTTTATTAAACAAAAAATAGGTGGCATAACTCTTTGTCGAATGGGGAACATGCATATGTGAGGAATAGGAATAAATGTTAACAATTCATATTAATAAATATACGCTGATCACGAATATCCTAATAAGAAACCATAAAATAAAACTTTTTATTCATTATTTTCATTTTAAAAATCCATATTTTCTGTTATTGAATTATGGCCGGTTTCAATAACCTATCTATCCGTGACTGCCGATTGAAATCTATTGTGTTCTATATTTTAAATCATATATTTGAATCGACAGTCACGGATAGATAGGTTATTGAAACCGGCCATTAGTCCGGTGTGACGTCGCTAGGCGCTATTTTGTATTGCCACACATTTCACTCTTAGTACTGTTTGTAGCGCCTGATATTGTCAAACACTGCTCCGCCACGAGTGAACCTTTTTGCGGCGAAGTGCTAAATTGCTTTTTTAAATGGTGATAAAAACCTTAAAAATGCACATTTAAAAATATAAAAAGCACCATAATTTTTCTTATTTTCTGTACTATAAAAGAAGAAGAAAAAATTCTGTACCCAAAAATGGGTTGATTTTTTTTTTGTGAAAGTTCCCCATTGAATAAAATGAATGGCTTATGCGTTATGTACGATGTGAGAGGAGTATTATGGATGGAATACGTATAAATAAATTGCGATTGTTTGGTGGTGTGAATGGATGAAAAAGGATGACAAAGGGAGTGTATGTATATATCTGAAAAAGGGGGCGTGAGAACATGCGGGCGTCCGATAATCACGTGGCTGAAACACACGGATCAAATTCTAAAGAAAGGCCGCGTGCTGATTAAGAGTAATGGGCCACTTGCAGTCGTGGGGGATTTTAATAAAAATCGAATTAAGTAAATTTGAGGTAGCAAAACACAAATATGTCAGTTAAATTTTTTTAAATATCTAAATTATGGAGAATTTCCAAAATTAAAATGAAAATTTTTGACGTTTTGCAAAACACGTTAAATGGCTTTTGACGGAGTCCCATGTGTGTATGAGATTATAATCTGTGGTGCGAAAGTTATTATGATTCACTGGACTCCGTGACGTCACAGTGCCGCCATATCGTTTTTATCACTCCGAGAAAATCCAATTTTTAAAAGCTAATATCTAAGAAAATAGTGCAAGAAAAATTAAAATAAATTGTGGTTGTGTTTCTTTCATACTAATATACAATTTTATGTAATAAAATAAATCTGCAAGTGGCCCATTGTCGTGCATGTGTAAGAAATGGATGTGGACGAAGCGAAAGATGTATGTAAATATAGGTTAATATGGCATCCCGTTCTCTCTACCTATCCCACTTGGAATAAGGCGTGACTTTATAGTATAACTTATGCGTTACGTCTAACAAATACCTGTCTATTACAGCGGCATTAAAAAATTAACAGAAAAAAGTGAGAGATCTTTTTTATCCTTGGAATTGCACAAACCGCACTCAAATGAATCTGATTTTAGGTATATGTAAATTGTTGTTTTTATGCATCTTCGTGCAAAATAAAAAAAAACAATGGTCATCACAGGTTCTACATTACACCACGCTTCCAAGCTACCATATTACAAACTGAAATTAAAAGTTCTTAAACAAAGAAGTCGGTAAATATAATGAATAAAATTATTTTATGTTTATTTTACACCAAAATTATGCAGCTATAATATAAAACAAAAGTTCTTTACAAAATACGAAAATTAGAGTACATAAGTATGTAAATTTATTTTGTATTCTTTTTAAGGTTACAAACAAATTAAACGGAAATTAAACATTTTTCGCTTTTTTATGAACAAGCATTTAATTTATGAGCGTTCATTATATTCTGTATGTAGGTATCTATTTTTGTAATTCGGTGAATGGCAATTGCTCAATACCTAAAAATATATTTTCATTATCAGAAATAATTTATTTTTATTAACATGAATCTGGGCTTAAAATTCATCCCAAATACCCTTACATTAAGCAGTGTGCTTATGTCTTAAAGGTGGGGTAGGTAAGCATCGAGAGGAATCAATTAAGCTCTACCACCAGTTCCAGGTACCAAGTTTTCGAAAAATAAAGACTTTTTACATTTGAAATTCAGCAATGTGGTTTTGCAATGCATTCTGAAAGTTTTTTTGGTGGCTCAGAGAGAACAGCTCGTATCTTTATAACATGCAGTTTGTCTGCTGGCTACCCTATATGTGGGATATGCTGTGATGGTATAGTAGAAGTTGTATATGGGGAAATATTTTGACTTAAAAAATTACAAATTTTGAAATTAAATATTTTACGTGTATTTGTTTATTAGGACTCTCTAAAACTTATTGAAAAGGGTGAGTAGAATATTATTTTCAAATACTTGAAGAATAATATCTCAATACTTTCTTTCTTCATATTCATAGCAAAACACTCGAAATGGAATGATTTGTGAATTTCAATACACTTGAGCGTAAACAAATTGACGCACATAAAAAATATTTGTAAAATAATTTTATGCTTGCCTGGAGTGTGTAACAAAACAATGAAAACAGGAGAGAAATGGGGAGAGATGAATACAAACAATTGGAAACATTTTTTTATAAATTATAAATCTAATGAGAAATTTTAAAACAAAACATGAAAATCTCGTTACTAAAATGTTCTCGTGTTTTGCAGAAAATTAGAATTTCAACCTTTATTTCATAATGGTTGCATATTTATGCTAAGGTAGTAAGACTAAAACGATATGTAAAAGCGGTTTAGTCTCAGATTCAAATTCAAATTTCGAACTCTCAACGAAGAGATTTAAGGTTGTCTTTCAGGCTGACGTTGTGTGGGAGTATTTTTTCTTATTTCCGGAATTTCTCCCAAAACGAGTGATTTATGGACGTTGATAACAAATCTAGATTCATTAGATTAAAAACTTTTCTCCACATATTCAAACCATCTGAAATAATTCTGATTTGTGTCAAATGGAGTTATAGATCCTTGTATTGAATTAAAAAAACATCACTTTCTGTGATTTTTTATTGATTTATGGGGGTGTTTGGATTTATTAAAATAAACGATAATATTCTCACAGTAAACAATATACACACTTAAAGGCGGAGTAAGTCGGAAGCAGGTTAGTTCAAACTCAGAAACTCTCGATTCAAAGGCCAAAACTCTACTATCAGGCTAACGACCACCTCAAATTGACATACCTACTCTTGCATAAAAACGTTAGGTGTAGAGTGTTTATTTTCACACATATTTATATCATGAAATCCATTAATATTACGAAATCTGCCATCCTTTTTTTTAAAAATGATTATACTTCTAATTATTATTATAAATCAAATATTCATATCTCATTAAAATATATTACAAAATAGTTCTAAATCCTTCATAAAAATATTATCGGGGAAAAAAAAAATAAGAATATTGTTTTTTATTAAATCTGTAAGCTTTCTTAATTGGCTACTCCACTTGTAGGATATGCCGTGATGGTATAGATAGACTTTTTTTAAACGTTTATTTATAGCCCATTTTTTAATTTTACTAGTATATATATACGATTGAGAGATTATATTATTTCAAACAGTTATGCTTTTTGTTATGTCTTTTTGTCTTCTTTCCATTTAATCAGAATAAAACGTTGAGAGTATACCCTGTATAAGCATGTTGGAATTTGTGACATTTATAATAATTAATATTAATCAAAAAGTAAAGCTTGTCACATTGTTCTCTTCTCTATTTAATCACTTTTTAAGTAACACCATTTCATAGAATGAAATATATGTCGGATACCATCAGTGATTAGTCAAATAATTGTGTGTTCATAACTTAGTCAGTACATTTTTATTAATCCTTTTACACTACGTGACATGAACCTCCATTATCATGATGATTCGTAATAAAATGTACTACTATAATTTTGGTCTTAGTCGTAGATTATAATAATGAATGCAATTAGCGACATATGTTCGTCAATCAAATAAAAGTCTCTTTCGGAATGGCAGAGAGAATAGAATGAAAGTGCCAAGTGTTAAGAAAATTACTGATTTAAAATACATCCAAAAATTCCAGAGTCATCTTAGTTCCAGAGAAAAATATATATAGTCTACGACCTCGAAAATCGAATGTGTGAATTTTTGATTGCTAATTCGGTCTGATGGGGAGATGAACGAAGTCCATCACTGAATTCTCCTAATATTCTTAAAAAAAATTGATTCGTGGGATATGCCGTGATTTCTTTCTATTGTCGTCGGAAAGTGAAGGTCATTCTCTCAAAAATGGGTGCATCGCCTAAAAAACAATAAAAATTATGTATTAATGTAAAACTGACAAGCGACTTACAAAAACATTCTTCTCCTAGAAGATATATCCAGATCAATTCAAGAAAAAACGTTATTTATTGTTGGTCAACTTTGGATTTTCCTAAATAATTGAATAATAAAAAAATTAGAGACATATGGTTATACAAACTATGGGAAGTGCTGTGATGGTACTGATGATTTTTATATTCGATTAGATTCAGCAACCTCTGTTTCATTTTGAAAAATGGTTTTAAAGAAATAATAAATTTCTGGAAAGTTATTAGTAGAGTTGGATTCCTTCATTCATCTTCTTTTATCATCTTGACAATCATAATAATAAAAGTAATCAGTGAATTTTATGTTTTAAGTAAAAAAATAGTAATCAACTAGCTCCTTCATTATTCAACATAAGTTTATAACAATAATTTATTATATTTTTACGATTTGTCTAATTTTGAAACATTTTATGGATCTGTAAAAAGTGCTTGAAAGTGAGAAACTCGTTTATTACACTTTACTGTTTATGTATTATATACCTACATATATTCAAATACAACATTATGAAATGCTCACTAAAACCGATCAATATTACAACAGACAGCAAATTTTCTACTGTGTGAGTATGACGTTTCCCTCAATTAAAAAAATATGGTAGAAAAAACATTTGTTTTTTATTCCATTGTCTAATTTTACTACCTTAATACTGACACAGTGAATAACCTGTTTATATTCACCGAATATTATTGGCCATTTTATATATACAAAAAAAAACTGTGGACCTAAATGAAGAGTAAAAGTATAAAAGAAGAATGAATAATATCGGGTTAGTTGGAAGAGGTCGCGCCTTTGCGATAAATTCGCCTTCTACGTGTTGATTATATTTAATCTGAATGCACTTTTCTATAAAATTGTATGTATTGTAATCAATTTACAGTAAAGAATAAATAAATAAATAAATAAGCAACGATAGGCACGGGAAAAGAATGAAAGAAGACAAAATGAGTAAAAATATATACATCATCAAATAGACGAGATCTTCAATTAAAGACAATCGAGTACGATGAACAAGAGAGCATGTACGGAGAAACGAATGAAAGTTTTACGTGCCAGGACAGGAGTAAATTACGCTCGTTCTTTCTGCCTACTCCGCGAGGGATGACACAAAGATGTATTAAATACAATTATGACATTGATAAATCGTTAATTTATTTGTGTAGTATAATATGCGTAATAATAATATTTATAGTGGTCATTTCTATTTATTATAATGAAATAGAATATCGAATAGATAGTAGCTGTCTGATATAAAATAGATTGATGTAAATAGTGCAATAATATTATTATTATTATTCTGTAAGAATAACAACACGAAATAGCTGAAATAATAATAAAACGAATATAAATCTGGTCACTGGAAACAATCTGTCAACGGACATATAATGGATTCATAAACAATAACCAACTATTGAACTGATATAGGTACATATATTCAGTTTGAAAATTATATTCTAGAAGGAATATCTTCAATACACTACTCAATAATGTATTTATATTTATAATGTAGGCGAATATTATTGGATAAAGAAGTAATGAATGTGACTGTAGCGTAAATTACGTTCCATTGTGATTTAAAATCGTTTGAGAATTTATAAAAAAATAATACAAATGTCCTTTTTGAATGTTATTTTTTTTATTGATAAAGTATAAACATACACACACACACATATATAACACATTTACTTAAAAAAAATACACTTAAAATTATGTAATTTCCTATCCCATTTAAAGAATTAAAACTTGTGTATGGGATATAAGGATTTGAAATTGTATTATAGTGTACTTAAATTGAATTTTATTTATTTGCCTTAATATGTAAATAATCAAACATGTTTGTGATGAATACAAAAAAAAATAATTTGCATCAGCTTGTGTACACTTTTTTGATAATTATTTTGTGATAGCTTTATAAGATCAAGTCATATTTTTTATTGCAATAGTTTTGTAGTTAATAAAAAAAAAATTGTAAACTCTAATAAAATTTCACTGTAATATTGCAACAATTTAATATTGTATCATTTGTACGTAGAATGAAAATATAGTGTTGCTGGATACAGTTTAAATATTTATTTCACCACTTTAGCAGCAATAATCTATTTGATTTATGATGTGTTTGTTACACCAATGTTTAATATTAGAGTACTGCAGCACGATAATATTATCTTACATATTATTAGGTACTTATTGTTATTTTCAAGTAACGTTTTGTTGTTTGACAGCACAGTGGCTTAACAAAAAAGTGCATAATTTATTTCATTGTATTCTTCTTATTTAGGTTATAATAATTATGGTATCTCTAGATTTTGTGTTTGCAAAACGCTTGCAATGGGTTAGCTGGAAGATATAATTGCACAAATTTTATTACTGTAGTTTAAATTGAATATTTTCATATGTTGATTTTTTGTGCAATAAAGTTTATTATTATTATTAAATGTTCTAAACTTCTTTTGCTTTATAAGTCCAACTTCAAATTCATATCTTCCTTCTAAGTCTATGATTTGATAATATTTTTCAAAACTATAATCCTTTTTGCGTACAATTTGTTTCAATAGCTAGATTGACGTAAAATGAACAGAAAATCATAAACCACGAACAATACGAGAAAAATTTAATAAAAAAATGACAGATGGCTCAAACAAGTGTGATGTCAAGAAATAGAATTGGATTAGGTATTTATTCCCATTTTCCGTCATGAAGTATCAAATCTGACAAGTTGTTTTAACAAAGTGATATTTTATTGACATGGACATTTTCTGACTTTCTGTTCTGTTTCTTTTTTTATTTTGATAGAAGATTGTTAACAATTCAAACAAGACAGACATTTCTGTTAAGTATTGAGATAGATAGACTGATATTATATTCTTCTGAAAGCTATCAGTCAAACCAGTAAAAGGTCACGGCTATTCATTGAATGTATAAGAAGAGATACCAAAAATAATCTATATTCGTAGAATTTTGCTGTAAATGTCAAGTTTATGTTTTATTATTTTTCTTTGAATCGATCCGATTTAGATGATTATGTCGTATTTTTTAAAGATCTAAATATATCGCTGTACATCATTTCAACTCCCACACTTTAAGTAGCCATGATACACGTAATTAAAAAGTAACTTTTTAGAAGATTAATTTTGACAGCGTTCCATCATTTTCATTCGGTTTTAAATAGAGATTCCGAAAAGAATAATCCCCGTTTGTATCAAATTTATTCTATAATTTCGATCGCGTTTTCTTTTTAATCAGCAGCTTGAATGACAAGGTTTAAAAAGATTACGAATATCTAAAAAAAAGGATAACAATTCAGAATAAAACTTAGTTTGTTCTTGATCACAAGCTTAATAGTTATTTATTTATTTATTTCAATCAATATACGGCATTTGCCTTTTACAATACATAGGTATAAAATAAACATAAAACATTTAGCAATCTTCAATAATATGAGTAATATCTCCATTATTTCGGCGATATATATATATATATATATATATATATATATATATATTTATTTCATTGTGTAAGTGGTTCCTTAGTGTATATATACATAGACTTGAGTACATGTCAAACCTACACAAGATCGACTTTTTAGTCTTTTTTTACCTTTAGCATTTGAAATGAAATAATCTTCGAATTTTCCAACTAAGCATTCATTTTGTTTGACTTTCGACTTTATTACAAGCGCAATTTATATATTATTTGAACGATTATTAGAAATGATTGAAGAAAGAAGGAGGCTAAAGAACTCGAGAACAGAAGAAGGAAAAAAGGAATATAAAATCTTGAGAAACAAAATCAACAGGGAGTCCAAATTGAGAAAGGAATGCTATCTGCAAGAAAAATGCAGGAATATCAACAGAAATATAAAACAAAGGAAATTTGAAACTGCATATTCTGAAGGCAAGAATTTTTTCAATGATAAGACACAACCACGATGTGCTATCCAAGATCAAAACGGCAAACTACTGTTTGAGGATGAATTGATTGTTAAAAGGTGGAAAGAATACCTAGAACAACTTTACAAAGGAAAGAACATACTTGAGGAAAGTAAAGCACTGGAAACAGATTTTGACAAAGAAAATAATGGAGATGACATCTTAAGAAGTGAATTTGATAATGCCTTATCAAAATTGAAAGACGGCAAAGCACCAGGTATTGACCTAATTCCATCAGAGCTGCTTAAATGCGCAGGAAGCGGCATGCTTGACACTTTGTATAAGCTTGTCTGCAAAATATATAACACAGGAGAGATACCTGAGGACTTCGCCAAATGTCTGATACGAGCGCTACCTAAGAAAACAGGCACGACAAAGTGCGAACAACACAGAACATTAAGAATGATTCACGCTTCTAAGATACTCACTAACATTATAATGAAAAGGGCGGAAAGTAAAATCAACGAAACACTTTCAGAAGATCAATTTGGATTCCGCAAAGAGACAGGTACAAGAGATGCAATTCTGAGTCTAAGACTTGTTCTTGAAAAGAGAATAACAGTAAATAGAAACACGTATGTAGCATTCATCGACCTAGAAAAAGCATTCGATAAAGTAGAATGGGAACAACTTTTTAAGACTCTAAACCAGATAGGAATGAGCTATAAGGACAGAAGAGCAATCTGGAGCCTATACAAGAATGAAATGGCTGTAATTAAAAGCGGAGAGAGCTGCGCAGAAGCGAGGGTAGAACAAGGTGTGAGACAGGGATGCTCAATGTCGCCAGCACTCTTTAACTGCTATATACAGCGAGCTATTGATGAACTCAGAGAAGAAATGAAGAACTGGACAGGAGTAGAAATAAATGGGAAAAAAGTCGACATGATTAGATATGCAGACGACATAGCACTGCTCGCAGACTCCGAGATGGAGCTGAACGAAGCCTTAGGGAAAATGGAAAGTATACTGTTGTCAAAGTACAACATGAAAATAAATAAAGATAAAACAAAATGTATGGTCGTTGGAAGGGAGGAAGCGACTGCGAACATTGCCATAAATGGAGTGAGCATCAAACAAGTAAGAGAATTCGTGTACTTGGGCAGCAGAATAAACCAGGACGGACGCTCCAAATCAGAAATTGTGAGCAGAATAAACCAGGCACGAATTGCCTTTAACAAAAAATCCAAAATATTAGAATCCCCTAATATTGATCTAAGCGTGAGGAAGAATCTCACTAAAGCCTTTGTGTGGAGCATTTTGTTATATGGGTGCGAGACGTGGACCATCAGCAAGAGGGAAAGCGGACGGTTAGCGGCATTTGAAATGTGGTGCTATAGACGCATGCTGAAGATTCATTGGTCGGAACACGTCGAAAACGAAGAAGTGTTAACCAGGGTTGGCGAAAAAAGGCAACTCCTCAAAAGAATCTGCCAACAACGAGCTAATTGGATTGGCCACAACATCAGGCACCCAGGACTGCTCATCGCAATCGCAGAGGGCAGGACCGAAGGCACAAATGGCAGAGGTCGACCGAGAGACGCCTATATGGACCAACTGAAGAGGGACATGAGCTGTGGCTCATATATGGAGTTGAAGAGACTAGCTGAGAATAGGGAGGAGTGGAGAAATAAGTCAAAACTCGTTGCAGACCAATCCAATGGATTGTAACTCATTATATATTGAACGATTCTCGGAGTATCTATGTAAAAAATCCTTTCTTGTATATACTCGTATTTGTGATCGTTCGTCGAAATTCATTTTAGAAATCAAGTTAGTAAAAGCAAGTAATGGGACAGTTGAAGGATACCTGAATATATTTCAATTTAATATGAGTTTCGTCAAATTACTTCTCATCCCTTGCGGGATAGGGGATGAGGATGAAATAGGTTTCATTAGCTTAATATAAGACGTCATAATGCTTTTTTCATTACTACCACATCTTTTGGAATTTTCTTGCGCTGTATAATTTATTACATCGTGATATTATAATATGATGAATTTATGAACTGAGAGAACAATTATTCAACTTCAATTAGATAATTGCGGTCGCTTTATTCCATTTATCTCTTTTTAATTATTCTCCACTATTGTAGTATAAAAAAGTATTTATATTAAAATTTAGGCTTACATATTTGTAAAAACCTATAAGAATGACACTAAAGGAAATAGAAATTGGTAAAAATCATATTTTAGCTTTTTGCCTCCCTTAAAAAAATAAGTTCGAAAGGATAAATTCCTTAATTTGCATTTATTCATTCGCATATTAAAGGTCTCTCTCTAAATTGATTTAAATGCAATTATCTAACTCATGCAAGTTCATTATATGCAGCTGGTATGAATAAATGCACTTCGACCCATTGTCGGCAATGACAGTGTGCGAACATGGCGAAAATGCTAGTGCACAATACCTACTATTCTGATATCGTCACTTATGTTATATCGATGTTATTTATACAATTAACCATTGTACGAGGTCACATTATGTAAATTTAATACATGAAACAACCATATATATGGCTGAGAAAAGACAACGTCACCTCATTTGGTAGTGCCCCGGACGGGACTTGAACTCGCACTCCCATCTTGTCGCGAGATGTGCTTTGTCCAATTAAGCTAGCTGTCATTGGAGTTTATAAGAGAGAATATCGAAGCCTTGGACAAAGCACATCTCGCGACAAGATGGGAGTGCGGGTTCAAGTCCCGTCCGGGGCACTACCAAATGAGGTGACGTTGTCTTTTCTCAGCCTTATATGGTTGTTTCATGTGTTAAATTTACACCGTCACTTATGTATGCAACCGAAATATGGACGTGGTCGAAGAAAGACGGAAGTGGAAAAAATGCTGTGGAGATGAGATCGCTGAGGAGAATGATTGGTAAAATGTTGAGTGATAGAGTGAGGGTACAAGAAGAATGAGAGGATGCAATAGGAGTGTGAATTAGAGAAATCGACGTGCGTAGGTGTACGAGAAATTGTATGACTGTAGAAGAAGCAAATAAAGTATGCAAGGATAGATCTATATGGGGTTCCGTTCTCTCTACCCACCCCACTTGGGATACGGCGTGAGATTATAACTATACTTAACAAATAATATATTATAGTACCTAACTCGAATGAGGTGATTAATAAAAGAGTATTGTATAAATAGCTCATTGAATATCCAATTATACGGCAACGTTTATTTTTATTATGTAATAACCATACAGAGCTAATATGAAAATAATCAAAGTGAATCATAACTGCAGGTGTCTACCTGAAAGTATTTGAAAAGATTTGATTTGAAATTAAATACACAAGTATTTTTAATATAACCTGTAACTTTTTGTGGTACTTCCATCTTGGTAGGAAGTAAAACACTACACTTTTTTTAATAAATTCGAAGATAATTGTTTTGTCTCTTACTAAGACATTGTCAATACACAAGCTTTATTTTAATTTAACGATCTACTAAAGCTCAACAATCGTCAATTCAGTGAAAAGTTATGATACCTTATTTTTTAGTCTTATTATTTTCATAGTGCTCAGAGGATTATCTGGATATTCAGTAGATGCAGTGAAACCATGTTCATTCAGAAACCATCCAGAAATAGATATTTAAAGAATTAACTTTAATATTTCATTATGTACTGTGTGCCAATTAGTCTGAGAATCGGTCAACATCTATTTTTCATACCCCTTAAAGTTAAGGGTGGTCCGCCCCGATTTTTTAAAATTTATATTTAGGCCTAAATTTTCACCCTTCTACCACCAACTCCTTTTTCTCATAGCGATATTAGTAAATGGCAAATGTATGTGGCAAAACAACGTTTGCCGGGTCAGCTATAGTAATATACAATTATATTGTATGTATGCAGTTTAAAATAATATGAGTTTTGTTTTCAAGTATAACGTTACGAATATAGCAACATGATGTATTGTATCTCTAGGAGAATTATACAAATATTTATATTACTAGATTCAGCAATAAAACTGTTTAAGATTTCTAGTATATTATGTAAGTCATAATGTATTATGTACATTTATGTTCAGTTTAAATAAATAAAAATCATCCAAACGTTTTATTTAGAATAAATATTATTTAACATCAAACATTACATGCATGTCTGGTTTAATGGCCCTCCCGGTTACACAGAACACAACCGCCCATAAGATATATTGTTGCGTTGTGTTGTGTTATATTGTGTGATTAATGATTTAATGATATTCATAAATTTCATTTCTCTTACAGTAAAATTTACTCGGTGGTTTTAATGCCATTCTGAATATACGAATTTTTACTTTGAAGAAACAATTCAAACTATGTAATCTTTTTGGTGGTAAGAAGTTGCCCTAAGCCATTTGAAGGTTGTTTTATTTACTTGTACAATATAATTTATTAATTTTTTTTATTGGGCATGATTTTTTTAAATGAATTTTATTAATTTGATTATACAATTGTGAACATATTCTAATTATTATAATTTTTAAGAGCTTCCGAACAAGTTGTTTCTTTCCTTCTAACTATCCATTCTCTAGCACCTTTGGTGTAGGCTGAAAGAACGGAACGCCAATCCTGCCTAATTACACACTATTTTCGCTTTCTTTAAATTCATGCGTTTCCTCTATATCGATACCTACTCAATTCGCGGTCTTCATTAGGAATTATTTAATCCACGTAATTCGGTATTTCAGTATTTACTCAGTCTGAAAACCTATTAAATTAAAAAATTTATGGTATTAGTAGCCGTGTACTCAGTCAACAAATATTTTTTGTGAGTAAATAATTTAATTTTGAGAATGAAATGCGTGTACTTTCTTCTTCTGCATAACAATCAATCGGATTGGTCTGAAACAAACATGCTTGTTTTTTCAGTTTTCCCTGCCTCCTGTCAGACTTTTTAGCCTTACGCACTTGTCACAGCGCATGTTCATCACCATTTAATCCACTAGGATGTTCTGTGCTCAACCTCTTCCTTCCTTAACCAATCATAATAAAGCAAACTTCATAGTGTAAATGTTGATTTAACGGTTCAAATTAAAATAACAATAAGTTAATAATTACTTCATAATAATGTAAATAATAACAATGTAAGTACACTAAATGTATAGTCATGTATATAAAGCATACAGTAATGAGCTGATTTGATAGAAGTGCTGACGGAATGAATAAAGAAGGAATGTGTACGTGTTTAGAAAGCGGATCTTCGAAATCGTGGGTGTTGTATAGATTATTACGTAGTTAGCTTCAGATTACGTTGCTCATCCACGTCATACAGATTCTTTAGAAAAAATATATTCTAGTAATTGTAAACATTACAGTGTTCTAGTACGGATTTTAATACAATATTTATTCTATTTTTGAACAAGTTTAAATTATCGGCCAACGGTACTTGGCAACACGTGATTTTGTTAATTAAAAGTTCTGTAAAATAATGAAAAATACTCTTGTCTAACCATTTATATTTTTGAGTGTTGTGAGTGAGCAGTCCTGGGTGCCTGATGTTGTGGCCAATCCAGTTAGCTCGTTGTTGGCAGATTCTTTTGAAGAGTTGCCTTTTTTCGACCACCCTGGTTAACACTTCTTCGTTTTCGACGTGTTCCGACCAATGAATCTTCAGCATGCGTCTATAGCACCGCATTTCAAATGCCGCTAACCGTCCGCTTTCACTCTTGCTGATGGTCCACGTCTCGCACCCATATAGCAAAATGCTCCACACAAAGGCTTTAGTGAGATACTTCCTCACGCTTAAATCAATATTAAGAGATTCCAATATTTTGGATTTTTTGTTAAAGGCAATTCGTGCCTGGTTTATTCTGCTGCCCAAGTACACGAATTCTTTTACTTGTTTGATGCTTACTCCATTTATGGCAATGTTCGCAGTCGCTTCATCCCTTCCCACGACCATAAATTTTGTTTTGTCTTTATTTTGTTATATATTCTGTTATATATATTGTTATATATTCTGCATTTATTTTTGTAATTTGGAAACTATAAAATTGAAAAAAACATATTACACGTTGCAAAGGGAATTTCCCAACAATATTTAATACTCAATGTCTGCTTTTTTTTTAATTAACACAACAAAATGTAATTCTTCATTAACTTTTATTGAGAATACAGAGTGGAAATAAGCTTTCGCAATTCAAAACTGGTTAACGCATACTAACTCCCCTTTCACGACACAAGTTTTTAGCTTACTGTGAAAAGGTGTATAAGGTTGTATTCGGTTAAATAACAAAACCCAGATATATCTTAAAAATAACTGACTAACTTTGCAAAATGAAAGGTATTTTGATTTGCTTCTAAAGCTACGTGCGATTGTCTTAGTAAGTACTATAGACACATTGTCTAGGTGCAATACGAGTTAGTAAATAGAAATAAATAAGACAAAATATAAGTATTTAGTATTTGTTTTGTGAATGAGGTATCGTAAAGAAACTTATACACATAGACTACATAGAGATCGTAAAGAAACTTATACACATAGACTACATTTAAAATGAGAGTCGTAGATAAGTGTAATTGTTATCACAAACAATTCATATTAATTTTAACATAACTACTTATAATGTATGTGTTAGAAAATTAATGTTACAACTTTAAGATAATATAACGCCGCCATCTCTCATATTCTAATTTAATTAAATGTCTACTATTTTGATATTCCAAGTCCTTCATTCAGCGAAATGTATGCTATCTGATTATTATATTGTTTGATCTGTACTAGGTATCTAATAAATACAATTTAATGACTTTTGTATGTTCGCTTTTGAACCTGATAAGGAGCGTGATTCATGATTTATAGATTAATTAATCATATTCGTGATATGGAGATGTTGTACTCATAATATTAATACCAATGTTTACATAAGACTTATTACAGAGATGAACTATTATATATATGTTAGATATATGTTTATCTTACTATACCATCATTGGGTTTAATTTATATGGAGTAGGTTTGTTTAATAATTATGTATTAAACCACAAAATGATAAAACTCTGCCTTTACTATCACGGTATTTCACGAACAAGTGGGGTAGCTAGTAGATTCCGATTAGACGATTCAAACATATGAATCGTCCTCTTCGTGACAATTAAAAAACAAGATACTCACTAAAAGTGGCATACCTCATCAATAAAAAGAATAATACTCTATATATGTTGATGTTAAGAACACTTAGATTTTATAGGAATTTTATTAGACCTATTCTTTGCCAGGGACTACAGAGGGTTATTGAATATTAAAGTTTATCTTAAAACTATGCATAATTGAATAAATTACATCGTTTACGTCAAAACTTCTACACAGTTAGATGAAAATATGGTGAGATCCTCACAATTTAGACAAAACTAAATTTATTCACTTGTATTTTTTCCACATAGAATGAAATGAAAATAACTATGTTTATTTCTTACAAGTAAGCAAAATAATATCAAAATATTGAGAAAAGAATATTTTTCCAATATCTTTCAAAATCTACATTTACACTTGCTTCTCTTCACACCTAGGTGTGTTTTTGTGTTATAAGATGTTATCGGAAAATAATAATATCAAGCCTAGTTTCAAATAATTATGTATTCACCATCGAACGTGCTTGGAAAATTAATTTATCTCTATAAGACACACGTGTTCACCCTTGGTTAAGCCGCACCACATTGCAAAATATCTCAAGCATCTTTAAAAAAATAATATAGTCAAAAGTCGTATCATAAGTATTTTATAAGACAAAGTAAATTTGAAAATAATATTAAGAATATTTTATAATATTTCACGTAAATACTGTGAAATGATTTTATTTTAAATATCATTTTGAAAAAGTAAATTCTATTATGTATTACATTGCGTATTTTCAAGATGTTTGAGCACAAGTATTTTCAAAAAAAAAAGTGTGTCGATAATATTATACTCGTACTTCAATTTATCAAAATAAGATATTATTATTTTGCAATTTATTCTATTTTGAATTACGTGAATTGTTACAACTACCTAGCAATACTATGAAGTAATAAAAAACTTCACTACATTAATTGTTGAACAAACAAGAAACTGTCTTCAGCTATAAAAATAACACACACACCCTTAATATTTGTTTTGTTTGAAATAACCATGCATTAAAAAATAAAATAAATAATACACAATATGTGCTATGCACTACTATTAATCATATGATTTAAATTTTCCGATGATTTGCATTTTTACAGAAAACTTGAAAGCTTTTTGTTCAGAAATAGGTGGTAGAACATATATTTAGGGTGAAGAAAAAAATTACAAACTTTATCGCAGATTTCAAGCAATGGGATAAGAAAATTATGAATAAATGGATTATTATTTAATTTCATTATCTAAGTTTATACATTCTCATAAATGATGTTGATATTTTACAAACACATATTCTGTTCAAGTTTAAGGCTTTTAAATATTTCTAAACTCAGAATTCTATTCTCCTTAATCTCAATTAGATACCGAAACTTTCTTTAACATCACCAAATACAAACTCCTTCTGACGTTCAACTAATTAAAATAAATTCACTCGAAAGTAGACACATACAAATTACACACGCATATTTAACCAAATTAATTTGTGGGGAATGGTTCATATACCCGCATGTGTTTTCTGCCGAATTTTCATGTACCAAGGTATTTCTGATGGCTTATTTCAGAAGCGTATAGGATAAAGGAAGAAGTTAGCTAAGCACAAAATTATATACGGGTGTTGGCAATTTCATCATTGTGTTTTTCTTTCAATTTGTGTTTTACTTAAAATTACAAAATAATGAAGAAAACAACACTTTATTTTTTTTAATTTTTGTAATGTGATGAATAATTTATCTTTGACTGGTTTTTAAAGAATCAAGAAAATAAAATTAGAATTAAAAATATTCTTGTATTTATACTCGCTCAATAATAATACAAACTTTACTTTTCGAATTCGGACTTGAGACTTTGCCACTGTAGTATGCAGCGATGCACATTACTTTGTCGTTAGTCATCCTTATATTTTCTTTTCACGTGCATTCCGAATCAGCGGGTATCGTAATAAGTGGGAGTATAATTATTATGCTCAGACTTTATAAAATTAGTAAACCCATTTCATTTTCGTATCTCCGAACATCATCGATTTGTTATAATGCTGTTTTATGCAGTCAACTTATGTTAGGTCCACTTCATGGGAGGCAAGAGGGCACATTAAGAAATATGGCCTTGATCATATCCACTAAGATCATTCAACTTTTATTTTTGGTATGAGTAATTCTTTTGGGTCCACGTGTGGTTAACAGACGTTTACTATTCAAAGTGATGCAAAGTTATTTAAACGCACGTAGACCTAAAATAAAATATTACGGATAAGATACCAATTATCTTCAATTCACAGATACAAGTAAGGCATGCCGTTCAACCTGAATGTCTCGATTTTCATCGACACAGATAATATATGACAACTTTTTAGTTTGTTCATGTAATCAGTTCTTTGGGTACCTTACTAGTGGGCGATGTCATGCTGATATAAATTGATAGATCGTTTAAAATGCACGTAAATATCCTTCGTGAAAAAGGAAGTTTTCAGTTTAAAGAGCTTCCCATTTTAGTACGTGTATTATGAAAACATATGTATTGTTTATTCAATTTAACTTTATGTGATTTAAAAATAATAATTGAATATTAAAATGTAAATATTTTTGAACATATCTATAAAAAAAATTGGTCCACAATCTATGATATTATATTGTATTGTAATCATTTACTGTATTAACTATTTGTTCAAGCGCAAAATAGGATATTGCAAATATAACAAATTTAATATGTAGGTATTTTGTTATAAAATAAGTTGATGACATACCTATTTTAACATTGTTATGCAAATGCAATCTTTGTACTTGTATATTACATGTCAATATTATAACATATCCGTTTTACGGATTTACAATAATCATCTGATTAATAAATCCAACAAAACAAAACGGATGGAAACGACAATATTTCGGCGGATCGTGCAAATTAGTAGATAATTCATTTATGTATGTAGTTACAATAATATGCAATATTATATTATATTCTATCGGATATCAATGTTGTGTCCTATTATTATTGAATAAAAATTATATAATTATTCATTTATTTATGTAGTTACAATAATATGCAATATTATATTCTATTCCACCGGATATCAATGTTGTGTCCTATTATTATTGAATAAAAATTAAATAATTATTCATTTATTTTCTAAGAATACTGCTTAAAATTAAACCATAATTTTACAATAAAGTAATAAAAGTATTCTATCAGAACTGTAAATCATTTGTCTCGAAACTTGCCCGATGGATAGGAGTTTTTATAGAGTGTATTACATTACATATTTCTACTCTGTAAAAAAATACTTTTCTGCTGTTCTTAATATCAAAACAGATAAAACGTCTCTATTGCGATAAAACATAAATTAATAAATTGTTAAAACATGAATTGTTGAAACCAATTGTTCTTCCTCCATTGTCTTAATTACTCCTACTTCCTTACCCCTTCTTTTCTGCTTTTAGGTACCTACCTACATATAAAAAATATTGTTGTTGCATGTGACTTTGAGAAAAAAAATTCTTGTAATTAGTTCTCTTGAAAATGTCAAGCTAACTTGACGAAAGCGCTTGAGTATTAATAAATCAATAGTGAAAAGTAAAACAATGTTTTATTGATATCAAATATGTTTAAAATGTCTTTTCACAATGTGAACACACAAACTCTAGATCATTTAAATTAATAAATTAATCTAAAAGTCAGACGACTAAAAAATGAAACAATATTGTTGCTACAAAACAAACTAAGAAAGTTTCGCTTGACTTTCAACTTTAAAGTGAATAAATTTCTTTGATATTATTATGATATAGTGATATTATTTGTTCACTCTATCTTATGACCGACTTTACAACAACAGCTTCTTATCTGAACATTAATCATGGTTTTGACATAAGAAACTTGTCACAAAGTGTAAAGAGACGGAATACAAGGCCTGTGTCGTAACGTAACCCTACAGCTTTAATTATAAATTGTTGAAAATTAATTTTGTATATTTGAATGCGTACATGTTTCGAGGGATTGGAATATACTGTAAAATATAATGAATTATAATCAATTTAGGATATATTTAATATAACATCTCAATTGCGTATTATTCCTTGACAACATCTCCCACAAGAGGCATAGGTAGTTGAAAAACTGCATGTATGAACATACCCTAATCAATAATTCTAGAGTCTGTACATTCACAGAGTGAAAATTCATACTGATGATAAAATAAATAAATAAATAAAATAAAATAAACTTTATTGTGACAATAATAAGTACATTGTACAAAAGGCGGGTTTATTGCCAAATGGCAATTTCTGCCAACCAACCTGATGTTTGAAAAAAAAAATAAGAAAAATAATAAAGTACATGCCAGAACCATAGAAAAAAAATACAAAATAATAAATAAATATACCCATACAAAAAAAATAAAAAAATATATATATAATACATGCATAAAGTGGAATGGGGAAAGGGGGACAAGGAAGGGGATGGAATTATGATGTGTTATTGAGAGCAAGATAGTGATGTTTCAGTCTACTTTTGAAAATGGAAATTGAAGGAGCAAGTCTGATCAGTAAAGGCAAATCATTCCATAACCGAGCTACATGTATAGTGAAGGAAGATGTGACAAAAGATGTTCGATGAGTGGGAATAGTTAACGTACCAAGTGCACCAGAACGAAGAGATGCCAAAGGCGTCTCAGCTAGATGATAGTATTTATCAAATTAAGTTTTTGAACTACTATAGATGACTCGCACACATTGAATTGCTCAGAAAAATGGACATTAATATTTTTGCCTAGTCTGAGGATCGAACCCACGACCCCTCGCTTGCAAGGCGAGTGTGTTAACCACTAGTCCAACCTAATGAATTAGGTTACATACTAGTTAGGTATATTATATATACCGTGTGTACGTGGTGATACATCAATGTGAACTTCCTTCAAATGTGAAAATATTAATGTCCATTTTTCTGAGCAATTCAATGTGTGCGAGTCATCTATAGTAGTTCAAAAACTTAATTTGATTGACATCCACACTTCTTAGCAAGTAAAATCCAGTTCTCAAACACAACAGACTGTGTTACATACAATAGTGATAGTATTTATTTTTATTAAAAATTAACTTTGTTGGCTACCTGGTTTGTTGGCTACTTGTGGAATATGCCTTAATGGTATAGTACTTACTTACTTTACTTTTCGGGTCCGGACTTCAGACCTTGCCACTCCAGTATGCAGCGACGTACATCGCCTTGTCATTCGCCATCATCAGGTCACTCACATTACATGCATTCCGCATCAGCGGACATTGCAGTAGGTGAGGGTCACTCTGCTCCTCCCCACAGTCGCAGCTGGCGTCCTCTCCATCCAAAAAGCCCCACCTCCGCTGGTTACCTTTGCACCTTGTCACCCCAACTCTTAGTCTGTTCAGTGTCTTCCACGTGGGGTAGTTCAGACTATGCACGGTGTTTGTGCTTTCAGATGGCGTCATCCAAGGATTGTCGCCAAGCTCCTGCCTCCACAATTCCTCTCTACGCTTTTCTGACGAGGTTGTAAGGTCATTTGTGATCTTAAGGAAACTTTTTCTCGATTTTAATCTTGGAGGTGCCATCCGGTGATTGTAAAGGGGATGTCTAGGGTCGTGGATCTGCTTGTGTCTTTCTGTGTCTGCTGCCACCTTTCTTCTTATAGCAGGAGGGGCGATTCCAATTATGGGGTATAATTTATTCACCGCAGTTGGCTTGAGGCAGCCGGACACCAGTCGAGCCATATCATTCACCGCAACATCCACCTGCCTGGTGTGTGATGATGCCTGCCAGACCGGGCAGGCATACTCGGCTGCGGAAACACACAGTCCCAAAGCGGAAGTGCGGAGTACATGTGGAGATGCTCCCCAAGATGAACCGGTGAGCTTTCGTAGGATATTGTTTCTGGCGGAAACTTTCTGCTTGGTGTTATTGCAGTGTTCTTTAAAGGAAAGTGTTCTATCCAGTGTCACGCCAAGGTATTTCGGTGTGGGGAAGTGTTCGATTTTTTCCCCCTTCCACGTGACCTCCAGCTTTCTACCAGCTTCTTTGTTCTTAAGATGGAAGGCGCAGAGTTGTGTTTTTCGTGGGTTTGGCTTTAGCATGTTCTCTTTGTAGTACTTCTCAAGTGTATTTAGTGTTTGTGTGAGCTTTTCTTCAACCAATTGGAATGTATCTTCTTGAGCGGCCACTGCGGTGTCGTCAGCATATATAAACTGCCTGGTTTCCTCTGGTATGGGTTGATCATTTGTATAAATGTTGTAGAGCATTGGTGCTAAAACACTTCCCTGTGGCAGGCCATTTTTCTGAGTTCTCCAACGGCTTTCCTTGCCCTCCAACGTCACGTAGAATCGTCTATTGCTCAAGAGGTTACGGATCAAGGATGTGAGTCTAAAATCCTTCGTGATATTGTAAATTTTAGTTGCGAGTCTTGTGTGGTTCACTGTATCGTATGCGGCTGTCAGATCCACAAATGCCACTCCCGTGATCTTTTTCCTTTCAAACCCATCCTCAATGTGCTGTACCAAGTTAAGAACCTGTCCAGCACATGATCTTCCCGGTCTGAAACCTGCTTGTTCTCTTATAATGCATTTGTCAATGTGGTCTGATATCCTGTTCAGTACCAGGCGTTCGAAAACCTTGCTCAGTTGGCATAGGAGTGATACAGGTCTATAGTTCTTCGGGTCGTTGGGTTCTTTTCCCGGTTTGAGAAGAGCAGTCACACGGGCTTTTCTCCAGAGCTTTGGAATTTTTTCGCTTGTGACGCATGTATTCATAAATTTCAGAATCCACTCCATGGTTTTTTCACCGAAATTTTTGATCTGCTCAACTCTGATCTCATCCAATCCTGGGGATTTATTATTCTTTAGGTCTTTCGTTGCTTCTTTTAGTTCTTCCATAGAGAAGGGTGTCTGCAGAAAGTCATTTTCCCCTCTCTCGTTGCGAGTGATAGGTACTCTGCGTGTCCTTACTCCAGTTTTACCATTAAGAAGCAATTGGTGAGCTATCTGGTTTGGGGTGACACCATGTTTAGTGGGGATTTGCGTCGCTGGGTCGTTACTTAAGTTCTTGATCACTTTCCATGCTCTCCTGCTGTTCTGTTTCATGTCAAGGCTATCAATCAGGTTACACCACTTATCTCTTCTGGCCTCAGAAACAGTTTCCATCAGCTTTTCTCCAGTTTGTAGTGTGGCATCCGAGAATGGATTTCTGTCAAACAACCCCCTATACTCTTCGAGTAATCGCCTGGCATCATCAGTAAGTCCGGGTGTGTACTCCGTCCTACATCCTCTTGGAATGTGCTGCCTTGATATTTTATGTACCGTTTCCACAAAGACATCGTACATTCCTATTGTTGGTGCTATTTCAGAGACAGCGTCATCCAACGCCCGGCTGAAGCTCGACCATCTTGCCTTCTTAAAATTGAAGCGTCTCTTAAAGGGCACCATTGCTGGTTGAACCATTGGAACGATCTTGCATGTTATGGGTCGATGCTGTGTCTTCGGTATAGGGTTCTCCACGTGTTTTGAGCATTGCGGCAATAGTTCACTTGTGACGAAGATGTTATCGGGGTTATATCCTCTTCTCCATCTTGCACTATTGAAAGACGTCGGCAGTTTTGGATGGTGCAGGAGGGTGAGTCTCTTCATCTCTGCCCATCTTTCCAACCTTGATCCGTTTTCGTCAGTTTCTCTGTAACCCCATGCTTCGCTGTGGCAGTTGAAATCGCCCATCACAATTCTTTTATCGTGCCTGTTGTAATTTTCCGGCTCTGTGAATTTGAAAGCCGCTCCAGGGGGCTTGTAGACTGATATTGTAAGGCAGTTTGTGAGTGCAATTGATAAGATTTCGATATCATCCTCCTCTGTAATGGCCACGGATTGGATTTCTATTCCTGGGCTCACAAACATTGCACTTCCATATTTATTATGTGGTCTTTCAAGAACCAATTTCATTCCTTCTATCTTTGGTCTGGGGTCAGTAGGCCCCCTATGGGTTTCCTGAATCATCAGTACGTCACATCTCCTACCTATTTCAGAAAGGATGGCTTCTTTGTCTTGGCTTAATCCCTCAATGTTGATTGAGGTCGTCGTGAATGGCCCTGAAAAGGACCTTTTTTTTGGACTCTGTGAGTGGCTGTCCGGTAGTGAAAGGATTCGCCGACTTTCGTCGTTTCCAGGGGGCGCCGGATTGCTATTATTTATTTCTTTATTTCTCATATTGGTTTTACTTTGAAACTTTTTTATAATTAACTTCGTGTTTTGCTTCGATTCTTACAGTTGCAATCTCTCGTGGAGGCTCCTTTCATGCCCCCCCTATGGTATAGTAGTTTATATCCTTAACATTCCAGCTTACTTGGTATTTCTACATAATTATCATGCGTATTTTTGTAGCTATTGTATCTTTTTTTATATATTTATTTTATCTCTATTTATGTCTTAAACAAATAATCCATGACTATGGCTGACCGTTTTCAGCCGAAACGTCGGAAATATATGCCTTCAAGAAATAATCAAAGTAATATGATTAAAAAATTATATATCAGTTATTATAAGTTAGTTATCTACTACTTACATGTTGTTAACCTTACGTACATATTTCCAGAATTCATTAGAAAATTTACACTTCATAATTTAATCTAATAATGTTTATATGTATGTATGTATGTAGTAGCGGTGCTGGTATGGTATCATTTATTATGAATAATTTATTCATTATGCAATCTCCGCATATATTATGAATAGTAGGAACTTAGAAAATTTCGTAGGTAGGTACACTGTACAATGATTACACATGTTGTGTGTGTACTCACCCTCATTCCACTTATCCACGATAATATCTGTTATAAACTTGATTTATTAATCAATATTTAATGTCAACTTTGATCTACTTGAGGGGGCATTAAGTATAATATTATACTTTGTAGGAACTGTGTTACAGTCGATATGATAAATTAGAACTTTATTGTTTACAAGCTTTTGTAACCCGGCATTGCTCGGGTTTAAATAAACAGAAACCGTGCAAATACATGGGTTAAAATTGGTATTTTTAGTTTGTAGTACCTACATAAATCTTCGAGTGATTTGCCATGAAAAGTAAAGAAAAATATTAGGCGAAAATAAATAGGTTCTTATGGCTAGTACCGAGGTACTTTTGTATTTATTTATACAAAAAATGAATTAACATTGTTTATGGATTTTTTACATAATACTATTCTTATTCTACAGTATGGATTTCTTTGGTCTCATAATATCCTCCATTATGAAAATAGCTCAAAATGTCAAAAATATGCAATTTTTATTCTCATAATTCAGGATTTTTTGTCATTAGCAATCACAATGTTTCATTATGTAAACAGTCCCTAATTATTTAGTTTCAGTATTGTTTTATTTATTGTTACATCCATTTTGAAATTAATTCAATACAATGAAAAATGTTTGACTATAAATATTGGATTTTCATACATTCGCTTGGCAATTTTGTCAAGCGAATGTATGGGAATCTCATTAAAATTGTAATATCTTTATCAATACATAAGATATTTAAAATGTTTTTAGCCTTAAACCTGCCCAGGAGATGAGACCTCGTATAGAGTGTATTATTTTACTTCTGTCTTTCCTTATTTCAGAGTCCATTGAGGACATACGCACATACGAACCGACTCAAATATTTATGTGTGGATTCCTAATATAAAAGCTTATCATGAGTTTATTTGCAAATTAGATTTGCTTGCTTTGAAATGAAATGCATTTTATTTTTGAAATAGTGTGAAATCATACATGTACATGATGTTTAAGAATAGGGTTAAATTCACTAAGAAAAGCTTCTTAGTGTAATATTAAATTAGATTTGTTTTCTTTGAAATGAAATGCATTTTATTTTTGAAATAGTGTGAAATCATACATGTACATGATGTTTAAGAATAGGGTTAAATTCACTAAGAAAAGCTTCTTAGTGTAATATTAAATTAGATTTGTTTTCTTTGAAATGAAATGCATTTTATTTTTGAAATAGTGTGAAATCATACATGTACATGATGTTTAAGAATAGGGTTAAATTCACTAAGAAAAGCTTCTTAGTGTAATATTAAATTAGATTTGTTTTCTTTGAAATGAAATGCATTTTATTTTTGAAATAGTATGAAATCATACATGTACATGATGTTTAAGAATAGGGTTAAATTCACTAAGAAAAGCTTCTTAGTGTAATATTAAATTAGATTTGTTTTCTTTGAAATGAAATGCATTTTATTTTTGAAATAGTGTGAAATCATACATGTACATGATGTTTAAGAATAGGGTTAAATTCACTAAGAAAGGCTTCTTAGTGTAATATTAAATTAGATTTGTTTTCTTTGAAATATAATGCATTTTATTTTTGAAATAGTGTGAAATCATACATGTACATGATGTTTAAGAATAGGGTTAAATTCACTAAGAAAAGCTTCTTAGTGTAATATTAAATTAGATTTGTTTTCTTTGAAATGAAATGCATTTTATTTTTGAAATAGTGTGAAATCATACATGTACATGATGTTTAAGAATAGGGTTAAATTCACTAAGAAAAGCTTCTTAGTGTAATATTAAATTAGATTTGTTTTCTTTGAAATGAAATGCATTTTATTTTTGAAATAGTGTGAAATCATACATGTACATGATGTTTAAGAATAGGGTTAAATTCACTAAGAAAAGCTTCTTAGTGTAATATTAAATTAGATTTGTTTTCTTTGAAATGAAATGCATTTCATTTTTGAAATAGTGTGAAATCATACATGTACATGATGTTTAAGAATAGGGTTAAATTCACTAAGAAAAGCTTCTTAGTGTAATATTAAATTAGATTTGTTTTCTTTGAAATGAAATGCATTTTATTTTTGAAATAGTGTGAAATCATACATGTACATGATGTTTAAGAATAGGGTTAAATTCACTAAGAAAAGCTTCTTAGTGTAATATTAAATTAGATTTGTTTTCTTTGAAATGAAATGCATTTTATTTTTGAAATAGTGTGAAATCATACATGTACATGATGTTTAAGAATAGGGTTAAATTCACTAAGAAAAGCTTCTTAGTGTAATATTAAATTAGATTTGTTTTCTTTGAAATGAAATGCATTTTATTTTTGAAATAGTGTGAAATCATACATGTACATGATGTTTAAGAATAGGGTTAAATTCACTAAGAAAAGCTTCTTAGTGTAATATTAAATTAGATTTGTTTTCTTTGAAATGAAATGCATTTTATTTTTGAAATAGTGTGAAATCATACATGTACATGATGTTTAAGAATAGGGTTAAATTCACTAAGAAAAGCTTCTTAGTGTAATATTAAATTAGATTTGTTTTCTTTGAAATGAAATGCATTTTATTTTTGAAATAGTGTGAAATCATACATGTACATGATGTTTAAGAATAGGGTTAAATTCACTAAGAAAAGCTTCTTAGTGTAATATTAAATTAGATTTGTTTTCTTTGAAATGAAATGCATTTCATTTTTGAAATAGTGTGAAATCATACATGTACATGATGTTTAAGAATAGGGTTAAATTCACTAAGAAAAGCTTCTTAGTGTAATATTAAATTAGATTTGTTTTCTTTGAAATGAAATGCATTTCATTTTTGAAATAGTGTGAAATCATACATGTACATGATGTTTAAGAATAGGGTTAAATTCACTAAGAAAAGCTTCTTAGTGTAATATTAAATTAGATTTGTTTTCTTTGAAATGAAATGCATTTTATTTCTGAAATAGTGTGAAATCATACATGTACATGATGTTTAAGAATAGGGTTAAATTCACTAAGAAAAGCTTCTTAGTGTAATATTAAATTAGATTTGTTTTCTTTGAAATGAAATGCATTTTATTTTTGAAATAGTGTGAAATCATACATGTACATGATGTTTAAGAATAGGGTTAAATTCACTAAGAAAAGCTTCTTAGTGTAATATTAAATTAGATTTGTTTTCTTTGAAATGAAATGCATTTTATTTTTGAAATAGTATGAAATCATACATGTACATGATGTTTAAGAATAGGGTTAAATTCACTAAGAAAAGCTTCTTAGTGTAATATTAAATTAGATTTGTTTTCTTTGAAATGAAATGCATTTTATTTTTGAAATAGTGTGAAATCACACTTGTACCTACATGTTTTTTAAGAATAGGGTTAAATTTACTAAGAAAAGTGTCCAAGTGTAAAAATATATCCATGCCATATTAGAAAATGAATATCGTTCCGATTGAAATAAAAATACACTATTGAAGCAAAGACTTCTTATTGCTACTTATCTAGGTATTTGGTTTTATTTTATGAATATGAATTAGGGCTTGATGTCAAAAATGTCGCTTAACGATTTAATATTATTTTATTTATTGTTTAATATTATTTTATGAAATTTAAACATATCGCAGGTTAAAATAGGTAAAATTTACACGCATATTTAAAAATGGGTTTTTTCTAAAGCAGCCATGGAACTAAATTTATTTCATAATTTATGCATCCTCTTAGATAATTGTCTGGAAATTTCTCCGCTAGTTGAGTTAGAGTTATGGAAGGTGTTTATCAATCGATAATTAAATTTATTTTTGTCCTTAAAAGAATTATGTTATTTGAAACAAGTTCTTTCTACTATAGATTATTGATTCCGAGAGAGACGTCTTTCGACTTATCAGGTCATTATCAATAGAGATTGACGTCTCTCTCGGAATCAATAATCTTTAGTAGAAAGAAACACTTGTTTCAAATTACATAATTATGGAATTCTACTACGTGTGCACCGACACAATTAATAATCCTTAAAAGAAAATTTAAATATGTTCAAATTTTAATAACATCAAAAACAAATAGCAAAAATATCACGCTCAATTACGAAAATATTGCAAATAAACTAATCAATAATCAGTATTTGGTTGCGAAAAATCAGGCGACATTTTCTAGTTCTCAATACTCCCTTTTCTATATTGATTCAAACTAAAATATGTACCTAGGTACGTTCTAAAACTTTATAATTAAGTTCATTTGAACTAAAATTCGTATTCTATATGATATTTTAGAGTTTAAAAAATACCAATGTAGACTACCTAAAATTGGAACATTCCTTGTTTAGTTAGTGCACACTAAAAATTAAATAGAATAGGGGGTAATGTCATAGAATATAGATTATTAAATATTATTTTAGTACCAAATTCATACTTAAACTGTTGTTAGAAATTTTAACTATAATTTTTTTATTTTTATTCCTCATTAGTGTTATCCTAAGCATAACAAATCTTTCGTAATATTCCTGGTAATCCTCTAATTTATCTATTCGAGACAAAAGCCTACAACATCGATTAAGTACCCTTAATCAAGGTAACAACTTGATATACTTAACTTATATAAACAGACTTGCTTTCAAATTTTACACCCTTAGGGAAATTTATAGTAATAATATGTATTCATACAAAATATATGTAATGTATGTATGAAACCTAAAATTATCAAATTCTTAGAAGGAAATGTCTTATACATACATACCTGTGTAAGTTCTAATTGAAATTAATATTTCAGTTGCTTAATGTATCTTTTTAATGTAATGTACCTACTTATGTACATGATTAGAATGTATGTAATGTAGCTTAAAACCTCATTAGGATAGAAACCTGTAAAATCAAGGGGATGAAATTCTTCTTCGAACTTCTTTTCAATGCTCCTCTCGAGAGCACAGGTAGAAACAAATTTATAGGCTTGTAAGCTCTTCGAGCCTAATTACTTTTTTCCGTGACATCTTCAATGCTGTCATTGTCTCAGGAATAGTGTATTGTGAAAGAGAGTTTTCCATGTCATCTAAAACCTTGTGTATAGAAGAATAGTATTCTTTTTGGCCAATCAGGCGAACTATCATCGGAAATTCTCAAATACATACAACCCATTTAGGACCATTGTAATAGAGACTAACTTTTTGTAATATTATATAAATAACGCTTTCAATGAGTCCTCTTAAAGAATATCTTCTTAACATTAATACTATTCTCACTGGCCCAAAAGTTCATTTATTACTTTTCACCCTTTTCCCCTTGTGTCAGAGAAGAAATTTAAGGGCTAAAGAATGTGAATAAGTAAAACGTACCTACCCTTTTAATTTTCTCATATTTTTAATTAATAAATTCGTTCTATTCACTTTTTTTTCGGAATACAGTATGTTTTAGTTTCATTCTATCAAATTTTAATTATTTTCTATTTTTCTTTTCAGACAAAGAAAACTTGTTAAACTAATCGTAAAGATGTCGATCGATGCTGCCGCCAAAAAGTTGAACTTGGAGAAGGCCCATAATTTCATGAGGCAGTACAGGGATCCCGATAGTAGGGAGCTGAAGAAACTCTCAGCTAACCAGTTCATGGAGGTCTGGAGTCACTACGATAAAGATGGTGAGATGTTTTATATTTTAATTTATTATTATAATAAGACAAAAGATATTTATTTAAAACGAATCTGGGATTGCAATGTAGTCATATATTAACATCGTCTAAATACTGTCCTAGTTAGCAATATACTTATTTCATAAAGATACAATGTCGGCCGTTGGAAAACCTAAAAGAAAATATAGAATATATATTTCAATGTTATACGACATTTTTTAACTTTTCAAGAGCTTTCAGTCATGTTTATAATTAATTTAGTCAACATTGTCAAACGGGTGGAGCTTTATGATTCAAAACTTGCTGTTGATCTGCTTTACATTCACGACATAAGCAATGAATGATATGACGATGGAAAAGCTTATTTTGGATTGAACTGATTCATCTTTTTGTAATCTTGAAGAAATAGCCTGTAATTAAATTATAAGTATCTAACTCTTCATAATATTACAGAATATATAGTAGGTACTCATGTAATAAAACAAATGCTACAGTGAGCTTCAATAGTACAGTCTAGTAAATATTTCTTTTGTACCAGGTCGTTAATTCAATTAAGTATACACATTCCAAGTCGTTCTTTGTTTGTACCCGCCCCATTTTCAGCGGCGTACCTTCCATAAAAGCAAATATGTATGATGTATCCCATGCCCATATAAACTTGAAAACAAAATAAGTAAACTAATACTTATAAAATAATACGTCGATATCAATAATAATATGCAAATCTGCCATTAATTCGATACTTTTTTAAAGTTATGGACTTAATTATTATTCTCTTTTGGTTGTAGGTAGTGAAATTATTTTGATGCCTACCATACAGAAATTCATACATTTTTATTCTGCAAAAATGTTTATTAAAGACCAAGGCCCGTAGTCAAAACACATTTTAGCGTTACGTTTTCATTCGAATATATTTTATTTATAATTTCGTTGCGAGAAAGTGTCAATTTTCGTAGCTAAAATACACGAAAATTGAAATGAAAACGTAACGCTAAAATGTGGTTTGACTACGGGCCCGAGAGAGAAATCATCATTTGCTATCTTCATTTGATTGAATAAAAAATCTATTTTGTTTTAGTTGTTTTTTAATCCAAAACTATCAATTTTTCTTTTTTTGATAGGTGGAAACATTCGAACCTCAGAGAGCGTTTGAAAAACTCATTATCTGAATACTAAGAAAAAATACACATTGATATGAATGCATGACGAATATGAAAAATTTAGGTGGTCCCGCCTCTGCTCATTTCTTATAGTTTCTTCAATAGTTTTTATTCGATGAGTGTTTCTTTTAGTGGAATTAATAGAAAAGGAAAGTTTTTCGAACAGAATAGATAGAATGGAATAAGTTTTTTCTTTACGTAACTAACTAACTCAAAAGGCTGGTCCCTTTTGTATAATGTAAGTAGCATCATTATTACCAGCATATTTTATATTTACGGTCGGTAAGATTGTTTCGTTCTTCACATTCGTATGTATTTACGGCTCATTTAGCAATTTGTTGTGCTTACGACTTGTTATGTGTATTTAAATACTTGTAGATTATACATTAAAAATGTATTGCAACATCTGATGTATCTGTAATATGAACAAGTGATATTTCTTGTTCTTTTTCGAAGAAGAATAATCTACGGCAATCTAATCTTCTTCTTCTTCTTTTTCGTGTTGCAGATCATCGATCTGTTAGTTCAGAAGTTGTTGCCTCTTGTGATGCTGATGACTAGCTATCTTTTCATCTTTTTGGTGGTCTTCCTCAGGGCCTTGAACCGACTGGCGTTTCCTTTGCAGCTATATGTACGATTCTGTTTTCAGCTATGCGATCCACGTGGTCTTCAGGATCTTCTCTTTTTCCTACTCCATCTTACGATATCCCCCGTGTTGCATATTATGTAATATAATGAATGTATAAAATACTATCTATATACATACATCTGCTTTCGCTGGGCCTTTGCAGTTTGAATGTACATTTATAAGTCTCTGGACACTTTGCTTCGGCCTTTGGTTCACAAGATATTATTTTAATTTTATGTATGTATGTAGCAGGGATGTTGCGGATGTCGATTTTTATACATCCGCGGATGTGAATGCGGATGCGGATTTTTGAAGGCTCACATCCGCGGATGCGGATGCGAATGCGGATGTTTAAGATGTTATAGAAAAAAAGTAGGAACTATCTTAGTTGGTTGGCCCCACTGTCAAATATGTGACGAAATTGTTGCTACAATAATATTATGGATTTTTTGTCGAAACATTTTTTTTCTTTTTTGTTATTTGCAAAAATAAAAACGCGTCGGATCTTGTCACCAATATTTTCGTTCCCATTGGTTAATGTCAACTGCGAACGGCACGCGCCATTCGCGGCCCTGCCCCATTTCTTTCTTGTCGCAAATTGTCTTATATCCGCATCCGCATGAACATTCGCATCGATTATTGCGGATGCGGATGCGGATGCAGATGTCCAAATACATGCGGAAGCTCCGCATTTGCGGATGCGGATGCGAATATTCGCAACATCCCTGGTATGTAGGACTGTAGGTATTTTATCTTAACTTTGTTACTACTATATTTTCTGTATTGTGATTGTTCAGTGACCACCATTGTTTTTTAATTCTTCTGATAAATAAAAAATTCTTGACTTCTGAGATATTCGAACATAGGAGAGAGTTTTAAATATCTATCTGTACCATCACGGCATCCCCCTGAAGTGAGGTAACCAGTAGACTAACTATGTATTAATGTACGGGTAGTTTTCTCCGTGCTCCCGAAAATACTGCACCCAAAGATGTTCGACGACTATAGACCTATTAATTGTTTACCTAAGTATGAACAACTCTTGGAGTATATTGTAAAAGACCAACTTATGCAATACATTGAAAAGAATAATATATTAGTACAACAACAATCTGGTTTCAGAAGTCGATACTCGTGTGAAACAGCATTGAATTGTATGAAAAAAATATAGTAATATCAGTATTCCTGGATTTAAAAAGGGCTTTTGAAACTATAGACAGAGAAAGACTAGTCATGAAACTAGAAAACATTGGAATAAGAGGAATTGCGAAGGAATGGTTCATAGACTACCTCAAAAATAGGAAGCAAATAACAAAATTCGAAGGAAGTTTTTCTACAGAAGAAGCAGTAACAAGAGGAGTGCCGCAAGGATCTGTCCTAGGACCACTCTTATTTATTATTTATATAAATGATATTGTGAAATGTGTAACTAACTGTGAGATAAAACTGTTTGCCGATGATACCTTGATATATATTGTATGTGATGTGTTGGAAAATGGACTGTTAAATATTCAGAGTGAACTCAATAGATTATCAAATTGGTTATGTGTGAACAAATTAAAATTAAATGTCAAAAAAACGAAATGCATGATATTAGGCAGGGTGCCATCTGATAAAAAATGTGTAGTAAAAATAGATGGAGAAGAGATTGATTTGGTTGATAAAATCAAATATCTAGGAATAACTATTGACAGAAAATTAAATTTTAAGGCAAATTTTGAAAATATTATAAAAAAAATTAGTAAAAAAATAGGCTTCCTCTATAGAGTACGTAAGAAAATGGATATGAGTAGTAGGAAGATGGTGTACAACTCTATAGTATTACCACACTTTAATTACTGCTCATCGATTCTTTTCTTGTCAAGTGAAACGGAATTCAAAAGACTACAAAAAGTACAAAATAGGGGAATGAGGGCAATATTAGGTTTTGGAAGGTATCATAGGGTAAAACTAATGTTGAATAAATTGGGATTCTTGAGTGTGAAAAAACTTATTTACTATCAAACAATGATTTTTGTGTACAAAATTAAAAAAGGACTACTGCCAAGTTACATGTATGAAAATGTTAAATATAATCAAGATATTCATAATTATCCAACAAGAAGTCGCGATCAATTTCGACTCAGAAAACCAAGACTTGTAGCAACAGAAAAAAGTGTTTATTATCTTGGATTAAATTTCTTTAATAAATTACCTAGCGAGGTACGAAACGCGAAATCTTTAGGTATTTTCCGTAAAAGATGTTATGAATGTATAAAGAACATGAATAATCTCTAAATACTTGCATATAGTGTGATACAATGCATACATTAGATATTATGTTTCTTACTTATAGGAAATTCCCTAGTAAACCATTTAACTTGAATAATTTTGATTATTTGATATACATTTCATACGCACAGGTGTTTTAGTTACATATTGTAACTTTGAATGATTTTCTGAATTTTGACAGAATGACTTAATACTATGTACATGTACCTATATGTAATTGTTTTTTTTTTTATCTCTTGTTGGAATATATTTGGTATTCTTATTATGGTAGAGTAACATTAAGTATGATTTTTTTCTCTTATTTTATTTCATGTGATTTGGAATATCAGACATATATATTTATCTTCTTTGTATTCTTATTATTGTAGAGTGATTAAGTATTTGTATTCTTATCATTGTAGAGTGATTAAGATTGTTTTTTTTTCCTGTGATTTAAAATATCAGACTAATATTTGTCTTTCTTACTGGAGTGTATTTATCGTCTTAATGGAATGTGTTAATAGTCTTATTAGAATGCATTTAAATATATTGATAATTTATTAATTAAGATAATTGAAATAGAAAATAAGTATAATAATGGTAGTTAATCATAAGGTTATTATAAGTTATAAATTAAATGCTTTATTTATAACTTGATTAAATAAATAAATTAATTAAATTAATAAAAAAAACCCAACATATTTAGGATGGATGATACACCTTGTCGCTGAACTGAATGTACATAAAATATCTTGATCGGAATATTTGACAAACAACTGCCTTTTACAAGATACTCGAAAACATTCTGAGAGGAGTGGGAAACTTATTTTTTACACAATATTAAAATACGTAGGTATTATTTTGACAATCCTTTGAATCTTCTATTAACTTCAGTACCTATTAATAATACACAAGAGAATAATTCCCGCTGTCTAATCAGACTAATGTTAACGAAATTATACTTGTATATTAGTAGATTCCGATAATATCTCTATGTCGGACCAAAACTAAACAATGTTTAATTTTGGGCAAGGTAATGTGAATAATAGACATGTTGTTCTCATTATTGTCATCTATCTTGAAAATGTGTATTTTGTGATATCCATAAATAAAAAACTTATAAATGTAATTATATGGCTTTAAATGTGGGTTCGTCGGTAGCCTGGAGGTAGAGTCTCGACCTCGTGCATAAGAAGTGCGCTGTTCGACCTCAGCTCTCCCTACACGACACAAAAATTTAGTTTACTGTGAAAGTTGTATGAAGTTGTATTTGGGTATAAAACAAAAACCCATTTTTAAAAAATTCGACATCCTTTATGTTTATAAAAACGAGAGAGCAATAGTCGGTGCCAATTTTATTTATCGTGTCGAAACCCAGAAAAAAAACAATCAAACTGATCTCCAGTACTGTGCAAAACGAACAGCAGGTGGAGATGCGTCAAAAACATCCTCCATAGTGGATGTGACAGGGCACAATGGACACCCCATCAGGTGTGGCATGGTCAGTGATGCACCACAGTCACATGCTCCGGATTCGTCCTGTAGGAAGCCCCATCGTTCTCTATTGTCACGGTGCCAATGATTCCAATAGTTTTAGCAGCAGTTTCATGTTTAAAAACACATGAGAAGCGAATGTAATTTTGCTGAAAAGTTTTTGAACGGCCACACTGAAAAGCGACTTCCCGTAACACACTTTAGTTTTGTTCAAGTATAATATCAAACACACGTTAACTAAGGTAGGTACTCATATAGCTGTGTTAAAGCCTATAATATATACATTATATCTATTAAAGTACAATCCAACTAATCAACTAAATATACTTAATAATACATAGGTATTTTCCCTATCAGATTACACGGATTCAATTACTAAATTGTATGACATTAGTCCAGTGACTAACTATGTAATGTATGGATATTATTGTCATTTCGTTTTACGAACATTGGTTTTTGCTCTTTGAAAAAGTGTGCCTGTATTATGAATGGATGAGCAAGGATGTGTATAGAATATTAACTTTGTCACTGTGTTTAGGTAGTAGAATTTCATAATGATTTTAAAAATATATTTTCTTTATTGAGAGAGGTGTAGTTGGCAAGATTAATTGACGAGAACATAAAAAAGCGAGTAATTAACAAGATTGACAATGCTCTTATAAGAAGAAAGTCGACTCTCTCAATAAAGAACATAATATGTATAGTAGAAGAAAACATTTGCTTTTAATTACATCATGTGTATTAAATGTTAACATGACTGAACTACTACTTACATGTAACTGTTGCATATTTAAAACGATGCAATTTTTTTGGTATTTTTTTTTAAATAAACAGCGTATTTAGTCATTCTCGTATTATTTTTTTACATTTCAAGAATAATAATACAACATAGAAATAGATAGTACAAACCATGATTATATTGTTGTAATGAACGGTTACGGATTATGCATCGTTTTAAGTACGCAGCGACAATTTTTTAAATAATGTATGTTGCGTGGTATCGGTTGACGGTTGATTTTTGAAAGATTCTAGCTATGTATGTCCTTTCTCTTGTATCTTCAATTATAATCCGATGAAAATCAAACCATTTTTGAATGGTCTTACATAATAAAAATACTTCGTTCGTAGTGAGTAGTATAAAATCGCGTTTTATTTATCATACTCAGTATCACTGCTCATAAATAAATTGAGTGGTCAGTTATTTTTAGACACGATAATATATTAATTTTGATGTAACAATGAATATTGCCTTGTCTATATTCTATATTCAGCACAACAAAGCGATATTTAAATATCAAGGTAAACATCATACATATTACCAGATATCGTCCCTCTTCTGACTAACAGTCGTATCTGATATTTTTGGCGAAATCAAGTTATTATCACCAATGTGTATTTATATGCGCCCTGCATGTTCTCACTGAAGATCACACCTGTAACTGTTACCGTTATCCTGTAATAGCCTTTTGATTTGCTGTCGTATTTACGAATTATTCTAAATAAAATGTGTTGTATATACCTACTAATTTCTCAAAATTTCAACACAAAAATGATTCTGAGTTATATAAGAATAGGAACAAATAAAATAATGTAATATATTTACATTGTATCATATAACTAGGAGAGACGAAAATATGCACGACAAAACACAAAAAAACGCTCTCCTGAACAATTTACATTTAGGCAGATACGACTGTTAGTCAGAAGAGGGACGATATGTATACAGTATTATACATATAAGTAAGTTTTTCCGTGTATAATCCTCTTGCATAATACCTGATAAGTGTGGTAGCAAGTTTAAGTACTGCCTTTAATACACGTGTAGAGGTATGTGTACTGTTTTATGATCAAGTCCCACAGGTCTTCATAATAATTATCCTAATGTATAAAGTACGTACTTTGCCATTGCTTTCCGTGCCTCAAACATTCACATATTTTATCAAAAGTAATAAAAATATTTTGAGTGGTACCTGTATTAAATACCCAAGGACAGAGTTACTTTTGCCTTAATTTTGGCCTGACGATGAGAGTGGAAGTTCTTGAAAGTCGGCTCGTAAAATTAATAAAGTCAATAGTGGGATAACTACATATCGTGTTTCATTAATAAATTGTATTGAATACATCTTTGTGGGATCCTGAAATGAATTATTATTCTCAGACTACTAAATGTTAGTTGTTTTTGAGTGTCATGTAAAAGATATATCGTTTTTTTAATCAATAGAATTTCACAAAATAACGAGTCACGTTTTCGTACCACTGCGTTGGTTTATACCACCACATGTAGGTAATATAGGATTTTAAAAATACTTCTAGCGCTTTTTTTATAACATAAGAGGAACTTTGTGTTAAGCTTAATAATGTAATATACTTATCTATATTATTTACTGTAGTTTAATGTGAAAATGAGAGCGCATTTCATGAAGTTTACGAGTAAAGTTTGATAATCTGTAATATTTTTCAGATTATACAATATTCTCTATATAATAAGCGATGTGCGATCATACGATATATTTTATACTAATTTGAAGAGACTCTGTTGTAATTCTATATAATATGTACCTTACAATATATTTTGTTAATATATTAAGACTTGAATTAGGTACAACATCAGGTTTTTCGCAAAATCCATGAATTTTGCAGTTTGTAAAATAATTAGTCTTACTTCACTTAGATACATATTTTTTTGTGTTGATTTAACTTCTAATTATATATGATCATCTAAAGTATTTGATATAAAAAAAACTACCACTTTTACTACTATAGGTACTTCACGTCGTTTCCCAGATGGGGACAGAACGCCAAATAGATCTATTCATTTATACAATTTTCATACATACGTCGATTTTCACTGACCATTTTCAAAATATTGGATCCCTGAGCTATTTAGCATTGTCTTTACTACATCTCTAGGTAACGGTGGAAAGTATTCAAGAGCGGTTGACTTGCTATCTTTGTATGTTATTTTATCGCCTGGTGATACATGTACACTTTCTTGATCATTTAACAAGGAATAATAATAATAAAGACAATTTGTATTTGGCGCCGTTTAATGATCCGTGACCATTTCAAGGGCGCCGTGACTTTTCTTGAAAAGCAGTGTTTTCAGCTTACTTCTGAATGTTGAAAGGGTTGAAAAAAAGTATAATTAAATTGGGAATTACATTATTCTTATATACAGGAGATTGTTCAGAGTGCATTGGACTGAACATAGGACCAATGAGTCCATCATCAGGAAACTATATATTTCCACGATTTTTAACTATATGTAGACAGCACGTCTTGCGATATTTCGGACACATTGCAAAAAGAGAGCCTGAGAACCTGGAAAGGGTAATAATAACTGGGGCTGTGGAAGGCGCCGAGTACCAGCAAGATGGAGCGACCAAATAAAGGAGGTCACACAGAGATCACTGATGGGACCTTGCACGCACATGTCCGAGGATCGCTCGAGGTGGAGACAGATGGTCTATAGAATGAGTCATGATGGTCACGATCCTCAAAAGTGAAGGACCGAAGTAGATGTTGATGATAATATTATATTTTAGGGAAAGACCTTATATTTAAATTTGACTACTACGTATACGCGAGAATCAACAAAGTTTCATAAAAGTTTAAGTTCAAAGTTTGTTCTTACAATAAAACATTCAAAATAATAATAAACTTGATAAGTTTGTAATAAATTCATAATCAATTATTTTTCTTTAATATTGATTGTTTTTCAGGAAAATAATTTCCTTACTTAACTTTATCATTTACTTAGGAACCAGTAGAAACCTTCCATTTTGATCACTAGTGTGTCAACTTAGCAGTGTTTGGGGTATTCGATAACTTGATTGTGAGATTAAAGTGTTAAAAATATGATGTAATGAAATGGCTCAATAGATACAGAAGTGCACTGGATAGAGGAAATATGTTTGTTCCTTGTGTAGAAGACTGAAAGAAGAAAAGGAGAGTTCATTTGAAAAAATATTAGGACAAAAGTTTTTCTTAGAAGAGCGGATAAATAGAAGTCCCCTGACTTCTGAGATAACCGGGTATGCGAGGGAGTCTTCAATGAAAAAATATTACCATGTCGTTCATTATAATATAACGTTTTTGCAAATGATTGCAATGCTACGATAAACTTGTCCACTGTGCATTGTATGTAGCCGATATGTTTTCACTATTATTTATGATTTGTTTTATTTTATTATAATAATGTACAAAGAAGAATAAAATATATAAAACAGCAATTTTATAGGATTTAAGGAACAGATGAAAACATGTTTAACGTACACATTAATATTATCTTAAAACATTTCTTGTATTTTTCTATTTTGAAAGTTTTGTAAAAAGTTTATGTAAAGGTTGAATAAATTGATTTAGGGAAGTTTTTTCGAAGTTTTGATAGGATTATTACACACGCCATTAAACGTTTATATTATTTGTTTAGTTTAGAGATTACTCATATATTTATACTATTTACTGTAGTTTTAATCAGTAAATAGTATAAATGTGGGATGAAAATGAAAAGTTCTCATGGGGTTATGTCTGCCATTTCATGTGCGTAATTTACGATAAATACAAGAATTTTCAGGCTTTTAATTTATATCTTACGAGATAGCTAAAATAATGTAAAACTATCTCTTAACCTGGCTTCACTGGAGAGATATTTATTTAAGTGAATTAAAAATAAACATTTTTAAGACAATAGAGGGGATTTTTTTTCTTAATAAATAATTGATAATTTATATTTGTATTTTTTAATAAATCTAATATTTTTGTGTTCACACTTTGGAAATTCATTATTAACATATAATTAAATAATTTTTATTTGAAAATTTTATTGTGTTTTAAATAAAAATTATTTAATTATATGTTTTGTATTTTTTATTGAAAAGGTAAATCTCTGTTTTTGTAACAAACCCAAATACAACCTTATACACCTTTCACAGTAAGCTAAATGTTTTTGTCGTGAAAGGAGAGTTTGCCGGCACCTAAGTATATAAGCTTTGTACATAATATCAAATGTAAATAACCATTTTAAACTGAAACATGCTTAAAGTAAGAGAGATTATATAAAATGTATATTAAAAAGTAATGTAAAAGTAAGAGTTAGTTCCAAACTTTGATATGCATCTTGTATCATGGGCACACACACACCGATATACATAAATATACAATACAGTAAACACATATACATGTAGCACCCAGACCCAGAACAATTTGAAAAATGTCATTCTTCATTTTGCTCTGGCCGGGAATCGAACCCGGGACCTCGTGACCCAAAAGCAAGATCGTTACATCCGCGCCACACCGCTCCCCTGTGATGTTCCTGGGTTTTTGTTATAAAAAAATAACAAATTATATACATGTTTCACAGTAGGTAAGCTAAAAGCTTGTGTAGTGAAAGGAAAGTTTGCCGGCACCTGGGATCGAACCGCGTACTTTTTGTGCACGAGGCCGAGATTCTATATCCAGGCTACCGACGAACTCTATTTAAGAACTATTTTATTATCTATATTTTGTGTAGTATAAGTGTTCGTAGTAGTTAAAATATGTATAAACATACATAGACGAAGATTTGTGAACGAACTCGAATATTTATGCGAGGATTATTGTAGCCTGCTTAAGGGCCCCGTTTAGCAAAAACGGTAAAATTTTCTATTTTCAACAAATTTGATAGAAAAACTGCCTAAACTTGTTGATCCTTGCGAATATATCGATTTGATAAAATAAAAAAATCAAATATTTATTACCAATATTAGTTTTTTAATAAATAATAAATAAATCGCAGACTGACGAGATTTATTTAGGTACTCTTTGTTATATCAAAATACAAATTATTTGTAATATATATATATATTTATTATTCATTCTATCAAGCATATAAATACAATAGATTTAAGCAAACTTTTTTTAGTATACAAAAAATTGAGTTCATGTGGTGATTTTTGGTTTCAAAATACGAGAAATTTTATCAAAAAGATTTTTTTTAAGTCGGTCAATATCCATGAAAAAAATAAAAAAAATATTTTTTTATTCTATAATGTGATAACTATCTAAATATTCTTAATATTAAAATAAATATATGAAATTTTTCAGGATTCTTGTGCATTTATGTACTAAACACACCCCCGAATTCGATTTTTAGAAATATGCTTTTTTATAAACGAATACTTTGAAGCTAAAATCAAGTTTTTTTTTAAAGTTCAAGTTTGATATTGGTAATTAATATTTGTTTTCATATTTTATCAAATCAAAATGTTCGTAGGGTTAACAAGTTTTGAGAGTTTGTGTACCAAACTAGTTGAAAATTGAATGTTTTATCGTTTTTGCTAAAGGGGCCCCTTAACGCCATTTCAGTTAGTAAATGTTAGTGTTTTATTATTACTATAAATACATTTGTATATAAAATTATAATATATAGCATGTGAATGTTCTCATATTAAAGCTCCTACTAACATAAATTATTCTTCCCTGCCCACATATTACTATTCTCATCCTTTCGCTACTATTACACAGTACAGAGCACATAGCACACACAGACACAGGAAGAAGTAGTGTCTATCTCTTATATTATTATATTATGTAAGATATTATGGAGCGTACCATGATGATCCAGACATTTCATTTGGAAAATTTATAATATATGATAAGGAGAGTTGAATGTTTAACCCAGTAAACCATTTCAAGAACCTACGAATACATGCTTATAAAAATGTACATAATATTATTGTGCTATTTTCCATGTAAGGTCTATTTTATTTTCTATTGTCTTTTGTCTATATTTATACTTTATTCTCGAATATAGTAGTATCTTTAACAAGTACATAAATAAATAAATAAATATATAAGTAGAGTAACTGTAGCTACTGACCACACTGATGTCATACAAAATCTTAAGCCATGGAGCACCCGGCAAAGAATTGGTCTCCCTCTCATTTCCGTTAGTTTTTGAGTGTACTGAAAAAGGCAAATTTTTTTTTTTTAGAAAAGATATTGTTATAAACCCAAATACAACCTTATACACCTTTCACACTAAGTTCAAAGCTTGTGCCGTGAAAGGAGAGTTTGCCGGCACCTGGGATCGAACCACGGACCCTTTGTTCTGGAAGCCGAGACTCTACCTCCAGACTACCGACGAACTCTTTGCCACTCATTCTGAATGTCCTTATTATTGTTGGCACGGAGAGGACGGCAAGCATGTTTTTTACATGCAGCTGGTCTGCTGGTTACTCCACTTGTAATATATGCCGTAATGGTGTAGTGGTATTAGCGGTAGTCGTGTTTCGCGGATTCAATGGAAATACGTATTTATCTAGAGTAGAGTATGTGCAATGATTTATTCGGTGCCGTTTAGTGGAGCATCCATAAAGATGCCAACATAAACATTGTTCAGAAACTCTGGTTCAAGAAAAAACTTGCAAATTTTAAGTTCACGGATAAAGCGAAAGATGAAAGTTTATAATACTCCAAGCACAAATATTGATTCGTTAGTGATTGCAAAACTCTATTAATTTACGAACTTTAATGATGTTTCTGTCGCTGTTTTTTCTTTCATATTTTTAAGGAATTATTTACTTTTCTTGATGCAAAACTAACAAGAAAACGAGTTGAAGAAAACTCTATGCATTAGGTACATCATAATGATGAGATTTGTTTGAAAGTGATAGCTTAAGTCTTTTGAGTCAAAAGTTTAAATGTAAAACTTTAAAGAAGTCGCAGAAACACAGTACTTTTAAATGTAAAAGGTATTTCTTGTTCATGTTCTCGTCCCATAAGCTTAAGTTTACTTTCAAATTCAAAGTTTTCCATAACGAGATATATTATTATGTAATTCAATGGTTTGAAAGTTTTTGGAGAGTTAAACAAACCAATTCTGAAAACGTAAACTGTAAACGTATTATCAATTTTTTATAAGCGTGTAGTTTTACGTACTCACATTTTAAATTTGTATTAATTATTTTATTATTCATGTTTAAAATAGAATCCAATCTTACTTACATCAGAGGTAACAAATATTTTATATTTAAAGATATTATAACCTTATATTTATATTTCTTATTTTTTATGGTATAGAGAGGATGTTAATAATAAGAGGAGGATAATACCTTAAGTAAGTAAATGCCTATGTGTGTATGCCTATGACCATCTCTTCAAAGTAGTAGAATAAAAAAACACGCATTCTCTTGGCTATTTTGTTAAAAAAGTGAACGCATTCTTTAAAAATGTGATTTTTCCTTTTCTAATGGGAACAGATTTGAAAATTCGAACAATTTTCGATAGATGATTGTTTAAAGATTTCAAACAATGTTGAGCTTAAAACTAGTGTGTAATAAAGAGTAACTTTATAACCTCAATAGAACATATTTCTGGGCAAAACTCTGAATGTCTTGTGGCTAAATGTTTTATAGGCATCGTAGAAATAGTATTGTGGATTGTGTTGAGTATTATGTTTAATTTATGGCTTAAGTTGATTAACATACTTTGTGATACGAAACATTTGAGTGAAAAGTTGGCTGTCAGATTATATAGCTACTCGTAATATCAGGTGACGATTTATGTATAGTGAAAATTAAAAAAGTTTTATATTTATCTTTATATATGTACGTTACATCGTTTGTTGAATATGTACATTAATATTTAGATTTTCTTGATAACGGATATTCTTTAAATTCATAAGCAAAAAAAATATCTAGAACTGATATTATTTTCAGATTATTTATATAGGCCTCTCATTCCTTTCTGCAAGTGTTCGAGTGTCCTTTAAAAAGCAGATGTTCGTAAAATATCATAAACAAGACATTGACACCTTCAACTCAGTAATGATGTGTGCTTCCCATCACGAATGTCTTGATCAGCACAAAGAAATCTAGTTTACTTGTTATCTCGCTTGTGGAATATGCCGTGATGGTACAGAATATGATTAAATATTCATACCGAAGATTACATTCTAAGATTATCAAATCTATCCTGATTAAATAAAAACTTAGTGATTAATAAAATATTTACATTTTCAGAAGAGTCCAAGCCTAAAGAGGCTTCCCCTCCTGAAGTTAAAATAGTAATGTATAGTTTATTTATTTATTTATTCATTCTTTACTGTTCAATGATTAAAAACAATTACATAAAAGGTATACATTCAAATTAAATACAATCAAAATATACAGAGGGATATACAATCAATATATAGTAGTTGGAAAGAATAGTTTATATGAATAGAAGTTGATTAGTTGGAAGAACTCGAATGTACACTCCTTGTGTACGCCTAGTGAAAATGGATTCTCTTTGTGTGCACTGGGAAAAATGAGAGGCTCCTTGGAAAACATAAAAAAATAGGTTCATCCTTGAATTGATCACATATAGAAATATATGACGTGGATGTAATGTCCTAGAATTTATGAGTTGTACAGTGTCTTTGAGGTGCTTTGGCACTTAAACGACACTTTAATATTGTCCAATAATAATAATAATAGTTTTTTTTTTACAAAACGTCATATAAATTTTAAACACATATTACTGTTATGTGGTGTATTTTAATTAAAAGAGAAGAAGTTATTTTCACACAGTTTATTGTTCTACAGTTACACAAGCAAAGAGGCCTGTCATGTGAATGACAACAATTATATACCTGAAACTTCTTGGTGTTGTCAACATACAAATATACAACATCTCCCTTCTTTTATTTAACAATTTTCTTTTCATTATATCCATCCCCTTTTCCCAATAAAATTTAACAATTAATACATATTTCAAGACTTAACTTCAATGCTATTATATAGTCATATTCAAATATTATATCCATATACAATCCTACTGTAACATCCCAGATACCCTACAGTATGTATGTACTTTATTCCTTAAATATAGTTTACTTATACCTACTAAGTTGTGTGATCTTATTTTAATCTAGGTATACAACAAAAGAAATTCTAACTTACTCACTAACTTACTTAAATATACACATGTTCTTGCTTAAGCAGAAATACAAAATAAAAATATTATTTATCTTAACATACAATGTTCAATCCTTAATTGTCTTAAAAATATGATTTGTTTATTATAAATTAAATATATAAATAACAATAACATGAGAAGTTTTATTCGTTAATATGTTAGTCTATTGGGAGGCTTTATAACTCTACCATATCTTGAAACTTTTTCATTGGAACTACATGGAATAACAAAATCTAAATTTGGCAGTGTCATTCTGTCATTATCTGCAATGTTGTTGATTCATGTTAATTATAAAAATGTCCCGTAGTAAATCTTTATTCAACTCCCCGAAATTGCAAGTTTTGATTTTTTCTTTTAGATCCATCAGATATGCCTCCATGGTTTCATCTTCTTCTTGTTTTCTATTAAACAATCTGAATCTCTCTAAGGTGTTATTAATTACTGGTCTAAAGTATTCCTCAAACTTTTTCACAATGCTGTTAAATTTTACAGTTTTGCTGTCAATATCTTCCCATGAGTTGAATAAATTTATGTAAGTCTCACCCATGTGATGTAACAATAATGCCACTTTTTTCCCATCCGATGCAGTATCTTGTCCACTGGCAACCAGGAATATATTGAAGTGATTTATAAATTTTTTCCAATTGTAAAACATATTACCATTGGTAATTAAATTGCACATGTTGGCCATTGTATCTGTTGTAATCTCTGCAATCTTGTAACAATTTTACTTGTTATTAATATAATTTTATACTGGAACCAATTATTTAAATTATCCGTATTTTATTTTTTATTTTGAATGCAATCACTAATAATTATTTTTAAATTTTTTACACCTGACACCATTTTATGTGGTGTATTTTAATTAAAAGAGAAGAAGTTATTTTCACACAGTTTATTGTTCTACAGTTACACAAGCAAAGAGGCCTGTCATGTGAATGACAACAATTATATACCTGAAACTTCTTGGTGTTGTCAACATACAAATATACAACAATTACAAATTTTGTATGAAGATTTTTTTACAAAATTTGCTATTGGTACTGAGACTTTTTTAGGTTTTCCGTTCAACACATTATTTATTACATATGAAGAGTGTGTAGGAAGTAGGTAATAATCGGGAATAATTTGAACATTTTCCCTAGCAGCAATAATAATAATAATAATAATAATTGTTGATCATAAATGTTTGAGTGATGTTTTATTATCCCGGGTCTCGTAGGAATGGGACAGGCAATAAAGTTTGCGAGTGTATGGAAGTACTTACAAAGCTATCAGTGACGTACTTTTAATACATGCAGAAAAGCATCGCATGCCAACAACGACGTGCAAAACTAACATATGAGATTGTTGAGGATCTCATTTCTACCAATGATGTGTGGTGAAAGTCTGAGAGATCGTGTGCGAAACAGAGATTCTACGAAAGTAATGTGGGATAAAAGTTGGTGGTATAACAAGGATGAATGTAAAAAAGTTACGATGCTTTGGGCATGTGGAAAGAATGAATGAGGACAGAATGACCAAGAAGATATATTTGGCTGAGAGGAATGGTGCTTGGAGTCGTGGACGTCCGAGGATCAAATTAATGGCAAGATCATTTAAATCAAATCCTACACGACGGTCACGTGTTGAGCACATTGAACAGGAGAGCATGCATGAAGAATTGTATGACAGTGACGGAAGCGAAAGATGTATGCAAATGCAAAGATAGAAGGAAGTGGCGCTCGATCCTTTTTGCCTTCACTGAGAAAAATACTAACGAAATTTCACAACGAATTATTGGTTCGTAGGTAGGTACGTACGTACGGGTAAATTGTTGGTAAATTTACCAGTGACTTGCTTGCGATAGGTTAATATTATAGATTCTTACTAATGAATTGTTTGTTCTATCTCTGGTCCTAATCTGATAGTACGTACCAATGATTCGTTGTGAGTATTTTTCTCTGTGTATCCCGTGAAGAAAGCGGCGTGATGGTATGTATGTATGTATGTTACATTATTTTTCTTTCCGAACAAAGCCGGGTTTAGATATATATAAAAGTAGGTGCTGGTAATTGACAATGCGTCAAGTAAGCCACGTATAAGTTTTTGTAGTAATTTTGCTTTTAGTAGGTACTCTAAAGTGTTTGTCAAGTTTTAATATAGGTCGTACTTTACTAAAAGGGAGTATGCTAGTTTTTGAAAGTAATTTTGTTTTTGTACAAGATAATATCTACGAGCAAGAAATAATATTTCGTTTGAGGCGTTTTATAATTTTCATATAAAAAATGTTGGGATTACATTGTTATTTTTTCTACAAGAGCTCGTATAGACCGTTTAATCGAGTATCATATTAATTTATCTTTGGAGTTCCAGAAAAAGAATAGGGCTTCTATCCTTTACTATAAAATTTCGACTATTATGTAAAACACGGGTATTCGAAATATGTACAGTAAGGTTACTCTTGATACAATCGGCCTTAGTACGGGCTATGCTCAGTTTGGTAGATTTTATGACATATATATTATATATGTATGTTCTTTTCATACTGTTAAATAAATAAAATCAAAATACAATCTTTGTCTTCTCTTGATCTTAATCCTACGACGCGCGAAGTGACTATAGTTAAAGGCCCCCTTTAGCAAAAACGATAAAACATTCAATTTTCAACAAGTTTGGTACACAAACTCTCAAAACTTGTTGACCCTACGAACATTTTGATTTGATAAAATATGAAAACAAATATTAATTACCAATATCAAACTTTAACTTTAAAAAAAAGTCGATTTTAGCTTCAAAGTATTCGTTTATAAAAAAGCATATTTCTAAAAATCGAATTCGGGGGTGTGTTTGGTACATAAATGCACGAGAATCCTACAAATTTTCATATATTTATGAGAATATTTAGATAGTTATTACAATTATAGAACAAAAAAAATCTATATTTTTTTGTTTTTTTCATGGATATTGCCCGACTTAAAAAACGTTTTTTTTTGATAAAATTTCTCATATTTTTAAACCAAAAATCATCACATGAACTCAACTTTTTGTATACTAAAAAAAGTTTTTAAAATCTATAGTATTTATATGCTTGATAGGAATAGTAAAAAATATATATATTTTACAAATAATTTGTATTTTGATATAACAAAGAGTACCTAAATAAATCTCGTCAGTCTGCGATTTATTTATTATTTATTAAAAAACTAATATTGGTAATAAATATTTGATTTTTTATTTTATCAAATCAATATGTTCGCAAGGGTCAACAAGTTTTGGCAGTTTTTCTATCAAATTTGTTGAAAATATAATATTTTACCGTTTTTGCTAAACGGGGCCCTTAATAAACATGCAAATCAATCTCGCGGTAGCGTTTGCGCGATAGTTTTTAATATAGTCCCATTGCGCGTCGCATGATTTAGATCAAGACAAGATTAAGTCAATACAGATTGTGTCAAGAGTAATTCTGCTGTACGTTAAAAACAATTCAGCAGTTATGAAATATGCCACCCATCCTGAATATATTATTTTTATTAGACAGAGAATATGACGTGTAAATTCACACGTGATTTTTTTAGAATACTTACGTGATGTTTTTAGACACTTGAAAGAGTACAGAAAAAAACTTTACTGTATATAGGTAAAAATAATATGTGAAATGATAACCCTTTATAATGAAAGTGTAGGTATTGCTATATTGACTCTCTGTAATGTTCTATTAGACAGTACAATGAAGGCATTTATTCTTAAACAAACAAGAACTTCAAACACGTCTAATATTGTCGGTTTTTCTTGTAAATATAATATCATGATATTGTATGTCAAAGTCAAAGTATACTATGTAACGGTACATAATTTTAGGTTTTAGGATAACATTTGCTTCTCACATGTTTGTCAATACGAAATTACTTTCAAAAATGAAATAGCTTTGTCTTGCTTCACAGAAAAAAAATGTAACAAAATATAAAGCATTTTCTACACACGTGAATGTAGGTACTATAAAAATATTATGAGGACGACAACACTATGTATATTCTTTTCCTTTTATTTACTTTAATATTTATTTATTTATTTCATAAATACAAAACAGTTTTTAAAAGATAAGTCACAAAAAAATCTACCTAATATGTAATATGTAAAAAATCTACCTAATATGTACTTACTTTACTTTTTGTATGACTCGGTGTGTTGATAAATCTTAAGCCATGTGGGTTGCATCGTATCCTCTGCAGTCTTGGTTCCAGCGCTGACAGTCGAAATATGTGCATGCTATAGGCACACGTAGTTGGAGGATTGGCCTTGCCCAATCGACGTCATATATTATTTTTCATTTTTATTTATGTTTTGCAAACTTTTCACTTGTGTCTCTGATGAATAAATGAATAAGTATGAATAAGTTCATAAGTCACTTTAACCTACATCATTCCGTAATTGGACCGCATTATGCAAACAAGATCCAAACCACAAGTAGGTATTTTTTGAGTTAGATGTATCAAACGACTCTCCTTTGCGACTTGTATCATATAAAAAAATATCAAGCCGAAAGCTTTAATGGAATGATTAAAAAAACGCATGTCCCAAGTTACCACATTTAAAAAAACGGACAAATATTTTTTGCCAAAAAGATTCAATCCTCATGTTACGACGGTTTAGTATGGTGATGTATAATCTGTCCAATAATTCTAATTTGCAAAATGGAACCAAATACTTTGGAATGATATTGCATAAAACGGATTTATCATAAAAAACATTAATATTAATTTCCCAACAACGATCCACAAAGCTTGGAACTTTTTAATGTAAATTGTACTTAAAGTAAAATTACTTACATATAATTTACAAAAAGGAACCATGAAGCATGGATCTATTTCGCTAAAACGTTAGTTTAAGTAAACAGCACTATATATATTTCTCGAAAAAGATCCACAGAGCATGGATCCTTATTGCAAATAATCGATCCAGTAAAAACTTACTTCAAAAATATTTCGCGAACAAGATCCAAAGATCATGGATCCCTGTTGCAAAATATTTGATACAGTAAATACGTTCCATAAAATATTTCGCCAACAAGATCCACAGAGCATGGGTCCCTTTTGCAAAATATTCGATCCAGTAAATAAGTATTACAGAAATATTTCGCGAACAAGATCAACAGACCATGGATCCCTATTGCAAAATATTCAATGCAGCGAATTCGTACTACAAATAATTCAAGGATCTTTATTGCAAAATTGTTTTGTTATTATTATTGATGAAAAGTTTTGCATAAAATAGTTGCCGTGTAATTTAATTTCAAAAGGTTTGATTTTTTTTCCATTGCTAAACAAAATTCGACATCCGAGTGTGATAAGGCAGAAATTGACGATTACATGCACATCATGCAAAAGTGTAAACAAAATAAACCTCTCGTAGTGAATGTATGCAAGCGAAACTTGGACGTGGTTGAAAAAGGATGAGAGTGGAATAAATGCTGTGAAGATGCGTTCACTGAGAAGAATGGTTGGTAAAACGTTGCGAGATAGAGTGAAGAATGAGGATATCAGGAGAATGAGCGGATGTGAGAGGAGTGTTGTGGACAGAATGCGTGTTAACAAGTTGAGATGGTTTGGACATGTTGAGCGAATGCAAGATGAAAGGATGACGAAGAGGATGTATTTATCTGAAAGAAGGGGTGTGAGGAAGCGCGGACGTTCAAGAACCACGTGGCTTGATCACGTGGACCAAATTCTTAAGGACGGACGCGTGCTAAGTAAGAGAAATCAGCGTGCATGTATGAGAAACTGGATGAATGTAGAGGAAGCGAAAGAAGTATGTAAGGATAGATCTATATGGCGTTCCGTTCTCTCTGCCTACCCCTCCTGGGACATGGCGTGAGGATATACTATAGTGAATAGGATCGAGCATGATGTATTTTTATCTTCAGCTGTTTTGAAAAAATGTAACAAATCGTAAAGAATAAAAAAAATGGGAACAACGTTTCTTGGCTGGCGACAAAAGAAATTTGCCTGAGAAAAGATTTTCCACACTCATTATTTATGCGGGAAAATTTTGATGAAGATTTCGAAGAAATAGACATAAAAAAATATTCACGGCCAATATTTGAACTCAAATCAACAATGATGACAAAACTTTGGCCAAATGTAAAAGAAATTCCAGAGGCGAAATTAAAAGACCTCAAAGCCATGATGCATCTTATTCCAAACGATGCGAAAGATTTTTATAAAAAATTAAGAGGTAGCACTTCAATATTTGATGATATAGATGGATTTTCAGGTGAGCCAGACTTTGAAATCGAAGATGAGGAAATATCTCAATAAATGAAAATCATTTTTCTATTTATTACTCTTTTATTCTTCTTCTTAGTCAGCCATCTCTCCACTGCTGGATGTAGGCCTCTTCCAAACTTTTCCAATCGTCGCGGTTCTGTGCCCTCTGTATCCATTTCCTTCCCGCAATTGGAGTAATGTCGTCAGTTCATCTCTTTTGCGGTCTGCCGATGCTTCTTTTGCTACTCCATGGTCGCCATTTGAGGATTCTAGAGTCCATCTACCGTCGTTTCGTCTCGCAACATGACCCGACCACTGCCACTTAAGCTTTGCAACACGATCCATAATATCTGTGACTTTTGTTAGGTGTCTGATGTCTTCGTTTCTAATTTTATCTCTCATACTCACCCCTAATATTCGTCTTTCCATAGATCTTTGTGAGCATTTTGGTTTGTGGACACTTGCTGCAGTTAGCGATATGGTTTCTAGTCCATACTGGAAGGATACATGTTTCGTAGACTTTTTTCTTTAGGTTTCTTGGGATATCTTTACTGGTGAGAATATGTTTCAATTTTCCAAGTGCTGCCCAGCCCAGACCTATTCTTCTGGGTATCTCTGCAGTTTGGTTTTCCTTTTCAATTTTGATCTTATGTCTAAGGTAAATGTATTCATTTACTGCCTCTATGTATTTGTTGTCAATTGTTAGGCTCTCGTTTGTTGGACTCAATATTTTTGTCTTACCTATGTTCATCTCTAGACCAATTTTTAGAGAGGTTTCATGGAGCTCTTTTATCATATTTTTCAGCTCATCAATATTCTCACTCACCAGTACAATATCGTCAGCAAAACGTAGGTGGTTTAAGTACGTTCCATCAATTCTGATTATTTTATTACTATTTCATTATTTTTGTAGTAGGTAGGTATTTATGTTTTCAGTTTTATTTTTTTTTTTTTTTTTGAGTTTTTCCTTTCATGTTTTAATATTATTTTATGAATCTTAGTTGCATATTTTTCTTACATACAAAATAAATAAAACAACACTGAAAAATGACTTTCTTTACTTCCATATCTACTAAATTAGCATGTGTGCACAACTGCATACATATCGTCATAAGGCCACGGAAATAGAGGGAAGCTGAACAGTATTGTCAATGTAGGTATATATGAGTACATATAAGTCACCTGCACACTTGATGATCTGTTATTTATAGTTATTGCGCTCTTGGTTTTAGTCATAGTAGCTAGTTGTGATCATAATAATCGTCGTGGATCTTTTTTGCATAAATTTCGTACAAACAGATTGTAATTATGCAAAAAAGATCCACTGACAATTTTCTTGGATTTTTATTACATAAGAGCATATAATTTGTATGCATTAAATGTGAACAAAAAAAATTAAGGAATATCCAGCAAATAATAAAACAAACCTAATTTTTTTTTTTGCAATTTGTCTTACAAACGCGTTCAAACTTTAACCTTTAATATCTCAATTCGACTGTTATGTGGATTGGATCTTGTTTGCAAAAGGCGGTCCAATTTTTATGGTGTATTTTTTTTAACGTGAACGTATGTGAACGTATTTATTTATTACATATTTATTACAAAGTATTGTGTCAACTAAACGTGTGTTATATGCGCTATATGTAAAATTATACAATTGTTTACATACTTTGCTGGTTGTCTTGCTGTATGATTTACTAACGTTTAGTTGCGTAGTAGAATAAAATAAATAAAAAATATATACACGGTGGATTTTGTCTTCTAGTCTTGTGTGTGAATGTGACTCACTATGCCAGATAATGAACCATGTCATGTAATAATATCCTTTGAATCAGAATGAGTTGAGGGGCCTACATGAAGTGCACATTGACGCAGACATATTTGTTAAAAAAAAAAACTACTGTAAAATCTATAGAACCATAATGCCAAGCGCATTAAAATATTTAACTTCAAATCTACATAGTAAGTTTTGCTCCGATATATTAATATGATATTCGGTAACGATGTTTATTATTATATTTTGTAGAAACGGCATTCTAATATGGGCACGCTACATTCTCACTTAGCGACTATAAATAATATGTTAGCCTACTAATCAATCTATTGATTTTCTAAATAATTTAACATTTGTATTCAATAGACACATTACGTTTTCGATATAATATACATCAACTATATCAAATGCACACATACACACGCAATATAATAATACACATAGACACACTAAAATAATTTGGACTATGTGTAGTATTTTTTGTCACCAAACATAATTAAGACTAAAATTCAAGAGTTTTTGTGTTTACACTGTGGAAATCCATTTTTAATTTTATTGCATCACAGTCGTTACATCCAATACAATACACACAGACAGACATCTCGTGCAATGGGTACGAGACATAGGTACTGAATAGATTTGCTGAACATAACAGGGCGTTTAGAGGAATATCTACATACTCAGAAATAGCGGACAATTGTATCGAATATGACCATGCATTTTACATAAACGGTACAACGGTATTACATTCTGTGTGTGGGGCGGGTAGACTAAACGCCCTGGAAACCTTAGAGATTTATAGGAATAATAATAACATTGTAAATATACAAACCCCACCGTCATCTCCTTTGATAGTATATCCTACTCCTACCAACCATCCCGCCTCCATATCTACCATTACCCCTCCCAGTAACTGTACCCTTCACACCACATGAACAATAGCTCTCACAATTTTTTAGATTTCAGTTTCCCTGAAGATGCCTACAAGTATAGGTGAAAACGTTCGGTATCTAACCTAACAAAGTGGAGATTAAACAGTGCTCAATAACATATTTTTATATTTTATTTAATAAAATAATTAAGACTAATTACTTAGAATTTTAGACATACTGAATTGATTTTTTTTCTTATTCAAATTAAAAACCTACTTATCTATCAATCAATCAATCAATCATCGCCCTCAACGCTCCTCTCGGGAGCACAGGGCAGAAACCAGCCTCCTTCATTCAGAGCGTCTCTGCGCCAATTGCGTCACCTCTTTACACGACATTCCCTGCGCTCTGATATCGTTGTCATAGGAACGGTGTATTGTGAAAGAGGGACGCCCGGGCCGACGGAACCCTTGCTCACTTATCTATACCATCACAGAATTATCCAAGTGGGGTAGCCAATGAACTCTTTATACGAAATGAACACGCAGATTATTCTCTACATGTCATAAAAAATTAGTCTGCTGGGGATGTAAAATTGATGGCACATAGTACGAAACTTAGTATTATTTTTTAATAATTTAATATTATTTTTGTTTTATTGATATTCTTCCTTCCTTTGTTTTAATGTTCCTGTTGAAAGCACAGTTTGTTAGCTCAAAGGTTTTCTTCAACGAGCGTATGGTAATAATAAAATTATCTGACACTTAAATTAACAGAAATGAAATAAAAATCGTATGAAGATATTTTTTCCGATTCGTGGAATTTCTGGCAAAGAACTGCCCTCTCATTCTTTTCTATTAGTTTTTCAGTGTTTTGTGTTTGTGAAACATCACGTTTATTATATTTATCATCTTCAGTTTTACGACTATCTTGAATGTTGATACGGAGAGGACATGTATTTCATATGCCATAAGCCTACAAATTACCCAACTTGTGGAAAATTCCGTGATGGAATAGATAGGAATTTATCAACCCGAAGAATTTTTTTCTATATACTGAAGTATATTGGTCTTGATTTTGTGTAGGTACATTGACCTGTTTTTCTTATATATTTTGATAATAATCAATAAAATGAATAATGGTAAAATTACTTTTGTACTAAACACTACTTTAGGTAATATAGATTTAGATTTTATAAACTTGTGCCAATATCACAAGTGCTTCCAAATACATAGAAAGGATAATGTGAATATGTGACTATTACTACTATAAGTTTAATATATCTTAATTTTATTCATGGAATTTCCATAGTGGGACGTATAAATACATAAGTAAATGAGTACTATTGGGAATTAAAATCTCTCTAGGCTGGGGACTATGACGTGTGAAGGGTTATTGTACACAAAATATACTTACATACATACATACCTACATATTATAATAGGAAGGAAATTTTGTAACAGAAAATATTTTGACATTAGCCTACATTTCATATTTACTCTATTACACCGTTATAAGTAGGTAATAAATTTACTTTATGGTGTCGTGGCTTGGGCCCTCAAAGTTAATACCATTAATAGCTTGGAGGCGTTTGAAATGTGGATCCACCGAAGGATGTTGAGAATATCCTGAGGCCTGAGTCAACAACACACTTTCGTCTCACGTTCCCGCTCCGTTAGCGTTCGGGTGCAGACGATGTTGCAAGCAAGTGTCAATTTCGTTGCTAAGATACACAATAGTTACGAAAATTAACACTTTGGCGCACCATCGTCTGCACCCGAACGCTAGCGGAGCGGGAACGTGACGCGATAGTGTGTTGTTGACTCAGGCTACTGGACTGACAAGACACGTAACGTTGAAGTATTCCGTAGAGCATATGCACAGAAAGAATTGTTTACAACGATCGAACTTCATAAAACTTACGTATTTTAGTCACATAATGGGGGTTGAAAAATACGCCATCCAACAACAATAGGATTACTCTTGACAAAATCTTAATACGATCTTAATCTTAATTATACGACGCGCGAAGTGACTATTAGTCAAAAATACGTGCATACCAATCTCGCGGTAGCGCGGTTTTTTAACCATAATCCCTCCGCACGTCGTATGATTAAGATCAAGACTAGATCAAAATCGTATTTATATTGTGTCAAGAGTAGCCCTGCTGGTTGTAAAATGGAAGATAGTGTATTTCGTGCTGCCCAAGACAGCTCCCAAGTGATCGTCAACGTCGGGTGGACCCGACAAGAAACATAAAGAAGAGAAAGTAATAAATATGCGAGGGAGACAAAAATAATCAACCCATACTTTGTAAGATTTTTTGTGAGCAATCACCAGTGATTCTTCTAATGTCATCGTGTTAGATGTTTTCTTCCACTTTTTATGGAAGGCTAATTACAACGGTTAATATATTTTTCACAACATAATGATTTCGTTACAGTTTTCTCAATTCACATTGTACATTAATATTATATTTTATATTCTGTTAGTGAAAAGTATCTATGCCCGTCAAGGACTAAACCGTAATTCAGTATTGCGAAAAATGTAAACGGTATATACTCTTAAAAGCTATAAAAAATGAGAGTTTTTATAAAGCGTTTAATATTTCAAGGATATCATGTTATAAGTAGCACTGTCCTTCTACGATAACAAAAGGCAACATTATAAATAATATTAATGTGTAACATATATTCCTTGTACAATAATATCTCTGACAATAAAACATTGTAGTAGTACTTAGTAGGACCCTTTTAAAAGTAAATTATTTTCTTACTTCATTATACATTCATCCTTATTAATAAATAATTCATATCACTTAAAAGTTTGGCTTAATTCAAGTACAATCATCACAGCCTACGCGTGTAGATCTAAAACGGTGGGATTAATTTCAAAAATAGAAATGTTTAATTACAATATATATATTTTGGAATTGATTGAGAATGAACTTTGGAGAAAATTAAACCAGATTATACGACTATTTGAGTAGTATCAAAAACATAATTCATTTTGTATATGACTAAGTGTATATAGATATTATGTTTAGAATGAATGTTAAATAACGTACTCAGAATCTCGGGATAAGTGGTATCCTATCATTCTGAATATATGACACGTATTCTTTTTTTTTGTTTTAAAAAAAAGATATATCTGGGTTTTTGTTATAAACCCAAATACAACCTTATACACCTTTCACAGTAAGCTACTAAAAGCTTGTGTCGTGAAAGGGGATTCTCACAAATATATTAGCATCACTTCGAATTTTTTTTTTTTTTTTTTTTTTTTTTTTTTTTTTTTTTTTTTTTTTTTTTTTTTAAAAAAAAGATATATCTGGGTTTGTTATAAACCCAAATACAACCTTATACACCTTTCACACTAAGCTAAAAGCTTGTGCCGTGAAAGGGGAGTTTGCCGGCACCTGGGATCGAACCACGGACCCCTTGATCTGAAGGCCGAGACTCTACCTCCAGGCTACCGACGAACTCATAATGTCTGACTAAAAATATTCCTGGCTATGAATATTATTTTTGGCATATTTTAACCATGGATCAACAGCTATTGTCAACAGCTAGTGGAACAAAATTTAGATTGACGAATAATTTGAATTGACGTTATGGTATAAGGTACAAGCATTAATCGGATGTTCATGGTTTATCTCAGTTAGCTCTATTCTTAGACAAACCATAGGTAGAAATTTAGGTATATTATATTGTTGTATGAGTGCGGATTCAATTTCTTTAACCAAAAACACTTTTAAAAATAGGATACTTACTTACGTAGCTATTCCTGTCCACCGCTGAATATAAGCCTCCCCAAAAAGTCTCCAGGAATCTGTCTTGAGCTTTCTGCAACCAGTCACCAGCGATTCTTCTAATGTCGTCTGATCATCATGTGGGAGGTCTTCCTCTACTCCTTTTACCTTCAAGAGATCTCCACTTCACTACCCTTTCTATCCAATAAAAAATAACCATTATATATATGTACGTAAAACAAAGGTTTTAATATTATTTTGTATTTAGTGTACTCTCACATGCTGTGCTAATATTGTGAGAAAGCATTTGAATATATTATTATTACAATACAATATTTTAATTCCGAAATATTTATTTTGACCAAGCCTTAGTATTGTTATTTTAATATTTAATTCATTCACCGCTTTTCCATGGTTTACGTAACACAGATTTACACTTTACAATGTTAAATAATGAAATTAATTCACGAATTTGAATACCTAGTATCCACATCATTTCCATTTCAATCATGAGCATAATACAACTCACGTCTAACTTTTAAATGAACTTTTAAAACATTTCTGTTATAGATTTTATGCAAACATATTTACGAGTACCAAGTCACGATTTCACGGTAATAGTATTATATTAACTAATTTTTATATAATTATATCCTGTGGAGTGTCCTGTAAAGAAGGCTAACCACTCTACTCTGTAAGTTTTCGAGTTTCCTGTAAAAGGTATTCGTAAACCATCCCGTTAGAAGTCATGTAAGATCTTCAGTTCAGCGATGAGGTATGCCACCCATCTTGAATGTCTTAACTTTTATTGGCACAGAGAGCTTGACATACATGTTTATTATATATAAGCAGTTGGTCCTCTGGCTACTCCTTTTATGGGAGATATCGTGATGATAAAGATAGATATATAGCACACATATTAAGACAGCATGAAGCATAGAACCCAACAGCACAAACACTTCCCAATTCGCTGATAGAAGATTCAGTACTGCAAGGCTAACGGCCTGGAACAGATTACCAGCAGATCTAAGACAGAACCAGCTAACTGCCACATTCAAGAGTAAGCTGAAAACATTACAGTTAAGTCACGGCGTCCTTGAGATGGTCACAGATCATTAAACGGCGCAATTTATAAATCGTCCATATTATTATTAAAATATTTAAAAGCTAGAAATTGCTAGAAGTTGCTTGAAATTTAGATTTTAATTGTTAGAAATTTCATCTTCGAAGTTTAGAGTAAAATTATCAGGGTTGTGGATTAGTTTTGGTGTTTCATATCAAAAGAAAGTGGAAGGTATAGAAACTCTCTAAACAGTACCTGGGGTTTTTCAAAAGACTCATGATGATATCTTCTTTATTGTCTTTGTTTTATTACGCATTATTGTGTCTACATCTCATTTTCATTTTAGTTGTAACAGAGTAGAATATATACATACATAGGGTAGTGTTTTGTTTTCCTTTAATAATAAAAATATTCCCGTGAAAATTTTTATGTAAGTAATAAATTTTGGTATTATTCATAAAAAGAGATATATACCGTTCGTATCTCCATCATACTCACATTTTGTGAAATTCAGTCATACGTATATTTATAATGCAATACTTTACCTTTAGGGCCAATATTATAAAAGTCCGTTAGCTCAAGTTATTTTAATATGGTCCAAAATTTGATATAACTACTCGTTTTTCATCATTATAAATATCCGTTGATATTATTTCAGTAAAATGTTACCATCGGCTTTAACTGGCCGACTGACCAGGGATTAGTTTTGACGACTTGCATTGCTGTCTCACTATTTGCCTGAAGAGAGAAAGAAATAACAATAGATGAATCTACGCACGTGTTTTGTTAGGATATATTCTCACAGCATCGCTGTCATTTACTCATTTGTTTTGTGTAAATTATGAGATTGTTGGGTGAAGTTTTTATGAATGGGGAGCAGGTAGATAAAAGGGACAGGCAAGATCTTATGTCACCACCGGTTGAAAACAATGGGTACAGTAGGCAAAAATATTTCTTTTTAACGAATTGTCAAAATAGTTTTATAATGCAGTATCTAGTAGAATGTACGAACGGATCGCCATCTGTTCGTAAAGTGTCGACATACTTACGAATATTGGGTTCCTCGTTTATAATTTCGACCCTTACCAACTGATGAGTTACGAACTTTTTTTTAGAAATATTTACCATTTAAAGGGAACTTATAAGCTTTAAGAAAAGAGTGTCAATGTTTAGGCACTAGAATTTCATAATAAAATTAATAATGAAATGTTTTCTTCTACTATATGTTATTCATTGAAAGAGAGACGTCTTTCATCTTATAAGGACATTGTCAATCCTTTGATAATAGATTGACAATGTCCTTATAAAACGAAAGACGTCTCCCTCAATACAGAACACAGAGTAGAAGAAAACATTTGATTTTTAATTTCATAAATCAACCACTACTACTGTACCTTCAAACCAGTAGGGTTAATTTAAACACAATCATAATCTCAATCACACGACGTGCGAAGTGACTATTGGCCAAAAATACGCGAATACCGATCGTGCGGTAGCGGTAGGGCGGTGTTTTTGACCATAGTCCCTTCGTGCGTCGTATATGATCAAGATCAAGACTAGATTAAGATCGTATTTAGATTGTGTCAAGAGTAGCCCTGCATATTCTACAAGTAAGGTAACCAGCGGACCAGTCGCATGTAACAAACATGCAAGCCGTCCTCTCCGTCCCTACAAAAGTTATGACATTTTGGATGGGTGGCAAACCTTATCGATGAATTTAAGATGAATAATGTCCTTATTTTTCGAACATCTGCCTTTTAAAGGCACTTATGGAAAAAGGTGGGAGAGCAAATTGCCGGATGCGCCATGGGATAAAGATAAATCTTGGTTTATAATATATTTAAATTAGAATAGAATGTTAATGACGCTTCTTACGTGCAGCTGATCTGCTGGCTACCCCACTTGTGGGATATGCCGTGATGGTATAGTAGTAGTAGTAGTTAATGAGATTTGAATCACAGATCACCTAATTAAAATTATGAGAGAAGATGATGTTATAGACTATCTTTGTATATATGTATTATAAATTTCAACTACCATTGATATTTTTCAAAAGAAATGACGAATTATGTACGAGTACCTTCTTGATTTGAAAATTTCTATTATAATTATGTAAACATGTAGTTTGTATTAGGTGTATATTGTGAATAAGTATATTTCTTTTCATAAACTTCAAGGGGGAAGCTATTGAATATTCTCGTTATAAAAATAACACCAGTGTATTGAATCTTCAGAGAAAACATGTCACTTAATATTTTCAACTTATCTTTTGAATCTGTCAATGTTGTCTGAATAATTTTTCATTATATTTTCAGGAAATGGCTACATTGAAGGCACGGAATTGGATGGATTCCTTCGTGAATTCGTATCCAGCGCCAACGTTACGGATATCAGTCCGGAGGTAAGATAATTTATTGATTATAAATATAATACCTACGGACGGGTAAACGGAAAGTTTAGTCCCAACACGGATCTAATATGAAATCTTATCTAGTATCTTACAAAAGTTATATTAATCATATCTATTCATGAAAGTAGCTGCGCAGCCTTTACTCAACTGAAATCTTACTTAGAATTTACAAAATCATACATGATAGTCGGTAGGTATTCTTGATATTAGAAAACCTACTTTTAAGAATACCAGAATACTTATTTGAGTTCATACAAACATGAGAGAGACATCTCTTGAAATCTAAAGACATAATTTTTTTTTATTTATTAGGCAACCCAGCCAACTAGAGCTGATTTGTGTACATTAATATCTGATTTGACGAAAATGACGTCTCATTTGTATTTATTTAAAAAAGTCAAACGAAACGCTTGTTTAAATTTATTCGATTATTAAACTCTACTACTTGTGCACATATTCAATAAATAAACGAAAAAATCAATTGTCCTTTTAAAATCAATTATTTATTTATTGTGACGTAGAGAGTAACCTGAAAGTCTATATCATGTAGTTAGTCTTCTGGTACTCAATTGATGTGATGATGAAGATAGAGAGATTAATTTGATATTCCAAATACTAGATAAGATCGGCATTGAAAGAAAGCTCTAAGTGTATCTGTACTATAGGTATTTATCTACATGATTTATGAAAACAAAAATAAAACCTTTAGTGATTCATCTGTAGAGAGTTGCACGTTTTGCGTAACATGTGGAAAAATACGATTCAATACACTTTATGGGTGAATGGAGACGTGAATCCATCTACAAAATATCCTTAATGTTAGTTTATCCAGGACTACCCTTCCGATGGGTCTTTGAATAAAATTTGAAACATTCTGGACGCTTGATATTAGATGTGACGCATTACTTATTATGTAAGTTTATCTTTATATTTATCCTACCAAAGTTATATTTTCTCTCTATAATCTTGTTGCTGAAATTTATTCTAACCAAATCTCAAGAGATATGTTGACCTGTTCCTCTGTTTTAGTAGTGGTTAATTAAATTTGTTTCCAAAGACCAGAATTTCCCCACAGAATTGTTCAAAGTTGTATGAAATTATGTGGATATTACAAAATCATAATCAAATTAAGCAACGAATTTTATGAGCTTTGGATATTTTCAGATAGGTATTTATGTATCTATCTGATTCGTAGAACTTTCTACAGGTTTTCAATGAAGATAAATCATTAGTTTGTCGAACTTTGATTGTACATACTAATTTAAAATCTTAGGAGATTTTTTTTACATACATACCTCAATGAAAGACTTTTTTTAGGTTAAACTTCAGTTTAGTTTCACTCTCTGTTAGTTAGTTTTCAAGCGCCTTTTCAAAAGATTTGTGTAGTAAAATACCACGAATAAGACATTTCATATCTATCATATGTTATAGGAACTCAATTTCGCATGTTTTATATTAGAAAGTAAAAAAGAAAAATTACGCAAGACCTTTCGATCACAAAATAATACAATGAGATCTTACTACTGTCTTAGAGTCTGACATATTTGTTTAGTGTAATGTACAGATTAACTGACATTGTCTAAGTAGATAAAGGTACCTATTTAAGTTATTTAATATATTTCAACAATCATCTTATTGTAGAGTGATATGTGTCAGAAACATTCTTCCTATCGTTATCATACTTCAGATTATTAAATACCTAAAGTATTAATACCAATACTTTATAATTAATAAAGTTTATATTATAGGATAGAAATGTTTTAATTAACAATTATTATTGTTTTATGGAAATAAAAGAATTATTTTTAGTTTTACTGTATTTACTAATAGGTGTAGTACCTACCCAGCTGGTTTCTGCTAACAGGTTTCGACTTACACCTTTTACTAAATTTAATACAGTAAAATTCTAAACAGTTTGTGTATTGCCATAAGTTAATATGGAGATTCACAAAATCCACTGGAGAGAATGCAAGATATTTTGGGATTTGTTCCGTGATTTATTTTGTGTTTTGTGTGGGATGATGTACGTGTGTTAATATGCGATGTGGGATTTGTGATGTTTATGGTTGAGGGATATGTTGTTTTTTTTTATATGGAGAAATGGTTTGTTTGTATTATTTCTTGTATGGACGTTTACAGTGCAATATTTGCTTGTTATGAATTGAATTGTGTATAATGTAGGAGATGAATGCTTTTTGTAGTTGTGTATATGTTTGTTTATGATTGATATGTTTGTGAAATGTTTGCCCTAGTACGGGGTCTACATAGTTGGACAGCATCAATAAAGTATGTATGTAAATTGTAATTTATCAAGAAATAAATAAAAAGAAGTTAACTCAATCAATGGACTATTTATGTATTAGTTTTAATAGGCAAAGAATGGGGCCCCTTATTTTTCTCACTTTTATTTTCCAGTATAGTGTAAAATTAGGTACATATTTGCATAAAATCAGAAATAAAAAACTTAACTCCTGCAATTCAGAAATTGGGTATGGCACCCATTCTGAATGTTTAAACTATTGGCTCAGAGAGGACACCTGCATGTTTATAATGCGTAACTTGTCTTCTATCTACCCCACTTATGGAGTCTGTATGTTGTGATGGTTTGATTATATGATATTGTTCTGTTTATTAAACTCACCCATTGAATAAAATTAAAAACAATGATTAAAATTCATTGTTTATTTTCTTTGCATTACAGTAAAAAACATTTAATTAAAAGTGGTGTTCTTTTGGACAACTATTATTGAAAATACCACGAGCTCAACCCATTCCATAACAACGTCTATCCCATATCACAGAGACAATAGTCCATTAGTGACAGACGTCCTTATGGTCATTTACGAAAATAATAACATTCCAAATTAAATTCATTATTTATTTCAGGCCAAGCAACCTATAGGTGAAACATGTTTATTCGGGTTCAATTATAAATTTAAAAAATATTTATAATAATTTTTATCCACTGTTTTTTGTTAATGTAAACATCCAAAACAACTTCTTTCTTGTAACGATTAATTAGATTCCAAAAAGTGTTTCAATAAATTTAAACACTTTTTTTATTAACGGAAAATCTCGATAATTTAAAAAAAAATAGTCTGTTGAGAAAATTATAATTTTTCTGAAAAAAAATGAGGTGTAAAATCAGTCTTCTAGAATTACGATTACTCAATAATTCAAGGTGGAGTCGGCCAACCCTATAATTAATTTTTTGAAGTGTTATCGAAATTTATATCAAAATGAAAATGCGTTGACCTGTAAGTGTTCCTTGATCTTTTAATAATTATTCTGAATTATGTATTAGCTAATTTGTCTATATGTCAGAAATTCAACAATTGAGTAAAATCTCTTTTCATGGATTTAGTGCTATCTTAATAACATAGGTGTGATTATAGAAAATATTGTGTTAGTACAATTTTTCAACAGTTACCATTTTTATGCAATTAAGTTACACAAAACTTTTATATACCTACTATAAAGAATATGCACTGTAAAATTTACAGAATAAATTGTATTTTTAATATCAAAGGAAAAAAATGGTATTATTATTTTTTCTGTCAAAACAGACGGCAATTAAGTAAAAAAAGCTATAAAAACGGATATAAAAATCGAGAGATATTTTATTTTAAAAATAACTACGCGCTGCCGAAGTTATTTTTGAAAAGAACAAAGGAAAAAAAGACAGAATTTCAATGGGTATTAAAAAAAATAATATTACAACACAGAATAAATTAATTACAAATTATTTTTATTATTAGTATTTTCACATTTTTTTCTTTTATATGAAAATAATCATAAGAAATTCATTCGTTTGATTACAAGTATATCAAAAACACGATTCACATAACAGATATTTCATTCGGATATCCATGACATTTTTATGTTTTACTGCCATCCATCAGAAAGGATAATCTCCATGTTTATTGCATGTAGTTAATTTAATGGTTACATCCATTGCGGAAGAGGCTGTCATGGTAAAGATACCATCAGATTACCTATTACATTTTTGTGAGGATCGACTTGTTTGGATATAAAATATTAATAAATAATTCAATCATTCATACCAACTCAGCATTTCCCACAAGAAGGGTAGCCAGTGAAGTTACTGCATGTAATGAACATGTAAATCGTCTTCTCCATACCAATAAAAGTTAAGACATCTAGAAAGGTGGCACACCTCAAAAATAAATAAACACAATAAAAATAAAATAAATAGAAATATTTCCCACAAGAAGGGTAGCCAGCGAACTAGCTGCATGTAATGAACATGTAAATCGTCCTCTCCATGCCAATAAAGGTTAAGACATCTAAAAAGGTGGCACTACTTAAAATTAAACACAATAATAGGCATATATAAAGTTGATCTCGACATACTTTACATTATATTTTGTGGCAAATAATACGTACATATTCTTATTCTGGCTTTTCCTTTCTAACAAAATCATGAGCTTCTTATGCGAAATGTATGAATAATAAATTAATCTTTTGAAAGTACTGAAACCATACCAAATAATCTTTATACTCAAGCATTCCAAAATTCAGAGCTTTATAAAATAAACAAAGAACTTATAACTTGTTCATGTTTTCAGAAGGTAGGTAAATAGACATGTACAAATATTCAACTATGTTACATACATTTAATATTTGATGTTTTCTGGAGAAATTTGTTTCTGATTGCAATGTTGTGATAATCACAATGTCAAGTGAATGATGTATCGATAAATGAAAGACATTACATAAATTTATGTTTAATGGTATGTGGAAAAAAGATTCATGTACATGCACGTATAGGAGGCAAAATGGTATGTAGAGACAGATCTACATGGTGTTCCTTTATCTCTGCCTATCCTACTTGGGATGCGGCGTGAGGGAATAGAATAGAAAAAAAGACTTTAGAATACCAAATTAGTACTTACAGGTAGGTATACAGTATTTATAAATAACTTCTCAGTTAATTGCTTTAAAATATATAACTTGTCAATTTAATATTATTTATCATTTATTATTTAAACTATTTGATTTTAAATTTTTCAAAAGATTCGTCTTGTTCATGCAATTGTTCTATCGAACTCATATATTGAATTCTTATGTACTTGTTTGGAATGATTATATTGAAATAAATCATAAAACATCGCAATTTTGGGCTATGGTCGAGATTTACTGAAAACTGAAAAAATAAGGAAAATTCTACTGCTACTATACTATCATGGCATTTCTCACAAGTGGGCAAGCCAGCAAACCAGCTGCATGTAACAAACATGAAGGAAACCCTAATAATTAAAAAGCATGTATTTTAAATGCAAAATCTTGATAATAAATAATATTATGTTTGTCATTTTTCTCTTTTAAATTGTATAAATATATTTTCATTTGATGTTGTACATAAAATCCCTTAATAAAATTATTGTACCCTTTTCTGTAGGGAATTAACTTAACTGAAAAGTCCAGACACCTGACATTTGAAAAGAAGCTAAAATATTATTTCCAGAATAATTCCACTGTCGTTATATTACGAGTACAAACAAACCATAGAGTTGAACCTTTTTTGGATTGAGATTGAGTCGGGATCTCTTGACATCAAAAATTCTTTACTCAATATCTCGACAAACTAAGTAAGATGGTTTGGTGCACAAATATAAATATTAATTTTAAATTATTTTGTCAGAAATACAAAACTCCTTATACATCAAATATGCTGTATAGGAAGGAAGAACATTTTATCATTTAACATAATTAAAAACATAAAATAATTCAACAAATTATAATAAAAAATAAACCTTGAAGTTTTTCTCAGAAAACATTATGTTAATGTCGACAGTGATAGAGTTTGAATCTATGATCACTCAGTTAAAAGTTCTAGACCTTACCATCAGGTTACTTATCATTTGATGTAGTTAAAATTTTGTACGAAAGTTTGATGTGTTTGTCGTTATAAAATTGTAGTTTTTATATGTCTCTCTGATTTGTCGAGATTAAGTCGGTTCAGTTAGACCATTGCATCGTAGTCACGTACCGAGTCGTAGCCAAAATGTCACTTATTCAATTAGTTGAGTACCTAAATAATAATTCTACGTAGCACCGCCCACACTATATTACCACCACCAAATTAATTAACAGTTTTAATATAAGCTTCTACAAATTACGCAGATCTCGAGTAGAAATTTTTATGGTACGTGAGATATTTTATTATAACGATTTCTCCTTGTGCTTTTTATTGAATTATTTTCAGTGTTTTAATCATTTATGCACAAGCTAAATTTACAAAAATTTATAATGGTGCATAGTACTTATTCTGCTGACGTTATTTTTGGGAACACTTAAAGAAGGCCTCTATTATTCATGGTAGTAATGTACCAATCGAGTTACAAACTAATTTCGACAACGTTTCTTAAGCTGTGATGTTGCTGTCATAGTAATGGTGTATTTTGAAAGAGGATCTTTTAGGAATATGACAAGAATCATTAGGCCAGAAAAGGGCATACGATAGGTGAAATTTTGCCAAAGTTACTGAGGTTGCATAAATACAGGAGCCCATAAAATAGCTAGGTATATCAGCCTCCCTTATTTAAAAATCTAATATCTAAAATCAAAATGCAGTTATTCTGTTTCAGTCGTGAACTTAAAAGTATTGTGGGATCTTTTTATGACTCTTTCTTTAATACTTCCTTTAGTAGGTAATGCATAATTAATAAACAGAATGGTTTCCGGGTAAGCGCATTACTTTCTTTTAACTGCTATTTAAACATATACCAACAAACCTACAGATTTTTATTTGCTTCCTCAGCAATTTGTTCGGTGAAATTAATTCCTAAACTCCTTTTATTTTGTAATATAATTGAATTACTTTGTAGTTCAGTCCTATAGGCATTAAAATTTTGTTAACATTCGCCTTTCGTTATATGTAAAACATCTATTTAAAAAAAAAATTTAGCTGAGTTGTGTTACAAACCCTAATACGTATACATCTTTTACACTAAGCTAAAAGTTTATGTCGTGAAAGGGGAGTTTGCTGGCATCTGGGATCGAACCGCCGATCCCTACATCATAAGGCCGAGACTCTACCCCCAGGCTACCGACGAACCAAATCTCTTAGTTATTTCCTTATGTGGCTTTTGCTTTAGTCAATTATCCATTGCTAGATTATAATTTCATCGATCAATTTTTATGAAATCAACCTTTCCATCTTTTTAGGTCCCGATATTTTTTTTATCTGGATGTCCATATATCCAATTTTAATAGAAAAGTATTGAAACTATGTATAAAAAGGTTTGGATTAAAATTTTTGTATGTTAGGGTAAGAAAATTTAAGAATCAAAATTTTATCAAGGCGATACAATAATTTCTTAGTGCATTGGTGTGTTCATTCTGCTTATTGTACCTATAGATAAAAAACATCTAAATATAAGAAGAATTTTAATAAAGGGTTGTATTGTATCTTAACGTTTGTGACTTCTTTGAGCTTTATTATAAGCAAAATGCAAAAAAAGCTTTCAATCTTTGATTCCGGCAAAGAAAATTTACCTGCATTATTCATTCTTGTATTTCACTCTATGTATAAAAAGTAGGTAGTTTTAATTTTCAACGACAAATAATCAAAAGATTAAGTGAAAAGCTCATTGGAAAATTAACGAAGCTCTACAGGATAAAAATCACAAGGCTTTGTCAAACTGAAGATATAACATAAAGTCTTATTAAGATGAGAAATATTAACTTAAACGAGTTCCTATTTTGTTAAAGACTATACTATATTGCTTAATTATTTACTTGACAGGATGAAAATTACACTCAAATTATAATATCACTCAATCAAGATTATAGACAGTTACCAACTTATTAATTTGAAATAATGGTTATTAATAATAATTTATTCAATCAATAAAATTTTCTGAACATAAACATCCATTATTTAACTTAAGGAATGTCGTGGGAAGAGGTGACGCAATTGGCACAGAGACGCTCTGAATTGAGGAGGCTGGTTTCTGCCCTGTGCTCCCGAAAGGAGCGTTGAGGGCGATGATGATGATGATGATTTAATTTATCAATTAGTATTATTGGATTAATTGTAGGGAATTTGAAATGATTTTTTCGTTACTAATACGAATACGAGTTCTATTAAGTGTCCGTCGGACAAGTGTTTTTTTTAACACTTATATTTAGTAGGTACTTTTACAGTGATTTTATTAATGGCAAGCCGGCGGCTTTCAAGAGCTTTCACTATCATCATCAGACAAACGTTACTTTACGTAAGTCATTGTGGAAGTACCAAATATAAGTGTTCTATTTTTATTAATTCACCATGAACTTCCACCAAGTACCATCGGTCGAAAATATTAACTATATGTACCTATGTGGGTGGCCAAATTATTATGTTAATTATGCACAACTATATAATCTAAAATTTCATCATCATCATCATCGCCCTCAACGCTCCTCTCGGGAGCACAGGGCAGAACCCAGCCTCCTCCATTCAGAGCGTCTCTGTGCCAATTGCGTCACCTCTTTCCACGACATTCCCTGCGCTCTGATATCGTTGTCATAGGAACGGTGTATTGTGAAAGAGGGACACCCGGGCCGACGGAACCCCTGCGGACGGAAGAACAGTGCTCTTTTTGGCCAACTATCATCAGGCATTCTCAAAACATGTCCCAGCCAGGACCATCGTCTCTCCTGTATTACGTAAAATTACATAGTTGTACATAATTAACGCCCTAGTCCTTTTTGTGAAATTACAAACTCATTATAACGTCTCATAATATGTCAATCTTTCAGTTGAATGAATAAAAAAAAAACGTATATACTACAGAGTTATGCGCAAGGGTACTGTTTGAATTTATTCCGTCCAGTAGTAGGTATCTGTTATACTTGTCCTTTGTTGACCGGAAATAATGGTGGAAAAGGAGAGGAAATGCTTAGTTCCGTCACCAGGAACTTCCGACAACGAACCATTCATTCGTTCATTTAAATCAGCATGACGTACACTACACTATTTCAATAGGATGAAACATTTGTTCATTCATTCATTTACACCATAACGGCATTTCTCACAAGTGAACTAACATAATGTAACAAACATTTAAGTCATCTTTTCCTTACCAATATAAGTTAAGACATTTAAGATAGGTATCTTAACTCATTACTGAATTGAGCACATTTAATATCTGCTACTTACTGGACTCCGTAATACAGGAGAGACGATGATCCTGGCTGGGACATGTTTTGAGAATGCCTAATGATAGTTGGCCAAAAAGAGCACTGTTCTTCCGTCCGCAGGGGTTCCGTCAGCCCGGGCGTCCCTCTTTCACAATACACCGTTCCTATGACAACGATATCAGAGCGCAAGGAATGTCGTGGAAAGAGGTGACGCAATTGACACAGAGACGCTCTGAATGGAGGAGGCTGGTTTCTGCCCTGTGCTCCCGAGAGGAGCGTTGAGGGCGATAATGATGATGATGACTTACTGGACATTCAAAAACAAAACTCACAGAAAAAAGTGGGAATTCTATTCTTGACCGAGCACTCCATAGAAGATAAAATATATAAACCAATTTAATAATACTTTTTTAAGAAAAGATAATTTGGTTCATTTGTATGTTTTCATCTTTTACGTTACCATTATCTGGGAATTAATCTGACATTATCTTAATATGGAATCATCTAATTAATATTCTTGAAAATAAATTTGTATTTTCCTTTACAACAAGATCTCCAAAATCACTTTTGTGTAATTTTGTCTTCTGATAGTTTATTCTAAAAAACGTGTAGCTCCTGAAATTATTTTATTTTTTAACTTCTTTTCAAATTTAAATAGTATCAATATTAAGCTTTAACAAACTAAATATTAAATTTTATAAACCTTACATTATTTGAAAAGCAAACAATATGAAAGCTTATTGTTTTAAGTAAATTAAAGTAAATAAAATCAACACAACTAATAAGTAGCTAAGAATTAAAAATCAAAAGCTTTTTGGAACTATGTCCATTGTTTCAAAACTTTCTTAAAAGTGGGAAAAAAATGACGATTGAAATGGTAAGAAAAATACTTAAAAAGTATTTTGAAAGTATTTTTTATTCAAAACAAACTCGAGTGAAATGTCTAGCTTTTGTTATATGATATTAATGTTTTTTACTTGCAAAATTATACAAAAATTGTTATAAATCGACCCATGGTAGATCATGTTATTTTTTCATATATAAAATACTAACGTCTAGTTATTTTAAAAGACTTAACGCGTGTAATTCACGAGCAAATTTTCAAAAGTTTTCACTCATCAACGTGAAGAAACGTTTTAATAAAAAAATTAAACATTCTTACCAGACAAAGTATACTTCTCTCTACTAGTTTCTACTCCCGCTCAAACTAAGTATACTAATAGACATAATCATGTCGCAAAAATAATACATCAAAATTAAGCAATTAAACATAATCTATTAAAAAATATAATACCTTATTATAAATACAACCCGGAACCGGTATTAGAAAATCAAAATTACAGGTTCTATTATGATAAAACAATAATAACAGATAGACAAATACATCATAATAGACCCGATTTAGTATTACATGATAAACGTATAAAATAACGTACCTAATAGACATCGCTGTCCCAAATACACATAATATACAAACAACCGTCGCAGAAAAAATACGTAAATATACAGAACTAGCAGGAGAAATAAAAAAATATTTGGCATTCTAGGTCCGTTTATATAATACCTTTAGTCATGTCAGCTACAGGGTAACTCCGAAATCTTTAATAAATAATTTACAAAAATTAGATTTACCGGTTAATTTGTACATTAAAATTCTAAAATCTCAGTTATTTTAGAAGGATTAACTATGTAACAGTTACGAGACATTTTGAATGTTTTTTAAATATTCTACAATGCACATCCGTTGCTTGATTTTTTAAAATCGCGATCGATTTCGGTAAACCTTTACCATTGACGAGCGAGATAATACATTTTAAAAAACATTCAAAATTCTAAAATCTATTATAATAAACACTTGTAATATTGTAAAAAAGTTTTTGAACACAGATATTGCAGGCACAATGCTGGTATTTTGAACCCGCGTTTTGAGCCTAATCCTTTGATATCCTGTATATCTGGATAGGTAAATTTTTCCCGGCATTAGACTGTTAAGTTTTTGTGTGACCATGACTGATCATATGGAGACTTATCTGGTTGTATAATGCTGAGAAGTGTGGATGGAAATTCTACCGCCGCGTAAAAAAAATAATATCTGTGTATATTGCCAGATTATTCTCAAACAAAGAAAAAATGCTTGCTTAAGAAATAATAAAAATATATTTATATATTAAAAATTTATAAAAAAACATGATAAATTTAAAGCAGAGTCCGAGAATCACACGTTAAAGAGTACCAATAAGACTGATTAACTGTACAAATATATTAATTGCAAATAGGGTATGTGATGATAGAATTGTCTAGTTTTTGGTCCTCTCTTCTTATTCCACAGTGATGTAGCACAAGGAGATTAACAAATATATTTTTGATAAAAAAACAATTTTTTTTTTATTTTTACAATTTTCATAAGATCGAACAGTCAATTAAAGAATATGTTAAAAGTAAATTAACATTTAATATGCGGATCAGCAAAGATCCTAAATTTACCAGAAATATTTACATTCTTAAAAAAACATCAAAATTTAATAAATTATTACCATATTTTATTCGGTAATACTTTTCTTTTGATAGTACAGTTTACAATATAACTTTTGGCCTTATTGTTTTTTCTACGGTTTCTTTCCTTTAGTTACGTTATTATTAATTCCGTTTAATTCTCTTAAACTTTTTTAATATCATATTTCAATATACATGATTTTAAGTGTACTTACTCTGATTATACTTTGTAACGAGTTTACAATCTTGTTCTACCCTTACGTTGTTGTATTATTTAATTTTATTATTGTTTATGATAAAAGATTACATTATATCTTATTACAAATAATATTACTGACAACTTTAATATAATATATTTATTACTCTTTGTAAGATTCTTTAAGTACTATGTTTTTCACTGAGTAAATTTATTTACAAGTTATTAAATCTTCTATAGTGCTTTTAACAAAACAATATTATTGTTGTTTACATAGAAATTAGAGCTTATTATTAAGTAAATAAACTTATCACTTTAAAGCTTCATAAAATGTGGCATTGTAAAATATTTTTAACATTAAAAAAAATATTGATTACATTTCCATATGTTAATTTCATGAATCAATTAATATTGCAAATATGTGGAATCAACATAAAAAATAAGGCAATGTAATTTAATTAATTTATAAAAAAATTGGGATTCGATTTTTATGGTTTTCTAAAAAAATTAACTAACGTGTTTATATATATGTTTTTTCATATTTTTGATCATTATTTGCTTTTAAACAATTACGAACTGGAAAATGGGTCCTTACAATGATAATTTATATAGATTATTTTTAATAAATGCTAGAAATATTCTTACTAGTCTCTAATTAAGAAAGACCATTTTATAAAGTTTCAAAATACGCTTTTTTGTTACAAACAATATATTTTTTTAATGTTCAATAATTTTTGTGATTGATTTATATCTAACAGATAATTAACAGGGAATCACCGGTTAAGTTTCTCAGTTTGAAAAGTAAGCATGCGTAAAACCTTATGTATGAGACAATTAACATCTGAAATTCAACAATGAGGCATGCCACCCATTCTTATGCCACACTTCTTATTTTTTAATCATGGAAATGTCAATCTGTATATTTATTATATGCAGTTCGACTGCTGCTATACTGTTTCTGGGATATGCCATTATGGTATAATCTTAACTATTAATTAGTTTTTATTCTTCGGGATTCATATATATATAAAAAAATGGTTACATATTTTTCATTTACTTAAAACAAAAGGAATAAAAGATCCAATCTTTTCATAAATTTCAAATAAAAATAGATTTACACCAAGTTTACAAACTATTTCACTTCATTTTCAAAATTCAATTAAACAGGTTCAATGAAAGCTTTATCTTTTCACACAAAAGCATCTAAACTTGGCTTCCCCATATTTTTTGATGAAAACCAATGTTGTTGATAATAATATAAAAGAAGGTATTTACAAAATGAAAACAAAGTATATTGAACCAAGGTGGAAAGTTTGTTTTGATATAATTCGCAACTTTTGCAATAAGGAAACAAAGAGATGCAATCTATGAGGTTTATTTATTTCGTTTTACTTTTGTTATTTCCAGATTTCTGATAGATAAATACACAATATAATTCAATGAAGTATTTGAGAGAATGTTTGCTTTTGTTTTTAGTGTAGAAAATATCTACAACTCAACTACATTGTACCACTTATATTTTACAGTGTTAGGTATAAGTTTCTTCTTTTAGTACACAAGTCAAAATATGACGTAATTTATGTAAAAATGTGGAATGACGAGAAAATATCTTATGACAACATATGGTGATACCATTTTCTCTTACTTTTATAAGAACTTTTCATATACAAAGACTGAAAATGAAGCAATTAATGTACTTTGTAAGATCATAAGTACTCTTTTATCATTTTCATTCAGGTTATATGCCGGCATTGTATTGAATTTATTTTCAGCAACTGATTTCAGTTTCTGTATTAGCTTTACAAATATTGTAACATTTTTATTCAGTCTTGACATATCAAATACATTTCCTCTTGCGTAACGAGAAAGTCTTTTATAAATTTCTGCCTTCTCGTATTCAGCATTTCGATAAGAGCAAAAGCCAGCAGGCAATGTTTCTTGATACGAAAATCTAGTTAAAGAGAAAGTTTCTACTGGAATTTACGCATGTTGAATTTACATAGCTGATACATTGGATTGTTAAGAAAAGGAGATTTACTGTGGCATAGAGAAATTGCGGTTGTTCAAGTTATATCGATTCTTGGGGAAGGAATTACTCTGTAAAATATTGTCGAAGTTGAAAGTAGAGAGGAACCCGAAAAGATTAAAACTGTTAAAGCTTTCTATCTTTTCATTGAGATTAGGTACTCGCACTGCGAATAAATAAAAAGCTTTAAACAAAGTGTCTATGATTTTTTTAAGAATTTAATAGTACGTGTTTTGCATGATAATTATTTGATTTCATGTTATAAAGAAGGCATATAAATATGAAATTAGTAAGTTCATATATTTGAAAACAGCATTTTTAAGAAGTAATGAAAACTTTCTGAAAAATTTCTCGACTATTGCATACATCCTTTTTACGAACCTTATGAAAGCTAGTGAATTTAATTATTTTTTATTGGTTAATATATCCACGGTGAGAGCCTCTTAAATGTTTTACAATACACAATAATCAAATCAAAATTATATTTCACAAAACAGTTGTAGCAAGACAAGAATAACAATTGATGAAAAATAAAATATATATCTATCGGAAGCAAATTATAGCATTTATTAAATATATTTTTATTTAAACCTAGGTGTTTACACACAGAATAATGGACATACCATCATGTCTACTAAACAATTAATTTCAAATATGTTTATCTGCTGTTTTATTGTCTGTCTGACTTTATTTACAATTTTACACACACGTTATATTTTTTTACAAGTATAAATTTATCTTACATTTTCATAAATCGAAGATCCTGTAAGATATAAGATTACCTTGAACAATAAAGAAAAAAACAAATACATTATCATCTGTTACTTTACTACTTGTCGAGCTCGGTAGGTAATTTACCAAACGAAAATACATCTTTTGGAAAACTTTATATATTTTTATGCTTGTGGATATAAGAGTATTACTAACCAACCTTCAGAATATCGTTAAAGTCAAAGTGTAACAACATTTTATGAAGGTTTTATAGAGAAACTTATTTTCGCTCACTCATTTCAACTCGTATTTATTTTATTCTTCATATTTTCCTTATATTTTATGATAATGTTTCTTTATTTTCACATAGAAAATTATTTTCTTCTTCCTTTTATAGGAATTCCTATAATAGGAAGAAAACTTGTTTTTCGAAATATTGAAAGTCTATAATTGATTTATTTTTAGGATTACGATTGTTTATAACACAATTGTTTTCTTTTTTTTTATTTATTTTATTTATTTATTTCCAAAATTTTACATTTTTAAATAACAGTAAAAATCATATTGGAATATAATGCCCCACTAGATCGAAATCTGTTCTGGGGCAATACTAAAATTTTTTTACATTTTACAACACAATAACTATAAAATAATCAAAAGAATAATAAAACAAAATAACATAATAAAGAATTTAAAGTATAAAAAATAAGATAATTTAATAATTAAGAATAAACAACACAAATTATAATATGACTACACATACTCGCTCATTACATTAAGGCTTTATTTTGTAATATGGATAAGATCATTCTCACACAACTCTCTGCCCCTGTCCATCAACCACCTCGTGAGTAATTTATTTAGGTTATTGTTATTTGGTAATAGTAAGTCAAGTATGTCTGGGATTATTTTAAACTATAAATACGATTGTTTTCTTTAAACTATAGTATATTTACTGTATATTCAATTATTATAACAACAATCCGTATTCATTAGCATTCCAATACATCCTTTGGGAACACGGGGAGAATATAAGACTCCCACACAACATTTTTGTCAGCTATGCCACCTAATCCCATAATATAACTCATGTTCTGATATCGTTCTCATAGGAATCCATAGGAATCCTTCAAAAAAGAATAAATTTACAATAATTTCTTTGGCAGCAATAAAAAAGAAACAAATTAATATTTTTATTGAAAACAAAGCTAAAGACAGTAGTACCAAACTTATACTATCACGGAAAACGGCTTGCTAACCAACATTTGCTATTACACAATTATTTTATTGTCAAACGCAAATGTAAGGGTTCATTTTGTGTATAATTATTACCTATATAAAAATCTCGTGTCACGGTGTTTGTATCATACTCCTCCGAAACGGCTGGACCGATTTTCATGAAATTTTGTGTGCTTATCGGGAAGATCTGAAAATCGGCCAACATCTTTTTTTCATAACCCTAAAAGTTAACCCCAAATTTTATTTTTTTATTTTTTGGACATAATTTTTTATATTTATTTTTTTTATGGTGAGGCATTAAAAAAATACATACAGCCCTAAATTTTCACCTTTCTACCATCAACTCCTATTTTTGAATAGCGATATTAGTATATGGCGAATGTATATGGCAAAACAACGTTAGCTGGGTCAGCTAGTAGATCAATAAATAATTACATAATGTAACTGAATAACTCCTTTCTACTGTAGCCCAGGAATCTCTGTCCGGAGTTTTCCTGCATCTAAACACAAGCATTATATAAATGTCAAGTACAAAATAAAATTTATCTGTTTACGGCTTTTGAATTCACACTTATTGGAATACTAGTATAGGGAATTATATTTACCGCAAAATAAATGAAAAAATCAAGTCGATGAATTATAAAAAAAAAACAACAACTGTTTTTGTGTCACCGAACAATACGATAGATATATCATAGAGGCGAATATATTACATATTTTATAACCGCTGCTGTTTCGATAGATCTTATAAATAAATGTATGATGAAAGAAAAATAAGAATCGAAATTTATATCGCACAATTTTTGGATAGCGACAACAATAGTAAACCACTTACATTCACCTATTTTCACAGTGTGAAAACAAAGATCGCCGACTAGTATCGAACCAAAACATTTACATAATATGAGCCAGCGCGACTAATTTTTCTTAAGAATTTTAAATATGGTTTCTAACGTAGGTACTATGTTTCTCATTGAGCTATGAGGTGCAATATACTCGTATTTTATACTTCGCAATTTAGTATTCTTTCTTATTTTGTTGTAAGGGACACGTGTAAGTATTTAAATATAGAACAATTTTTTGTACCTAGATATATGTAAACAAGAAATTTTATTGAACTTGCATTCGCATGTACCTTTCTAAAACTTGAATATTACATAACTTTTGATTTACATTATAAATGAGTAAATATTATTTTTTAACAATATATTATTTTCATAACCTTTTTATTTCTTGATTTCTTAATTTTTTACTATAAATTGATTCCAAAGTGTTAAATAATGATGTGTATTAATACATAATCAATGTACAGTTTATCTCAAAGACGTAATACCATCCAAGTTATTTTTATTTGTTTCATCATATTCAATTAATATTACATTTAGAAAAATTCATTGATTTAAACCAGCATTGCATTTCCCAATAATGAGGTTGTTACCGAATCAAATACATGTTACAAACATCCTAGTTGTCCTCTCCTTGTCAATTAAAGGTACGATTTTTTTACGAAGATGTATAATGTCTTAAACATGATGTTATATGAATACCTGTCTTACAGGGCACTCGAAACTAACAGAAATGAGAGTGGGATTCGTTCTTTACTGGGGACTCCAAAGGGTAAAGATAATTTTTTTTGAAACTGGCCAAAATTCGGATATCTGTATCTTCGTTCTATATATAAATATATTTCACTCCAACAATAGTTATTGATGTTTTATTGGAATTGCATGCGGGTTTTAGTATCCTGCGAATATACCATAGTGTGAAAATGTTCCACGGATCAAACAATATTTTTTTCTTCCTCCTCCACCGTCTAGGTACCTATTTCTGTACATATCTACATACATCATCTTATATATTGTATTATAAGATTATTAACACCATGTTCCAGAACACGTGTAAGATCGGAAGAAAAAGTGTAAAAATTCTTATCATTATACAAGGGAGGTACACACATTCTGTAGACTTATTCCTGTATAATAAAAATATGTGGCTGATCTGAGTTATTTTATAAGAGTAGTAAAATTATTATAGTACATTGTAGTAAAATTTTAAGATCTAGCAGTAAAAGTAGAGTTTAGTTTAGATTAGAAAAGGATGTTGGGTGTAATTTGTTAATAACATTGTTTTTGTTTTGTTGTTTTACTTTTCAGTGATACCTTTTTTAAGTAAATAGTGCAAAATACTTTAAATTAGGTCTGACGTATACTTCAATGAATATAGAAATTGCAATTCTTATTTAATTTGATTACAAAATATAGGAACTTTTAAGTAATTTTCATGTCCTCTATAGACGGTTATCTCCATTTTGAAAGATGACCTATATGATTCAAACCGTGCCCCACATCATGAAATTAATTCCAAATTTAAAAACAAACATTTTAGTACACAGAGAATAATTTATCATTGTATTCATTACTTTTGCAAGAAAAATCGAATATATACTATATTTCGGCTTTATTTGAAGCTTTTACTTCTATACACATCCGATACATCTTATTTCTCTTTTTGAATTCTCATAAATAAACCATCCATTTTCCTCACAACAATTTATCTTCTAGTAAACTGACACAAATTGGTCGTATTGATATATGAGTGTGTCCTATTTGTGCTATATGAGCTTTGTTTTCTTTCAATGTAATATACAATAAACACATACAGTTTCATACATATGATTATGTTAAATAGGACATAGCCTGGAGTAGAATTCTAAATAGACATAACACAAATCATTTCATAAATTTATTACTATAGTAGAAATAGGTCAACTAACACATCTACATGTAGAATTTCTAAGTATAACGTATTAATATTATAACTATTTATTTGAAAACGTATATCGATTCTTATAATATACATAGTCCAAAAACTTCTGTTGTATGTAAATAAATTTTAAAACAGTCTTTATACATTAATGAATTTTAGATTACAAATATGTAACTATAAATTTCTTCTTTCTTTTTTTCAGAAAGAAGAAATTATGTAAATGCTCAAAAAATCATTTAACTTCAATTAAGTATCCAATCATAAATTTAATAGGTACATTTTATTATTTGTTTATTTGCTCTTTACTGTAAATTGTAATAAAAATATAACAGTATACAAAAGGCGAGCTACTATTAATGTATGTAAATGATTGCAACATGTTTATTCCTTTGACAACCATATCAAAAAAAATCCACATTTTCTAGAAATTATTTATTAATTCATTCTTTGCATTACATTGTTTACAAGCAATTTTACATATAAGTATAACAAGAATAGAATGCAGAATATCGTAGTAAAAGCTAAACAAATGTACACAGAACCATTCTTAATACATACTTTTGTATTATTTGTGGTTTATCCTTATGTTTCCATTGAAAACTTTATAAACTGTTCTAAATATCTATATCACTAAGGCATTTCCAACAAGTGGGATAGCCAGCAATTTGAGTGTAAACAGTCATAAATCAAAAATAAATAATAAATAATAATACGATTTTTTTATATATCATTTGCTTTGAGAAAGTTGTTATAGTATAGAAATATTGAAAATCTAAGACAACATGCAGATTCCATTTGACAAACTTATATTTTATATAGTCGTCACATTGATATTTTCAAGACGTTGTCAAAGTACAAGAAACATCGTACATATGGAAAACAAGTAAAGTAAGAAAGAAACGACAGTAGAACGAAGGACGTAAACACTTTCTGAAGTTTTAGAAATAAAATATATTTACGTACTTCTTACGTACTTCTTAAAGTTGTAGGTTGGATGGAAACGAGATGATGTGTATATTTTATAGAAAAAATAGACTTGAAAAAATTATTTGTAATAAACTATTTAGGTAGGTACTCGTACAAACATTATGGGAAATAAACTTCTCAGTTTAAAAGTAGATACTTCCAATGACCCAACATCCTTTGTAAGGCTTTGCCTTCCAAAACAATGAATATCCTGGCCTTGGGCAGTAGATTTTCTGCCGTCTTTAATATTAAGTTCCTCAAAATGTCGGTTGATGATATGTTATTGACTTTGTTATAATCTGCCCAACGGTCCTCTGCTTTATACGTTTACCTTATAGAATGCACGTAGTTAATACAAAGGAAGATATACAAAATTTAAAATCATTTCATAAATATAAGATTTTTTATTCAATAAATGTCTGTGAATAAATGACGTTGCATAAGTAATAGTTGTAGCTGTTAACTTGTATTTGCATTAAAGATATCTCATAGGATTGAGTCATAGGTATTTAACGAAGCGGTAGGTAAACTCGTTCCCTTAAAAAATATCATTAAGTATATGTGTATTAATTAAATTATTTACAGCGATTCATACTTATATTTATTTTCAATTTTTTTTTTATTTATTTATTTATTTATTCTTTTTGCACATCATCATTTTCTTATCTGGAAAGTTTTCAGGAGTGTTATAAGAAAGCTTTCGAATGTTCTTGGTACACATTTCAAGATTTAGGCTTAAGTGACAACTTTTAATGGTGTCTACTTGAATAAGTTTACGAAATAAACTTGATGAATAATGATATGACCTCAAGGATTTTATAAGTATGAAAAGTTGTAGTACAATTATTTTCAATGAAAAACTCGATTATTGGTTAATCTTGTTGGAATAAATTACGCCTCCAGAAATCCATGATGATATAGAGAGATAGAATAGCTTATAGCGTTTTATAGGTAAAATTAGGATAAACTACATGAAATACAAAATGTTAAAAATTTTCGTCGATATACAGTACCATTTCTGAATAGAGAAAAAATGCGAATTTGGGTTTATAGAAAACTTACAATTCATTCATGATTACTAAACGACTTTAATTTTTTTGCAACTAAGCTGTCTGTGTTTTTTTTTTGTATTTTATTAAATCTAAAGCTATTTTTTTATTCACGAAAGGAGGATTCATACATAAGGATAACCATTCTATAACTCATGTACTGTTGGACAAAAAAAAACTATGGAATATTTAATTCGTTTTTTATGTAAAAAGTATATCTCACAAAATTGAGTAGGTACATACAATTTCGTTTTACCGCTCATGCGTTCAATTATTTAGAAATGTATTTATTTAGTACAAAAGCGGAACGGGACTTGATACTACACAGCAGGCAGTATTTTTTCGATTACTTTTCAAAGTGTTTATTGATGTAGAATTTTGTTATCTGGTACCAGCCTTAGGTCCAACTTCACCCAAGCAATTGTTAAATAAACAAAAAAACTACACAATAGACGATAGCGTTGAAATTACCCGTACAGAAGTGTTATCAAGCCAATGAATACCGTAGATTTTTTTTTATAAAAATGTCTCTCTCTGCCATTCCCGACATATGCCATAAGTAGGAAAGCCAGTGGACTCACAGCATTTAATAAATATTATGTAAGCAATCCTTTCCATGTCAATAAAATGCCAATACTTTATTAAATATATTCTGAAGAGTTTTGTTACGATTTCATTAATAGGTTATTTAATATTATGTAAGCAATCCTTTCCATGTTAATAAAATGCCAACACTTTATTAAATATATTCTGAAGAGTTTTGTTACGATTTCATTAATAGGTTATTTAATATTATGTAAGCAATCCTTTCCATGTCAATAAAATGCCAACACTTTATTAAATATATTCTGAAGAGTTTTGTTACGATTTCATTAATAGGTTATTTAATACTATGTAAGCAATCCTTTCCATGTTTATAAAATGCCAACACTTTATTAAATATATTCTGAAGAGTTTTGTTACGATTTCATTAATAGGTTATTTAATACTATGTAAGCAATCCTTTCCATGTTTATAAAATGCCAACACTTTATTAAATATATTCTGAAGAGTTTTGTTACGATTTCATTAATAGGTTATTTAATATTATGTAAGCAATCCTTTCCATGTCAATAAAATGCCAACATTTTATTAAATATATTCTGAAGAGTTTTGTTACGATTTCATTGATAGGTTATTTAATTTTGAACAGTATACATCAAGAAGGTAATATATTTTTTTATAAACATCCGTACATTTATTATTATGCCTCTTCACTCACGGGGTAGGCGGAAAGGATCGAATGCCACTTCCTCCCGTTCTTTCATAAGCTTTTTGCTTCCATCACATCCCTGCAATTCCTCATACTTAATGCGCGTCCGTCTTTTGAGATCTGGTCTACATGATCTAGCCATTTAATCCTCAGCCGGCCGCGTCTTCGAGAACCTTTTTCTCAGCCATGTAGGGTATTTTTGTTACTTTGTCCTAATTCATTATTTCCACATACCCAAATCAACGTAAATTAGGTAACGACTTAATTGTTAGTAAACATGAAAAATTTGATGCAAGGTATGACGAAAATCTTGAATATTTTTGTCTATATTTAAAATACGTATAATTTTGTTTAAAGGGCATTGTGCTTTGTCCAAACATATTTTCCTAATAGGTTTTAAAATGGCATTACATTTCCTTTACTTATTTTAACGAAAAATGTGAACTAAGTTGATTTTATGTGTATTAAAAAATACATGAAAACACACTCAAACATTTATGTGTAGATTTCGTCGCATAAACTAATATAGGTACACGATAAAATCTTCAACAGGAATAAATATAACCGATGATATGAAATAAATTAAATCTCTCGCTCTTCAAAATACGTTCAATTTATTATTAACATATTTACTTTATTCTTCATGGCGCATTAGGTCCAGCATTCATCATCGAAAAAATAGTACTTACTTTACTTTTCGTGTGGCATGGTGTGTTGGTAAATTTTTCACCCGTGTGGGCTGCGCCGTATCCTCTAAAGTCTTGGCTCCAGCGCTGACAGCCAGTTCTCCGCCTGCGGTCTTGCCTTATGGATGTATTGCAGGTTCCCGCTGAATTTTTTGAAATGGCAGTCCTGCACTATGTGTCTCACCGTCTGCACACATACACATTCACAATCAGGGGTATTTTTTTTTTCAAATATTAATCTACAGATTCAATGGACAAAGCGTCTTTTTTGTACGAAAATCTGTTTTTCGCGAAAATTCTCAAATAATCCTGAATTTTCATCTCAAACTAAAAAAACTATGCCTGATAGTTTTATTTTTCGGATTTTAAACACTTCTCACTTCTTAATTTTTCTTTGATATAACTTTTCTCTATTAAACTTTTTCTTATAAGCTAACGCTGCATAATGTTATAATATAAAGGTATACTATGATACTTGACTTTCTTGGGAATTAGATTTCAAACTACCTATATCGTTTTGTAAATAGCGCATATTTTGACATAATTAATATTTAGTTGTATTTCAGATGGATAAAATTACTTGTAATAAGGAAAACGATTATTTAAAGTAATCAAATTTATTTCTATTATTCCAGCAAAGATGAAACATCACAAAAATATGATGAAATTATTATTATCGTATTATTTATTAAAATTCCATGTTATACCAAATGTAGAAAAACGTGAGGCAATTTTTAAAACTTTTAATAATATGACTGAAATTTACGACGGAACTTAGAGGACTTTCGAATGAATGCTTTTTCCTGCCAGAGAAATATGCTCAGATGAATTATCGTGTGTTTTATAGTCAGCAGATATATTAAAGTGAATATAAAATGTCATAATATTATATTATTAAGGCACAGTTAGTAAGATAATATGAATCTCTTTACAGTCCTATTATTTTCCTCTTTTAACATTATATATTATTAAGGAAATTTTCAAGCCCTTTTTGTAATTTGTTCCTCATCTGTCTTTTACAGGACACTCGACTTATGAAAAAAGTGGGAAAGCAATTTTTGGCCGGTGCTCCATGAAATAAAATTATATAATATTTTTAGTAAGGAACTAATGTATGAATATCTTCAAGCTTGTTGGCATATTTCAAATAAGCTCTTATTCGTATATTGACATATAAACACAAATAGAAAGAGTTTTGCAAACATTAAAAAAAATGTGTCTCTAATGCTGATAACTGAATTCCTCAGTTATAGAAAAAATAACCTCTTAAGTAAGTATCATAAAATTTGAACAAATATCTGCTTCTGAGCTTACAACCAATAAATTGTATGATTATCCTATTATATTATCGGAGTGGTTGGTATTGTCTCGGACCTTCAATCGAGAGATCCTGGGTTCAAAATCTTCAATATATTAATCAAATATTTTTAAGCATACAGTAGATTTTAATTGCATACATTTATACGTTCACTTTATTCATAATATTGTGTCGATAAATTTATGGTTCCAGATTTAGAAAGAAAGTAATCAATCAATATATTGATACTTTTTGTTAATTTTAATAGTTATGTACTCTTTATAAATTTTCATAGTTTTTACCTGAAGCCGTATCATAAATTTTATGAAAATGATTTTATCAATTTATTGAAGGTAATATTTACCCTTTTAACTTTAAGCGTATTCTTAGTTTAATATTTTCTTATTTCATTATAGGTACTGAAAATTTGGGTATTAAAATACTTCCTGAGATTTTCAGAGCGACGAATAAACTACAAGTAATGTAAAACGCGGAGAGGAATTTCGTCAAGATAAATATTTTGAAAATCCTAAATAAATATTGTCAATTGAAACAATAAAACCTTCCACTCACTCCACTTTCGTTGTAAAAGATTTACCTAACATGAATATTTGTGGCTTGGATTTTAAATAACTTTAGTTGCCCACTAGTATTTTAGGTTTAAAATTGTCTACTGGCAATGTTGCTTTAAAAGGAAAAGGTAAAGCAGGAATCCTAAAACTTGTCATTATGATATTTATTATTTCTGAAATCCACAAATTATAAAAATAATACTTGAGATAGTATGATGTTTTTATTCAGGATTTTTAGTAATGAAACAAAAAGCTTTGTTATTTATTATACATTATATACAAAATATGTTTTGAGAATTTTCAATGATAGTTGACTAAAAAAAGCAAATAAATAAAACAAATGTTTTATTCCACTATTTATTTATTTGACGAGAGTTTTCTTTCGTCTTATAAGGACATTGTTAATCCTCCCAGGAGGGAAGATTGACAATGTCCTAATAAGACGAAAGACGTCTCTCTCGTCAAATAAACAAAAAGTAGAATAAAACATTTGTTTTAATTATTTCGCTATGGAATTCTACTACCTAAACACCGACACACTGAATAAAAAAAGCAATGTTCTTTCGTCCAAAAGGAATCCAAAGGCCCGAATATACCGTTTCATTAACAATGACATCAGAGCGCTGCGAATATAGTGATAGGAGATGACTCAATTGTCGCAGAGACGCTCTGAATGGAGGTGGTTGGTTTCTTCCCTTCTGGAAGGAGCGTTGAACGGTGAAGTGATAAAATAAACAAATCAGGGAGTTTTTTTTTCATGACGTTAGCACGTTGCTTATTGCGTGGGTGTGCAGAATGGGATACACCCCAATAATGTTACCGAAATCATAACGCTTATGTCGTGAACGCGAATTCAAACCTCAACATTTTAACTTTAAATAAAGAATTTTTGTTTATGAATATCTTAATCTTTAGTAAATAATAATACAATATGTTTAATAATTTAATTACGAGAGCTCGACTTATACGAATGAGCATAAAAGTGTCTTCAATATTATCATTGTAATGGTGTACGTATTCATTCTCAAAACTTCCTTCCGAATTTCAACTCACAGTGCACTTTTTATTGTCAGGAGTATGATGTCAAATTGCCTCTTTTTGCATATTTTGAATGTATTATTATGACTTTGTAAATTTGATGATCATTGAAATAATAAACAGTGATATTAATGCATCGGGAATGTTATGGGATGAGGTGATTCAATTAAACAGCATTGTTATTTAAGGACGATCTTTTTATCCACCCTATGTTCAGTTAATATATATTTTAAAATTTATCTTATCATAATAATATTATATGAAAATATTAACACATTTTGTTGCCTAATACCTCAAGCAATTTTTTGACTGAATGAGTACGAATGTGTTGTCAATTTTCTAAATATAGTTACACTATGTCTTTGTTTTCTTTAAATCCTTGTCTCGTAAGCGTGCTAGTAATAGTATTTTTAGAAGCACTTTGAATGTTATTAATTAGAGACATTAAATTCCCAAAAGACATTTAAATTCCAAAAATAGTTAAGAGCCATTCTTACCTAAGGTACAAATCAGATTTAGCTCTAGTGGTTTCAAGCAACAATTTTTAGTAGGCGCAGAGAAAATTATTTAAATAATAAATGAAATAGCTTTATTAATAAATATAAGCCAAAACTTTATATGCAAAAATATTCATGAGTATAAAAAAATAGTATGTTTTCACATATAAATAGAATTTAAGTTATATTTATTCTATAAATTGAATTTATTTATTTCCTAATTCAGAGACAGAGCGAGTTCACCCCCACATGCTCTCGCTAGGCACAGAGTATGCCTTTTGAATCTAAAAATTTGATAAACTCGCTATATTCTTGATTATTGCGCATAATGACGTTATATACGTAGTATCCACGGTAAACAACATACCATATTAGTATATAAATAAAACAAATGGTTGGATTATAAACATTTTCTATCATTTTTTTGATTCTGATTTTTTTTTATGTGTATGCAGTTTGTCATAATAATTAAGAAAATCAAAGGGTCGTAAATAAATAAATCAACGTGCATCATAAAATTCACGACATTTTAAGATTAATCTTGGTTTCAAAATTTTATTAAAACTCTTGTATTATTAAGGATAATTTGTTTAAAATAGCACCACTCAACCTATCATCATTGCGACGGTAATTTTCAAAAAATATTTTCACGATATTTCTCGAAGCAAAATAAAACTAAAATAGTAAAATCGCATTTAAAAATGTTCAAAATATAATATAAATATAAAAAAATAACATAAATGTTATCCAGAATATAAAATATATTAAAAATAAAATGGTAGTAATTTTGCTAATTCGTTTGCATGAAATCACAAAAAAGGGGTGTTGAGCCCTCTTAATAGGTGTAGAGTTATTAATTTGTTAATACTATACCATTGTCAAAAACAACTACCTTCTATACTGGCCTATTATAATATGCATATGCATAACATCGGCATATCTTAAAAAGTCTTTCAGCAAATGTGAGTAGTGTCAGAATACCTTTCACGGTACTTAAAGTTTTTATGACGCATAATATTACAAATAGTAATAATAATATATTCCCTTCCTAAATGACCTGGAATAATGAATACCTACTGCGCTCTCCTGATGTGACATTGTGTTTGCTGGTTTTATACGAATCTTTACACACAATGTTAGATAAGAAGTGAAAGAAAAACACAGAATTCTTCGTAATAAAACTCGTCTGACGACGGTATTGCGTGAAGGTTTATGATATTTTTATCCATTTTTAAAATGAAACGAGTAGTAAACCTTTGTATGACACTTTTATATTCTTGAAAGCCTGTGTTAAGTGTAGGTGGTGGATTAGAAGACACGAAATAAAAAAAAAGCTTACTTAATGTGCACGCTTTGTATTATCTTTCTTTGGATAGATAAAATGTAAAATTATATCATAGGAATTCCTATGAATATGGAGTCTGCGGTCTTTCGTTTTGGATATAATATTAAATTTTTTTTTTTAATACTGGGTATATTGAGGCCAGTGTTGAAAGGCCAATCGAGGACGGGTGAAAATAGAAACAAAATACGTGCAGGAGCCAAGGAGTTTAATTGCCGACTAATATAAGAAAATTGTTACATAGAACAAATGCATCGCTACATAGTATATAGCAGTATGACAAGCGAATCATATATATGCACCCAATTGAGCTAGTTTATTATAAACATTTTTTATGTGATTTAACAGCCAGAATATTATCAAAATAGATTTGAATTTTTCATTTTGCCGAAAGTTTTGCTAACTTGATCCGATCTTTCATTTCCTTCAATTTTGATAGATAAGGTTGTATTTTCCCAGCGGTTGGGTATCTGGCAAAGAATTGTTCTCCCGCTCTTATCTATAAGTTTTCGAGTTTCGTGTGAAAGGCAGGACGACGTTCGAAAAAATAAAGACATTTTACATATTAAATTCAGTAATAAGGTTTGCCACCTATCCTGATTGTCTGAACGTGTGGGATATACCATCATGTTAAAGAGATAGAGATTGTTTTTTCAAAATTGCGAATTTCATATTGCATTCAAAATGTCAGTTTAATGATGAAAATGAGTAAAGGATAATCTGAGTGAAAGAACAACCTTGCATTATGTAAATATTGTATGCAATATGGTCATTCATAATCCACTTGATGCTTTGCCACGAAAAATAGGAAGAAATTAGGTCATTTTTAGAGCCATGCGATCAAATATTATTTATGAAGTTTAAAATTTTTAATACTTTTTTTATTTTTAAAATAAATTTAGTAGAACCAAAATAATTTTACTTATTTATATAAGGAAAATATTTGTACGTCATTAGTGTTCTTTGTACAAATATTAGCAGATTTTCGTATTCAGAGCGAACTTAGAATGTTTGTATAACCTCTCATAATTTATTTAAAATTATATACCCTTTACATTTTATTTGGCTAAGGAGAATTATTTCCTTCCACGAAAATCCCTTCGGCTTATTAATTCCAAAAATTTACCATTATATCTTAAGTACGGAGATACCTAAATACACACACATACATATGTATGTGTAAATACATATTATACATATAAAGGTATAGATTAATCACTTAATACCACGGCGACGTTACCAATTCCACTTATTCCTCTCATGATTATTCTCATATCAATGCTTTTAGAGCGGATGACTGCATTCACCGCTGTAAAGCGACGTCGTATGTGTACATACGAAGGTGATCACATAAATCCCTTTCGTTCAAATGTTTGTGATTAATATTTGGAGATTAACAATACTATTAGGTGCATAATAAGATTTCTCTGTTTTTTTTTAAAGATATATCTGGGTTTTTGTTATAAACCCAAATACAACCTTATACACCTTTCACAGTAAGCTACTAAAAGCTTGTGTCGTGAAAGGGGAGTTTACCGGCACCTGGGATCGAACCAGGGACCCCTTGTTCACGAGGCCGAGACTACCTCCAGGCTACTGACGAACTAGAACTGTGTCATAATGAAATTCAAATATTGACTAAAATATATATAGGGTGGTTTATAACGGTTTTATGTATTCAAATAGATCTCACACAGGTGAAAAGCCTTAAAAATGGGATCATATGCTTGTACACAAAGTTCTGAATAACGTGACTAGATACATATATGAAAACCCGTGAAAAACTAGGGTAATATGTATACCGTTGCCGATTCTGTGAGATGCCATTCTCTATTCGTCTACCCTGGAAAACACTTGCGTTAATGTGTAGTTAACCAAAGCAAAGGAGGTGCTCCTCTTAGAACCATATCAATATGAAGTATTTAGGCACTTTTGTCATTCTTCAAAAGAAGAAATATTTCTTATACAAGAGACTCAAAACGAGTAAAGGACTTCATCTGTTTTAAGAACTCTACGTAAATAAATAAATTTGAGTTTGCTTAACATGACTATATTTGACCACAGAATACTATAAAATGATATGCTGTAAAAGTTGTTTTTATAAAAATATCGTAATAGATGTATAAAGTCTTGTTCTCCCGTTGTCTGGTTGGATGGCCGATGGTAATTCCTATGGGAAGCGTTTCGTAAGACCTTATTATTATATTACAAATGTACAATGTATAGAAGACAGTTTACTATTGTCATTCTTATAACAAATTATACAGGATGTTTTGGTATACTCATAAAGTATTTATTCTATACGTACATTATTATTACTTATCGTGTCGAAACCCAGAGAAAAAACCTATCAAACTGATCTCCAGTACTGCGCAAAACACACAGCAGGTGGAGATGCGTCAAAAATATCCTCCATAGTGCAAGTGACAGGGCACAATGGACACTCCAACAAGTGTGGCATAGTCTGTGCTGCACCACAGTCACATGCTCCGGATTCGTCCTGTAGGAAGCCCCATCGTTCTCTATTGCAAGGAAGGAACCTCCAAGTGGTGCCCCTGGAAGGTAACTAAATCTTATACTCGAATGCAAACGGAATTTCAACTGCAAAGTTACCAAGAACCGAACCTTTCAATACGAACCAGAAAAACCTATTGAAATACGTACATTGGAACAAAAATTCACAATGAAATCTAGAAATTAGTCGTTGACCTTTCAGCTATTCGATTTTGAGACTCTTTCTGAAATATGTGAATTTGTTATTTCTGTTCTAACTATTAAAATAATACCTATCCGTGCAATTTTTTCGAATGTGTCTAACGACAGCCAATTTAATATTTAAGAATAATAATAATAAAAATCTTTATTGCACAAAAAAAGTTAACAATAGAATAAAAAAACATGACAACATTACAACTGAATACATAGTTTTGTGCAATGGGCGAGTTTATCGCAGAAGTGCGATTTCTTCCAACTAACCCATTTAAAATAAAAAGAAAAGTCAATAAAGCATTAAGAGCTCCATTATAATCTCGAGGTTTGTTTTGTTTTATTTTGTTACTCTTTAATGATAATAAAAAGTTATCATGTTTACTTAAATTATAAAGGATAGTTTGTTACAAGAAATGTCTCGTACTTTGTTTTCGTTTTGTTTTATGAGACTTGTCCAAATAAATATTACAAAATGTTAAATGTTATCTCTGAAATATTAGAATTGCAGAACCTATGCTTATTCATAGATTTCATACGTATTATACCCTACAGTCAAGTAAGTATGTACATTTATATGTTGCAGGGTGCACCCGGTAAAGAATTGATCTACCATTCTTTTCCGTAAGTTTTTGAGTGCCCGTTAAAAGACAGCTGTTCGAAAAAATTAAATTTTTTGACATTTTAAAGTCAGCAGTTAGGTTTGCCACCCATCTTGAAAATCTAATTTTTTTCTTGACACGGAGAGGATAGCTTGCATGTTTATTGCATGCAACTGGTCTGCTGGCTATCCTACTTGTGGGATATGCCGTGATGGGATAGTAGTTGTAGTAGTGATCACCCTTTGTATAATATACACACATATTATGCTCTTGTGTTATAAACATTTTAAGAAAGGTTTGCCTTCAGCATATAAATGCGAATAAAACTTTTCTGGCCAACGTAATACTCGTATTACGATCTAGAGCTTCGACCCGGCTATGCTTAGGCAACAATCATCCAACTATAAAAAAATCAACATAAAGATGTCATATAGGTATTTATAATAATAATAATGAGGGAGAGACATTAAGACATATTTTGTCTGGATGTTCTCTTCTTTCCGGAACAGACTATTTGAAAAGACATGATCAGGTAGCAAAAATATTACATCAAAATTTAGCTTTAAAATTTAAATTAATTGAACCGGAATCAAAATTACCATACTATAATTATTGTCCAGTATCGGTACTTGAAAACAATGACACTTATCTCTACTGGGATCGACCAATTCAAACTGATCGAACTATTCTAGCTTATCGACCAAATATTGTGTTGGTTGATCGCAAGCCGTAAAACATACATCATAGACATTACTATACCGCACGATGAAAATTTAAATAAAGCTGAGCAAGATAAGATAATAAAATATCTTGATCTTGCTCACGAAATCAAAGATATGTGGAGAACACCTACCACAATCATCGTGCCTATAGTGTTGTCTGTGAATGGTTTAATACCTAAGAGTCTGTCAAGCAATCTCAGAAAACTGGGAGTAGATGACAGGCTCAAATACAGCATGCAGAAGGCTGTACTTCTTTCGTCCACTAAGATGTTGAGGTTCTTTTTTTTTTTTTTTTTTGCCCTTGGTGCCCTTGCTGCATAAGGTCGTTCACGTGGACGGAGCCTATATGCGGCAGTGGGTGCCCCCCGTGGGTCTTGAACCAGTTCCGACCAGCTCCTCCTGTCAGCCGCAATGCTCTTCGCATCCTCGGGCTTCAATCGTCTGTGGAGAAGGTCGGACTCGATGTGTTTCAGCCATGTTTTTCTCGGAGCTCTTCTATTTGTTTTCCACTCCGGTGGTCTCTGTTTCCAGAAATATATCTTAATTTTTTGACAAACTCGAAGTGTTTCAAATGAGATGCCTACGAGAAATTCTGAAAATGTCCCTACGCAACCGTATACGGAACGAAGTAATTAGATTGCACTGCGATAACCAAGCACCACTGGAAGAGGAGATCCGCAAACGCAGACTAAGATGGTTTGGACACGTGTGCCGAATGGCCCCTACAAGACTGCCATACCGGGCCCTCTGGAAACATTTTGAATATAAATATATTTTAATATTTTATGGTTTTTGTTATTTAATGTTATATTTATATTTTATTGTTCATCTTATATTGTGTTCAAAATGTAGAATCTAATATTGTTTTGTTAAATAAATGAGATATGAGATAATAATAATATCCTTTGATATCCAGGATATTTGGATAGGTTATTTTTTTCCCGGCATTAGACTTTTACGTTACAAAATGAATTTAATTTTTCTATTCATAAGAAATATTTACAATGAAATTTGAAATATAAGACCTTGATAAAAATTTATGGCAAAAATTCACTTCAATGCAAATTAAACATTTGGTGATATTTAGTTTACAAAATTTTTGATTAATTCAAACAAATCACATTGCATCCTTAGATGAGAATTCTCATAAAGGCTATTATTATTCATCAATGTTGTTTTTTGAAAATTGCAATGAGAGCGCAAACATACAAACATATTTAGAAATGAAACCAAAGTTTGTTAGAAACCTTCTGTATTCTGTACAAGGTAACTGATATATTTGTGGACAAGTATTGTATAATTTTGAAATTAAACTTTTTTTAGTGTTCCGTAGGCTATGTAGTTCGACTTTTATTAATAGTTTTGTGAACTACCGAGTAAGTGAAAATGTTGTCCAATTTCCTTCATAAATAAATTGTTCCATATTAAAATACCTATAAGCGACGTCATTTCATTTGAATGTGACATCACAACTTCGAATTATTCAACACTTCATGCATGAAAATTGGTTAACGTCGGTTCAAAATGACGTCGCTTATAGGTATTTTAATATGGAACAATTTATTTATGAAGGAAATTGGACAACATTTTCACTTACTCGGTAGTTCACAAAACTATTAATAAAAGTCGAACAACATAGCCTACGGAACACTAAAAAAAGTTTAATTTCAAAATTATACAATACTTGTCCACAAATATATCGGTTACCTTGTACAGAATACAGAAGGTTTCTAACAAACTTTGGTTTCATTTCTAAATATGTTTGTATGTTTGTGCTCTCATTGCAATTTTCAAAAAACAACATTGATGAATAATAATAGCCTTTATGAGAATTCTCATCTAAGGATGCAATGTAATTTGTTTGAGTTAATCAAAAATTTTGTAAACTAAATATCACCAAATATTTAATTTGCATTGAAGTGAATTTTTGCCATAAATTTTTATCAAGGTCTTATATTTCAAATTTCATTGTAAATATTTCTTATGAATAGAAAAATAAAATTCATTTTGTAACGTAACAGTCTAATGCCGAGAAAAAAATAACCTATCCAGATATCCTGGATATCAAAGGATATTATTATTATCCCATATCTCATTTATTTAACAAAACAATATTAGATTCTACATTAAGTGTTTACTTCAGAAATGAAATTGTTTTTCGAAGAAACAACCAACGTAAACTTTCACGATCATCTCTATATATATTTTTTGATTAGAGCCCCTGGTGTACCAACCATTTGATAATCTCCATTTAATATTTAGCCTCCAATACGCGTAAGGTTTCCAGTTTGTATTAACTTTTAGGATACGATGTCCAATTTTTGTGTACAGAGTGCTTCGAAACTTACTTTGCCATGTAAACAACTTTGAAAACTAAAAATACTGCAACTTCAGTTTGCATCAAATTATGTAAGGTATACCTTATTTATTTATTCATATAATAAACGGCTTTCGCCTTTTACAATGTTAAATCATCTTATAACAATTTTTACACACCTTCAAATGTGATGATCAAATCACATCAAATCAAATATGAAACTAGATACAGAATGAAGTTTGTTAAAATCGAGCAACGGTGTAAAATACAGTAAAATATTTGAAAATCAGTGACTAAAATTTAAAAATATATAATATAGAACATGTTTTGATGATTCTTATTTTTCTGCATTTGTATTTCATTTTTTTTTACGGACAGGCCGAAAGAAAATCAGTTAGCTAAAGTTGCTTAGTGATAATCTTTTCAATGTGTCTGTCGAATAAATGTTGATTTGACGTTAAAATATCCAAGTGCAAAGTTTTTCGTTTGACAAAAAAATTCGGAAACACCTTGCACAAACCTACGCACTATTTGGTAATGAGATAAGATATAAAAAAAGGTAAAGTAAAATGCCTGGAGGCTTCGTGGTATAAATCTACGTAACTCCCATTTGGGGGGCCATTATTTATCCTTTTAAGGACGGAAAATGTGATGCCTCCTTTTTACTTGTGCGTTTTACGTGAGTTTGCAGTAAAAAAATATATTTTTAGTTTTATAGGTACATCTCTGTACCAGATTATTGTGGGACATAAATTCTTATAGAGAATAAAAATATCAAGTTGTATAATATGTATTATAGTATCTCCCAGAGGATTTTAAATAGAAATATACTATTTTGTAAATTCCTCCATTTCAATACAGGAATGTTTATTACGGCTATTGAATGGGATATTCGTGTCCTTATGTGCCTATCATTTTATACTCCATTGGGAATTGTATAAACCCTTGAAGTAATCGAGCTGATATAATAGGTTGAATAATACCATATTTCAAGAAAACCACTCTGAGCGAATAATATAAATTATTAAAATGATATATATTTTTGTTCAAAGTGCGTTTTTTAATAACGCTATCGCATCGTAAGCGTTTTTGTGTTTATTTTATATCCATTTTAGTATCATTTCGCCCAAATTTTCGTTTTTATGAAAAACCTTTTTATTTATAGCAATCATAAAAAAATATATTTAACATATTTTTGATACGTATAACTCAGTATAGGTTAATTTACAAATATGTACCTGGGGTAACCTGCGATAGTATAATTATTAAATAAAAAACATAACAAAACATTCGATTTCGGTATACAATGACAAAGGAATCTAACAACAACTATTGATAAATCAACCCATTTAGTTGATTAATGTAAAAGTTATTAATTCAACACTCAACTAGATGAGAAGTAATGTAATATAATAATAAAGAATGAACTTTACTAAAATAGTTCGTATTATTCTTCTTCCTTAAGTTAATTAGTTTATTTGTTACTTTGGTATATAAGATGTAAGTATTTATGTAATTTATTTAGCCCTGTCGACAGCACTTCTAACCACTGAATAGTAACAAGTTGTAACAATAAGTCAATGCTTATTTCATTAAATGGAGAAGGTAAAGCCGCATTAGATTATAATAGCTCTCCAATAGTTTTCTACCAGAATTATCAGCTTTCAGTAAACTGTCAAGCAAAACAGCTGTGGGACAACTGCATACAATCAACGCATAGGCCGTCCTCTCTAAATCATAAAAAATTAGACGTGTGACATACTAGATCGTTGAATTAGAGATGTCTTATGTTTTATAAGTTACGTTTTATATAAGTAAACCTAAGTTTTACAGGACACGCAAACACAAAAAAGGGACACATATTCTTTTGTTATTCTTTGACTCAACTAAGAATTATAGATTACATCTCTACTAGAAAAGAGAATATATACAAAATTTCATAGATTTACAGTATTGTCATTTATTATTACATGAGTTTGTCATCACAGGTACCGAGAATGAGCAAAACTATAACAAGGTAAACTAAAATGTAGTACAGCTATAGAACCTGAGTTTTATATTTAAATTATCTTTAGTTTCAAAACAGATATTTAAAACCTGATAGTGTAATTAGCAGTTGATTGCAAACTGATAGACCTACCAAAAAGCTGTGAGCAAAACTAAAAGCGTGTTATAAAGCTTTACATTATTTTTTTTGCAAGACGAGGAAAGTTTGGACAGTACGTCTGAATTATGATATATAATTTTTTACTTTTTAAAGAAAAAAAACAGTTATTATACAAAAAAAAACTTTCATCAGAGAAATGCACCATATTATCTCTGAGATCCTTTTAAGCCTACAATTTATTAGACGACAGAATTTACGTATACATACATACTTATGTGAAAGATAAAATAAAATGTAAAGAGAGCATCTTCTAACACTATTATTGTGCTGTAAAAACTAATATAAAACGCCAACAGTACGATAATATGATTTTTGTAATGCCGTCATATGAAAACCCTTTCTAAAAAGCTTTTATTTAATGGAACACTTTCATATAAAGTTCCCGTTATGTTATATATATTTCTTCTTGAACTTTGTGATTTAATTTGGTTACCATTTTATTGGACATTTATCCAAAAATAGCCGAAAGTGGTAGTAAGTGAAAACGGACGAAAATGTTATTAAGTCTGATAAAAAGCTGTACCAGAATACCAAGTGTTAATTGATTTATTAAGGAAAAACATTTTTTCAACACTGCTTTATACTTTGTATAAAAATCCAATAGAGCTTACTATACTTAGAATATTTTTCTTACTTAACGTTTGAGAGAATGAGAATGATAGCGTTTATCTATTTTAAAAGACAACTGAAATAAAGAATCAATTACAACTTGTAGTTTTCTATAGTTTGAACAATGCATAAAAAAACACAGTTGTTATATTAAAAAATTAATAAGTAAAAAATACTTAAGAGTTTTAAATTTCTTTATTTATCAGTTACACGTGTTTCGGGTTGCAAGCCCATATTCATACTGATTTATTGTTAGTTGGTATTACAATGATTAAGTGTACAGGTATAAGATGTATGTATGTTTCTAGGAAGTGATCTATTGTTTTGGTTGGTGTTATAGGGTGACTATGAGTTATGGAAGTGTAGGGTGTCCATGTGTTGTAGTGTTTGTGTTATTCTGGTATTTAAAGATGTCTAGGATGGGAGAGTGAATTAGGTGTATTTGTTCGTTTATTAATGTGTGTGCTCTTTTGTTAATTTCTATTTGTTCTAGTATGTTGAGTTTTTGACCTTTCTTGTGGCAGTGTAGTACTATTGGTTTGTCTTGTGGTGTGACGGTGTGATTGTGTTCGATGAGATGTTTTGCGAATTGTTCGTTTGTGAAATTTAAAAGCAGTTCTCAGGTGGTAACGGACCAAATTAAGCAGTTTTACGAGCAAAGCTTGCGCTAACCATATTAAGCAAAGAACATGCAATAGTGTTTCATACTCTAAACATAATTCTCTTGTTTCGTTGTGTCTTTTATTCCTAATAAATGTAGAAATATTGGAATACTAGAAATTCATCCAGATATTGAACAAATATACGGATATTGAATGAGTTCGTCGGTAGCCTGGAGGTAGAGTCTCGGCCTTCAGAACGAGGGGTCCGTGGTTCGATCCCAGGTGCCGGCAAACTCCCCTTTCACAGCACAAGCTTTTAGCTTAGTGTGAAAGGTGTATAAGGTTGTATTTGGGTTTATAATAAAACCTAGATATATTTTTTTTTTTTTAAATTGTTTTATTTATCCTTCTAACAACTGTTTCAAAGCAACATTAATAATAGTATTTTATAAAAATATTTTAAGAGGGAACCAATTTATATATCTCATAATATGAAATATATAAATCTTAAAATAGATGACTCTTAAAATAGTTAAGTCCTATCTGAGCACAACTAAATATGGCCATGAGAAAAAAATCTCACAAAGGGTTCTATCTACTTTGACGGCGCATAAAAAAAATCCAATATACTTATGGAAATTTATTTATCACAAAAATGATTCAGAGATATATAAAAATACAAATAAAATAATAAAATACATTTAAACTCTTTCGTATAGCTGGGAGAGACGAAACTATGCACGCCAAAACACTAAAAATGCTCTCCTGAACAATTTACATTTTACCAGTTACGACAGTTAGTCAGATGAGGGACGATATATGTAATTGTCTTTGGGGTAAGATTGAAATAAAAGAAATTAGTAAAAAAATCAACTGTTTTGTAAAAATAAAGTGACTCAAGACTTTCAAGTACAATAAAATAGTTTGTGTAAATTTTAATCATGTGATTAATACTATGCAAGCAATGCATGTATGCAAGCGAAACTTGGACGTGGTTGAAAAAGGATGAGAGTGGAATAAATGCTGTGGAGATGCGTTCACTGAGAAGAATGGTTGGTAAAACGTTGCGAGATAGAGTGAAGAATGAGGATATCAGGAGAATGAGCGGATGTGAGAGGAGTGTTGTGGACAGAATGCGTGTAAACAAGTTGAGATGGTTTGGACATGTTGAGCGAATGCAAGATGATAGGATGACGAAGAGGATGTATTTATCTGAATGAAGGGGTGTGAGGAAGCGCGGACGTCCAAGAACCACGTGGCTTGATCACGTGGACCAAATTCTTAATGACGGACGCGTGCTGAGTAAGAGAAATCGGCGTGCATGTATGAGAAACTGGATGAATGTAGAGGAAGCGAAAGAAGTATGTAAGGATAGATCTATATGGCGTTCCGTTCTCTCTGCCTACCCCTCCTGGGACATGGCGTGAGGGTATAGTATAGTATAGTATAGTAGATTAATACTAGTGGTATTTACAATGTGATAATTTCTCGACATTATTAATGGAAGCGAGTTTTCTTACTTTGTTTTTAAATTATCACTATTAATTTTCTACCGGTTTCGACACGTTAGTATCATTGACGAGTAGGTACTTTGAAAACTTAACCATGTTGTTTATTTGAGGAAGCGTCAAGCAGATTTCTGTCAAATGTTCTTTTAAAAATATAAATAAATTCTGTCAGATAGTTGGTGGTGTAACTAGACGTTACTTAAACCAACTAAGTAGATGGTGATACTTTAACTCCGAATTCCTTAAAAGGTATAAAATAGGTGAAAATAAAAGGTGGTAATAGAGTTATTTGTATTCCAAAATTTTACAGAAGCCCTAACCGGATGAATTTCCAATAATTATTAATAATAAAACTAACAAGGTTGTTTGGTTTGTTGGTAGATTTGAGTTGAGCAGTAGGCAGCATTAATAGGATTTCGGACTGGGATATTATTAACGACGTAACTTTATACAACGAAGCTTTACAGAAGGTTTACTTTAATGACTTGATGCCAGGGAAAGCATTTGAGATAAGTGTAAGTATCATTATCACTAATTCTGCCCCGAAATTACAACGATTAAAAATAGATTTAAATGATAATTTTACATAAAGGTTTGAATAAGTTCTTCTCTAACACTTAATACAAACATAGGTATTTCATAAAAAATAACCATTTATAATTATTGTTTTTAAATGAAAATGATCTTGTAAGAAGTGTGAGTATTTTGTGGTTTAGATATTTTACACGAAATTTTATAGCATTGCCTTGAATGATTAATGTATAGGTATACCTTTAATAAAAATTTGAAACATAGTTCTGTCGATAGCCTGGAGGTAGAGTCTCGGCCTCGTGAACAAGGGGTCCGTGGTTCGATACCAGGTGTCGGCAAACTCCCCTTTCACGACACAAGTTTTTAGTAGCGTCCTTTGAAAGGTGTATAAGGTTGTATTTGGGTTTATAACAAAAATCCAGATATATCTTTTAAAAAAAAATATGCTACGGTATGGTATATAAATCCGAGTGTTCTATAACAGGCAGATACTCGTAAAAGATAACGTTTAAAACATTAAACATCTTCAGTTCAGCGGTGAGGTATGCCATTCATCTCACGAATGGCACGAAGGACTAGTTGTGGGTCAATGCCGTGTTTGTATGTATGATAAATCTTTTATTCTAATTTTAGTGTTTAATATATATGAAATTTCAACATACCTCTCGAGGAAATATAATATAATGAAATTAAAATACGTGATCTCTTATAACCCAAGTTTACAATTCAGATTCTTTGTCATTGTATTTCGTATTATCTAGTCACTTGAATACCAAATTACAGAGTGGCGTTTGTATAAGATTTGAGCAATTTCCAACTAAACACGAACTACTCGTACTACGAGTATGAAGTGGGTTCTACTGTGTAATTTGTACGTTCAGCAAGGTGCAATATATTGTACAATGTCAGTTCTACGTAGTAAAGGTAAACTTAGAAATACTTAGTCTATGTTATGTTGCTCGGTTCACTATGAGGAACTAAATAATAATGTTCGCACAAATTGAGTTCATGAACGTGTAAGACAAAGTTTGAGCTCACTATATTGTCTGCAAGATATTCAGATATAAAGGTACTTACATAATATTATTATGGTAAGCTGTGCACTTTACCGATATATCACATATTTCAACGAAAATATATGCTCGATAACAAAATAATGATGCAATTGAATTACATATTAGCTGTAGATGGAAACAATCGATCTTGGACAATAAAAAATCGATTAAAATTAAAAACTGTCAAAAACATTTTGAGTATTTTAGAGACAGAGTAAGAAAATGAACGATTCAAATGAAATGATATTCTTCACACTACTGAAGAGGTTTCCATATTAAAAAACAGTAAAAAGCCGATCACATAGTTTGAATTAAACAAATGGTATGAAATAGAGAGCAATGAAGAAGACAAGATAAATATTGAGAGTTCTCAAATTTTGGCTTTCTACTAGTAAATTCATGGATAGCGATTGAATGGGTATTAAGCTTGTTCCAAAAGTGAACGTCTAGCCAGATAAGGTAAAAATACAAAAGTTAAATAAATAATGAATAAGAAATTGAAAAAAAATTGTCTCCACGCATCTTACATTTAAACATTATACCTATTTATAAATATTCATCTCCAGAGTTCTAGTAACTAGATCTAGTGATTTAATTTGATAAACAAATTGTTGAGTTTAGCTCAAAGTTTTAATTATCATGAGGTTTATTAGTTTTTGGCCCAATTTACCTTAGTTCATTAAAAAGTTCTCTTGATTGAAAATTGCTGACGGAATCTTCGTGTCCACAATGAGTTCATTATCATTTGTAAAGTAAACTTAAAACAAAGTATTATAATGAAAAGTTATATTAAATAATAGAATATTGTTCAAAACATTGTACAGATTATAAACTTGCTATACGCCGATTAGTAGGTATTAGTTTACAAATTTAATACTAATAAAGTTTAAAAAATTAACATTTATACACCAACTATCTATACAAATAAATAAATAAATTTTTACAAAACTTTTTAAAAATGTGACTTTGAAAATATTGCAACACACTCAACACGGTATGAGATTAATTAATTCATTTATGTTTTAATATGATGATGATTCTGGACGATTTTCTTTTGACGCCGTTTAACAGTCCCTAGATCGTCTGAAAGACGCCGGTGAAGAGTGCAGTTTTCAATTTGCTTCTGAAGATGGTGACAGTCTGATGGTTTCTCAATAGCACCGGTAGGCTATTCCACGAAACCGGCCCAACAACACCAAAATCCCTCTCATAGAAGTATCATAATATATCCTATATTTTAAAATTTCTTTTAATATTATTATATTTTGAAGGATGCTAAAGAGTATTTCATAGCACTTAGCAATGATCAATTTTATAAGATAAAGGGACTTTCATCTCATTTTAATACATAATTTTATTTGAAAAAGATAAAACAAATGATAAACATGTATAACACCGTCAAACGATGGAGTCACAAATTGAGAGATAAAGTAATCGATTTCTCTAAAAGGAAACTCAAACATTGTGTATTTTATTAGGAATAGATAGAAGGTACTGTTGTGAATTCATTTGTCCCATACGTTTGTACTCTACGAGCAATTTCCTTTGCATTTCCGGGGGTAAATGGAAAGACTCATGCATCATATTATTTGATATAATCTTTTTACTCTATGCTACAATTTTCAACAAGATTTCTATCCTACATATAGAATAATCTTACATAATCCTATTCAGGAAATTGCGCAAATGTTCTGATTAACGAATATAATGAGATTACTTCTGAATAACATTGTTAGGATATTATTAAAGACTTAATCCTTTTAAAACATTTTTAGAGGCAGTGTTATAAATGAATTTTTATTAAACATTATTTATTTTACTATATAATTGTTGTTATTCATCCATATATGATATGAAATTATATTCCTTTAATGGAGTATCCAGTGAAAAATTTCTTATTTATTTATTCATTTAAGCAATAACAATAATGTAACAATCTATTTAGCGCCGTATTGTGATCACTTTGAGAGCGCTTTACAAAATCTGCAGCCTTAGTCAAAACGCATTTTAGCGTTATGTAGTCGTTCGACTATAGTCGACTTTGCGAGAAAGTATCAATTTTCTTAGCTAAAAAACACAATGACTGTGTACTTGCTACGAAAATTGATACTTTTTCGCAATGTCGTCTATAGTCGAACAACAACATAACGCTAAAATGTGTTTGACTACTGCTGCTGCGATCGAACTTTACTGTCATTTTCAAAATTACATAGTATCAATTAAAAATCTTCGCCAGAAATATAAAATGATAAAAAGTGTCGCAATCCACTGGATTGGTGTAACAAGTCTATCTTTTTTCGCTTCTCTCTGTCTCTTGCCTTTATTTTCAATTCTACGTATATGCGAAACGCATGCCCGCTAGATCCATGTAGATGTTTCTTAGTCGACCTCTGCAATTTCTGCCCTCGGTAATGCCCTCTGTTAAAAGCGGGCCTGATATTTTGACCACTATATTCTTTGTTAGCTTATCTGTAGTGGCCTTTTCATATAATAAACATGCAAGTCGTTTTCTGATAGATTACCTTTCTTCTACGTTTTAAAAATCCATCAAGAACCATCAATTATCATAATTAAATACTAGAAAGCTTCAATGACCTTTTCAAACTCTATCGTATGGTATTAAATATTCTCAAGTTCACATGAACAATTCATTAAATTTACGTAATACAAAACACGAATGGTATCCAATGTAGAACAATTCATACACATGTAGGTAGAATAGGGGAAAAATGGATCACTACAATCCGAAGTCCATACACTTTAGTAAAATGTTCTAAAATAACTTAACGTCGATTATCAATCATAGGAGAACTTTCTTTTGTTTGTTATTATAAACACAATATACCTTTGTACTAAAACGAATTGGAATTATTTTTTCTCTACACCATCACGACATCTCTTAAAAGTGGGGTAGCCAGCAGACCAACTGCATATAAATATGCTCTCATACATTACTGCTGAATCAAAGATGTCAAATATCGTATTCGTAATATTTTATGATTTCTACAAGACACTCGAAAACTTACAGAAAGGAGTTGGATTCCTTTTTTTTTGACTAGCGCCCACAATTTATTAAGTAAACTTTTACCAAAATTACATTAAGAGTATTTCTTTAAACAAAGTACCTACAACCTTTCGTCTTCTTCTTTCTGACACTGTCCCAACTTATTGCCGCTGAAGGCTGTTGGTGTCGGCTCTTCTCGTTCTGAGGTTATACATTCTTCCATTTCTTATATCATTTCATCCAGGCCATTTCTCCGCAGGATTCTATTGCATTGTGTCATCCAGGTATTCCTTGTTCTCCCGCTTGATGGATGTCGAGGGAGATTTACTGACGTAACTTTGTTAACAATGTGTTCCGGTGGTCTCCGCTTTATGAGCCCATACCATCTTAGTTGTACCTACAACCTTTATTTTTTTAGTAACATTTTCACATACACACATTTATCTTTCAATTTTCGTATTTGTACAATTAAAAGAGTTGTATTATTATAAGAAAGTACTCAAACATATGAGTTATATACGCCACACAATAAATTAATTAATATTTAAATAGGAACACAATACATAATACTCGCGGTGAATACGAGATAATGTTTTAAGGAAGATTATTGTAAAGATTAATGTATTTTCATAATAATAATAAAGTACAATATATTACTGTACTTCCTTTCACATGCTTATCAGATTTCTAAACTTTGTCACAAGCACCTACACTACGGCTATACTAAATCAAAACAAGATAAAGTTTCTCCGCTTGCTAATCTAAATTGTAAATAGGTATCTATATTATGTGTGAACTTGTGTTATATTATGCAAATTACTATAAGTATATTCTTATACTAATCTCATTATAGAATGAACATAAATGAGAGAATTGTATAGATTGTTAAGAGGGCATGAATATCTTATTTTTATAGACAAAAAAGAATGAGCTCAATGTTCATTAATACAGTTCATCTGCTGGCTACTTCATCTAATATATAAAATTCTCGTGTCACGGTGTTTGTTATCATACTCCTCCGAAACGGCTGGACCGATTTTGATGAAATTTTGTGTGCTTATTGGGTAGGTCTGAGAATCGGCCAACATCTATTTTTCATACAGCTAAAAGTTAAGGGTGGTCCACCCCGATTTTAATTTTATTTTTTATGGTGAGGCATTAAAAAATACATACAGTCCTAAATTTTCACTCTTCTACCATCAACCCCTATTTGTTAATAGCGATATTAGTAATCTAGAAATAATTTGAATAGCAAAATAACGTTTGCCGGGTCAGCTAGTAACTAGTCAATTTTTATAGGATGCGCCGTTTTGTGGAAAAACCACCGCTAGGGCCCTTTCAAAAATCATAACACCTCCCGAATAGTAGGGTTTGTGTGTTAAACAAATATTTCAATGAATAATAGTTGTAGGTAGGTACATAACTAGGAGTTAATAAAAACAACATTATTATATTATAAGTTTCTTTACCGACATCATGTAGTTGTGTTTTCTGAATACGATTGTTATAAAATTACCAAACATTACTGAGTACTGTATATGGTGTTAAGTTAATACACTAATGTTAGTATAACAGTATAACACATGTGACAAGCTCCTTAACAGATGGTGTGTTGTTGTGCCATTATTCTTACTAAATAACTATGCCCGTACATTATGTACTACAATACAATATTTAAGCTTCCAACAATACTGCATGAACTAGTCAGTTAAATAAATAATACGAGTATTTGAACATATGTTTAACTTGTGACTAACAACACATTGTTTGTTCACAATATTTTAAACTAGTACGAGCTTTCAAATAATTTGTTTGTCTGTTTAAAAGAGGAAACGAAACTCTTTCTTACACAAGATATTTTCTTTATTTATACTTATATAAGTACTATTACTACTATAACATCACGCCATATCCCACAAGTGGGGCAGCCAACAGACCAGCTGTATGTTATAAACATAAAAGCCATCTTCTCTGTGCCAACAAAAATAAGTGCCTTTTACAGGGCACTCGAAAACTTACGGACAAGAGTGAGAGACCAATTCTTTTTCGGGTGATTCACGGCTAATATATAAGTACATACATATATCTTCTTCCCCTTTTCCTAGTTGGGTCGGAGGCCCATTGCGCCTAGGTACCTCCTCCAGAGATCTCTGTACATCGCTGCTTCCAGGACCTCTGGCCACTCCAAACCAAGCCTTTCAACACACAAGTTCGACACCTGCCCTTGCCAGCTTCTTTTAGGGTGGCCCACCGGTCTTCTGCCCTCTCCCACAGTCATTAAAGATCTATGTGATCATATATAAGTACTTTTTCATAAATTATTCTAATATCTAAAATTTTGATTTATCAAAATCGTGCAATGAAATTGTAAATTGTTCATAACATTATTTATAAAACAACACTGTATTGTTGCCTATGCCAACAACATCTGGCGTTCATTCTTTCTACTCACGTTTGTAAACGAATGAGAATTTATGATCATCTTAATAAATGCATTTACTTTTGTTATTCTCTACTATCGCTCATACATAACGCTGTGTACACAGTACATAGTTATAACATATACAAATTCTACGATAAAAATATGTGAGCATTGTAATAATATGACTGGAAGGAAAGAAAATTCTTAAACTACATTTTTACCCAGACAGGTTATGAAATGTTACTTTAACATAAATATGATATTTTATAATTATGCGAATAACGAGGTACAGCTACAATATAAGAGCAACTAACGAAGCTCATTTCTGTTCGGTAAATTGAAACAAGTGTTTCCTTCTACTTTGAATTATTCATCACGTGAGAGACTTATTAGGTCATCATCAATCTCTGATGAGTTAAAATACGTCTCTCTCGCGATGAATAATTCAAGCAACTCTTGTTTCAATTCACCCCATTATGGAATTTTTGTTATTTTACTAAGTTGTAGGATTATCGGGTGAAATAAATGATAACCGTATGACTGTTCTAAGCATCTAAGTAATTTTTTATGGCTATCTTCTTCAGGTAACAGATTTCCGACTATAGCATTTTGTCTTCGTGATTCCCGATGTTACTAGAATCTTGGTAGAGATAACATGGTAATGAAGCTGATATCTAAACCTTATAATTTAATGTCGAAGTTTGAATTGGGAGTTGCTGATATTGGCATTCACAGCTTTTTATTCAGTCAGGATTTTTTGAGGTGTATTTAAAAGAAACTATAATTTATTATACTACTATCTACTATACCATCACGGCATATCCCGCAAGTGGGGTAGCCAGCAGATCAGCTGCATGTAAGAAACATGCAAACTATCCTCTTCGTGCCAATATAAAATCAAGACATTCAGGATGGGTGGCAAACCTCATCGCTGAATTTAAGATGTAAAATGTCTTATTTTTTCCGAACACCTGCCTTTTACAGGGCACTCGAAAAATTACGCAGAAGAGTGGGAGACCAATTCTTTACCGGGTGCTCCACGGGAAACATTAATTTATTATATGCAGTGAAAAATATCATATATTTTCATATTCTCTATATATAATGAGTTACAATCCATTGGATTGGTCTGCAACGAGTTTTGACTTATTTCTCCACTCCTCCCTATTCTCAGCCAGTCTCTTCAACTCCATATATGAGCCACAGCTCATGTCCCTCTTCAGTTGGTCCATATAGGCGTCTCTCGGTCGACCTCTGCCATTTGTGCCTTCGGTCCTGCCCTCTGCGATTGCGATGAGCAGTCCTGGGTGCCTGATGTTGTGGCCAATCCAATTAGCTCGTTGTTGGCAGATTCTTTTGAGGAGTTGCCTTTTTTCGCCAACCCTGGTTAACACTTCTTCGTTTTCGACGTGTTCCGACCAATGAATCTTCAGCATGCGTCTATAACACCACATTTCAAATGCCGCTAACCGTCCGCTTTCCCTCTTACTGATGGTCCACGTCTCGCATCCATATAGCAGAATGCTCCACACAAAGGCTTTAGTGAGATTCTTCCTCACGCTTAGATCAATATTAGGGGATTCTAATATTTTGGATTTTTTGTTAAAGGCAATTCGTGCCTGGTTTATTCTGCTCACAATTTCTGATTTGGAGCGTCCGTCCTGGTTTATTCTGCTGCCCAAGTACACGAATTCTCTTACTTGTTTGATGCTCACTCCATTTATGGCAATGTTCGCAGTCGCTTCCTCCCTTCCAACGACCATACATTTTGTTTTATCTTTATTTATTTTCATGTTGTACTTTGACAACAGTATACTTTCCATTTTTCCTAAGGCTTCGTTCAGCTCCATCTCGGAGTCTGCGAGCAATGCTATGTCGTCAGCATATCTAATCATGTCAACCTTTTTCCCATTTATTTTTACTCCTGTCCAATTCTTCATTTCTTCTCTGAGTTCATCAATAGCTTGCTGTATATAGCAGTTAAAGAGTGCTGGCGACATTGAGCATCCCTGTCTTACACCTTGTTCTACTCTCGCTTCTGCGCAGCTCTCTCCGCTTTTAATTACAGCCATTTCATTCTTGTATAGGCTCCAGATTGCTCTTCTGTCCTTATAGCTCATTCCTATCTGGTTTAGAGTCTTAAAAAGTTGTTCCCATTCTACTTTATCGAATGCTTTTTCTACTTTATCGAATGCTTATTCTCTATAAAAAGCAATATATCTGAGTCCCAAAGGTGGAGTAGGTCGGCAGACGGTAGAATCGAACCTGGGATCTCAAGATTGTAAGTCCGAGATTCCATCGTCCGGCTAACAACCACCACAAATCAGTTTAGTATGTTTCCTATAATGTGTATATTTTAAAAGGATTTTATTCTCTGAACCAAAATGTCATATTTCATCTCGTATAATATATAAAACGTGAACATACATCGCTTGCCAATAGCAATAACTTACAATGAACACCAATATTTCATTATTTTCACGACAATACATAATATAGTTTGAGATTAAATTTAATGACGTTCAATAAATTGAGAGAAATACGAGTATAATATGGTTTTAGAGAAATAATTCTGCTGCAATTTGATGCATTTATTTTATGTCGTTATAAGCCGATATTGGCTGACTGCCAGTTAGGTACTACTAGAGGAAGAAGACTTTAGAAGCCTGCAAATATTGCAATTGAAGACAATTTTGCAAAAGAAGCATTTTTCCCGAGCTTAATTGATTCTTTCTCCAACTTCAGTATTAATAACGTTTCTATTTTATTTATGAAAAGACTGAGTTAATTAACTATGGTTAATAGTAAATTGATACCTACCAAATTCTTTATAAAAAATGTTTCTCTCTTTATACTTAAGTTTTTTAAGCGCAGTGAAAATTTTTGTGTCACATTTTGTATCTGCCGAAGAACATTCTATGCATATTTTTCAAACAGATGCCAAAATATTACGATAAAATTATTTACCCAAGAATTTGTTTAGCTACTTATTACAAATCCTTGAAAATTATTCATTTCAATACTTGACCATCTAAAGTCAGTTTCAGGTACATTTTTAATATTACTTTTTTATAGCATTTTTTTTTAATATTGTTTGAAGGAAATAAGAAAACGTTAATTATATTTTACAATGAACAACAGGTAGGTCTGTACCTATTCTTCTCAAGAAAATCTTTACATTATAATAATATTATTTCTATTTTCGTAAAACATTTTTCTAATAGTATAAATTTGGATGCCATTATAATAAGAATAAAGCCTTTTGTGCCAAAAGTTCGTTTCTGTCCATATTAATTTTCATTCACCTTCTGTGTCTGTTAAAGATATCCTCCCTTCACCACCTGTCGTTCTTCTCTTTTCTCCCGGACCTATCAGCTAAGAGCTGGGATGGTCTGTGAGTGCTGGAGGTGAGTAGCGGAAAATGAATAATGTCTTCGGTACAAGTGAAATATCCGAGGTAAATGAATGCTGAACAAAACAGCTCGTGAATAATTTACTCAAATCAAATACACTTTAAAAATGCCAGCACGTTTATGTCCAATCGAATAATAAATAGTATTATAATTAAACATTTCCTTGCTTTATGAATATTATTATTCGTTTCAAGGTATTCCGAACAATAAGGAAATTCATTTCTAATTGGTCAAACTATAAGCTTTCTATCGAGTCTTTTCACTTTCGAGAATAGATCTCCTAGTCACTTCCACAAGTTTTTGGATGTCCTGAAATAACAAAGTATTCGTAAAATATCATACATAAAAATTTAACATCTTCGATTAAGTTATGTAGTATAACACCCATTCATTTTATTAAGGCCACGAAAATGAGGATCCTTATGTTTATTAATATCAATCTTATATGGCTTTCTGGGAAATCTCTTCATGGTATACCTATATATTATATGGATAGTGACAAAAAATGTTGTAAACAATTTTTTACACTTTGCTTGATAGCATAATTTGTATGTATTTCATGTTTTTTTTTTTTTTTTTTAATATATTTCGTTTTTATATTCACATGCATGGAGATTTAAGAATAAATATGCTATTGAACATAGGTAATGCTTATGTTGAGATTTTCTCTTCGCTGAATTAAAACAGCTTTTGAATATTTGCCAAACAGAAATAGAAAAATTGAAAATCGAGTCGAACAAGCGCTGTTATATTGAAATGGAATAAAAGTTGGTATAATATTTTTCTCAGTATCGACAAAATTGGAAATATTATTTTCAAACGTAATAAACTAAATCTTCAGTTAATAATGGAGGCTTAAATATTTGACTTTGTGGGTTTATTTAATGTATTTATTCCATAATATTTATTGATAGATTTCTGGGCTGAATTTTGTAAAAAGATACCTAAGAGATTTTTTCTCGTGTTCTGAAATAATATGCCAATTATACATAAAAATAATAAACCAAATAAAGGCTAACATTCGCTCAAACTTATAATAAAGAAAACTCCTGCTCGGGGAAAAAAACGGGGTGCTCCTATCCCAGTTATTTAGTGTCCTAGTAAAAGGTAGGTGTTCGATAAAAATAAGACATTTTACACCTTAAATTCAGTGACGAGGTTTGCCACCCATCCTGAATGTCTTGATTTCATATTGGCACGGAAAGGGCAGCTTGCATGTTTGTTATATGCAGCTAGATCTGCTGGCTACCCCACTCGTGGGATATGCCGTGATGGTATTACTATACTACTGTAGATAGTAGTATAAAGAAAACACAACCTACAACAACTAGAAATACTATTTATCTTTATTTCAATAAAAATTATAATTGATTCAAATAGCGATGTTTCTATAAGGTTTCTAAAGTTCTGAGTACTCCTTTTTTAAAAAAAAAAAAATATATCTGGGTTTTGTTATAAACCCAAATACAACCTTATATACCTTTCACAGTAAGCTAAAAGCTTGTGTCGTGAAAGGGGAGTTTGCCGGCACCTGGGATCGAACCCAGGACCTCATGTTCATAAGGCCGAGACTCTACCTCCAGGCTACCGACGAACTCCTTTTTCATGTTCATCGTTTCTTTTTTTAGTTAGTAGTTCGTCAGCGAGTTTATTCAAACCATGGATCTCTCAATAGAAACTCCCAAATTATCTCATGCTGCCGAACACCTTCATGACAAAGAATTAAGAGCAGTGGGTATATTGGAATGGTACAGATTTATTTTATTTTTGTAAATTCTCGAGGAAAATTAAAGAACGAAAAAATCCTTCAACAAAATTAACAAAATATTACTTGCTTACTTACAGCTAACCTTCTTCTCTCCACTGCTGGATATAAGCCTCTTCAAAACTTTTCCACACTTTACCATCTCGAGCAACACAATACTATTGTTTTCTCATAATCTGGACAATATCGTCAGCAAAATATTATGATTCAAAAATCATCAGTTGAAAGAAACATTGATAAAATACTCGTTTTACTAGACTACTATAATTTACATGCACGGCTATTGATCGTATTACATTGAATAGATACATACTTAATAAGTAGTACAAAGCCATCTATACGCACTTCAAAAGATAGTCTATTCTACACGGAGATAGTTAGTGGGTGAAACTAATTGGGGAGCCGTGAAGTTATAAAAATATACTTTCATATAAAAATAATCGATTCCCTTTCATGATTCTCAAGCATGATAATGAATTAAAACCCACTGTTTTGTAAAAAGAATATACGACCGCATTTCGAAAAAAATGTTTAACTGAATCTCGTATTAGACATTTAACATCTTCGATTCAACGTTGAGATATGCCAATCATCTGGAATGCCTTAATTTTTATTGGTACGTTGGTTTTTTACATGCACTTAGTTCGCTGGCTACGCCACTTGTGGATATTATATAATACGTATTATTGAATATAAATTTATTGAAATAAGATGAAAAACATTTTAACCTGTTTTTGAATAAATGTTTCTGATTGCAACCTTATACGTGACGAACATTTTGATTTCAGTCAACCCAAACAAAGTACACATTTTATGATTTTGAAATTTATTAAGAGAGTGCGCACTGCCGCCGATTCAACGCTCCTTATGAGGAACCGCCGCTGACCCTACATATTGAATAGGTAGTTCGGTACAAGTCAATACCCGCTTCAAACATTATTAGCAATATCCTACAAACTGATAGTACCTACTACAGAACAACAGGCTGCTGTCAGCCATTATATAGCTAGTAAATGTAATAGGTAGGTACCTATCTATACTACTTGACCTATCTCATCTCATCCTTTTCCGAATTCTAATAGACTTCACCATACATACATCAGCAGTAGCGGGAATAGACGTTTTATATAACTAAATACCTTTAGATGAAAGTTCTTTATTTTACTTACTAGCGCACTTTCAAGAGCTTTCGCTCTCATCGACAAGCAAAAGTTTAAAATGTTTATATTTTCATTTACGTCCCTCTCCAAACACAAGATACGTTTTAATTGGAGAGTTACACAGTGAATAATTTATACTTATCAAGTGGCATTAAGAATATTGTTATTATTTCGTATGCAAGCGACCCCTGTGCATAGAGTTAACTAAGAGCTATAGCTCTGCGTCTAAGTTATTAATATATTCGATTGCCCGTGGCGACATTCGATGAATCTCCTCTATACCGCCGGCAAATCTACTCAGGGAACAATCCTCCACAATATGGTTCATTGTTTCAATTTGACCACATGCGCATAGTGGGTGGTCTCTCTTGCCCCATAAGTGGAGAAGATGTCCGCATCTGCCATGGCCAGTTCGGATTCTATTAATTCTCGACCACTGCTTCCGTGGCAGGTTAAACCCTGGGAGTTTTTGTGAAGCAACTCGCTGAGGAGGGGTCCACAATCAATGAGATGTGGCGTAGTGAATGGAATACGCAAAATCCTGACGTAAGACATCTTATAACAGATCCGACACAAAGACAAAGAATATTGTATTTAGGTATTATAAGAGTTTTGGGTATTATATAAGGTATTATTTCATTAAATAAATTTCATTAAAACAATGTCTCTGTTATTTCACAGCATTTTGTATTTGGAAATTAATTTTATTTTACAGATTCAAAAAATGAATTTAAATAAATATAAATTTACTGAAATAAGACGAAAAATAATTTATACCAGTTTCTGAATAAAGTTTCTAATCGCAACCTTCTGTGAGTCAAATATTTTGATTTCTGCTAATCCAAACAAAGTACCTACACATTTTCTGATTCTGATTTTTATTGAATTTATAAAGAGAGTGCGCTACCGTACTCAGCGATGAGGTTTGCCACCCATCCTGAATGTCTTGAATTTATATTGGCACGGAGAAGACAGCTTGCATTTTTTATATGCAGCTAGTCTGCTGGCTACCCCACTTGTGGGATATGCCGTGATGGTATAGTTGTAGTAGTAGAGCGCTACCGCTGATTCTACGCTTCTAATGATTCATAATACATTTTTGTTTTATGGATTTTAATTTCTTTCTTCCAGCATGCGATGTATTATTTCTTTAGGTGTACCATGCGCCACTGGGTTACATCCCCTTCTAGTTTTCACTATCTCTATTACGGTTCTGGTCACTATTATATTACAACACCAATGACGCATTATTATTGTAACTTTATATTTTCATTTTGATATTCAACCATGACGATTTGCTTTTTCACGAAAGAAAGAAATAAATTATTTTGCGATGTAATATGATTTATGATGTATGAGACAAAATATGAGACATTTATTTTGGCAAATAGATTTCGACAAATCTCAAGGAGAGGGTGTGAGGAAGCGTTGACGTCCGAGAACCACGTGAATCAAATTCTCAAGGACGGCCGTAGATAAGAGAAATCGACTTGCGTGTATGAAAAATTGTATGAATGAAGCGGAAGAGCTTTCCTTATATTTCTATTGCGTCTTGTTCCCTCTACCTATCGGAAGGCAAAGTATAGTACAATATTTTGACAAAACGATGCCAATAATATCGACACAGTACTTTGGCACAGGACTTTGAACCACTCTATACTGCATTGTCTATGTTCAATGATTGGTGTGATTTATCTATGTATTGTCATATTTCTCTTCTTCCATGATGTTCCAATAAAGCAGTCGTGTATTTAAATCGCTCCGATATTTTTAATTGTACCAACCCAGAGGATTTAACAGCCAAGATACACACATACCTAAATATATTATTGACTTTATCTTTTGGAAGGTAAAAAACTTATAATAACCATTATTTAATATTATTTTTAAAAATGTTAAACTAAACACTGTTTAATTTTCACGTATGATTATTTAGTCAATTAAGAGTTTGTCGGTAGCCTGGAGGTAGAGTCTCGGCCTCGTGAACAAGGGGTCCGTCGTTCGATACCAGGTGCCGGCAAACTCCCCTTTCACGACACAAGCTTTTAGTAGCTTACTGTGAAAGGTGTATAAGGTTGTATTTGGGTTTATAACAAACAAAACCCAGATATATCTTTAATAAAAAAAAAAAAATGACTAAATTCTAATTTCCGAGCGCTTTCGCCTTGCGACATCTTCAGGACAAGAGTTCTTAAAACTCTTTTAAGTGACTCTTGCCCTGAAGATGTCGCAAGGCGAAAGCGCTCGGCAATTAGAATTTAGTCATTATTAATTGACTAAATAATCATACGTGAAAATTAAACAGTGTTTAGTTTAACATTTTTAAAACTCATATTAAAATGAATTTTCACAACGTTAACGCACCTACTTTAAATTTAACCATTATTTATTTACTTATAAGCTGACATTATTTTTTTTTCTTTTAATTGATATTTTTAAAGTGAGCGAGAATCTTATTACAGACAATATTCTAATAATTCTATTCTTCCGCCTGTCCACTGTCAGAGAAAAACCTCTTTAATTAAACAAAAATTATTTTTGTTTTGTAAATACTCATTTGTTTTCAGCATTACATGGATATGGTTAAGACATTGCACATTGCAAATATTTTTTAACTTTCATTAAAAAGCTTATCGTTAATACGTTAGGTAGTTATATTTCCTCTTCTCATCGTACATCCTGTAAATTATAACAGTGTTTGAATGTACATACAATATTGGTTTCCTGCATCTCTGAATTTCTATTAAGATATTTCACAAATTTCAGCCAAGTTAATATTGATAATTGTTAGAGATTTGTACTTGCAAACAAAGTTTATGATATTTTCTCTCTCTGTTGCAAGCAGAGAATTGCATTCAAGTAAAAATTGCATTAAACGGTAGGTATCTTAAATTTTCCCAAACCAACCGACTAAATTCTGTCTTTAATTTAAACATCACAGCATAAATTTACGTATTCCATACTATCTTCATATGTTGGCAAGTATTATCAGATGTTACTTGCTTACTTATTTCCGATGGACGAACAGCCCTTTTAGGGCCTTGTCTTCTACAATAATAGGTCTCAAAACCTTTTTATCTTGCGCAGTGGATTGCCAATCGTATATAGCTTATTATAATAATTTTGAATATTGGTAACAAAATATAACAAATGATAACAATTTTTGTTCCGTGGAGTTCCAAGCAAAGAATGCATCTACCACTCTTTTTCGTAAGTTTTGAAGTTTTCTCTAGAAGGCGTGCAATTCACAAAACATTTGACATCTCCGATTCAGCAGTTATGAATTATGGTATCCATTCTCAATGTCTTATATTTTATAGCACAGTGAAGACGATCTATGTGTTTATAACGTGGAATTAGTCTGCTGGTTACCCCTCTTGTGGGATATGCCATGACGATATAAATAAATGAGTGAATGAATAAAACAAACGAATTCGGAATATAATTAGTTACAATGCTTTGCCAAAGGATTTAAAAGAAGTTAATAATTTAATTTCGTTCAAAAAAAAACTTAAGAAAAGTGTTCTGGAGAAAAGAAATTTGTGAAGTGCTAGAGATATAGTGGTATACATTTTATATATATTGGTGAATATCTGTGATTGTTTTAAACCCCTTATACCAGCATATAATTGCTGTCTGGGGTCTTTAAATTAGAAGTCAACAGTGTTATTTATGAATGTGTTATATTTTTACAATGTTAATTTTTTAGAAATAAATAAATAAAAAAAAAAAAAAAAAAAATTTAGCATATACAAGAAATTTATGAACTCTAGCAAACTTCTCTATTTTATATATATCTAAGTCCGAGATAAAAAAGATTCAACACTATTTTAGGTAGGTATATTAAAATGAAATTTATGTGATTAAAAATAAAAGACTTTTTAAATTTCGGGTCGCTATGTAATCAACATTTTTTTCTAAAAATATTATTAATATTTTTAATTATTTTTCTGAAAACATTATCAATATTCCGAACACGTGCGGGTGGGTAGTTTATTTTCACCATCTTATTTGGGGTTTTTGATAAATAGGCAATTTAGTCTGGCATGGTAGGAGTGACCTGGAACATAAATCAGAGAGTGACATTAATACGCAATGCAGGAATCGGTAAATAAAAATAATGGTGACATAATCAAACACTAAAATGAGAGAAAGATTGGATTCTCTTACATATTCTTGAATACTTATTTATCACATTAAATCATTTTTCATTTTTCTCTATTTAAGCAACCAGCGAACTCGCTGAATATGAGATTAGTTCAACAAAATTTGACGTTGTCATCTATAATATTATGTCACTATTTTTTGTCCACAAGGTCTTCAATTCCGACGGTCTAGATAAGTCATATTTTAGCAATGATGAGCCTCTCTGTAACAAAAATTGTGGATCGAAATATGATTGACATCCTGACATCCAATTGTGTCAAATAATTCATAACATAAAAAAAACATATGGAGTCGGGATATCGTGGAAAGAAGAACTCAATTGGCATAGATACAGTCTGATTCTGAGAAAAGGCTGGTTTCTCTCGGGAGGAAGCTTTTTTAACTCTTTCGCGGAATTACAGAAATCCGTCCGTCATATCATTGCATAAATATATTATTATGATTAATTGTATTCAAATGTTTCAAACTTCACTTGCATGAAACTTGTATTATTAATAGAAATATTGTGTACGTAGCTAGAGTTTTTCCTAGTAGGTATATAACGTTTAACATGTTCAATTTCATCGGTAGCCTGGACTTAGAGTCTCGGCCTCGTGAACAAGGGGTCCATGGTTCGATACCAGGTGCCGGCCAACTCCTCTTTCACGACACAAGCTTTAGGTAGCTTTCTGTGAAAGGTGAATAAGGTTGTATTTGGGTTTATAACAAAATCCAGATACATCTATTTAAAAAAAAAAAAATATTCAGAGCAGTGTAACCCATTCTAAATGTCTTAGCTTCTACTGGCACGGAGAGAACGTCTTACATATTTATTACTTGTAGGAAATATCGTGATGGTATAAATGAATGAATATTACTTTCCTTAACTTCATTTGTTATTCTTAGACAAGTCACGGACTCTCTATTTCCTTATTATTCTTTTGCTTTGGTTGAACAAACACAATGTTTATACTCCGTGTAGTTTATGAAAACAATGTTTGTTAGAAACGTTAGAACTTAAATGGGGTTTTCTCTTGAACTTCTTGATATAACTTTATGTCTGCGGAAGCATCAACGGTACTGCATGTGAATTAGCTTTATGGCTAAAAAGCACGTACACGGAACATGCATCTCTGATTTTTAAAGCGCAGATACCTGAAACAAGAATAAAACAGTGGAAACAAAGGATTATGTATAATACAATCACGATGTATAATAAGTTAGTTATGTAAAGGAGGGTTTATTATATTATAATTATTATTTTATCTTTTGGTTATTCTTATTTGCTTCTATTTAATAATATATTTACATACATACATACCATCACGCCGCTTCCCTCGCGGGGTAGGCAGAAAGGATCGAGCGCCACTTCCTTCTATCCTTGCATACATCTTTCGCTTCCGTCATTGTTATACAATTACTCATGCATGCTCTCCTGTTCAATGTGCTCAACCCGTGACCGTCCTGTAGGATTTGATTTAAATGATCTTGCCATTTAATCCTCGGACGTCCACGCTTCCGAGTACCATTCCTCTCAGCAAAATATATCTTCTTAGTCATTCTGTCCTCATTCATTCTTTCCACATGCCTCAACCATCCTTATTTACATTCATTCTTGTTATTACACCTACTTTCATTCCTTTCCCTTTCATTCAATAATATATACGGCTTACTAAAATCTACTCTAACATTTTTCTAATCTAAATAAAAAAAATCTTCTATACGTCTACAAAGCTATGTTGAGAATGAGAAGAATATAATATACCGAAATGAATCGAAAAAAAGCAATACAATTATTATACCTTCACATTAACGAAAGTCTTGCTTGGAAATATTATGAAAGTATTATTATCGTAGATAAATCTATTTATATTGAAAAGATCTACGATGTATATAGATAAATATGAGTTAAAATGCTAAACCTATACCGCATCAATGTCATTTAGGTATTATAGAAATAAGAGATTGAACTGATATTCGATCTCGCCGATCTGTTCGGATACCAAATGGTCCTTCTATTCCGAAAAAAATATGAAATCTATGCAAAATATGCAATTTGTCGATACAGAAGTTTTTTTGTTGGAAAATAATTATATTCATTTAATTACATATTTTTATTTTGCTAAAAATCCGTTTACATTTGAAAAAATATAAAGACATGCAATGGCGAGGTTGTCCCTATACATAGTAGTGGCTCTTCCACCTTGAAGATGACTTGGTAAAAATTTATCATTAGTCAGAATATTCAGAAAGATTTCAATCGATCACTTCATTGTCTCATTTTTAGCACCATGGATAAGTTGCTCTAACCTGAATATGTTATGATTGTTCGATAATACAGAAGTCCGATTATTCGGTTTGAAATCCAAACAAATATCCGTTATCCCGTAAACAGATATACAGTATGACGTAATCCACTTCAAAACAACCAAACCATGTTACTCAATGTCTTAATTTTTTTCTATAATATTTTGCCAGTTAATATGATACTGATATGATTCTTTGAAACGATTATTATTTCTTTTTACTCTTAGATTTTTGTGCCATTTTTTTATTGTGCTGCGTGTGATTTCAATGAAAATTGATATAAACGAAAATCATTGTATTTTTCTTTATTAACGTATCAAAATAACAAAAAAAAAACAAAGCTAAGCATTTAATATTTTAGTTAGAACATATTTTTAATAATATGACAGGATTAATAATATGACAGCAGTTAAAGGCTTGTATAGCCGTTCATTTTATAAATAAATAAATAAATTTTTACTCATCAAATAAATTTATGTAATGGGCGAGTTTATCGTGATATCTTCCAACTAATCTATCATCATCATCATCGCCCTCAACGCTCCTCTCGGGAGCACAGGGCAGAAAATCTATAGATACTGTTTAAAAGCTATAATTTCAGCATATCAGGTAATGAATTTTCAAAGTATATCAAAATCAATAACATCGTGTAACGTTTTTTTCAATTTTTTGGTGGTTTTGAAATAGATCGAGTCATTTTCATCTTTTATATAAATGGTGGCTTTTTCTCCATTGAATGACATCAAACATATCTTTTGAAAAGCAGCATAATACTTAATAATATCGAGAGATGGGTAGCTTACTTCTAATAATAATAATACTGCTCTATAAGACCTATTGAAAAGGGGATGTTAGAAAGACTTTTCATATATAATTACATTATCCCTCTCGACGGCCATACAATCCCTTCAATAAGCATTCTGGTATAACATTGCTCTGGCCTCGTTTTATTATTGAATATAGTTTGAACAAAATGCTGAGATATTCTATCCATTCATCATATTTGCTATTATTTAGGGTTTAATTGAATTAATGTAATACCTGTATCTAACACACTAAATGAAGAAACAGATTAATAGTTTTGTTAGAATGTAAAAAGGAAGTTGCTAGGTTTGGAGATTAATAGTTTAGTTAGAATGTAAAAAGGATGTTAATTTATTTTTAACCTTATTCGTCCTAGTTGTTACGGTAAATTCAAATTCATATTACTATCGGTTTTTCGAGGTTTTGTACGTTTACATTGTCTAAAACATATTTTATAAGAAATTGAAAAATATATTATTATTATTACTGACAATAAGACGATTCTTACAAGGATCATTACAGCTGAAGGCCAATGCGATCCCAGAAGAAAACATTAAACAATATCCAAACGACAACACAACTACAATATATCCTCGATTTTCCTTATAAATTCTGCTTACGTCACGTTGAAGATATCAACCTCTCCAGCCAGACCATTAAACATTTGAATAGCTTTTCCCACTGGGGAGTTTGCAAATATGTTTGTTCGGCTTTGAGGCTGATAAAAAAAATCGTGATGCCGAGAACGTCCATATGCATCGGGAACATATATATTGAATTTTTCAAGTATTATTGGATTAAATATGATACCGTTGAGTAGCTTAAAAAAGTGACGAGCACAGAATACATCTCGGCGATGTTCTAAAGTATTATAGCCAAGGCAACCCATTACGAATGAAGATGGAAACAGGTAGGGATAATATCCATATATTTTCCAATATAGCGACCTTAAAAATCTTCTTTGTACCTTTTCTACCATTAAAACATACGTGTCTTCCGATGGACACCAAATAATCGAACCTGACTCCAGAACACTCCGAACTAATGACTCATATAAAAGCTTTAACGTGTTTGGATTTTGAAAGTTGTTGGAGTGTCTCAGCAAAAAACCCAGCGATTTGTAAGCCTTTTGAGTTATATCCGTAATATGCTCCCTGAAATGAAAATTCTGAGTAAAAAGAACACCAAGGTCCTTACACTTCGCAACTCTGATGAGCAATGTATTATCCATGGTGTAGTCATAAATCATCGGTTGCCTAGATCTAGAATATGTCATAATGTTACATTTTTTTACACTAAAAGGAAGCCTATTTTTATGTGACCATTCGACGATAGAATCAATATCTGACTGCAACTCCTTGGCATCCTCGGCACATCGGACACTCTTGAAAACCTTCAAGTCGTCTGCAAACAGAAGAAACTTCGAATAACGCACGCTGCCTCCAACATCATTTATAAAAAGTGTAAAAAGTAATGGTCCTAAATTTGAGCCCTGAGGAACTCCAGACGTTGCCAAGAATTTGTCAGAGCAATGATCACCGCTCACAACATATTGTTTTCTGTTTGTGAAATAATCCGCAGATCAACCAAACCTTGAGAAAATCCCATTTTAGATGGTGATCCACTCTATCAAACGCCTTCTCGAAGTCGTTGCAGTTAACATCCACTTGTGTTTTGCTGTCTATGTTTTTGGTTACATATGTATTAAAACAAAGCAAATTTGTTACAGTTGAACGTTTCGGTCTAAATCCATGTTGCTCATCCACCAGCATATGCTCACACATGCCAAATATATATCTATGCAATATCATTTCAAAAAGCTTGGCTGGCGCGGATAGCACAGCTACAGGTCTGTAATTGGTAATTTCCGCTGGGTCACCCTTTTTAACAATAGGAGTTACCTTAGTAACCTTCCACACATCCGGCATTCTCTTAAGATCAACACACACATTGAATAAATACCTTAGAACATCAGTGATCACATGGCCAGCCTGTTTCAAAATATAAGCAGGTATCATATCCGGTCCTGACGAATGTTTGGGTTTCAGATGTTTTAAACTATATTTAACGTCTTCATAGGTAATTGATGGTACATCAATCATTTCAAATGATCCTCCCGAAGAATCTTCAATCAACCGTTCATTATCAGCAACATGTGGTCCAAAAACAGAAGAAAAGAACGACGCAAATCCATCTGCAATCTCGCTATCTCCAACATACAGTTTTTCATTATAAGACATAGATTTAGGTCTTTGATCGCATTTTTTCTTTCCCTTAACAAAATTCCAAAAACGAGAAGGATCTGATGCAATTTCGTTTTCACATCTATTAATGTGCGTCTTATAATCAGATTCTATCAGTTTCTTCACCACACTTCGATGTTTTTTGAACTTGTTGTAAGCAACAAGTGAGCCAGATTTTTTCCACAATTTATGAAACTTCGATTTTAAATTCATGTTATAAATAAGAGTCCCTGAAAACCAATTAGGAAAACCATCACGTCCGTTGTCACTTCTTCCAGCAAAACATTCGTCAAACGAAGCATACACTGTTTTGTAAAATTCATCCACCGCGACATTTAAATCCCCCGCAACATAAACGTGCTCCCATGATTTCGATGCCAGGTTGTCAATAAACATCGGAACATGTCTGTTACTGAACCTCCATCTCCTATCTACAGAAATCTCCATGAAAACAACAATACTGTTACATATACTGTTATATATTGTAACTAGATTTTAATTATGTTTATTGCAAACAGTAACAATAATAAATGTGAATAAGAATAAGCAATAGTTTGAACATGTTTGAGGATGTTAAGAAAGTAGTTACAATAATAGTTAAAAGAAATGGTGTTCAAAGACGTGACAGACGTGGATAGCAACATGATTGTGGTCGTGATATGAAGATGTTGCAATTAAAAAAATTATTCGAATTAAATGAACCTTCATACAATATTTTGATTGGCTTTTCATGTTTATAATAACTATTCCTCCATGTCCTTATCATTAGAGGGGTATTATTAGAAACCCTTTGGGGTGAAAATCAGTAGGTATTCATTTTCAATCAGCATAATCACCAGATATTTTCAGAATATAATTACATTATTATGTATGTGGTGGCCTCTAAATACATACAAACAAGATAAATACAAACTGTCTGAAAATTGCTTGCAGTGATACGTGCGTATCATCAGGTACCCTCAGATTATTGTGAAGAGTAAAATAATGAACCACAAAACCAGGCAAACCATTGACAACCTAGTGGTCTTCCATAAAAATAAACTTGAAAGAAGCGGAACTTGATCCAGTGCAGGATAGTGGTACTTGAAGGATCAAGGCCAAGAGTTTCAAGCCCAGATGATGGGAATGTAAGGCCAACAGAAAGAAGAAAAAAGGACATGTCTCTTCTATTTCAAAAATAGTTTTACTTTTTAAATAAATTTGCGAGTCTCCTCAATCAAAAGTGATTCAGTACCAATTAAGATGCCATTTCATATAACTGTTTACCACACCGTTTCTAATAATAATACGACATCGAGGCGTCGGGAATGTTTTAGGTAAGGATGATGCTCTGAATAAAGGAGACTGATTTCCGCCCTGTGCTTCTAGAAGAACAATTAAGAGGTGTTTGGATTATAACAATATATAAGATTTTTTTGAATCAATATAAATTTAGCGTAGTAGTTTTATTAAATACATTTTCAAATAAAGAAACGAATTTTTTGAAATTTAATATTTTTTTCAATTTTAATATTTTCACAAAACAGATGAATAATACAAGATATCTTAGTAAAAAAATCTCTTAACGCTTTTTTAAAAATAACAGACCTTATTCGACAGTATGTAGAAATAGTAACAGACGATGTTCTTGGAAAAAATCGAATCCTTAAACTTATTATTATTTCTTTACTTTGTCGGCACCGTCAAATGGCTTGAGAAAATAATTGGAAATTAAAAAATAACTTCATCCTGAGATTAACAGGCTGTTTTTTTTTTAAATTTATGCTGATCAAATCAAAATCCTGAATCGTGTCTGAATAAAAGAAATCTAGCAAAATCTTTAGATCTATATTCCTTATATATAAAAATGTGAATATCAGTGAATAATATTTGTGACAATTAATAATACCTTCAATTGGAACTCACAAAATTCTCGCATTTTAATCAAATTTGTGACAATCACAATTGTGTTTTCAAAATTTTATAATAGTTAAATAAAAATAATAGGCGCCCTTGAGACGGTCTAGGGACTGTTAAACGGCGTCAAAACAAAATCATCCATAATCATCATCATCATCTATATCAGAATTTAATTGTAAAGATAAGTTTTTGATGATTACAATTAAAAAACCGAACCGATATTAATTTTTTTTTATTTATTTATTCTTTCCAGTACATTGAGGACAACTAATTTTGCATTAAAATTACACTCATAATCTAAAACGTACACGTTTTTTTTTTAATAATGTAGGTTATGTGATTTTTAATGAAGTTATTTACAAAGATCCATGTGGAAATAGAATTTGTCAAAAAATTTTCCCCTTGGCTAAAACTCACTCTGAACAGAATATTGAAGAGAGACCCGTCTCGGATATCTCGGGAGTCGTAGACTCCTTTTTATCCGCACATTCGAACCAAAGTTGTCCTCTATCAATGAATATTTCTAGAATATTATTCAACAGACACCTCATCTGCACAGCCAATAGACTCTGAAATCTCATTTTAGTAGGAAACAGGAAAAGTGGTCCGAAGCCATATAAAATATACTATATACTCCGATAGACACGACAAATGCATAGAATCAAAGTAATTTAACAACCTACATTATAAGTATATGTAAGTTAAATGCTTTTTAGTATACCCTTCCTTTATCAATTTCTCAAAGTGAAAAATTGCATGAATGTGGAGGAAGTGAAAGAAATATGTTAGGATAGAGCAATATGGCGTACAATTTTCTCTGCCTGCCCCACTTGGTAGAAAGTGTGAGGTTATAGAGAAATAGATAGGAAACATGATTTTTCATTGTGTGAATACATAAGAGTATATTGCTAATTTTGTGTGCCTTCACATTTTTTGCGATCACACCAACAAGCAAAAGAGTGAAAAAAAGTCATATCATATTTTTATATTTGGCTTATTTAATTCTCTTCTCGGCTGATTGTGTCATAGGGTGATTGATTTATTGGACATGTTACGACATTAATAATAATAGTAAAACATAACATGACACCCTGTAGAATAACCCTCTATTGTATATCTACCTATTATACACACACATACACAATATTATATTGACAATTTAGCATACTGAATACATTGACGTTATAATATGTAACATGATTAGCTTTAGAGATGAGATGAGTTTCCGTTTTCCGTAAACGCGTATTCGGCATATTAACTAGTAGTTTAATATCTGATATTATTTTATCGGAATGAGCCGGTGTAAAAAAACGCGAACGTCCGAGTACGACCGGTGACTTGGCCATGTGGACCAAATTCTCAAGGATGGTTGCGTGTTGAGTAATAGAAATGGGCGTGCATGTAGATAATAATATGAGAAATTCCGTCTTCTCTTGCTAACCCTATCTAGGATACGGTAGATGAAGATAACCCAATATCTGATCGGATATCGGTATCTAACCTTCTAAGTTGATTAAAATCCAGTCGAATGACAAATAGTCACTACTTAAATCCTTTAAAAAATAAAATTTATCTATACCATAACGAAATATCTCACCAATAGACTAACTGTAGCAAGTAATAAAACATGACATGTTCCTAATAAGACGAATGACTTCTCTCTCATAAATAAGTCGAATAGTAGAATAAAACATTTGTTTTATTTATTTTCTCCTTGCCAGTAAAAATATAATCACAATGTCATCAATGAATTAAATTAAATATTTTGTTAACAACGTACATTATTCGATTTATCAATATGGTAGTGAGGATACATCTTTTCCACTCGCTCACTAATCACAATATTATTATCTCGTGTAACTACATACAAAATAACACGGGCCAAACAATGTAGCACCTCATGACAGTGGCCGAATAATGAACTATAATCGGATATGAGTTATTTTGCCAACTCACCATCAATAACATCTCTAATAATATAATTATTATTATTGACATGTTTATGTTTGACATGTCTATTACCCTCTTGTGCTGTTATATCAGGAAACATTCACAAAAGTCACTTCACTTACCATACAGACATATGACATATTATCATAATATCCAACTAAGACGTGTTTTTGAAAGCATAAAGATTGTGATAGATAATTCATATTGCCTGTTTGAAATCATTTGGCAAATGAAATTTCTTCTGATGCATCTGAAGATATTCTTCAATGTGGGTAAAAGTGCTAGAGTTTAATAAATCAAGTAAAAATATGATAATTTCATAACAAATTTATTATTCTTTGAAGTATTTATAAAGTAAACCTCCCTCGACATCTATCAAGAAGGAGACCAAAAAATACCTGGATGACACAACGTAATAGAACCCTGCGGAGAAATGGCCTAAATGAATATGACATAGCGAATAGAAAGATTTATATAACCTCAGAACGACAAGAGCCGACCCTCAGCGGCAATAAGTGGGACAGTGCCAGGAAGAAGAACTATTTATATTCATGTCATTTAGATATTTAACCACTTGCAAAACATGTTCACCGCAAGACCTAACTCTCTCATTTTTTTAGATTTTTTAAGGTAAATCTGTGTTTGAAATAAATCCAAATATATCCTAAACATTATCATAGTAAGCGATATACTTACGTGCTTTAAAGCTGGAGAAGAGTAGCAGCAAGAAGAATTAAATGAGATTTAAAAAAGATTTTTCAATTATTAGTAGCTTCGAAATCATGTTCATGTATGATAATTTGATAGTAATTATGGAGTAAAAATTATGTCTGATTATGATTTTACAATATTATGTTTCTGTTGTGAGATTATAATTAGGAACATTTTAAAAATCGACATGGACGTTGATCCTAGATGTTGTAAAGCACCCTTGACGTGTATCACATTGGCGCTATATTAATTGTCATATTATAACTATTATTATTAAATTCATTGTATTTAGACCATTAATTGCTACGTCATCTATATTTAGATCATTACGTCATCTATATTTAGATCTATATTTTTTTTTTTTTTAAAAAGATATATCTGGGTTTTGTTACAAACCCAAATACAACCTTATACACCTTTCACACTAAGCTAAAAGCTTGTGCCGTGAAAGGGGAGTTTGCCGGCACCTGGGATCGAACCACGGACCCCTTGTTTTGAAGGCCGAAACTCTACCTCCAGGCTACCGACGAACTCTTTAGATCATTAATTGCTACATCATTTTTATTTGATAACAAATTCATTAAAATTCGATAGCATATAAGAGTACCTTTATGTACTTATTGGCCTTCCATCAAAAAAATACCTCTATAGAATTTCAGTATAAGGGTAGCATATTGTTAAAAAAGCTAAATATAAAAATATAAAAGCTATTAATAAAATAATACAATGTCTTATCAGGTAATTTGTGTAGAAGTAATAACTCATTAGCAGCCTTTTCGTGTCTTTATTTCGTGACTATTCATTCAACAACAATACTATACATTTTTATTTCTCGCGGAATAGCTTGATAATCTTATTAATAAACTACTAACTTATTATTCAACATTTTATCTTTGGAAATATTATGTGATTTATATTGTGGACTTTTATTTTAATTATTAAATATTTTTTACAGAATAGAAAGCACTGTATTTTACGCTTTTTTATTTTATTAGTAATAGATGTATGAGTAGGTATTATAAGAACCGAATTTAACTTTTTCACAACGGATTAATAGGTAAGTAATTATCTTTAGAAATTTCATATGTCAAAATATTGTTCTTTTTAACTAAGTCCATATTTTTGTAAGAATCAATATCGATTATTATTCATATCATTTATTCAAGATCACTGATCAAAATCTGCATAATAATCATTAACAGGAATTTATTTTCTTTATCATGACAAAAAAGGAAATCTATGCAGTGACGTGATAAAATAATATGATGTTGCTGCTTAGAATAATAACATATCATATGCATTGTAATAGAGTATTAGTTATAATATCAATATTAGTAGCATTTCATCATCATCAGCTCTACAACCCGCTGTGAGCCTTGACCTCCTCCAACATTCGCCTCCATCTCCCCCTATCTTGACATATACTCTTCCAATCCCTGATGCCAATGATGTCCACATCTCCCTGTACACCATCCATCCAACGAAGTCTGGCTCTACCAACGCTACGTCTACCTTGTGGTCTTGTAAACGCTACGTCTACCTTGTGGTCTTAGTAGCATTTACAATGTGATAATTTCATGACAGGATTTAATCGAACGAATTCTCATAATATGTTTTAATTATCATGTCAGAGTTCTTGTTTCTTACAACAATAAACAAATAGGCATAATTCACTCGGTGTCGGGTGCCTTGCCTGAAAAAGAAAGAAGAAGAACAATCTTACAACATTCTGAGAAATATTTTTTTTTTTTTTTTTTTTTTTTTTTTTAACTTTCTTTTAACACAATATTGTGCTTAATATTTTTATCTCAACAGCGGTTTACTGAATATATATATATATAATCGTACAATGCTGTATGACCTTTTATTATAATATTGTATTTCTTGTGGCTTTTTGTTTCAAATTAACGCCAACTATTTATATCGAAAGTTCTTTAATGATAATCTGCGAAGGATGCGGGACCCTCATTAAAGAAGATTTGCCATATTACTTCACGAAATCCTTGTATAGCCTACGAATTATCCTTTTTAGAGACATCTAGACAACACTCGAATAAAAATCGATTTATTTGTGAAAGAAAAAAAATTAAAAAACTCCAAGAGGCGAATGAATATTTTTTTTTTGGAGAGAATAATAAGATTCCATATTATGTTTGTTTACATCGGAACCATATTTTTTCTTTTTTTTATGACATCCTCCGTCTTCTTATCACATTTTAAAGTTGATTGCCTATCTTGAATAAATCTATTAGTGAAATAAACTTTTTTTTATACTAAGTGTTTTTCCGAAACACATATTTCCAAAAAACTGCAATTGTGTATACTCGTACAATGATATGCAGAGGATGAATGTCACATACCACTCCTATAGGAATAATATTTAGGAATGTCAGGAGAAGTGGCAACACACGTTTTCAAATTTGTCAAACAAAATACCATGTTCACTTTGTCATAAAGTATAATAGAAACTAATAGACTTTGTGGTACTTTTAAAGATTAATTCATTATAGATAATACTTCTGTAATAAAAGACATTATGTTGGTGTCTGGCACCGATTACTAACGTTTGATATGAAAATGATCGATTTTACTACTACCTTCTTTGCGAATATACAAATAATACTTAAAAATGAATCTAGGTTATCGCGATATAATTCTTTTAGCAATATATCGTTGTATGAAAGTAGGTACTTAGTTTAGTCTTACAAGACGACCTCCCGGGACAGATAAAAGCGTATATGAACGTGCTTGCGATACGGATCATTAAAAAGAACTGTTAGTTATCGTTAATGATGTCCATTATTTTCTTACCTAACTATCGTTAATAAGACTTGGAGCGATAATTAGTGGCTATAAATATTATTAGATAAAAAAATAAAAACTTTCTCAATGGCAAAATATACATTATATTATATAATTATTATCTCATATCTCATTTATTAAACAAAACAATATTAGATTCTACATTTTGAACACAATATAAGATTTACAATAAATTTTAAATATATAACATTAAATATCAAAAACCATAAAATTGTTCATCAATCAAAATAACTTTTATCGGTCAGACAAAATGGTTGTGCAAGAGGATCTCGTGGCACCAAAGAACTGCTTCTGATTAAAAGTGTCATATTAATCAGAAGCAGTTATTATTAATATTATTAGAATATAATACACAAGTCGACATCATGAGTATATTGGAAAAAATGTGAAAAAATATTCCGTACAGTCCCCGGCAGGGAAAAGGTCTCTCAAAAAATTCTGTAAGTTTTCGAGTATCATGTCAAAGGCAAGTATTTGTGAACACCACATTAAGATATTTAACATATCCAATTCTGATATGATGAGGTATACCAACCATTCTGAATGTCTTATTTTTAATCATCACTGAGAGGACAGTTTGCTTACTCCATGTATATTTATTACATGGAGTGAGTCTACTGGTTACTTATGTACTTACGTTGCGATGATATGAATAGATAGAAATGTCTTTAATAGTACAATAACTTTGATAAAGGTTAATATCATCTCAAAAATAAACGATTTATGGGGAACATTGCTACATCGATAAATCTTCTGTCTTTAATATTAAGATATCCAGTCATGTCCAGACATTTTGGCGTGATAGAATCAGAAAGAATATCGCCCATTTTTCATAATAAACTGTATATTAATAGTAATTTATCAGACTTTATTAAAATGATATTAAGAATATTGATGAAATAGATATAGGTAGCTATGGGTTGAACTGAATAATTAGAAATGAATAAGAAGAAGCACTAACTTTGCCATGGTTAGTTTTTTTTTTAATTTTATTTTAGTAAAAAAATCATAAATATTAATAAGAAGAGCTTCTTCTTCTTCTTCTTTTGCTTCAGTAAGGACTATGTCCTGTGGTTCTCGGAGCCTGCTCCTGGGAGCCATTAGTTTTATATGTACTATACTATACCCTCACACCGTGTCCCAAGTGGGGTAGGCAGAGAGAACAGAACGCCAAACAGATCTATCTTTACACACTTCCTTCGCTTCCTCGACATTCTTACAGTTTCTCATACACGCACGTCGGTTCCTCTTACTCAACACGCGGCCGTCCTTGAGAATTTGATCCACGTGATCAAGCCACGTGGTTCTCGGACGCCCGCGTTTCCTCACCCTTTCTTTCAGACAAGTATATCCTCTTTGTCATTCTTACCTCATTCATTCGTTCAACATGTCCAAACCACCGTAGTTTATTCACGCGCATTCTGTCCACAACACTCTTCTTGCGTCCGCTCATTCTTCTAATATCTTCATTCTTCACTCTATCACGCAGCGTTTTACCAACCATTTTTCTTAACGATCGCATCTCCACTGCATTTATTCCACTTTCTTCCTTCTTCAACCACGTCCATGTCTCGCTTCCGTTAGTTTTACATGCTGATAATAAGTATATTATGCTCTTTGGATTGTGCTCCTATTAACTTTGCTTTTTTGAATATATCAGATTTTGTACTTGAACGAATCTTATGAATCAATTTTTAAACAAGTTTTATCTATTTATAAATGTATATACTATACTATACTATACTATACTATACCATCACGGCATATCCCACAAGTGGGGTAGCCAGCAGACCAGCTGCGTATAAAACATGCAAGCTGTCTTCTCCGTGCCAACATAAAATCAAGACATTCAGGATGGGTGGCAAACCTCATCGCCGAATTTAAGATGTAAAATGTCTTTATTTTTTCGAACACCTGCCTTTTACAGGACACTCGAAAACTTATGTATATTTTATGTCTTATATTATTTTTTAATTAATTATTGTTCTGTCACATCGTTATTACTCCTTGTCTTAATTGTATAAACTTTTTTGTCTGTCTAGTGCATATTTAAAACATGTAAAAGGTTCACGTCTTGTATTGTAGTAAACAAATGAATAAATATGAAATTTTCCATTTTCCCATTTATTTTCGCTACTCGATATCAAGTGAATAAAACAAATGCTTAGCATTGTCATATTATGAATCAGTTTATAATCCACTTAGTACCTGCAGATGTAGAAAATGTGTTTTTATTCATATTTTTACTGAAACATCGCAATAAAATTTTACAACCCCCTGAGGCGTAATCAGAATGAGAGGGTGGAGGAGAGAATTGACACCTCACTCCCTTGTATATATACTTAATCATATTTTATAAATTATTACGAGATTCAATGTTATTATCAAACAGAATTTAAGTCCTCATAATTAAGTGATTAAAAAAATAAATCGAGGAATAATTGGGACTGTGTTTTGCACGTGTTTCTGTGGTAGCAATGTTATTGAAGAATAAAAAATATACCTTACTCGTACAAGAAGATAGTTATAGATAAAAACAATTTATACCATCACGGCATTTCCCACCGACGGGGTAGCTGGTGGATAAATTACATGCAATTATCATGCAGATTGTCCTCTCCGTACCAATAAATAATTTGACATTCAGGATAAGTGCCATTATCGCTGACTTGATTGAAATATCCTCGAGCAAAAGATGTTCATAATTATATTATAAAACATTCACTAGACAGTATTAGAAAAATATCTTTCGATATCTTCGTATACTTCTTACAAATAGACTTACCTACCTAAATTTTGACGAAGTTAAGATAATAATATGCTAAATTTTGTTTTTCCAAATCATCGATCGACAAATATCATTCAAGCTGCTATAAAGGATACAATACAAACATAATTAGATAAGAAGTTATTTTAACATTTATACGAGGGTAGTTATTTATTAAACTTTAGGAAGAATGTAATCAGAATCTTCCGAATATTTAATAGGGTTGAAAAATTTGATTGGCGATCTTGTAAATATCTTAGAAATAATAATAAAGTCTGTTTTGGAAAAGAAAAGAATCAATCTATTTTTATATTATTGAAAAATAATAAACAAAAATTTAATATATTTGTCTTTATTAAAATAAGAATAATGAAAATATTGGGTAGCTGTAAAAAATAAGTGGATCAATTTAATAATTATATATTATGTGCAGAGTATTTTTTTGATAAGGCAACCCAGGAAGGAACTAGGACTGATTTATACGATACTGCAAAGAGTATTTTATCAAAAAAGTTTTTAATTTAAATTAAACAGTTAATTGAGAATCACGACTTTATACTTATTGGAAATCCCTAGTAATTATCACATATATTTTTTTAGAAACACTAGCACTCAAATATGTTTGATTTACTTTTCATGATCCACGTAATTGAAATATGTTTGTTAGCAAATTAGAAGCTTAATTACACATTCACACATACTATCATGCATTTCCCGTCTAGTGAAATACCTAGAGAAGTATCTGTATGTAATAAAGATGCAAGCATCTTCTCTTCCATTAAAAGTTAAGACATTCAGGATATAGATGGTATACTTTATCGCTAAACTGAAGGTTTATATTCTAAAAATGAATGTTTATGTGATATCAGAATAATTAATCCAGAAATATGTTCCATAGATGCAAATTTGCATAAAAAACATTTTTTTTTTAATATATATCTGGATTTTGTTATAAACTCAATTACATACCTTTCAAAACCTTATACACCTTTCACAGTAAGCTAAAAAGCTTGAGTCTTGAAAGGGGAGTTTGCCAGCACTTGGGATCGAACCACGGACGAGAACCCCCGTTTACGAGGCCGAGACTCCAGGCTACCGACGAACTCAATAAAGCAAATAAACATACATATACATATAATTAATATTTCAAATAGTGATCGCCAATATTTTGTCTTTAATATCCCTCTTAAAAATACAGAGAATAATCTATCCAATGTAATCCATTGTATAATGTTAGAATAACGATGACCGAGCTAAGATATAATAAATTCGTATTTCTTATAAACAATCAATGTTTTTTGTGTAATATTTTTCTTCTATCGGGAATTTTCCTAACATTATTCAAGTCAACGGACTCGTGGGTATTTTAAATATGCGTCGAGCGCTCTCTAATTTATATTCACTCTTTCCACAAGAAATGAGAAAATAATATATTGGTTTTATATAAAACTTACAATATATAATAGATTTATTATCAGAAAATATATTAACTATACAAATCAGACAGTTTCAAGTGCTTTCAGCACGATCATGTAAAGAAATAAATTACAAATTTATGTACAGTATTATTAAGCGATAACCTATTTATATAATATGTGGGTCATAGCTTGAATATAACATTAACATAAAAGATTTAATCGAAGACTGACTTTCCATTCCATAGACCGTTTAGGAAAATGATGTATTACGTGTAAAGTATTGGAGACAGGAGATGGGTGATAAGAAAACGACAACCACTGCCAAAGAAATTAAAAAAAAAATGCATAATCACGATGTCAACAAAACATCTGATTAAAAATACTTATTGCCAAGAATGTAAATCTTTCCCGCATCGATCTTTATCATAAATGGGACAGTCAATACAATAAATCACATTAAGTCATTATTTAACATAAGACAAACTACTTATTAAAGGAAACCGACTTATAGCTATAGCGGGGTAGGTATAGGTATTCCGAGTTTGCTTCAAGCTCCAAAACTGGTGTGGCTCAAAAGTAACGCCCATGCCTTTGAGTCACGAGGTTTCGGTTTCGGTTTCCAGCCAGGGACAAATAAAAAATAGCCTTTTTCAAATTATACTGGGTCTGTGTGTTACATTTATATGTATATTGTTGCTTTAGTACATGAGATTAGCTTAATCTGTGTGAATTATCTAATTATAATGTTATGTTTAGTCAAAGTAAACAAAGAATGTTATGAAGTGGTAACCAAGAACACGCAGGAAGAGTGTTGAATGGCTTCTGACTAGATTGTTGTGTAGTGTTTGGCTGTATTATATTTATAAAAGCAATTGCAGTTTATTGTCATTATCAAATATTGTTTTTCAAAAACCATAAAGTTGATATTTCCACCACTTTCGGTTAAATAAAATGAAAAGAATGAATAAAAATTTGTGTTAACTCTCTCGAGGGTAGTTTCAACACTTGAACAATGTTCTCTTATTTCCTGTGAAAGTAACTTACTCGAAGATCTTTGAGAATAATAATCCTTTCTGGAATGAAGGCAGTCGACACCCCAGGGTGCAAGCTAACAAACCAGAAAAAGTCGGACACCTACTTTAATTTTTTGCAACTAAAATAAATGTGCATTCGCTTCACATCGTTCTGGTTTAACGAAATGACATTACATTATCTTTAGAATGTTTGTAGTTTCAGCGAAGGCTAGCGTTTTCTTTTAAGATTCACTTTTTAAACTTTTTCACAGACAATACTTTCTTTGGTGATGATTTTCTCAATATTTTTTGTATTGTTATATTTTCAAAGTCACTATGAGTAAATTAGAAATTTGATAGCTTACTAATTGGATCAGTCAAACTTACTTATTCCAAAAATTCATGCCCTATATGGTAGTTTTTGGATTTATGGGTAAATATTTATGTAAATTGGATCATGTAGATAAAAGTATTCTAAAAATATAATCAAATACGATACACAACACTCAGAAAACTGAAATCGTATCTTTTATTACAAAAAAAGTTATGTTGAAATGAGTGAAGAATTCGCTACAAATTTTGAATAACAATTAAATACTATATTTATAAATAGTTTACTAATTTATTCTTCTATTTGTTTCAGGCTGTTTCTGATGCCATGTTGGCTGAGCTGAAAGCATGCTTCATGGAAGCTTACGATGATAACCAGGATGGCAAAATTGATATCCGCGAGGTAAGATAGTTTTTGTGTAATCTTTATTATATATTCTTTATTATTTTTCGATTATACATGGTAAAACTTAATTTGTTTGCCGTTTCGTTCATGTATTAAAAACTAAAAATCATACTGAGGATAAGCATAAAACGTGTCTTCAAAAGAAATAGTTCTTCATTATCCTAAATACTAATGGTATATTTATATGTATAAATATCCATGTCGAGAAAAACAAGTTTTGATTAAAACGTTCAAGTGTTCTCATCATGTATTGTTTTTTATTTTTTCATTCTTAACTGTACATAGAAAAATACATTCAAATTAATTACAAACTATATACAGAAGACGAGTTTATCGCAAAGGCGCAATTTCTTCCAAACCTAACCCAAACATTTAATATATATCTATTGTATAGGTATTATATATTTATTCAATAAAAACAAACTTTCAAAAAGCAAAACAAGCATCTGTGGGCGTAGTCAAAAAATACATTTAAGCGTTACGTTTTCGTTCAAACGCGGACGACGTTGCGAGAACGCGTCAATTTTCGTAGCTAAAATACACAAGTAGCTACGAAAATTGACGCGTTCTCGCAACCTCGTCTTGTTTTAACGAAAACGAAACGAAAACTTAACGCTTAAATGTGTTTTGACTAGGCCTACTGACCTTGAAAAGTGTATAAAATAAACATAAAGAAAATACCTAGTTAGATTGTAAAATTAAGTCAAGTATAAATAAAATTTCCATACTATTAATATTATTATTATAATAATAATATAATCTTTATTTCATATTTTATACATACAATTACAATTCACATTTATCAAATCACATATAAAGATATATACATAAAAACTGTGCAACCAACGAACGAAGCCCGTTAAGTCATTGAAATGACTTGTCAACAGGCTCCGCTCATCTCCACATCCAACTTATAACTAAAAAAAAAAGTTAAATACAACTATATTACTCTATAAATGCCTACAAATCCATTTAACACTCACACTACAGTTATATGTACATTTGCATAATTATAATATTCGCTATTAATATTATTACATGTTCAATCGCTAGTAAACCCACCTGACTTTCATTAAACAATGTTCCTAAACACGAAATAGTAATTATTCTAATATCTCTTGATACTATTAACAATAATTATTATTATTAACATATCATTCTGAATATTGGCTCTGTTTGAATTTCAAACTACATATTATCTACCTATCCCTTTAATAAACAACAACATTTGTACGCACAGGCCGACCCTTCTCCATTACTTTAATTTCATTGTAGATTATGTTACCTACTGAAGTACAGCCCAAACCCAAATTAGAGAGAATAAGTAGATTAAGAATTTGCGAAAATGAGAACTTCATGATGAAGCGACGAAATTTCAAAATTTACTGAAAGAAAAATTTTAAGTCTTGTCATATTACACGATCTCCTGGAATGGCTAACAAAATTATCTTTGTTATACAAAAGAGATAATTGTTACGAATATGTTCCGAGAGTATTTCTTTATTTCAGTAGGCCTAGTCAAAACACATTTAAGCGTTACGTTTTCGTTTCGTTTTCGTTCAAACGTTGACGACGATGCGAAAACGCGTCAATTTTCGTAGCTACTTGTGTATTTTCGCTACGAAAATTGATGCGTTCTCGCAACCTCGTCTTGTTTTAACGAAAACGTTACGCTTAAATGTGTTTTGACTAGGGGCCAAGCTATGCTTTTGAGAACCTAGGCATTGGGAAATCCTCTTTAACAGTTCAGAATCTTTGTGTCAAGGATATATTCCAAAAACAAAAAAAGTTCAATTCTGAGAAAGTATTTTTAGTATAGTACTTATCTATACTATTTGATGTTTGACATACTCATTAGTGACTTTAATTATTAATAATAAATAATCATTTTATTAGAAGATTTAAAATGAAGTGTTACAAAGTTAATGCCGATTTAATCAATGATATATTTTTAGTGTGGATAAAATTATAACATAACATATTTTCTTTAGAAATTTACCATATTTTACTATAATTTATGGTTGACAGTACAATAAAGAATATTTTCATTCTGCGCATGAAAATTTACTACCTACCGTATTTCCAATATTAATATTAAATAATTAATCGCATAAAGAACTTACTAAACTTTATTTCATAAGTTGTGATAAGTTTAAATCATCAAACACACATTTTGTAATTAATACAATTTGAATAATCATTTGTATTACGAGATAACATCGGGATATTTTATTTACGAGGATGTTCAGTATTTGTATTCCTTCTGTAAGTTCAACTGAACCTTTCCAATAAATGACGCTTTACGTAAATTTAACTAGCTTTAATCCTGGATTATCCAGAGGAAATCATGAAACTATAAAAAAAAATTCAATACAGCATAAGCAAGTTTTATAACTTGTAAACAAAATACAAATACACGTGATCAAGTCACGTAGTTCTTGGAACACCGCGTTTTCACCCATCTACTCTTTCAGATAAATAAACCTCATCCTTTTATCATGCATTCGCTCCACATATCCAAAACATTGCAACTTATTTACAGGAATTCTATCTACAACACTCTTCTCACATCCGCTTATTCTTCCAATATTAGACATGTATGTAGACATTAGTGACTTATCTTTTAAAAACTGTTTTGTAAATAAAATAAATAAATAAATAAATAAGTATCCTCATTTTTCACTCTATCTCGCACCGTTTTACTAACTATTCTTCTCAGTGATTGCATCTCCACAGCTAGTGTTGTGGAATTCTCAAGAAATAATTTTGAAGTAGAGAATTCTCGGAGAAAATATTTTTATTTTTTATTTAACAGTATAATAATAATAAATTCTTTATTCAATCAATCAATAACAATGTACAAATGTTGGGACAATTTATCACCAATATGGCTACAATAAATTATGGAAACAAAAAAATGTTAGGTACCTACATAGAAAAAAGTGCTAATAACTGATGAAAAATCTTGATGTTTGACACCCCACGTACCCATATATAAGTTAAAAAAATTGCAGGTACGTACATGGAAAAAAGTATTAATAACCTCTGATTTGGGCCTTAATTAAGGTGGTGTTGCTTAATCAGCCCCACAAATCTTTGGATCAATCAGGTTGGCTGCGAAGTGTACTGGGCGAAAGGTCATAACACCACTAAGAAAAATCTTGGAGAAATTTCTCGTTCTCGAGAAATTTCTTTGGAGAATTTTCTCTTCTCACATCACTATCCACAGCACAGAGAATTTGTATAGAGAGAATAACCAGTTTCCCCGTCACCTATTGAAAAATACTTAAATGAATATTAAGTATAGATATTAAGTAACCTACATATGAATACACTCTAATATAAATTATCAATTCTACTTCTCTCTTCTCTATTCCAGTCACGTTATTCCAATTCCGTTCCAGTTGATTTTGGAGTTGAGATTATCTACCAAGTCTACCGAGAGTAGAAACGCTTTTTACTTCCTACAATCTAACGAAGGGTTTATGTTATTAATTAGACTATAAAAGATCACTAATTTTTATTTAAAAGTAATTATTATTTCAAAAGATTATCATGCGTGAGATTGTTACATATATTCTACGTGTTACTTGTCCTGGAACGAATCTTTTATGAATCGTGATTTTCTCTTTCAATCGCGATCGCAATCGCAATCGATTTCAATCGCGCATTAAATTGATATTTAAATATTTTGACATAAAAATATTTAAATATTTTTATGTCAAAAAAAACCAACTGTACGTTCATTTTAAGCACTTTTTGGCCACTTCATTAGTAGAAAAAGGCAAAATGGTGTAGTTGTATTAGTTTGAATAAACACAAGCTGTTTGAGTTTTACTATATTTAATTACAGAAACCTGGTTTCGACATACAATGTAAAATGCTTTTTTGTAAGTCGAAACCAGATTACTGTACCTACCTATTATAAATTATAGTAAAAAGTCAAATAGATACCAGGTGCCGGCAAACTCCCCTTTCACGACACAAACTTTTAGCTTACTGTGAAAGGTGTATAAGGTTGTATCTGGATGTATAAAAAAATCCAGATATATCTTTAAAAAAAAAAAGTTTTCGTTACTTCTATAAATTAATATGAGTTTTACAAAATAGACGTCAACTCAATCAATCAGTAGTATATAGTTTAATTTTAAAAGATAATACATCCATTACACATGAATAATTCAAGAGTTTTTGTATTTATGTATATTGTGGAAATCTATTTTAATTTTAATTAAATAGAAATGTTGTTTAATTTCCATTATGTTAGATATAGCATCGGCGAAAACGTTCGGATTTAATATCTGAGGCTGCTGCAACTTAATTGTAGACATATTGGTGATAAATTTTCTCAACATTTGTACGTTGTTATTGATTGATTGAATAAAGTATTTATTTATTTAGATAACATTATATCCATCCATATTATAAGTAGTTACGCCACACAATATTATATTTCAAACAAGAAAATTGAAAATAATACTCTCTTTGCCAATACTCTAACCAGAGGTATATAATTATAATGATTATTTCTGAAAAACTCAGGAGAATCGGAAATTCTAATATGAGAATTATTGATTATGTTTATACCTTTACATACTACGGGGTAATGGAGGATGTTTATATTTATATATAATGAGTTCTTATCTATCATTTTTAATTCCATGTCGAACAATTTTGTTTACGATTAATAAAAAAGTTGTTTCAATTAATTCGAACAAAGTGTCTATATAAAATATTTTAAATTTTATATTATTTATGATTATATTTTTTTAAGGAAATTCCAATGTGACCTTAGGGTGACTTAATTCCAAAGCCCACCCTAATTTAATTAATTTTGTCTCTAAATGAGATTGCTAAAAGAGAAAGCATGTATGGAAATAAAATCCCAAAAATGAAATATTAATCCCTTAAATATCAAAATCTTCTTTCAAATTTTTCCCTCACTATTAAAAATCTTAATCACAATGAAAAATGTTGCGCGTAGGGCTCCTCCACTGTGTCCTATTCTTTGTTCCCTGTATTGTCCCTGCTGCAACCTCCCTCAGACGATCATACCAGCTTGATTTTATACGAATATGGCGTCTCCCATGTGGATAAGATTATTTTGCTAGGTGTAGAATCGTATTAATAGAAGATATCCGAGCGGTTGATAGGTCTCTATCAATATTGGTATACGACCTTTGCTTCTTATTTCTTCTACTCTGTTAGACAATATTGTTCGTTTAAGATTATTTGTATTACGCCTTGCAACCTTTATAATAACTTAAAATGTATCTCTAATACAAAATAATAGACAATCTATCTATCTCTACCATAACAACATCTTTCATCAAGCGTGGTAGCTGGTAAACTAATTGCGTGTAATGAATATGCAGGTTTATATCACCGTCACAATAAAAAATAAGACATTCATGATGGATGGCATGCCTAATCGCGAATCAATGAAGACGACAAACGTCTGAAATAAATGTGATGTTTTACGAAAAACTGTTTTTTTTCGGACACATGAATGCTAATAGAAAAGGGTGGGAGACCTATTCATTGCCTGGAATTCCACAGGGGATAACAGATAACTGAGTATCTATTCAAAACTCGGACAGATAACCAACTTGGTTTTTATGTATTCCGGGATATGAAAAAATCACCATTCAACACAGAATAATATGCATCTTATCGGTTCAAATGCATTGAACATAGATTTTCACTTCCTAGAACACAATCAACTTGATTTAGTTAGGAAAATTGTACAAGAAGTTCAGATAAGAAATTATATTAGATTGCTTTGACTACTGTGTGGTATAATAAAATATTGTTTGGACTAACTTCAATTTATTTTACATGTTACAAAATTCTTACACGATAATTACAACATTACAAATTTAATTCAAATTACTAACCAATCAGATATCTCAATTGGAGAACCATGTTTACACCATGTAACATTGTGCAAAATGTAATCGAAAGAAGTGAGAAAGGCGTCCCAACGCATACGAATTGGCTCTAGGCTGGCTTAAGTGATCACAATGTTACATTGTGTAAACATGGTTCTCCAATTGAGATATCTGATTGGTTATGTCATCTGCACCCAAATCCGGTTGAACAATAAAAAAATTAGTAAATAATTATTCAAAGACAAAAATTTAAGTGAATTCAACAACTGCTCTCAATGAACAAGGTTGACACATAAGTTCTGTAGGCTACCCCCTGAACGGTGGTGTATAATGATACGGTGTGTAAAATTGTTTTGAATGATAAATTGGCAAAAATAAACATTGTTACATAATTTACAGTTTAATAAATTTTCAGTACGACATTTTTCTTTTTATTAGCACATTTTGTTTGTCACCAGTCGTGTTATTGGACTTGTATCCAATCGTATATTTGAAGGTTTCGTGAAAATAATAGTAAACATGACAATACTGTCAATAATACTACGCCAGGAAAGGAGGTGACGGCAATATTTTAAGTTGTACAGACGACGACATGACATTGGAATATATATATATATACGTACCAGTAACTGTGGACAAAGGAAAATGCGATGGGAAATATGGTGGTGTTACGTGTTTTACAGTAGCTTTACAAAATACCTCGTATAATAATATATTGTAAACTAAGGGCGTACTGAAATTTTTTAAGAAGATAGTAGTAGTCACAATAATTGTATTTTATGATTTTTGGTAAAATAAAAGTTTAAAAATAGACTTAAAAACAGGCTTTTTGTTTCCGGCATTTTCGATTCGATAAAGGTATTTACAAAATGTCCAATTTTTCCAATCTGCAGGGTTACTCTTGACAAAATCTAAACACGATCTTTATCTTAATCATACGACGCGTGAAGTGACTATTGGCCTTTTGGCGAAGTGACTATTGGTATTTTTATACACGCATACCGATCACGCGTTAGCGGTAGCGCGGTGTTTTTGACCATAGTCCCTTCGTGCGTCGTAAGATCAAGATCAAGACTAGATTAAGATCGTATTTAGATTGTGTCAAGAGTAGCCCTGCTGGTATAAAAAATAAGAAATAAATATTATTTAATCCAATGTTTAATGAGGTTGCCGGTGTGGCATGGAGGTAACGCTCTTGACTTTTAGTCACGAGGTCCTGCGTTCGATTCCCTGCCAGGGCAGATTGAAGAATCTCCTTTTTCAAATTGTCCTGGGTCTGAACTCCTGAAATATCCGGGCGTGAGATGGGTCTCTCTTCAATGTCCTGGGTCTGGGTGTTACATACATATGTGTTTAGTGTATTTAGTGTACATACGTGTTTAGTATATGTATATCGTCGCGTAAGTACTCATAATACAAGATTCATAACTTAATTTGGGACTAGCTCGATCTGTGTGAATTGTCTATACATGTTATGTTATGATATATTAGGTCCTACTTTTGAAAGGGGGTCTAAGCTTTTCTCATACATGAAGAGTAGGTTCTACTTTGAGTGGCAGCACCTACCCTAGGTACGCCCATGTTATATAAACCTTTTTGTATTTTGCAACATTGTAATCTGACATATTGTAATGGCTGTAAATCTATTTATTAGACTACGTATAAACTCACTGGAGTAAACAATAGATAAAATTGACGCTAAATTATTTATCGACGTTATTTTTACAATTGACCATTGTATGAGGATATATAATATGTAAATTTAACACATAAAGGTAGGGATGCGGGTTCAAGTCCCGTCGACATGACGTTGTCTTTTCTAAGCTTTATATTATGATGTGTTAAATTAACACTAAATTAATTTTTTTTATACGCGGCGGCAGAATTGCCATCCACACTTCTCAGCATTATACAACCAGATAAGTCTCCATTATGATCAGTCATGCTCACACAAAAACTTAACAGTCTAATGCCGGGAAAAATTCACCTATCCAGATATACAGGATATCAAAGGATTAGGCTCAAAACGCGGGATCAAAATACCAGCACTGTGCCTGAAATATCTGTGTTCAAAAACTTTTTTGAAAAAGTGTTTATTATAATAGATTTTAATGTACAAATTAACCGGTAAATCTAATTTTTGTAAATTATTTATTAAAGATTTCGGAGTTACCCCTGTAGCTGACATGACTAAAGGTATTATATTATAAACGGACCTAGAATGCCAAATATTTTTTATTTCTCCTGCTAGTTCTGTATATTTACGTATTTTTTCTGCGACGGTTGTTTGTATATTATGTGTATTAGGAACAGCGATGTCTATTATGTCTATTAATAGTAAAATATTTTTACAATAACTTGTATTGAAATATTAAAATTAATCCTACCGTATTTTTATCTGGTATCGTTTAGAAAAACTAAGTAACTATTCGCAAACAAATCATTGGTAAATTTACCAACAATTTGTTTGCGAAAATTTAATATTATAGATTCGTACTAATGAATGGTTTGTACTATCTCTGGTCCTGATCTGATAGTACGTACCAATGATTCGTTGTGAAATTTTGTTAGTATTTTTCTCAGTTGTCCCATGCCCGAATATATAATATGGATGTATAGGAATATTAGCAACAAACAAGGTTTAAATTGGAAACCTTGGGACGAACAAAGAATTCTAGGATGGTTTCAGAAAAATGGAGACATTGAGATGAATATTTTTTTTTTGGATAGTTTCTGAAAATATGGGCTGATGGTATTATTCTTGTCAATGTTAAAAGCAAACAAAAGTAACCCAAGCAAGAATCATTTCTACATTGGAAAGATGACTTAGATGAAAGAATAAGAATATGTACCTGTAATAATTTTCCAGCAAATAATAAGTCTTTCCCACGTCTTTTTGTAAGTTTTCTGGTGTCGAAACTCACATATATAAGATAATTAACATCTGAAAATCAGCGATGAAGTACGTCACTTTTTCTGGATATCTTGTTTTTTTCATAAACAATGAGATAAATATCTGCATGTTTAATACATGCTGGTTACTTTATTTGCGGGAGATGCCGTGATGGTATATATGTATATATAGTAGACTTGTAATTATAGTTACCAAGGAACAATATCAATGGATACAAATTTGCAAAGAATTCAAAACTGAAATATTTGCATGCTTCTATAGCGAATATTCACAGATGTTTGCAAATGGGCAGATTTCAAAAAATTTGTCTGTGACGAAATGGAAACTCATTTTTTTTATATTTTTATTTAGTCTTCATTATACGCAAATAAGTTAGAAAAAATACTAATTAAACTTAATCTGTATATTTTATTATGATATTGGCAGGATTTTTACAATTATGAGGAAATTTATTTTGAGAACTGTTGAAAATTGTTCCGTTTCGTCACAAAGTTAGAATACATATTAAAGATAAAGTACGCTTTCTATATCGAAACAATGAATGGAATGGGAATCATAATAATAAAAACTTCATAGATTTTAGTTAGAAAATATCGGTTTTATTGAGGGAAATTTTGTTTTTCAACATTAATATTCAGTTTCGTCACTATTATGTCTTAAACACTATCTAAAAGTATCTTTATTCCACACATTTGAGAAGAATTCATATAATTTTGACTTAATAAGAAATAATAAGTTTTATTAAAAGATAATGATGTATAAATAATTTAGAGCTTTCCTAACATTTAAATAAGTAATCGTAAAAAATGAAGACAGTTGAAACTGGACGGTGACGCTTGTGGAAATCCGCGTGATTATTAGGAACAACTAAAGCGGGTTACACACTATGTTGTACACTTAAAACTAATAAATTCAAATTCTTTTCAGCCTGTCTAACTGTTTAAGTCTCTGTAATTCGTGCTTTTCTGGATTGTCTTTTTTCAGTTTCTCCCTGTATCTTTTGGCACGTTCGGCTGCCGTGAGAGCCATAACTGCAAAGAAACACTACTATTTAGAAAACAAACACCTCTTGCAACAAAACTTCTATCATCCTGAACGATAAAAATGTCCACATAAAGTCTTTTACAACTTTTTTTAAACAACATTTTTAGGTTTTTTTTTTTTTTCAATATTTTTTACTGTCACTTCGTGATAGAACTCCATAATCAATAAAGAATTATGATAAAAATATATAGTATTAAGTTCTATTATTATTTAAATAATAGAACTTAATACTATATATTTTTATCATAATTCTTTATTGAACATTTTTAGTGTTTTTTTTTTTAATTCTGTTGAATGACAATGAATGAATTTAGTTTTAAGTTTTCTAATATATTGCCCTTTAAATACTTTCATCAATTTTTGGGTATAAAATTAATTAATCACACTAAACTATTCAACTTAATCTGTGTAAGTTTAGCTTAATAATTCCATTTCGTCACGAATATGTTCCGCTAATATATCACGGGATGCCTACGTGACGCGATGGATGTGACTATTCACTGTCTCGATATAATAAAAACATTAATTAAAGCATTTAAAACAAAAAAACTGAAGAAACTAACCTTTACTTACGTTATTTAATAGTTTATTTATAAATCTGAAATATCAAAACAGTAAAACAAACTCTTCTTACCTCAAAATATGCTGTGACTATATAGGAACAAAAATTTTAACCAACAATGCTGACAACTCTTTTGTCACGATTTTCTGTTGAACTGAATGAATAAACAACAAAATAGCGACGGCCATAGACAAAAAATGTTTCCATACTAAAAAAAATAACTTTATATTCCTAGATTTTACTTTCGGAACCTGCACAATCTCCGTGACTATATAGGAATTTCCACTACACTTGGTTTTTGTGGATGAGAAGAAAACAGTATATTTTATATTTTATCGTATAAATACTATAGATTTCTTGAATGACATGTATCAATTAATTTAAGCTCTTTTTTTTGGTGTATAATACGTTTCATAATTAGTAGAAATTATTTTACTATAATGTTTTGAAGTTTGCGAAGTGTGTGTGGACAGAGACATTTTAGGGTTCAGTTTGCTCTTATTTTAGTTGGATTTTATAGATTATGATAGATTTGGATGATATTTTTAATATAATAAATAGTTTAAGTACTGTTTTCCATGTAATGAGGCCACAAAGTGCGAAAAAGTTAAAATTCATGAATATTATGGTAATGTACATTATTGGACAGTGCAATTTACCTAGGGACAATTTTTTTGAAATCCGCTCATATATTTATTAGAGAATAAGAACGAATGCCAACAGGGATCATTCGACATGGTAACCCACCACCCTTTAAGGGAGATCTCCAACGCTGTAAGAAGAACAAATAATAATCACAATCTACACGTTCATATATACAAATAAGAATTGTACCTATAAATAATAACGTAGTAAGCATAATATTTATTTCGAACAAACAAAGGTGATAAAAACATACCCATCCTTATTATTTACAAAAAGAAATACCAATAACGAGGTGATCGTTATTCGGAGAATATTCACATACATAATATTAAATAGTGTTTGTACCTACACGTATTTGAGTTTTTTATGTATCCTCAAAAGACTATAACTTTACGAGAAAAGGAAAAAATAAACACAATATCGTATAAATTGTTTTAAAACTTCAACTAACAATAATCTTAGTTTTAGTCAACTAACAATACTTAGTTTTTATTCGTGGAATTGATATTCATGTGAAAGAGGTATGTAAAATAATCTCAAAATTGATTTAACATCGCCATGAGATAAGTATCTCGTTTATCCTGAATCTCTTATTTTCTTTTGCACGAAAATGACGCCCTTTGTGTTCATATTTTATTTGGAGATAGCCCGCTGCCTTCAACATGTCAAATTCAATTCAATCAAAATATCTCGGGTTCAATACCTCCTGTTGCCAGTTCACTCCACCTTCTAGAACCAGCACATTATTTACTTTGAGTATTTTCGGGTTTGTATTTTGGTTTATTATAAACACAGTCTCATATTAATATGTTATTTAATAAAACTCAAATACAGATCTGACATCATCAAATTTTTATGTGCACAAACTGACAATGGGTAGTCGAGGTTTATAGTTTACTTGTTTTTTTTCTGTGATATTTATCATTTATGGTGAGATGAGTCCATGTATATAATGTGAATTCTTATTTATAAAATAGTATTTATAATTAACTGTATATGTATATACAACCATTTGACCTCAATTTGCAAGTTTTTAACTTACTAACCATTTGTTTTTCTGTTTGACATTTTATATTTATATCAATTCATTCACTGTGTCAGTGTTTAGGTAGTAGAATTCCATATCGAAAAAATAAAACAGGTGTTTTATTCTACTAAAGATTTAATTTGTGAGAGAGACGTCTTTCGTCTTATGAGGAAATTGTCAATCAAGATTGACAATGTCCTCATAAGACGAAAGACGTCTCTCTCACAAATTAAATCTTTAGTAGAATAAAACACCTGTTTTATTTTTTCGATATATCAATTCAGTTTTTAATTTATTTTTTTAAATTAATCTTGACCGAATTTCTTTTTTGAATTTTTTTAATTAAGTTAAAGTTATTCTATTATTTAATTGTACTCTTTTTTTGTCAAATTAATTGTTTTGTCTTTTTTTAACCCCTAACTTCTCCTTGGAACATAGTCGGTTATCTTATCCTAGGCGCCTAAGGGGCATATATTGGTAAAACTTACAAAATATAAGACTTTTAATAAGTTTTCACTTATAATTTGATATTATATTGATTGCATGTTGTATAAATATTCAAATTATCGAATTTAGGATTATGTTTTAATTGACTTTTTGTTCGTAATAACAGCATAAATACATTCTAGATTCAAAATAAATTATGAACACCTTGAATATACTTTGGATTCTAATTATATTATGGACAATATTTATGATTTTTGGTCAGTTTTTTATATCTTCTTCTGTAGGTGCCCTGTCAGGTCCCCCGACGTTGGCGATCACTCTGGCATAGGCTTCTCGGTCCCACACTGTCTGGAACAACTACTCTCCATCTCTCATTCCAGTCCAATCTCGTATATTGCGCAGTTTTCATATAAAGTTTTAAAATATATCTTAATGCTACATAGTTTTTTGGATAAAAAATTTGGTTTAAAGATTCATGCAATGTTTTATTTCAATTTGTATAAATTCATAGGCACTCGGGCACAGATGTGCACCTTGGAATTTCAAAATGAGGACAAAAATCAATAATTATTTCTGGCTTTCTTTTTTTTTCTGACAAAGTACCATCATGGTGCATAGACGAAAGTAATACAACTGCTTTTCCTTTTTTTGGTACGTAGACACCAAGGTGAGTTTTTTTGTGAATCCAAATACCGATGATTACTCTTCTCGGGACCGATTAGCTAAGAAAGTATTTGGAATATACTGTAGTGAGTCCAGAACTTTTCAAGTTCAATGCCAATTGTTTTGTGGTGAAAAAATTATCACATGTTATATTCCTATTTGTATGATAATATGGTTCACACAATTTTTCAACAACTTTTTCTCCGAGATTCGTTGCTCGTTCATTGCCCTCTTTACCCAAATATGGAATTCCACCAAGAGGGTAACCATTTTTGGAATCATTAAGCCAAAATATCTTCATCCCATATTTTTCTGGTTTTGATGGCATATACTGTTTGAATGGACATTTTCCATCATAACCAACCAACTGTTCGTCTACAGTTACATATGTTAAAACCTGGCATATAAGATTTTTGTTTATCATCTCCCATACATCTCTAATGCATGCCAATTTATCGGTTGCTCGTCTCTGTGATCGAGAGCTTTTGTCATCGAATCTCATAAAACGTAGGATCATCAGGAATCTTTTTTTTGACATAGTGGCACGAAAGATTGGAGGTCCGTACCTCAAACTCCACAAACGATGAACACTGACATCTTGAGATTTCAAATGCCCAGCAGTAAGCAATATTCCAATAAAGGCATTCATTTCAATATTGTCTACAGACTTCCAAGGTGCGTTAAATTTCTTCTCTGTGTATACTCTTTCAGCTTCCATATTAGTAAACTTAGTTATAATAGATATCACTTCTTCTGAAAATATTAGTTGAAATGATTGCACTGGAATTTCAATTGTCAAACCTGGAGGTAATAATATTTTATTTACTGACCCTCGAATTATGTTGTGAGCCGGTGTCCTTCCAGAGAGTTGAGGAAAAAGATACCAAGTACTTCCGTCTTTAGTAACAGGATGAGATTCACTATTATTAGAAGTATTAGCACATTCATCATCGTTGGTTTCATCTTCGCTGACATTGTCACTATGATAAGAAGTAACACTCACGTGGTCAGAATCTTCATCGGTTTCTCCATCAGAAATATTAAATTCTGTATCAGAACACTCCATTTCAACAAGCTCACAAATTTCATTATCGTTTAAGATTTTATTTGACATGATTAAATTGATAAAACACACGTGTGAACTACACAAGTATCAAGTAAATATTAATTGTAACCATGTGCCGATGTGGCGCCATGGGGAATGTGACTGACTTTTGTAATTGATATTTAATTACTTATGACTCTCATTATTTTTTACGATGTTTTATATGAAATCTGAATATAAGTATGTAACTGGAGGAGTACTAAAAAGAAGAATAAAATATACTTACAATAAAGTGTCGAAATTGAGTTTTAATTACGCAATGTGCCTATAAGGCGTCAAGGATAAATTAACGGTTAAAAAAAAAGAAATACTTTTTGCATGCATGCATTGTATGTTTACTAAATTTTTTACATGTAAAAGGCTTTGACCGTGAATATCTGAATAAATAAATAAAAAAAAATTCTTCCAGTATCTTAATACTAGATTAGATTATAGTTTAAGATCCAGTCGAAAATAATCCCCCAGATGAGAGTTCTAGTATGATAATGTATACACTCGTTATTATGGTAAGAGAAATAAAAGAGAATACAAATAAAAATAATACACAAGTATAATATAATATACGTAGAAGGTAGGCACCACAATACCACACTTTGCCACCTACACAAACAATAAAGCTCGTGTAATATAAGAAACGTATTATGGCTTCAGTTACGCCACAAATATTAGTTTTTGAAATATGTTTGTATAATAATAATAACATAATGCAGTGTTTCACCATTTCAATGTTTCACAGTAATTTCACAATTCTTATTGTCATGACATAATAATATGGTCTACCAATTAAGAAATATTTTAACATAAATTAATAGAATCAACCATTTTTAAATGCACTTAATTATTTTTATTTTCAGTTCAAATGATTTGTTTTCTAAAGGGGCGTTCACATTTGTTCACTTTCAGTGATCACTCTGGATGATCCTCCAAAGTGAAAAGGTGTGAACGGACGTTTCATCAATAGTGATCACTAGCGATGACGGAAGAAAGAGATTACCACTCGTCATAATTTTAATGAAAGGTCATTTCACTGAAACGACCATAAACAAATTTTATCCTATTATTTGTTTTATTCTCTATGAATTTGTACTGAAAGAGAGAATCGTGTACAAAATTATCATGCGGTCGAGAACTATATTAATTTGTTTTAATTTTTTTAATTATTTTTTTACGAAAAAACGTCAAATTATATACAATATGACTGAGAGTGTTGACATAGTAGTGAAAGCATAGGATGAACAAGTGTGAACAGACGAGTTCACGTTCGATGAACAGGTTTGACCCTGACACTCTGGATGATCATCCAAAGTGAAGCAATGTGAATGCTACTTAAGTTAAATAAAGCGAAAACATTTCACAACATACAAAGTTGCTTTATCTGCCTAAGGTGAGATTAATATAGTAGAGGATTTCAATAATATTTATGTTTACATTTACAGACAAACATTCATGATATTTGATAAATATTTAAGATGTTTGGGATGCGGATGATACTTTGAATAGATAAACTCTTATTTCGATTCAATCCCTTCTACCAAAAAAGGATTTAAAACTTAGCGAATTTTGAAACTAAAACCTTACCATTTATGCTGATCAAAGGAAAAATATTACACTTTAGGAATGATTCCACATTATCTGTAATACCTTTCTTATATTTGTTAGCAAATAAGGCCAAATCGGAAACTGTGAGCAGAATAAACCGGGCAAGGATTGCCTTTAACAAAAAATCTAAGATATTGGAATCCCCAAATATTGATTTAAGCGTAAGGAAGAACCTTACTAAAGCCTTTGTATGGAGCATTCTGCTTTATGGTTGTGAGACGTGGACCATCAGCAAGAGTGAAAGCTGGCGGTTGGCGGCCTTTGAGATGTGGTGCTACAGACGCATGCTGAAGATCCATTGGTCGGAACACGTCGAAAACGAAGAAGTATTAACCAGGGTAGGCAAAAAAAGGCAACTTCTTAAGAGAATCAGCCAACAACGAGCTAACTGGATTGGCCACAACATCAGTCACCACGGACTACTCATCACCATCGCGGAGGGTAAGACCGAGGGGAAAAATGGCAGAGGCCGACCAAGAGATGCGTATATGGACCAACTGAAGAGGGACATGAATTGTGGCTCATACGTAGAGCTGAAAAGACTGGCTGAGAATAGGGAGGAATGGAGAAGAAAATCCAAACTCGTTGCAGACCAATCCAATGGATTGTTACTCATTATATATAAATAAGGCACATTTTTTCACGTCCAAGTATGCTTCATAGATGTAAGTTTGCATAGAGTATTCTATTTTTCTATTTCTTATCTAATTTAAGACTATTTTTTTTTAAATTTTGATTAGGTATATCTTTATTAAACTAATTCTGTACAATATTTTGAATAAGTTTGAGCAAATAATTTCTTCCCCTGATTCAGAGGCACTGGTCTCAAACTGTCGAGATTCGATGTAGATAAATATATAGATCTGATATTGAATCTATACAATATTCAATAAAGTAGATATAGATTTAGTTGGAAGACATCGCATTTCAGCAATAAACTCGCCCTCTGTACATTGAATTGTATAACTGATATTTTCTATTATAAATGTTTTAATTTGTATTATTGCTAACAATGTACGGTGAAAAATAAAATAAATAAATCAATAGATACTGTAATTTCATAGGAATTTTGATTTTTCATAATAATATCAAACTGTTGAGAATATTATTCTTCAACGTAATATATAGCCAATATTAACAGTGCCTGAAGCAGAAATCTTGTAGATATTTTAATTAACTAAAACACTCCAAAATTTAATATAAATTTTAAAATAAACTAATAGTAGATAATATTTCATAAATATAAAAAATAAATTCCTATTTTACATAAAGCAAAATTTAAAGCTTGTATTTGAAATTCTTCTAAACAAAATGTTCATAATTTACATATAATTGGTAAATATGGAGCTCGAGTATACCACGGTGTCATTCTTTGGCTATCTTGAAGAGAGAATCACAAACGTCTAAGTTTATATTAGTTTGAAACAAATATATTCTGAACCATTTCACCGACTTTCGATAAATTAGATTTCAGAAACATATAAAAAAAATTGCCAGTAAATTTGTTTATCCATCACCCATCCTCCCTATTGAGAACCTTTTTAAAGTTGTAAAGATTTCAAACATTGTGAAATAAAATATTTACCTATGTAATACCTTATTCCATGAATGTGTGTGTATACCAATGTTGCTTATTTATTTTATTTACAAAGCGTTAAATAGGTATGTCATGCTTAGAGGTAGCTCGACTGGTATAAAATCTATGCCCTATTTTTTATGACACGTAGATGTATATTCATTACTTACCTATATAAATTACTTGCGCATAACGATCTCGCGTTAGCGGTAGTTTTTTTGACTATAGTCCCTTCGCGCGTCGTATGATTAAGATTGACGTCGTATGATTGATATCGTATTAAGATTATTTCAAAATTAATCCTGCCGTTTGAGCACCGTGCTTCCTACTGGAGTTTTGAAGGGCAAATCATGATGATATATTTAAGATATTTCTTTTTTTGTTTCAGCTGGCGCAACTTCTACCAATGGAGGAAAATTTCTTGCTGCTTTTCCGCTTTGATAATCCACTTGAGTCCAGCGTAGAATTCATGAAGGTAAAATAAAATATTAAAGAGTCCTAAATGTGTTTTAGTAATTAATATGGAAAAATTATTTAAATTATTTAAATTCTCAACAACCAACAAAGAATTCACTACAAAACTAAAAAAATTAGCATAGCCAATAAACCTAATCTTCAAACTTAAAAAAAAAAACAAAATGTATGACAAAATTAATAATGAAGCACCTTGTATTATTAATATCTAACTCTCAACATTTTCAACTTCATATAACCTCAATTACTTACCGTTTACTTCACGCAAATTAACACAAATCTCCTTAAAATCAAATGAAATTTGTAACATTATTAATATTACTACCTAATCACATTATTATCTCTACAAAGAGAACTTTATATAATATTATTCAAGCTTTAAATCAGTTCCATCTCCTTTAACATTAAGTATAATATATTGATACTGAATATAAGAACACACGTAGATACGTGCTTAACGTAATATTAGATATACATAGGTAGTATATTTAGTATAACGTAAGTAGATAATATATTTCGCGGCATAGATCTCACGTTACATACTATATGCGCTAATATATGGGTGGTATGTAATGTAATGTCTACAACTGTTCGAACTTTTATTTGCAGTATTTGGTCTTTTACGAAAATAATTGTGAGTAATGGATTTTGTTTTTTTTCTAATTACAATGATTCAACTGCCTAACAGTTGTATAGAAGTTATAGGGAAATCACCTCATTTTTTTAGTTCCGAATCTTTGAACTCACTGCATTTAGCATACTTACTTCATCGCTATAATGTAATGTATAGAGACAAATAGCTCAACTGGAAATGTTAAATGTATTATAGACAAAGTTTTATAACAAACGTCTGTCAACAAACGTCTGTTGCAGTAGAACAAAACGTTTACAACACAGAATGGGAGTCCAATATTGGGCACCTACACTACTCCTTTTTCAAAGAAGAACAAAATCCAATTTCTTTCAGTGGGTAAATACGTTAGCACTATTAAGGTTTGTGATATTTCACCCGTATGAATCGGGACTTTTAGTAGATATAATCTCGTCTAATATATCACAAGATACATATACATAGTACTGGTATATCAGATACTATAGGTAATAATATATTTCCTACGTTAGTATTACAAACGATGCCAACTTGAGATTTTCAGTGGCAAATACAATGCTCAAACAAGAAGGCGTGTTCCTATTCTTACTTGTCTCATTATACTGTACAGTAAATATTAGTGATAAAATGGATAATAGCATAACTTAAAATAATAATATCTGTCTGGATATCCGAAAAGATCTAAACTGAATAATCGGACATTGATTGTTTAGTTATTAGAGTCTTCGTATAATTGTTGTAATTATCTCGAGCTTTCGGCGAGCGAGCTTAAGATTCCTGAAGACCCTCGAAAGCTCGAGAGAATAGCAACAACTAGACGGAGATCCTTATAACCAGCTAACACGATAAGGACCATGAAAATCTTAAGAAAAATTTATAATCTGTTATTATTTTTATTTTATTTTATTTTATTTATACAATATACGGCGTGAGCCTTTTACATGTTAGCAAAAAAAGTGTACCTAAGGAACAACAACAACAACAAAAAAAGCTAACTAATCACAGTATATACAAAACAATACACCACAAGACAAGATTAACAACAAGATAATGTAAAAACAATAACAAAAAATTGTATATGAATAAGGTCAATATGAATAATTAATGTTGGTATGTCAATATAAGTAAGTCAATACAAACAAGTACATAAGCATATAAAAAATATGTCAAGAAATAAAATTAATTATCAATAATGATAATTTAAATGTTATTAGATAAAGTAAACAAAACAATGAATATTTACAAATCCAAGATTAAATTATCTTGGATAAGTATAATAGTAATAATCTTAATCCATCAGTTGTATCGTGCCAGATGTGCAGGCCATATGCATAGATGAGGATTATTCTCTAATACTGAGTATGAGTGCGGCTCACAGTGCCAGGCAATGAACTATAGGGTGGAATTTCCAATGTATGTCTTTAAGTTTGGAGAGGGGAGGGGGGTTACCTACATGAAGTGACTACCAATATGCAGCTCGCTGGTTGAGAAATTTACCGCTGAATTCATTGAGCCAGAATGCCAAATGCATTGAGAGAATAGATTAATTTGCGTCGGTTTTACTAACTTTCGGAATATAATGATTATCTGATATTTACTGCGTCGGTGTTTAGGTATTAGAATTTCTATGTTTTAATTTAACATAATAGAAGAAAACATTTATTTTTTAATTTAGACTATCTAATAACTAACTAACTAACCGGGTTAGTTGGAAGACATCGCATTTTAGCGATAAACTCGACCTCTGTACATTGAATTGTATAAATGATATTTTCTATGTTAATTTGTATTATTGTAAACAATGTACAGTGAAGAATAAAATAAATAAATAATAACCGAACGGTTATCCGGTACCCGTTCGGATTATAAAACAATGCCGAATAGGCCGCAATCGGACAGTTATCGGATAATTTATCCTATATAAATATATACTACACTTGTACAATGCAGAAAAGCTTGTACAAACTCGAGGGGAAACTGGAGGAAGAATATGCGACAAATTGGATGAAATTAGTTTCAAAACTAATAATATCATGTTGTGCATATATTACATTATCATTATAATGACAATATGAATATCATAAGGGACTTATATGTTTCTTGTTAAACTTTTATCTGATATGAGATGTCTTTTGAATATGACAATAAGAAAATGCCATCGATGTTGAGATGAGTTTTTACCACATATTAGATGTTGAATAATTAAGTATTACACCGTATATGTATGCATGGCTTTCTCACTTGTGGGATATACATTGATGGTAGAGTAGGACTGGTGGTAGTAATTTATTGTTTTTGCGACATCTTACTTTTATTTTTGTTTCAGATTTGGCGTGAATATGACACTGATGGCAGTGGATATATAGAAGCTGATGAACTCAAGGTAAACGATTAGTGAAACTAATTTTTTAGACATACGATTAAGATTTTAGTGACGCAAGACCGAATGTTCTAGATAAAATACGATTTATCAAATTTTAATAGTTTCAAAATGTTGAGCGGTTTAAAAATGTAGTAATGTGCATGGATAGTAAGATAGGTAGCCCAGTTGGAAGGCGTTGGCAAACGACGATTTAAATTCCTTGCTCATGAAAAGGCCTATATTTAGTAGCATATGGATACGGGCTGGAAAAGAAGAAGGCCCATTAAACAAATTCACATAAATGTATGAATCTGAGTAAGGGTACAATATAACGTGGGAGTACAAGAATTACAAGACTTGATCACAGAGTTCATGCGATAAGATGTTTTGTAATTAGTCATGAAAATATAAAATACAGACGTATTTAAAGTGAGTACAAGGATCGCTTTGCATATTTTTTTATTTATTTGATAAAATCTCAGTGAATGAAAATGCAAAATCTTTAAGCTACTCTAATCTGAATGGATTTTTTCTGTCGAAGATTACAAAATATTATATTTTTTCTTTCTCGTTGAATATAAATAATTTAGCTATGTTGGATGTAATGACAAGTCAAATTGAAGGGTAGGTGCTTTATATTATAAAAGGTAGATACATAGACGAAGCGGGGGATAAAAGATTTTATGAAGACGTTTCTGCTAAGCGGGGGCCTCGACAAGGGAAATATTTCAATTCATCACAGCACATTTATCATTCCCAAGATTCCACTCACTCTTCTTTATAAAACCCAAACATTAAGAAAAATCTTTTATCTCTGTGGACAGTAACTTTTCTTGGAATTTTTTTCTATTTTTTATTATATTAAGAGAATTTTAAAGCAAATTTAACTTTAAAATATTCAGCTTGGTTTTCCTCCAGGGTATCTTTATTAAATTACTATATTTGACGTATTTTCAATACCACGTCACAAATAGCAATATAATACAATGACAAACTTTTACCTGATATAATCTGTTTTTTTTTTAACCAAAAAGAGATGTTTAACACCAATTGCAACAACATTTGTTAATCTGGGAATCCTCGATTATTATTAATTCACTCATACCATCACGGCATTTCCTTAAATGGTAAAAGTTAATACATTCGATATTTTTAATTTCTCTTATGTTGAAGACTCCTTCTCTTCTTTTCTTCTGCTTCAGTAACGACTTTGTCCTGTGGTTCTCGGAGCCTGCTCCTGGGAGGTGGATGCCCATATCCTTCCATCGTTTAGGTGGTCTTCCTGGGGTCTGTTTCCTGTCATGCGTTCGTCTGCTGCTATTCTCATTACTTTATCCGAGCTCTCCCTCCCCACATGATCTCTCCAGAAGCGTCTTCTTATTCTACTCATCCTGCCTCCTACTTTTCCTAACGCCGAGAGAATAGATATATATTACAATTATATAACTCAACTAAAGTCATTATTACTTGTTCAAAATATTTCTGTTTTAAATCAATAGACATTTAGAATAAATTTTTGATAAATTACATCCGAAAGAGCTGGGTGTAATATCTCGTGATATTTCATTTCATAATTTCAGAAACATTATATTTCGTATCTTAATACCTAATACCACATTACAAAATACTTTCATCAGAAATGGTGTGGGAGTGAAATCTTAAGCTGTATATCATTATTTCTAAATTACATTTTAATAACATTTTTACTTAATGCGTGCTGATAAGACATAAATAAAAATCCATTTTTTATATCAAGGAGCTAAATGATCTATCCATTTGTAGGCATCCTTTCATTTGTCAATCCATAGGTATTTACTACTCCATGGATTCTATTCCACTACGTCTTTTATGTAATTACATAGTTTTTAGATGAATGAACGATTTCAATGAATAATTACTAAATAAGGAAGAGCTTTAAAATAATCACATAATCTCTGTTTCGTCATTCCAACAGTATTTTCATTTGAGTTTGCTTTATTTAACAGTATAAGCACGAAATAGAAAATAACTAGATTTTATTCGAAAATAAGTATTTATGAATCCAATCTTATAAATGTATTACTTAATTCACAGAATTTCCTGAGGGACCTTCTGAAGGAAGCCAAGAAAATAAATGACGTGTCTGAAGACAAACTGATTGAATACACCGACACTATGGTAAGATAATCTAATTGCATACATATTACTATAACGAATGAAAACATATTCAAAACTCCCATACTATTATAGTACAGTTATAGTTAGATTTTACAAAAATTTTCTTTCATGAAAACCGTTTCCTAATAATTACGAACACAAGAAAAAAAATCAGCCAATTCGGTTCAGCCGTTTTCAAGTTATGGGGGAACATACATGGTCAATTCATTTTTATTTATATAGATCAAAGTGAACTTCCACGAAAATCTATCGGTTAAAAAGTTGTTCTCTATTAATACTAGTTTAAATAATTTTACGCAGAAAAATTTACAACTTAAAATATTTCGGAGCCGTCATGTATGTGAACGGTTTTTCAATTTCCTTTCTTGATATTTTTAAATAAACAGGAAGTTTGATCTCAGCTCTCTATTATAAAAATCCTACTTTCTTTGTTCGCATTTCGAATCTTCTTGTTGCTCTGTAATATTTGAAAAATAATTTCACACAAGTATCCTCAAAAGTTCGGTTTATAATAAACCTTGTGTTAGACCAATTCCATAAAAAATCTTGTATGCTAGTATTAATAAAAGCATTCTTTGTGAAATGAGTAGATACCTTTCGGGAATTTCAATATTGTGGATATCGCATTCTCCAATGGATTTTTTTCATTATTCATTACACAACAGTTATTTACATTATATAAATTCTTTGACCACTATGTAAAAGACCTAAAATGATAACAGATTCAGTGATTTATGAAAAATCTTTCAAAGTGATCCATCAAAAATTTAATAAAAAACCTAAGATATAATAAACATAACATTAGATTTTAAGTTGGTGGATTTTTTTGTAGAAGAGTAATATAATTTTTGTGTCATGTAAATGAACGAAAATTTTATTATTTTTACAGACGAAGGTTGGTTATTATTTATAACAACATGTTGGTAGAATATTGGATTTTATGTAAAAAGAGATCCTTGCAAAAGTTACCTACTCCTGACAAAATCGAGATGATACTATCTTAATCATACGACGTGCGAGGGACTATAGTCAAAAATACCGCGCTAACGCGAGAATGGTATTTTTGTATTTTTGACTATAGTCACTTTGCGTGTTGTAGATTATGTCAAGAGTAACCTTGCAGTTTCGATTTTTACCCTGCTGACCTATTGCACTTTCACAACACAAGCAAATTGCTTACCTTGAGGGTGTTTAGGAATGTATTTGAGTTTATAACAAGATTCTATATTTAATGATGTCCAGGTTTTCGTTAGTGAAAAATGCTTAAGAAATATAATGACATCCCAATAAAATATATAGCAACAACATTTTTTATCTATATAGACAATTTATTTATATCTATGGGTAGACATCATAATACTTTCATTAAATATTAAAAATCCCGTGGAGCACCCGGTAAAGAATTGGTCTCCCACTCTTCTCCATAAATTTTCGAGTGTCCTGTAAAAGGCAGGTGTTCGAAAAAATAAAGACATTTTACATCTTAAATTCGGCGATGAGGTTTGCCACCCATCCTGAATGTCTTGATTTTATATTGGCACGGAGAAGACAGCTTGCATGTTTTATACGCAGCTGGTCTGCTGGCTACCCCACTTGTGGGATATGCCGTGATGGTATAGTAGTAGTAGTAGAAATATTAAAAAAAAATGTTTTATACGAATGAAGGTAACTCACAATGATACTGAAAATAGTACCAATATTCAGAGTCTCACACAAAGGATATACAATTCTTTATTTTCTAGAGATATCTTTTCAATGACACAAAATAGAAACTTCATACGTTTTTAAAAGAATTGAAACATACGTTTTTCCACAAAGATCATATTTTGAATCTAATCTGTGCTCTGTGATCGCTCTTTTGTCCTTCGTATTTTTTTGTAGCCTTCTAAAGACAATATTGAAAAAAACATAATATGCTATCGCTCCTAGGAAATCTAAATGTGTTATCCTTGTTCCTGATAAAAACCTTGATAAACCTACTGAAAACTATAGCTCGTGTCAAGTACATATAGTACAGATCCTTCGAATGGGCAAATGGTTAATATACGGGGTCATGTATAAGATTTTTTAAAGCAAGATATTCTTTGTGAAAATATATGAAGACAATTTTAATCTTTATTTTAGATAATAGGTATATCATGTTTAATAACTGACAAAGGGTCATTTCAATATATTTTCTTAAATTCGATATTTAAGCAATATTTTAAAGTTTTTTATTTACTGACTTCTGAAAAATAAACCTTTGTATATTTGCTGATTTTAATTTTTGTAATCACTATTTTTGTGATTTTTCAAATGGAAGTATGCATGTTTAAATGATTAATACTGAATGAATTTAAAAACTTAAACTTTTTTATACACACTTATATTTTTATATCTGTAGATAATATTGTTTCGTCTCTTAATGAGACATTGTCAATACTTTAAAACATTCTTAAGAGACGAAACAATATTGTCAACAAAAATAAAAATATAAGTGTGTATAAAAAAGTTTAAGTTTTCTAAATTCATTTAATATGCATACACAAAAAGTGACGGATTACATTGAAAATATGATTAATACTGTTTCTAAAATAATTCCAGAAACATCTCTGCAGTTGAACAATGCTACTGTTCAAATCGATAAATTTACTGCATTTTAATTTTAATTATTTCAATTCAAGAATATTTTGTGATTATTTTTAAATAAATATTTTTTAACATTATATTAAAGCTATTTGAGTACAAAATATTAATTTTATGTAATCAAGATAACATTTGTTTCAATTGTTCAATAAAAATATTTCACGAATAAAATATAACGTGATGCGAAGAAAGAATAAATTGTAAAAAGATATTTTGGTATATGAAGAGATTTGAACAAAGCACTTAGCAAAACAAAACAAATAGACGTGATGAATGATGTCGAAAGAGTCCTCGTAGTGAACAGCCTCTTAAAAAAGCTTCAAAGGATGAAAAATCCCTTTTGTTTTAATATTTAAAGTTGATTTGAAAATGGTACAAAGAGATCTAGAAGCCACAAGATTACAGGTTTTTTTGAACTTGTGTTTTTTTTTCAGCTCCAAGTTTTCGATGCCAACAAAGATGGGCGCCTTCAACTTTCAGAGATGGCCAAGTAAGTAATTATATTAATAAAATGTAGTTTTATTCACCCTGTTTTTTTGCTATACGGGTTGCTATTTTTTGTCAACAGTCTAACGGGATGTTTCAGATTTTCTATCTCAGATTTTATTTATCACTCAAGCTTCATGAATAATCAATGGATGCTGTGCCTCATTAAAAAAGTATTAGATATACGAGTACCTACCAAATACATTTTTTAGTTCATCATCCGTAGAAAAGACGATATTATGATGACTCTCCTGTAATATTTATTTTATAAAGATTGAATAAATTCATGTTTTCCGTATTTTCCGTGTTAGAAAAATTCGAATTTTAAAATTTAGCCATTTCATTACTCATTCATACATAAAATATTCAATTCATATGGAAATAATACGATGCATGTAAAGACTGGTCTTCTAGTATTGATATTGATCAATCTAATAATGCCTATTCATTAAATTCCTAATTATGTAATTAATGTATTTTTTAGTGTTAGTGTTATTAATCTATAGATTTTTAATGTATTTACGATACCAAACTTAAGAAATATAATTGAAATTTTATCCATCTCAAAAAATCACCGTTTTAAACTACGATTTGTAATTTTGTTTCACTTAAACCTCCATACATTCGCATATTTCATTTTCATCACAGCAGAGTTCAAATACAAAATAATTTATATTGTTTAATTATTAGCTGTTAGCGCGTTGCAATTAAATCGCCTACCAACAAACAGATGCTTTTTCACATTTATAAAAGTTTCGTCATGATATCCGACTAATTTATGGACAAAAAATCGCAAAAGAAAATGTATTTTATGTGCATATTCTTATCGTAGATAAAATTATGATGCCTTACTATTTTTTAGTTAGAAACTAGAAACTATGACATAAGTCGCTTGTCTGTTTTATTAAAATACATTATTTTATTATTGTCCATTGAAATAAATGAAAAAATATATGTTATTTCTTCATCACTCGATTGTGTTGGTATAAACGACCCTTAAAATATAAAAGCTGTACTGCACGCACGTTTTACTAATTTATCAGTGTTCTATACAATGTGCTCCATTAGTAAATTATGTAAATATATTAATGTATTAACAAATCAGTTTAAAGGTTTAAGTATCCGACCTATTTTGATGCAAATTTGCAAAAGCGTTTAAAATATAACCTTAATATAACAGCTTTTCTTCCTTTCCCGTTTTACACGAGCAGAAGAAACGAACAGACTCATACCTTTTAGGTAGGTATGTACTTAACCTACTGTACATATATTATGTAACATTGCTGGTTATTATTGGCGTTTTATGCAAATGTTTCATGTGGAAATGGAATATAAAATATAATTTATTATCTTCCCTTTCCTTATACCTAATATTTCTCTGATAATATCTAAAGGTTATATAAGATGTTATATATTTTTCAATATCATGTCCAATCATAAATTTAATGGATATCTATGTATGCCATTATTCTCAAAGTAAAGATATTTATTATATACTTAAACAATTCCTGACACAAAAAGTGCTGCTCCACTTATGGATTTGTATAATACTGTTCACATCGTTTGTGATATTATGATTATTCATATCCCTGTTAAAAACGTAAATAAATAAATATTAAACGCGTTTTTATTTTATTTTAGGATACGGCAATAAACCTTTTAGGTACCTACATGTTAACATAAATAAAAAATATACAAAAATACAACAATGAGTAAAATAAGTCATAGTATCTAAATTTGAAATACTGAACAAAGTATTATGACCAAGTGCTTTAAATACTTGTAAGGTTAAAAAAAAAAATGTTTTCAATATGACTTATAAATAGCTTGTACTTCAATTTTTCATTTCATTTTTATTCACGTTTTTACTATTCATAGATAAAAATTCAGAAAAAAAATTTTTTATTCACAATTTACTTAAATATTCATTACTTTTATAACTAAGCAATAAAAATAATCGCACCTCTGTGTTATACTATAATAACACAAATTTAAAACAAGCATATGAAAAATTAACCCAAAGTGAAGTAAGTAGTTTTTTTCTATACATACTTAAATTTTCAATAAGAAGCGAAAATATGTATTTAAATAAGGCAGTAAGTAGCGTTGTTGATAATTATATAAATAACTGTAACTTAATTTCAACATTTAATCATAAAATTTTCTACAAAATTAATAATAAAATACCTAAAATGAAACAGAAATTTTCAGAAACTCATTTTACATGCTTAGCAATAAAGTTGTATGTGTTAATAAAGCGTTAATATGTAGGTAATTAATTATTTATGGTGTTTTAGGATTACCCATCTGCCTATTTGGTTCTTTCATTACTTTTTAAATATTCAGTAGGCTTCCTAATCCTAATACCATCCTGTTACTTCATTAGGAGATTCTTTCATTCTATTTCCTTGGAAGATTTTATATCTTCACTATAAAAGCTCTGTGCAAATATTATACTTTTTGTTCTTGTGCTTTTTAGTGAAAACATTTAATGACTACAACATTTTTATTATCATTTTCCATGTTTTCTTTGAATGTTTTTTCAGATTAAATTCCATAAATAAAAAAACAAATAGGTTTACAAAAAAATTAAATAATGATAAAGTACTTATATAAAAATAAAATATAGTATTTGAACACTGTTAAATTTCCACTTAATTAGGATTGACACCGAACGTTTTCTCATATACTTGTAGGCATCTTCAGGGTAACTTCAGTTTTATTTTTATATAATTAAAATTTGAAATGGATTTCCACAGTGTGAATACAAAAACTCTTGAATTATTAATTAATAATTGAGTACGTTTATTTTTATGTTTGAATTCATATCCTAGACAATTTATTTGACAAAATACTAATGCATGTTATAATTAGAAAATATTTAAAATAAAAGCATAGATCGTCTTCAATTATTTGAAAAATCCAGTATTTTGTAAAAAATAAACACAAGAGTTCGGTTGTAGATTAACAAAATAAGCGGATATATGCAGTACAAAAAATAAAAAGTCAATATTTTTCAATGTATACAACAAACATAAAAATATAAAACATTTTGTTTGGAATGCTTTGGAGTCAGAGAGAATTTCTTTAACAAAATCTGAATAACAAATTGTAAAATTCGTAACTAAATAGAAATAATAATATATGAAATGGAGAATATCACGATACCAAAGTTATTGGATTTTGAAAACGGATGATGGATATGAGAAATTGAATTTAATATCTCGAAAATATCTAAATTGAATACAAGTTTGTTATATGAAAACTATAATATTATAAAATATTTCATGGCGATGCGACGCGTGTAATAACAATGGAATGTTTCATGAAAATTTTGTAAAAATTTCATGAGAATTTACTGCTGTTTTGAAGTTTGTTGATTTTTCACAAAATAATATAAATTCTATTTATTTCTACAAAAAATTCGAACACTGATAGATATTCATGAAACTTTACCTATAGTAAAACATTATATTACTTATTAATATCAGTAGTAAAGTTTACATAAGAGTATTATCAAAAATAAAAAATATTTACAAACTATAGGTACAAATAGGTGATATTATAATTTTTTTATAAAATGGCAACATCGTTTTCATAACTATTTTAATATAACAAAGCACCTCCTTTTGAGTTTCACAGTTTAGAATAAGAAACTGTAAAATTTAATTAAATATCACTTCTTCGAGCACAATACAATATTATTAATGTCGCTCTATTTTCAGATTGTTACCTGTGAAAGAAAACTTCTTGTGCCGTCAGATTTTCAAGGTAAGTAAATAGTTTATTTTGTCGTACTTTTAATCACTTCTATTTATCTTTAGTCCCTGTAAGAAAATTATATTAAATATATGAAAATCATTAAGTTTATTGGATTATTATTTTTTTAGTTCTAATTGCAAACCTGAATAAAAGAAATATTTACAAATATAAATGTTTTGAACAATAGTGATCTTCACTTTTTTTAAGAATGGTGACATTCAACAATTTGTATAAAATTATTTAATTTTATATCTAGAGTAGACAAATTCTTTGTTGTCTTTTAATTTTATTGTTAATCATTAAAATAATAATCATTTCTTAACATGTCTTAGTAATAATAAAGATATATAAAGTAAATTAATTTATTTATTTAAGTATATTATTTTTTTATCACTGTGTTGAATTCTTATGTAGAAAGCAAGAAAGATACTTAATCTAGTATACAAATAATTGAATCATTTAATAGTAAAATAATGTAAGTAAAAAAAATACATTTTCCACCATAAAACTTTTTTATTAATTTTCCCTAATATAGGCGTTAAGTAGGACGTACAGTTATTCTACATGTTATCATAGATCGAGAGTCTTTGTTAAATAGTAATTTGCATCATTGAATGTTTTCATTTAGATGAATATTTAGTGTAACATTAGGTAAAAATTATAGAAAGTGAGCAACAGGAAAAATGATATAATTTTACAATTAATTGATTAGTTTCATAAATAATTCTGCTAAAATAATCACCTGTTTTATGAATAGAAATATCGCAGTATCGCAGGTTCTTTATTCAACTATCGCAAATAATTATGAAAGTTTGTAACTGACCAAAAGCATTTTTCTTAAAATTTGCTGAATATTTATAACCAATTAATATAATAATTTAATAAGGTATAGATAAAATGTAATATTATTTATTTCACAATTACGAAGTTGTGTAATGATCTTTTAAATTAACTTAAGACTCTCGCTTTATGTATACAATGTACATATTTATAATTAGTTAGGTTCCTACAAATAACATTGCTTCACAGCTTTCTGCTTCACTTCTTCTTCTAACTTCCCTCTATCGCCTCTCTATTAGAACTGTCTTTCTATTAGAAACTTCTCTCAATATTTTACCCTTTTATTAAATTAGTACATCATGTTCTTATTCTCTATTTATGTGTCTTCTAGCTCTAGGTTACTATACATAAATCACAACTAAAACTGTGAAAATAGTTTATTCATAAAATAAGAGTATAATTATTGTTTTGTATCATGTTGACATAATTAATTAATTGATTTATGATATTTTCTAAACATTGTTAGAGATTATATTATGAAGTGTCTAAGTTTTTATTTATGTGTGTTTCATTACTTCAATCCTAGTTTTCACGCACACTTTGGTATCATACAAATGTTTTATTTTATCTGTGGATTTTAATTATTATACTTCAAACATTTTATATTTTATTTTTTTGTATCTTTGAATTACCTAAACATAAACATAATTGTTGTATTGGACCTTACGTAAGCAATTTAGCAAAACAATACATCTGTTTACACCATCATGGAAACTCTTGCATGACAACTGCATATAATCACCATGCCGGTCATCTTATGTATGACAACGAAAAATGAGACATTTAGGATGGGTAGCATACCATATTGTTGAATTGAAGATGTTAAATGTTACAATATTTAGATTCAGAATAGGTGGCATATCACGATATTTATATACATTTCTATTCATGTATATATTTTTTCATTTTATGTTTATGTATGATATATAATTATCATTTTGATCAACCATCCAATTTGTTTGGCAGATTTTTTTATTCATAATTCATTGTTTTCAAATAACAAAGCGTATTTCGTTTAAATTTTCCATATTTTGCATTTCGTATTTTTCGAGTTGTTGAATAAATATCTCATTAAGATAGATAAAAATACCAATCCCAAATATTTAAATGATAATATTTCGTTTAATTAAAATATCCCAATTGAATAATTTCGTTTTGTGATTACATTTTTCAATCAATGTAAGTGTATTCTGAAAAAAAATATCTGGCATATTCATACCAAAAACATAAATAAAACTTTAAAACATGCATTTACGAGTAAATATTTTTTAATTAATTTAATATATTAAATCAAAGCATTTTGAATACAAAAATGTGTTGTTTATTTTTTATTTAGGGTTACACAATATAATTGGTTGCACGTTAAATTGATTTCTTACTTTTGATGCGAGTGTGAGTTTAACCTTACTATAAAGTTAATTACATACGACATCATCATAAGAATATAATATGACATTATACATGACTAGCGTCGCTGCCGGCGCGAATACTTGCATAGAGTAAAGCCTCGCATACATGGTAAACATTTGTTTAGCTACAATTGATCAACATTGTCAATGAACGGCAAGAATGCTGCTGGAAACTTTGTTTAAATCAATATAGGTTGTCCACACGCCAGTCTGCGTTTTAAATGTTGCTGTGTTCTCTGTATCTGATGTATAAAAGAGTGGGAAATAATTAATGGAAATCTATTTTTTTTTTATATATTTGGGTTTTTGTTATAAACCCAAATATTTTTGTTACAACCTTATACACCTTTCACAGTAAGCTAAAAGCTTGTGTCGTGAAAGGGGAGTTTGCCGGCACCTGGGATCAAGGCACTCACCTCATGTGCGCGAGGCCGAGACTCTACCTCCAGGCTACTGACGAACTCAAAATCAAATATATTTATCTATCTTTTAAATTACGGCATATCCCACAAGTGGGGTAGCCAGTAGATTAACTAAATGTACCTAATTCACATGTAACTTGTCCTCTCCGTGCAAATAAAAAAAAATATGTCTAAAGGACATCTACACGTTCACGAGTAGATGATCAGTGCAAATGATGTAATAAATTCTCATCAACTTTATAGTGATGTAAAACTCGTACTAGATCTATTGAGTAGGAACTTGTATTTTGATTATAATAATTATTATTTTGTTGATTCCCCCTTCACACATATGGCACCATCACTACACCTGTTGTCACCTGTCACCACTACTATTGTATTTGTATGCCTCTGTTGTTGTACCTCTATCTCACTCTGTCTCTTGTTGCCTTCTCCTGCAACTACCCCCGCATACACACCTACACCTGCTCTGCTAAACTACTACCACTAGGAAGGGATGGAAGTAAGTAAACTACCCTCTATCGCTTTTATTATTATTATCATCTTTAGTTATTAATAATCATGCAATAAATATATTTTTACTATGTACCTACCTTATTTCTCCTTATGTCACTCGTCTTCCTACACCAATATTTCAGTGGATTGTGACACCACGAAAATAATATTTTTATTTAATTTTTGATGTTTGTTAATAGTTTTCAAACTATTATTTTTTTTAAAAAAAAAGATATATCTGGGTTATGTTATAAACGCTTGTTTCGTGAAAGGGGAGTTTGCCGGCACCTGGGATCGAACACCGGACCTCATGTTCATAAGGCCGAGACTCTACCTCCAGGCTACCGACGATTATCATAATAAATATTCTTTTTATGGTGTCATGAACTTAAGTGATAAATGAGTAATTGAAAGATGAAAAATGAGAAATTGGTTATAGGATGTAAAGTGACTGAAATGGTATTTATGTAGGTTTATGTTTTAATACTAACAGTGGCGCATGTTTTTCTCATCACATCTGACTTTTAAAACTCCGTATTTAAATTAAAAGAACTCATGCAGTTTTTATTCATAAAAGCTTTATAATACTTATAAAAAACAAATATTGTTTACTCGTTCTACACATCAACGCACTAAACATATTATTTGTTTGAACATTTTGCTAGTATTACTAATAAAAAATAATAGGTATGTATATTTGTGTTATTATTTTATTTTACTTTATATATGTATATATATTTTATTTTAACAAATAAATGTTTACATAAATTTTATTTTTCACGATAAATTGTATTTCAAACAATGCGCTTCATAAAATTTCTATTATGACAGTGAAATTTATAAACAAATGTGAACAAAGAAATGCAAAATTTACCGAATTCATTCGCTTTCACCTGTCTCCAAAGGCTTTTGTGTTACAGAGTACTTAAAATGTGTTTATTTTATCCTAATTATAGACTTTAATTATGTAATGAAAACCAACGACATAATTAAGTATGAAAATTTGCTGAATTGTATGGTGAAGGTAAACATATTCAAATACAGATTTTCAGACTGAAAATTTTACAAAATTCTCATAATATTACCGTTAAACTTACTACTGCAATATAATTAATACCAAAGGAGGTGAAAGTGTTTATTATAATTAGACAATAATTAAGTAAAACCTACCGTAACCATTAGGTTTTTATGGCGATTTTATTTTGGGTCAATCTACCTATATAAAATAAAAACATTGTGTATCTATTTGATAAGTTTTATGGATCTAAACAACTCTTTCATAATACACTGATACTCATCATCATCATCGCCCTCAACGCTCCTCTCGGGAGCACAGGGCAGAAACCAGCCTCCTCCATTCAGAGCGTCTCTGCGCCAATTGCGTCACCTCTTTCCACGACATTCCCTGCGCTCTGATATCGTTGTCATAGGAACGGTGTATTGTGAAAGAGGGACGCCCGGGCCGACGGAACCCCTGCGGATGGAAGAACAGTGCTCTTTTTGGCCAACTATCATTAGGCACTCATACTATGAGAATAATATCAAGAAAATGTCGTAAAAAGAGGTTGCTCAAATGAATAATAAAAAAAGGTTTGTTCCACATTGTAATGTTGATGGAAAAATGAGTGAACGAATAAATCTATCTACACCAGTGGTTCTTAATCTATGGGGAAGTCCCCACTGGTGGGGAGTGGCGAAGTTGCTAGGTGGGGAATTTCTTCCATTTGTTTGTCACAAAAAAAAGCAAAACGTATATCTACGTACTAAACACTGCATAGGATAAAATTGAATTTGTCTAAGACCGACGTTGTGATGGAGAATGGAGAGTTGGCTCACTAAAAAGTGGTGAATTGGAGAGAAAAAGTTAAGAACCATTGATTTACACCATCACGACAACTCTCTCAAACAGGGTAACCAACAAAAAAATATGACAAAAAGTACACATTTGAAATATTCACTGGTAAAAGTACCATTCTGTGTTGTATAAGTAACATATTCAGAATGGGTTTCCTGCCGCATCGTTGATTTTAAGATATTTTATTGTCTCACTTATTAACTGGAAGTCGATTTTAAAAGTAAGAATTCTATTCTATTTGGGAAATTCTACAAAGATTATTTAAATATTTGATTAATAAATTTGTCTACATAAATAAAATTCACACATTTTGATTTAATATTCTGCATCTTTTGTGAAAATATTTTTGTCATTTAAAAATACTTTGTACAAGTTTTAACTGGGTTCTTAAACATCTTCTATTTAAAATATTTATCTGTCTATGTTTTTTATTGCTTTCGTTGCGTGAAATGCGGCCATTATAATATAAACAATAACATCTCCTTTATGGAAAAGAAAGATATTTATCTTTATAGTTTATATTTGCATTATAAGACATCAGTTTATATTTCTTATATTGTTTTATTCAAATTTTGCTTTAAATTATTTTTAATGACTCGTTAATTGCGTACGGTATGTTTAAAGAATTTAATACCTTTAAGTTACAAAATTAATAATTTACGGAATATGAATACGTATAGTCACCTTTATAGTTAATTATTTTCCGTGACTAGTTTTCATCTTTCTACTTTAATAGTATAGGTGGTTAATATCTACAACAATTAATATCTACAATTCAGCGATAAAGCATGACACTTACCTATGATTAACGATTTTTTTTATTGGCACCTAAAGGACAATTTTTACGTATGATAATGCAGTTACTCCGCTGTCTACCTCGCTAGTATTTCAAAAAGCGACGGCGACAGTGAAATGCTTTATATTATCAACAACTTTAAAACAATCTCATGTACTTTTGTATTCTCATTCGGGATAGGTGGCAAACCTCGTCGTTGAGTTGGAGACGTTGAATTTCTGATCCACAAAGCTTTACCTGCCTTTTATAGGACACTACATAGCTTACAGAATAAAGAGGGAGCTCTGTTCTTTGCCAAAGCACGGTATGAAGTAATGTAATATCCAAAATAGGAAAACAGAAAATTTATTGAGTTGTTACATGAGTTGCTGATTATTGAAAGCACTTTGCCATTCCCATATTTGATTAAATAAAATAATTACAACAACAACAAAAAACAATAATAGTACCTATCCTTTCAAGATATGGAAATTCAGTTAAGGTAAAAGCAAGAATAAATAATATTGCGCCGGACATAAAATTATCATTTTTAAATCTGTACAAATTAAATACATTGTTATTAATTAATTTTGAGTATTATTATTATTTAATGATATAAATTGACCCACTGTGCGGTTTGATAAATGTTTACATTGTTCACACAAGTTCCCTATGAAAATAAATTAACATCCACAAAAAATATTAAATTGCGGTATAAACCATAATTATTATTTTTTTTGTTTTCATGCGTACGCGTAGTTATTATTAGTAATGTAACGAATGTCCGTAATCCGTATTTGAACATTCGAAAATGATTATGCGGACGAATGTCTGAATAACTGCCTCTTATACGACACTCAAACCTTATAGAACCGTATATTAAATACTTCATGTTTCATATTTAAACTGCAGGGCTACTCTTGACACAATCTAAATACGATCTTAATCTAGTCTTGATCTTGATCATACGACGCACGAAGTGACTATTGGCCAAAAATACACGCAAACCGATCGCGCGTTAGCGGTTGCGCGGTGTTTTTGACCATATAGTCCCTTCGTGCGTCGTATGATCAAGATCAAGACTAGATTAAGATCGTGTTTAGTTTTGTCAAGAGTAGCCCTGCTGAGCATAATAAGTATGTTTGCAGGATTTTTATTTACACGCAAATTATAAAGCGCTTTTTGTATTGCTTTTTGACCGTGCTTTTTAGTATTATATTGTATTACAAGTTATAATAATAATTTATTTATTTATTCTTTTTGCAGATCATCATTACATAACAGTGTTAACAAAATAATGTAAAATTTTAAAAACTAGGACGATAAAATAATAAAGACAATTTATATTTGGCGCCGTTTAATGATCCGTAACCATCTCAAGGGCGCCACGGTTTTTCTTGAAAAGCAGTGTTTTCAGCTTACTCCTGAACGTATAAGCATCATTACTTTTATTATTCTTTCAATCTTTTTTTATTATTTATAATTTATCTTTTTTTTTCGTTAATCTCCTTTCATCCTTTGTATGATGACCAAGTAAATTAGCTATCAGCAGGTGAACTAATGTTGCTTAACAGTTTTAAGTATTATATGTGTAAAAAATCTGTTGATATGCCAATTAAATTAAAATAAAATATATATTACAAAAATAAAGTTTTAATTGTATTTTGAGATTTGGTTTTTCATAGACTATACGAAATATTCGCATTAATTTTACGGATTCGAATGTTCAGTATTTTGCATCTACAATTATTATTCTTTACTACATCACTAACAGTTACATTACGATCATAATAAGAATAGTAGAGACATGATATAAAAACAGTCCGTGTAGAGAAATGGCAGATAATTCGCGGGCGCGGGTACAAATTTAATAAAGTAATTTACGAACGAAGCAGAGATCGTGCAAACAACATTTCCATAAATTATTATCTGTATACGAGTATGTAAAGTTATTCCTACTCCGTTATTGTTTAAATTCAACAATGTTCCTTACATTGTTATTATTTCATATTGTGCTAACTTCACGTCGCTTATTATCCACTAAATTTTATAACATTTTTTACATACGTTTTCTTTGAAACTATACTCTATCCCTTTCTTACTCACACATTGGAAATACGCACAGAACATACCAGAAAAGTATGTCTCAGATATGAAAATTTTGTGAATAGTCTGTTGTTATATAATGTATGTCTATGGTTAGACCTAAGTAACATCCCGCTTACCAAACGTTGTTTCGATTAATATGTACCTACTTACAATCAAATTTAAACACATGAATAAGCCACTAAACCACAACCATTAGACCTGATTACGTAGCAGCTCTCTCACAAAACATTGTTTTGATTTTCCTGATCAAAAAAAATAATTTTAAATGTCGTGAATGTCGTCAAATAGCTCATTCTGACCATAGAACAGTTGTTGCTATTCAAAAATTCCACAATAATAATATGTTACAATATTTGCATAGATGAAAAATTTGGATTGTTTGGTGTTTTATTCCTCTTCTTTTCTACGTGTCTTGTCGGATCCCCCCGACATTGACGGCCACCTGGGAGCAATCTTTCCTGTTCTGGACAGCACGAAACAGCTCCTCCACACCTCTCATCTCGGTCCACTATCGGTGTTTTATTGAGTAGGTGTAATTTCATTTTATGGCAATGCACACGAAATCGAGTGAATTATATATTGATTTAGTACAGAGGTTCCCAAACTTTTTTCCTCATGGACCACTTTCAAAAATTTGCTGGTTCCGGTGGACCCCCTGTATTTCTACCCCCCCCCCCCCGTCGCTAAATTATTAAAATGGTATAGGAATTTGAAATATTTCAAAAACTCCACAGTTTTCTTACAGAATATTTTCTCACAGTACCTTGTTCTACCGGGTATTTGTACCGACTATTGTTTATGTCAATATCTGGTGCTTTTACCGAATATCCGATGCTTTAGCTATAGATTCGTGGACCCCATTTTTTGGTCACGCCAACGTGGACCCCCGCCGAGTCTCTCGTGGACCCCTGGGGGTCCACCTGGACCACATTGGGAATCACTGATTTAGTACAACAATAACATTTGGTTTTGTGAGTTTTGCTTAAACCAGGAATAAAGAAATGTTTTACGAATAAAGTTTCTCATTTATTCGAGGCTAACATTAGACAAGTCTAGTAAGGTTTAAATACGCAAAATATTAAATTATGCAAAGTAACATAATATTGTGTTAGTTTGTCTTTGTTCTAGTAATGATTTTAATTAATTAAAGTTTCTTCGTCTAGTAGAGGCATCTTGTAATAGTACAGACGTCTTGCTATAGTGGTTGCATAAATACCGTGCTGAGGAATAGATTTTCATTACCGGGTGGTTCATTAAATGAGAAGGTACCTATACCGATGTTATGTCGAGTAATTTGTGGAAAAAAGCTTTTTCTTATTTAATTCTCTACTGTACATTGGTTACATCACTTTACATAACTTTAAAAATACAAATTACCAATTAAATGTTCTCAAAATTGCTGCTAATGAAATATTGTGTCTTTTGTTATTTGAAGAAAAAAAAAATTCTTCACCATCTTACATAATATAATACTATTACTATACCAACAAGGTGATTCAATAACAATTATTAATTAAAAAGGTGCTTCACCGGTTATTATTTTCTAAAAAGTCAGTAGGTACCTACCCAAAAAATGGGTCCCAGGGACCTAATTTACCGGATTTAATTTACCGTAAGTTAATTAGTACTACAACTACTATCCCATCACGGCATATCCCACAAGTGAGATAGCAAGCGGAATTAATAAATGTTAGACATGCAGATTTTTCTCTCCGTGTCAAAAAAATAAGACGTTCAGGAAGGGTTGCATGTCTGATCGCTGACCTGTAGATGTTAATTGTTTTGTTGAGAGGTTTCATTAATACCTGCCTTATACAGGTCATTCAAAAACTTATATAAAATAGTGGCAGGCCCATTCTTAACCAGATACTCTACGGGGTAACATAATATTGAATAATTTTAAGCTTTAGAATTAACCCTGATGATGCCAAATCGTTGGTGAAAGCGCTAGGGATCTTTGTGGTATGCGTTGTACATAATATACACGTTTGTGAAACATAAAAAGTGTTAATTTTATATTTTATAATAATTATTATAATATTTTTATATTTATTTTAACAACAAAACATTAAATCCAATAGTATCACAACGCATTAAATTTTTATTCATATTCATGCAACTCGGTAAAAATAATATTTTAAAACTTGATAAACGTTCATGGATTACCTGAAAAGAGCTGAATCCTATTCATTATTTATGAAGAAGTTTTGAGTATCATACATACGTCAGCTAATCAATAAAATACAATTTGGACACTAAACTCCTTTAATTGATCAATTAAGCTTTTCACTATTTTTTATAACTTTTCAGGACTTTTATGTTTATCATAATGTAAAGGGTCGTTCACATACGTTCACTTTCAGTGATCACTCCGGATGATCCTCCAAGATGAACAGATGTGAACAGGCGTTTCATCAATAGTGATCACTAGCGATGACGGAGGAAAGAGATTACCACTCGTCATAATTTTGATGAAAGGTCCTTTCACTGAAACGACCATAAACAAGTTTCATCTTATTATTTGTTTTATTCTCTATGAATTTGTATTGAATGTCAGAATCATGTACAAAATTATTATGCAGTCGAGAGCTATATTAATTTATTTTGAGTGTTATTTTTCATTTTTGAATTTGTTTAATTATTTTTATACGAAAATACGTCAAACTACATACAACATGAGTGAGAAAGTAGACATGGCAGTGAAAGCATAGGATGAACAAATGTGAACAGACGTGTTCACTTTCGATGAACAGGTTTGACCCTGACACTCTGGATGATCATCCAAAGTGAAGCAATGTGAATGCTACTTAATTCACTATGTAGAGTTCACCTATATATAGTTTACCAGAACCGCTATTCTCGTTGGTTTACTGTCTCTAGATAAGGATCCTTAATTAAAGATAGCTGTCCCTTGCGAAAGATAAATTGGTATTCTCGATGTATCGAAGTTAAGGACAATGCACTTTATGGATAGGTGTCTCTAATTAAGGATTTTGACATAGGCAACATCGCATTCACCATAGTAACATTGAGTTACTATGGTGAATAAATTAGTAATAATTAGGTTATTTCCCACTGACAGATGGTATCCTTACGAGATAGCGCGGGGTTAAATGCCGGCGCTAACTTAAGGATAATTTTAAAGACAATGTTCTCAATTATCTCTATGATAAGGATTCCTTATGTCAAAAATTTGAAACGAGAATAGCAATTATCCCTAACTAGAGATAGCTGTCCTTACTACTGTCCTTATCTTTTAAAAACGGAACGAGAATAGCGGCTCAGATATTTCAAAAGTAGAATAAATACAATCTACAAAATATTTTTGGAAGGTTTTCTTTCTATTCGCTTCAAATGTGTACTATATACATACATCCATTGTTCATTATATGATTAAATACGAGATCTTTCACAGCGTCACCATACTATTTCAAACACTAAAATATCTCTTCAACTTAAGTGAGTATACGAGTATGTATGTATATATGTTCTACGTCGCGTGCTGTGAATAATGTCGCCAGATTAGATAAGGGTAGTGAAAAATACGTGTTATTATATCATATAAAACCGTGTTTTATAACATAAGACTCCTTGTTATAGTACAACGCGTCGCGGCGCTCCTGCTGAAATTTAATTCAAGCTCTCATGTAGGTAGGTACCTAATATCCACTTATCATATAAGGAATAATATTTATATACGCGTATTCTTAAATGAAAGTCCTCGAACAAAGAGTTTATAGTACGACACAATTTTGTTTATTCATGACATGTCATATATTTTACTTATTCACTGTGTCGGTGTTTAGGTAGTAGAAATTAAATCATTAGTAGAATAAAACGCTTGTTTTATTTATTTCGATATATTTTACTGTTTGATGGTTACTAAAGTTATCACAAGATAAAAATGTTTATTTTTTACGTATTTCTGGTACGTGATGACATTTTTATATAATTTTAAAACTCCACAATATTTTTACAAATAATTTCTACTTAATTTTATCGTGGTATCGCCGTACGAGGTTAAACTTTTGTCTCTGTAATATATTGTCTAAAACTTTATCCTGCTGAATCCCTTCGGATGGAGGTAGTTTGATTACACCCTGTGCAAGATGTACTATTTTATACGTCAATAAGAATATAAATTAACAATTCATTTTAAGAGAAGAGGGCAAGATTACTGCTGTATTAGTGAACTTCCACGTTGAAAATCGTTTGTATGATTTAGTGATCTATTAACACCTCTTTCCCAAACACACATTTTATGGCTACTTGTCTTCGGTTTAATCGGTCATTAAAATCTTGTTTGTTCACGTTATAAACACTTCAGTTTCATACAACACATGAGCACTTCCTGAATTAGGTATGAACCAGATCCGAATCCAGCAATAAATTCAAGCAGTTTTCTATTCACGCAGTTAGATACACAATATAGCGCGCTTGAGATCATGTCATGAGTAAACTGTGCTTTACACATTGACCATATATATCACGCCATCTCCCACAAGAAGCAATATTCAATATGTTAATAATAGACATTCAGGTATGGGTGGCATACCTCATCGCTGACTTGAAGATGTTATATGTTTTACATGACATGTTTTACGAACTCGAAAACTTTGAAAAAAAAACTATTCTTTTCCGGGAACTTCACGGCATTCTGCTTCATCTTAAGCATTTAGTTTGAATAAATCTTAAATTTATATAGAAGACGGAAGCAACTGTATACAAAATAGTTTGTATATTTTAAGGCTATATAGTCCCTTAAATAAATTGTCGCTCGAGCTTTTGAAGAACCTATTTTTTACAAGAAGAACGAAATGTCAAAAGTTTCATAAAAAGGTAGCTCAGCCATTTTGTAGGTTTCTTTGTGTCTTTTTTCCGTATATTTTGTAAATCTGTAGGTAGTGAATGGATAGTGAAAAGACGAAGAAAATGTTCTTAAAGAAATTTTAGAAAACGTGACTGCCCAAGAACTATGAAACTTGACTACGTGGAACAATTTTTTAAGAACGTCCGCGTATTAAATGAGAACAATCGGCTTAGAGAAATTGTATTGGTATTCCGTCTACTCTGCCTATCCCAAATGGGGTTGTGTTCCAGTTAGAATGTAAGATATCTACCAATTATTCTATATACGGAAAAAAAACTTTTATGGTGAAATATGCTTAAAAAAATAGACCTGGAATAAGTAAGATATTGTATTATGGATTTTTTTAAATTTTAGACCAACCCAATTTTTCGAAAAACCATAAACGTAAATTCAACCCTGATAGGATCACAGGAAACTAATACATTATTTGATGTTTGGGTTCAGTAGATCCCAAGATAGGAAGAAGACCCTGAATATAATATAATACATGTGTGTAATATCCCAGGAGACCTATAAAATTGAATATCCCATCAGTAAAGCAAGTGCCCTTCAATATCTATTTTAACGCTATATGACCTGCATAGTCGGAGATTCTCTTACCATGCTGTTTTTTATATAGATTTTCACGGTCGGCGTTAAGTGTGGGAAAATTTCTTTACTAGCTGAATTTCCGTAGTTTGAGAGTAATTTCGATTTGTAACTTAACGTTTTTCCTTATTTCAATGATATTTATTTTCTTTTTTGCACACGTAGTAGAACTCCATAATTAGGCTAATTAGGTTAATTGAAGTAAGTTTTCCTTTCTACTATAAATTATTGATTGCCTTTCGACTTATCAGGTTATTATCAGATAATTGCTTCTCTCACGATCAATAAATTATAGTAGATAAAACACTTGTTTCAATTAACCTAATTATGGCAATAGTAATTCTTGATGAATCTGTGATAATAAATATAACACAGCTTCGTAAAAAAAATAAATCAAATCTTTAAGAATGTGGAACAGCTTCGTTGTATTGTCATTCGCCAAGGTTGTCAATGTGACAAAGCTTTATATAGGATGATAAGCATAAGTTATCAGTATGTGAAGATTTTCTCGAAATACTTACCAATACAAAATATCAAAGAATCATCTCTCACTGAGTGTTAATATATTCCAACAAAGGTGTAGCTTTACAATGTGCGTGCTTACATATCTATCTAACCAATCTCTGAATAAAGCCCTAGAATCTTATCAAAAATCTCAATGGTGTTGTCAAAAATATGAAAATATGTATTCCCACCTTCCAAAAGCTTACAGAATATTAATTTTTTCATATCATTTTATAAGTACATACTTATCTTTAAAAATTACAAAAATTTAGGCGCCTCAACGAGAGCAGACAAATTTTGTGACAAAATCAATCTTCCAATTTTTTTTAATACGTTTTAAAAGTGAAACGCATGTCCTCTGGTGGTGCCCTCGACGAAGCAACCTGAAAGTTTCAATTCCATACAAATTTATGCGGGAGTATTTTAATTCTCCGGTAAATTACATCATTAAGCTTAAAATAACAGTTGTAGTCATAAACAAGATTGTGTATTCAATTAATTAAAGAGAAAATGTTAAAAATACATAAGATATTTGCGTACGCCATACATTTGAGAAAACCATCGTTTTTTTTCAAAGTTATTTTTTTTTCGTTTTTTTATACATGTATTATTATATCTTTTTATCCATACTTTCACGCTGATTCCCACAAATGGGTAGCCAGTGAACTAACTGCGTGTAATGAACAAACAGGCTATGATGAAAAAGCAATTTTTCAAATGACCCTAGGCATTTTCATCTTTTACAATTGTTTTTGTCCTCCTTCAATAGAAGAAGGTGTAATATGAAACTTTAGAATATTTTTACGGGCCAAATTGATTTAATACTTCATAAAATTCAGCTTTTTATACCCATTTGTGTATGGAAATGACCACAAAATTCGACAGTTGTAGTGCTAAAGTTAGATGAAGTCACACTTTAGAAGCTTATATTATTCGATTTAAATTTTCCATACATACTACGAATTTCAAAAATTCTTTTGATAGGGACCTGCAGTGAAATAAAAAAAGCATTACCAAAGATTCTGGCATTTAGTCTTCATACAGTTAAAACAAATCACAATAAAAAATCGGAATGGTCCAGACCTACCGAAGGAGCAAATTTTAATTTTTTAATTTTAATTTTATTTTATTTTAAGCAAACAAACAGTTAAACAGAATACATTACAAGATATAAGTTACATAATAAGTAAACCAAAACAGTTTGCAGTAATATTACAAGTTTTTAGTTGACATAAAAATACAAATTCTAAAAATGGAAAAGTGCTATTATTTAAAGTTAGTATGTATGATTCTTAACAAGACTAAGTATCTTATATTTGTAGAGAAAAATTATACTTACAATGGAGCGCTCATGACGGAGGAAAAGGGAAGGGAAAGAAAACCAATACAGCAGAGTCATCCTCTTATTAAAGTCTCAAATATTTGAGACTTAAATTTGGTCTTAGTATGTTGGTGGATATCCACCGCGCCAAAAAATGAGTCGTAACTACCACAAGCTCGTTGTATATACGAGTTTTGGCAGTAATTTGTGGTACACTGTGGAAGTCTAAATGTAGAACCAGTTCTCGTTCGTCTTGGGGGGCAGTTAAAGTGTATTTTATGGATAAGTTCAGTCGAGTCGATGACACCATTCAGGAGTTTATATAAGTACATCATGTCACTTACAGTTCGCCTATTTTCCAAAGTTGCAACCCTATGGTGACGGGCAGTCATAGTTTATAGTCGTCGAAAGATAACCTACATCTGTAATTTATATGTTTTAAAAATTTGTTTTGAACCCTTTCTATACGATCTATGTATGTTATATATTGTGGGTTCCATACAACTGATGCAAATTCCAAACTACTCCGCACGTAACAGAAATACAACGCTTTCAAGGTATTGATAGACTTGAATGGCTTAGATACCCTCAATATAAAACCCAACTGTTTGAATGCCTCATCTACTATTCGGTCTATGTGATTTTTATACGTCATTTTGCTGTCAAGTAATACTCCTAGGTCTTTAACTTCGTTTACTCTTGCCAACTGCGCGCCATTCAGAACGTATCCCTTAGCAATTTGCTTCTTTGATCTTGTAAAGGTGATACAGTTACATTTTGAGACATTGAGGTAAAGTTGATTTTTTAGGCAGTAGCTAGAGAGTCTATCTAAGTCTAATTGCAACTCTTCGCAGTCCCTAGCACTAGAAATGCTTCTATAGATTTTAATATCGTCTGCGTAAACTAGGTAGCTGGAAGTCTGAAAACAGTGCTTTATATCGTTAATGTACAAGATAAAAAGGATAGGCCCCAGATGAGAGCCTTGTGGGACACCTGAGGAACAATGTGAGTATTGAGAAACACAGTTGTTCACGGCGACTGCCTGTAATCTTCCCTCTATGTACGATGCTATCCACCTTAGTAGGTCGCCATGAATACCGTATCTCTCCAATTTGTGAACCAGTATATTGTGGCTAATCTTATCAAACGCCTTGGAAAAGTCCGTATATATAGCGTCCGTCTGTCCCCCACCTCCCATTGAATTTAGGATATAATCAGTGAACTGAATAAGATTAGACTCGACTGATCTTCCCGGGAAAAAGCCGTGTTGATTCGGAATAATGAAGGATTTTATTGCAGGAGTAAGTTGTTCAACTACAATTCTCTCCATCACTTTGCTCATCAAAGACAGTTTCTATATGGGTCTGTAGTTCTCAACATTGTGTTTGTCACTAGATTTATATATAGGAGTAATTAGTGATCTCTTCCAGACGGATGGGAAGGAGCCGGCACGAAAATATAGGTTGAATAAAATAGTAAGTGGCTCTGCAAGTTCATCAGCACATTTCACAATAAATATGGGTGGGATGCCATCCGGTCCCGCTCCCTTACTCAAATCGAGACTTTTGAGTTTCTGTGATATGTCGGTCGTTTCGAAGTAAATTTTGTTAATATCCAGGCAGTTTGAGCAGAGCACGTCAGGCATGCCTGAGGCGTCCGATTCAAACACAGAATTGAAAAAATCACCAAACATATCACATATCCTCTCCGTGTCGCTGGTAATTTCACTTTTGTAACGCATGTTGTGCGGGAGGCCAGAGTGTGTTTTTTTCGATTTCAAGAAGCCGTGTAGCGCTTTTGGATTGGATTTTATGGCATTTTCCGTTTGACTGACGTAATCGTTATAGCATTTCTGTTGCAAAGCTTTCTGCCTCAGTCTGAGCAGTGAATAAGTATCGTAATTTGATGCTATACCCGATTTCTTTCATTTTTTATGAGCCTTTAGTTTTTCTCTAATTACTTTTTTCAAGGGTTCACTAAACCAACTCGGAAACTTATTAGAGTTTTGAACTGTTTTACGAGGGATATATAAAGATATACATTCTTCGAGGATCCGGTAAAAGCGTTGTACTGCTTCATCAGTATCATCTCTCTTTTCTTACCTTTGTAAATAAAAAAAGATATAAATAACATTTGTTCGTTCGATAATAATTGTATGCTTTTAATAATTAACCTAAGCATCCAGATATAGAATGATTCTTATAAAAATGTTACAAATATTATTAGGAACGAATGTATGTAATGTGTGAGTTTGTATGTAATGCTTTGTATGACATTACCACTGTTTAAGATTTGTCTAAAAGACATCAAACGAAATGACCCAGAGAAATTATATTAATACTTTTTACAATTTCATGATTACAGGGTGCTACCAAGCTGACAAAGGAAGATATTGAAAGGGTGTTTTCATTGTATGACAGGGTACGTATAACGATATTATTTATTTTCATTAAAAAAATGGTAGATATGTAACATTTACCTGTTGTTCCATATTGGCTAAAATCACTCATAAATGAGTGGATGGTCTTAAGAACAATATAATAGAATAGAATTTATAAAAAATAAAAAAAGTAATAATCTCGGTTTCCAAGTCCCACAGAGTTGATAGAAATAAAATAGTATGATTTGATATGTAATAATATAATACATATCTTATTGAATCATGGTCTTATTCATAAATTATGGTCTAATTGTTGTCATTATACATCAAACAAATCGTATTGGTTTATATTTAATGGCCTTGAGTCGTATATGAAATTATAAATAAATTGTAAATTAATAAATAATTGTTAACTCATTAAACATCCTATTTTACCGAAACAAAAAGGGTAAAATAATTTATTCTATAGGTAGTAATATTTTAGTCCTATACATATAATATATGTAGCTATTGTCATTACTTAATTTTTAGTCAACCAGCTAATTATAATATATTATAAATTACCTATGATGTTTCATATTTGTATTTTTCATTTCAAGGACAACAATGGGAGCATTGAGAATGAAGAGTTACGAGGCTTCCTGAAAGATTTGCTTGAATTGGTTAAAAAGGTACAAAAAACACTCTCTTTCTTCTTCCGCCACCTCAACTGAAGCGAATTTTTTATATACATTTATTTCTAGAAATATAAAAGTTTTTCTTACCAAACATTACTTTACTCTAAATATAAATACACGTATTCTCATAATAATTAAAATAGACGGAATTTACTGCCTCGCTACTACGATTAAATCTGTTCTGAGGCAGTATTTAATCCATGCTTTTCCATTTCTCTGTTTCAAAACATACCTACTATTCATCTCAAAAATATTTTTAAATTATGATATACGTCAAGTAAAATCAATCATACCTACCTACCTAAATCTGAAAAATCTCTTTAACTTATGAAAAACAAAATATAATATACCTAATTGATTTATATTAACTATTTTTTTAAATATGTCAAACAATTATTTTTGGTTATTAAACACTTGTAATGGGATACAAAGTAGAATAGAAAAACAATAATAGTCTGTAGCTTAATTATCAAGCTATGAAAATAAAATCTTAGGCATTGTTATCAGAGTTTCTCTTCTTCTTTTTTCAGGATTATGACGCACAGGATCTGTTGGATTTCGAAGAAACAATTCTTCAAGGCGTGGACTACAACGAAGATGGCAAGATCAATAGAAAAGAATTGACTATGATACTTCTAGCCCTTGCCAAACACAATCAAGAAGACGAAGTGAATGCTGCTTAAAACAATTGTTATTTATTTCAATTCAATAAATAATCATTGCATATTTATAGAGAGACATTGTGAGAAAACAATGATCCAAAATAAATAAATTTGTTCCGCTTCAATTGGCAACACTGCATAAATCAGAGAAATACACATTAAAATAAATGACAAATATTGGCAACTGACAACACTGAGAATGATAATACGAAAAACTAATATTTTCTCATGTTCTTTACTATTTACTATGTTAGGAAAACTGAGAAAATATTAAATATCATATTAATAATGTATTGTAAATTAATGTAGTAATTGTTTATAAATAAAATGGAAATATTGTATGGGTCTCAAATTAATGAACTTATTTCTAACTTGTGTATTTCTTTGCACCTACATTCTATAGTCCTATTTCAAAATTATCTTTCCCTATCAAATTAATGAACTATAAATTCTTAAAATTTAAATTTATGTTGATGTTATTTTACAACGTACCTGAATATTTAAATTCTGTTTTATTTTTTAAATTTCTTTGCCAAAATTTTGGATCGTGGGAGGAGCATTTAGTGTTGTCATTACAAAAAAATGTTTATTATTTTTTTCATTGTATGTTATACTTAGCAAAATAATAATAAATATCAAACAAACTTTTACTAGAATAACCAGTTTATCAATTTGTATGTTGTTTTCTAAACCTATTGTTTTTTGTATAAAATCCATCCATCAAATAGATTTTCAATAGAAAAAAAAACTATACTTAGTTAATTAAATTGATAAAAAATGCTTAAAAATCTTATGACAGATTATTGTTAAGGAGTTAGTTTGTTATATTTTGATTAAAATATATATATAATATTTAATACGGTATATAATTATTATGTAATTTGTTTACAATGAAATGTTAAAAGTGTTATATTTTAATGCCAAAGTGTAAGACTTGGATAAAAATCTTTCTTAATTTGGGAATCATAATACTTATCTACTTCACCAAATTAACATAAACTGCCATTTATAAAAATTAACTTTGAGGATTAATAATGATATAAATGTATGAAAATATAAAAGCGGGTTGTTGGAAGAGATCGCGCCTTTGCGATAAACTCGCTTTCTGTATATTGATTGTGTTTAATTTGAATGCATTTCTCTACAAAATTGTATGTATTGCGATCAATGAACAATAGAGAACTTAATAAATAAATAAAAATCGATTATCATATTAATGTTAGAAGATCTAATTATAAAAGGATTGTAAACTTTGAAAAGCAGAATAAAGAAAATAAATGAAAAAAGTTGGAGTATAATAAATTATACTTTAAGTCGTTTGTCTATGACTATGGGTTCGTATTTCAAAACAAAATCTTCAACAAGCATTCGTTAATGTCATTTTCATCGTACAAACTTGTAATTTTAGTTTGATCCCAAATTAAAAAATGATTTTCTTAAACGATATAGAATAAATCATTTTCTTTAGAAGAAAACAACTTATTACAGAATTATTAAATAGATTTCTATTGTTTCACATTGCTTTCAGAATCTCAATTTACCTTTTTTCCAAATCTTTAAAATTCTCTCCACATATTAAGTACTAGGCTAATTATATAATTAATATTGATAGTGAATTGCCCCTTTTACTAAGTTTTCCTAGTCATTATTATTATATTGTAAGATAATAATACCCTCTATAGAGTCCTACATTTCCTTTAGTTAATATGAAATTACTATGTGTCGCCAAATTCTTGTCAAATTGTATTTTCTATCAAAATATACCTATCCACTGAATTCTATAAGATTTTCTAAGTGGTTGTCTAGGTCTAGAGGAAATTATGTCAAAAATATAATTAATATGCACCCATTCCTGCATTTGTAGAATTATAATCTTATTCCTAAAGTTTAAATGTTACAATCCTAGCAATATTATTGTCCCGTAGATATTTCTCACTAAACATTTAAAAATACTATTTAAATTTGTAGATTCGTTTTCACTTTCACAAAGCATTACAGATTCTCATTGCTTACACATAAATGCAAAACATTCATTCATATAATATAACAACAATTTAGGCTTGAAAGAGGAATTCCATTACGTTGCAAGTGAAAATTAATTTTTCACAACACAAGCTTTAGTGTTGGCTGCAAAAATGTAAATCAATATTTTAATAATTCTTCAAGTATCGATGATATCTTATTTATAATTAATTATTTCACATCAAATGTATTTGCATAATTAATTTTGATTTTTGTAAATTCTTTAATTCTGTGCAGTTTACCGATCAAAAATTACAACAATTTTGATAAATTTCTACACCGATTTCCAAATTCATGACAAAAGTATCACGAGCTAAATGGATTGGCCACAACATCAGGCACCCAGGACTGCTCATCGCAATCGCAGAGGGTAGAGGACCGAATGCACAAATGGCAGAGGCCGACCGAGAGACGCTTATATGGACCAAATGAAGGAGGAATATGAACTGTGGCTCATACGTAGAGTTGAAGAGACTGGCTGAGAATAGGGAGGAATGGAGAAGAAAGTCCTAACTCGTTGCAGACCAATCCAATGGATTGTAACTCATTATATATATTATACCAAAAGTATATATCGATATTTATTTTTTCCTCAATATCATTTATTTGTCGTACTAAATTATTTAAGAATACCAAATATCTTATGTAAATTCCTTAAAGCGAATTATTTTTTTAACCAATCAATGGTGCTTCTAAATATACCTATGTAAATTTCAAGAATTAAAATTTAAACTAATAAATATTTTATTTGATAATTTGCACACTCAGAAATACATTAACCTGGTTACATTTCAGCCAATAATATATTCTATGGACAATTATATTCTTATTGAATGCATTTAATTTTTATTTACGTCAAATTGTATTTTACAATTGCCAAAAATAGCAATAGCTCCGTATTGCACAAAATAACATGTTACAGTTTCATAATTCATGTAATTACTAGTTTTTTAGATATCAATTGGACGCTATTTACATTAAAACTATGGCGTATATTAAATTTTGTTCATAGATTTTTTTTAAATAAGGAATATTTATTAGAATAACCTAGGTTTCGACATGTAAAGCGTTTGTCAAACTAAAATTCTTTTTCTGAATATCGAACTTTACAAAAAAACAACAGATTTCTATTTACTCTGACACATTATAGACCTTTAAGTTTCTAAATTAAATAATTTAGAATACATGTATCATAAACCTTTCTTTTCCTATCTCCGTTTGTCCAATCTTTGTTGTAATGGACGGATTGTAAACATCAAGCAAAAAAATGAAACTAAACACTTATTCACCATAATCACATGTCCGCTAAGTTGTGCAAATCATTATTTCTGTAAAAACATATCATTATAGGATAAGTTTTATTCTTGTAGTATGATGATAATTCTTTAGAAACAAATTATCTCTACTTCCTTAATAGATTGTATTTTATTGAAATAATAATATTAAATGTGAATTAATATTCTGATTGCCTTTTCACTCTATAATCAATTCAAAATTTTATGTGGTATCATGCAATATAATGTTGCAAAGGTATAACCTATTGGAGTGCCAACAGTAGATTGCCACATAAAAATTTTGTGGCGAAAATATTTTAATCGTTTTTCAACCTTTTCTTTAATTGTTAAAAATAGATTCACAAAAAAAGTACAACTAAGAATCTAAGCAGTTTTATTTTACTATGATGTTAGTGCGATTTCATGGTTTTTAAGATTATTTACAAAAAATGTCGTAGCGTCTGGTGCATTAAGCTAAAAACTTATCTTGCACTTCAGAATAAGAGTAAAGCAACTAAGTATTATACAATTATGGCATCTTCAACAAGTAGATTTACTCTATGTAAAATTTATATATCTATTGCATGTGTATTAAAGTTGATACTTTTATCATGTTTTGTGTATTTTGAAAAATATTATAAAAAAAACTTTATCCTTGTTTCCTTCAAATAAATGCTGGATATTCTATTTACCCATTTGTATTATATAAATATTTTAAATAAGTATCTACCTACTTAAATAAATTTATTGTTGTAGTAGATGTGACAAAAAACACCAATATATAAATTATAAAAAAAAATATACTATATTATTATAAAAATGATATGAATCATTATCTATTATAATATATTACTCATATTTCATTAGTTAATATAATAAATAAATTTTAGAAAATCACTATTTCACTCTTTAAATTCCTTGAAACTTTTGACATTTAATATTCACTTTTCATTCAATGAATTTTATGAATCTTTTTATGTTCCATATATTTATTATTGTTTTAATTTTTTTCAAAGTATGTTTGTTTATAGCATTTTCCGTTTGTTACTTTATCTACAAATTTACAAAATTATCGTAATATCATATTCTGAATATATTGTATATTACAATGCAATAAACAAACGGAAATTCTCTCCCTGTTTTGTACTAGGTACATATTATTTTCAAAGTAACTCAATTTTTTAACATCGAGTTCAATCTATTTTAACAGCAAAACTTATTTTAGCTAAACACGGTATTGATTTTATAAATATTATCTACATTTTATGGATCATAAATTCAAAGAGATGCTGTAAAAAAATCATACAACAAAATTTGGACATTATTCCAAAATAACTAATCACTTCTCTATTTAATTTATGCTTTGTATTTGATAATAATTTATTATTTCATCTTTTTTGTCATTTATTTTATCTTTTTTGGTGTTTATGTATGTACTTATGAGCTTTAAACCATCCTGTATTGTTATAACATTATATTATTACATAGTTTAAATAAATATATGATTTAAGTGGTTATATTTTGTATTATTTTTGGTCTAACCCCATTCCTTGATTACACATAACGTCCCTCTTCTGAGTAACTGTCGTATCTGACATTTTTGGCAAAATCGAGTTATGATCACCAATGTGTATTTATATGTGCCCTGCATGTTCACACTGAAGACTGTTAACCTATAACTGTTACCGTTATCATGGAACATCTTTCTGATTTGTTGTCTAATTTACGAATTACTCTAAATAAAATTTGTTGTATCTACTAATTCCTCAAAATTTCATCACAAAAATGATTCTGAGATATATAAGAATAGGTATAAATAAAATAATGTAATATATTTACACTGAATCATATAACTAGGAGAGACGAAAATATGCACGGCAAAACACTAAAACCGCTCTCCTGAACAATTTAAATTTTAGCAGATACGACTGTTAGTCAGAAGAGGGACGATATGTGAAAAATATTCGTAATAAGAAAAGCTCTGATCACTTATCTTTATTGATAACTTATTTTTACGGTTTATTTCATTCCCAACAATATTTTTCAAAATTATTTTGCATACTGCTTTGCATACACAAATATAAGACTGATCTATAATGTTTTTGTGAGCCTTTTACATGTTCAAGAATAAACAATACACATATAAAATATCTCATTCACAACACAGTTGGAAAACAAGAATTAACAAAACACAAAAGGGAATCATTTCATAACAATAATGATTTAAGTCAAATCATAAAATATTGGAGTGTCAGTACAGAATGTCAATGGAATGTTTAGTATTTAATATGTCAAGAATTAAAATTGCAATAATGTTAAGCCATTTTTGGCAAAATTTCCACGGTTTTTCCTGAAAGACACTACATAATTTGTAAAAAGGCGGTAACACTAAATATGTCCAACTGCGCCACCTAGGAAGATTTTCATGAAGTTCTTAGCTTTTATTTTGTTTATGGTCAATTTTCTCTATGAACTTTATTAATATTGCCAAATTAGTTTTTTCAGTCAGATATAGCGAATTTTATATACTCTACATCACAATTTTTGATCTTAAAGGGGCGTTCACATTTGTTCACTCTGGATGATCCTCCAAAATGAAAAGGTGTGAACAGGCGTTTTATCAATCAATAGCGATGACAGAAGAAAGCGATTATTACCCGACATAATTTTGATGAAGTCCTTTCATTGAAACGACCATAAACATGTTTTATTATTTGTATTATACTCTAGGAATTTGTATTGAAAGTCAGAATCATGTACAAAATTATCATGCTTTCGAGAATTCTATTAATTTGTTTTGTCTTGACATGACAGTGAAAGCGTAGGATGAACAAATGTGGACAGACGTGTTCACTTTCGATGTATGATCATCCAAAGTGAAGCAATGTGAAGTATTAACTTAAAATCATGTATGTTGGGTAGTAAATCGCTTTCATCTGTCATCGCTAGTGATTGATCACTGAAAGTGAAGTTGTAAAGTAGCATTCACAATGCTTCACTTTGGATGATCATCCAGAGTGTCAGGGTCAAACCTGTTCATCGAAAGTGAACACGTCTGTTCAAACTTGTTCATCCTATGCTTTCACTGCCATGTCAACACTCTCAGTCATGTTGTATGTAGTTTAACATATTTTCGTACAAAAATAATTAAACAAATTCAAAAATGAAAAATAACACATAAAATAAATTAATATAGCTCTCGACTGCATAATAATTTTGTACATGATTCTGACATTCAATACAAATTCATAGAGAATAAAACAAATAATAAGATGAAACTTGTTTATGGTCGTCTCAGTGAAAGGTCCTTTCATCGAAATTATGACGAGTGGTAATCTTTTTCCTCCGTCATCGCTAGTGATCACTATTGATGAAACGCCTGTTCACACCTGTTCATCTTGGAGGATCATCCGGAGTGATCACTGGAAGTGAACGTATGTGAACGACCCTTAATGCCATGACGATTTTATATTTTTTTTTTTAATATATTATTGTAATATTGGCGACTTTGACATGTTCATGTAGCGAATAATATTTCATTTAACTGGCAATTCAATTATTCGTCAAACTCTGCAGTGGCGTGGTCGTCGGTTCGGCTGTTTCGTCTTCTGAAAAGCAAAAGAAAACCAGAAAATGGGTGTTGATATTGAAATCATCAGGCAAGGAGACGGTAAATATATTAATTTCGAAATTGCATAGCTTTTTCAATTGCGCATATCACGTTTTCTGTTAGGTTCATTATGCCGGTTAACTGCCGGCGCCCGCCATGTTCATGGCTTCAATTCTCTTGGCATAAATTACGGAAGTTTTTTAAGATGTGATCATTTTCCAGTTTTTGGCAAATGTTTTAATTTCATCGCTGGAATCAGATTTGATGTAATGTTGAAAATTTATTTTTTTATGTTTATGACGTTTATTCACCCAGCAGCATTTCGTGATCAAGGATACTGCCAGAGTGATTAACATTTGCACAATGTTCAGTTTATCTAAATAATTATCAGTTTTTCTCGTGACATGAACAAAAGTGCACCCGATTATTTTCAATAGATATCATGCACTGTGTATGACCTTGAAGTTCACGCATAGTGTGATTACCAAAATTGTCTAGATGTCTACTAAGTACGCATTTTGTAAAACGGGTATTTCGCATGGATGAAATTCCCATAACAGCTTTTTTTATATCAGCATAACTTCACTTCTCATTATTGATTTGAATGAGAATCCGCATAGTATTTTTTTATACTTTTATTTTGCACACCTGTATTACTTGCAAATTATTTGACAGATTCACACTTGGAATTGATTTCATTAGAAAATCTATACCCTGTCTGTGGAACCCACAAGGATCAGTTGAATTTTTAAGCATAACTGAGTGAAGCAAAGGTCATGTCACTTATTGTTGGTTATACATAATAAATGAATAACATTGTGAGAATGCAAAACATAACCATAAGTTATTATTTAGACTACACCCATTTAAGTTAATGTAATATAATGCTATACTATGTAAAGCTTCAACTCTAAAATTATGTGATTGATGCAGGAAATTGACTTTTCGTCACTGCCAATGTTTACATATTGTGAAAAATAATGCTCAATAGATTGTTTAGAAAATTAAGTCTTAAATTATTATTTTTTATCAAGACATTTGCCACTTTAAAAATGATTTGTTGTCCCTGGATTGCTAAATATCAGTTTATAAAACCCTTAAAAATATCAAATAAATATTTAATAAAAGCCATGCAGATATGTGTCAATAACATGGCTAAAAAATACATCATGGCGCCCTTGAGATGGTCACGGGATGGTGAAACGGCGCCACATATAAATATGTAGTCCGATTATTATTATTCTGATGCAGATATAAGTAATGACATGGCTAAAAAGCACATCATGATTAAGATGTGTGTCCACAGGTCAAATTTTTTTTCTACTACTATGTCATTATGGAAAATCGTGGACTAACTGCATGTAATAAACATGCATATTGTCCTCTCTGTGGCATTAAGAAAATAGGACATTCAGGATGGGTAGCATGCTTCATCACTAAGTTTTATATGTTTATTATCTTAAAATATAAAATAACACATTATGTGAGATTTTACAAACACCTGCCTTTTGCAGGGCTCTCGAAAATTTACAGAAAAGTGTAGGAAACCTATACTTGGCTGGAGACTCCACATTTTTTTAATATTCCTATATGTTTATTTTGATGTTTGCAGGAACAACCTACCCTAAGACGGGACAAACTGTAGTAGTCCACTACACAGGCACCCTGACCAATGGCACCAAGTTTGACTCCTCCCGTGACAGAGGACAGCCTTTCAAGTTCACCATCGGCAGAGGAGATGTCATCAAGGGATGGGATCAGGGACTCGCTCAGGTAACCTAAATAAAATATCACTGCAGTCAATATGTAATATAATGACTTCACCATTTGAGTTTTAATTGGTGCTATTTAAATGTCGTTATCTTTCTCTTAAAGCAGATAAATTGTTTGAGTAATATTTTTGAAGTCCTAATAAACGTTTTTTCACAAATATTGACTTATTATTAATATTGATATAAATGATTTCAACTAAAATATGAGAAAAATTTCCATAAATTTTTATAACATTATTGGTTGTTTTTTTTTCTAGATGTCCGTTGGTGAGCGCGCTAAATTGACTTGCTCCCCGGACTTTGCCTATGGATCTCGAGGTCATCCTGGTGTCATTCCACCAAACGCCACCCTCATATTTGACGTGGAACTCCTGCGTGTTGAATAAACATGCATACTATTGTAAATTGTACTAAATAAGATCAACTCTGCCTTATTAACATACCTTTAAAACATCGTCTTTTTAAGATTGTTGCCGCTTTGAAAAAGGATAAAACTTCAGTATTGTCGTTGTTCCCACGAAGCAAAATGGATGGTAGATACATAATGCTTAGTGTTGGCAATTTCATTTCACAGTTGTAATAATCCGTGTATAGATATGATTATTTATTATCGCAATAATGGGATATGGAAATCTAGTTAGTAATATTATGTAAACAATATTTGACAATCCTTTTATCTATGGAATTTTATTCAAAGGTGACATTTTACAGCATTATTCAATGGAAAACAAACAGGACAGAGTTTTACAACAGTCAGTGTATCTTCAATTCTATGCATTTGTTTATTTTGATATTTTCCATATTATGTATAAATCACTGCCACCATTTCTATATAACTGTAAATTTTACTTTAACAATAAATTAGTACCACTTATGTCATCTTTTGATTACACATTATTTTTTAAATGGCAATTTTTCAATTGTCATTTTTAATAATGGAGGCGGATATTATGACATATGTTGAGAAGCGCCCTTGAGGGTATACCATCATTGTAAGGCACTATAAAAGTTGTCCAATTATTATAATATAAATAATATTATTTTTTTATCTTTCATTTATTGCTTTTCTCAACATTTTGTGATCTATGTACAATTATTTTTAGTTTAAAATATAATATTATGAATCAAAGTCTTGCCTTTTATTTATTTATGATATCCAAACATTTTTATATATGTAGCTGTTTTTTTATTAAATTTAAAAAAAATTATTAAAATTTTAGTTCTAGCGACAAAATAATTTTTTATCTATAAGAAATATTGAAAATATTATTTTGTATGATGGTAATAGTATTATGAACTAGTAAGATATAATATTCCATGCATTTTACAGCCTGTCCATGAGGTATTTTTGTCTGTGGTTGCTGGCGCTATGTAGTTCAGGCTGTATATGCTGATTTTCTGGACATTGTACTGTGTGAGGATTGTTGATAATTTGTAAACCTGGACAAAAAAATATTACTTGCTCTATGAAGTCTCTAACATGAAATTGGTCACCTACCTTTCTGCAAGTTTTTGAGTTTCGTTTTAAAATGGTATTAAACATTGAATAGAATGTATTTTTCTGTTCAGCTATAATGTTTACCGCTCATGACTATAATTCTAACATAAATTATTTTTTTTTAATGCGAACCTTGTCCCTGATTACTTTGTAGAGTGCCATGTTTATTTCATGCACTCGGTCTGCTTACTACTTTACTTGTGGGAAATTGTATGGTGGTAAGATAGATTTTATAGTAATATTCGTTACATCACTAGTAAATACCTGCTGCCTGGTATGTTAGATTTGTATAGACTACTACTACACACTATACCATCACGGCACATCCCACAAGTGGGGCAGCCAGCCGCATATAATAAACATGCAAGCTGTCCTCTCTGTGCCAATATAAAATCAAGATATTCAGGATGGGTAGCAAACCTCATCGCTGAATTTGAGATGTAATATGCCTTAATTTTTTTGAACACCTGCCTTTTACAGGACACTCGAGAAGAGTGGGAGACCAATTCTTTACCGAGTGCTCCACGGGTTACAGGATTAGTACAGTCTACACATCTATTTGATTTTAAAAAAAATTATAAAAACTCAGGAGTAGAAAACCATTGAGAGTACATTAAAAATATTTGATGAGTGTAAATATATATGAAAAAAAAAAACATTTACTGCCATTACTTGAATGCTTTCCTATTATTTTGCAGAAAATATGTTATATTGAATACTGTGGTGCTATATATTTGGATCTTTATAAAATTTAAATAAATTAGTAATCATAGTTAGCATATTATAATGATTTGCATTGAAATAATTACATTATTTAATTTTGAGTAATATTATATAAATAAAAATATTATTTTCCTTATTCATTAGATTGTTTGAAAATAGACAATTTAAGTGGTTTCGTTGCCGCCATGATTATGATACTTGCCAGCCTTGCCAACATTAACAGCTTGTCGATTTTTACAAGATAAAAATATTAAAGTTTTATGGGCAGCGTAGTCTTTTTATTTACTTTATTTAGAATTTGTCATTGTAAATCATTTATTGGCTCTATTCCGTGCATTTTTGTCGTCTGCATTATGATGTGATCGGTGGAAAATGGATACGCTGGCCACACTGATAATAGAGTTTTACAGCCATAGACAAGAAAGAGACATAGAGAAGAGAAATGGAAATGATCTAGGAGGCAGTGCACCACCATTATCGGGCGACATGTTGATTTTTCGCTGTAAGTTTGTTCAAAGCCGATAGTAATTTAGTGCTATTCCTAGACGATATCTTTTAGTTTATTGATGCACGTACGAATATTAATGCCAGTGTTTTGAAGTGTTAACTGCCGGTTCGAAGTCAGCGTCCGACCTTTCAAAAATCTGGAAATCTCGTTACTCATAAGCCAGGGGTGTGTGTGTAGTTTCGCTCGAGACCGACAGAGTACAGTGATATTTGTGTCAAAATAATCTTAATGCTATTTATAAATATTATTTGGTAGCTTTCTCTCACGCTTGGACTTGAATAGTCATTTTTGTGCTATTATTAAACACGTAAGTTTATAAATAATACGACTTCCCCAAGATCTCTCGCTTATAATATGTACGTTACATCTAGTATTAGTATACATCTGAATAATCTTATGGCGACTCCGGACCGGCCGAAACATAACATGTATTTTATAATGCTTTACTATCACTGGAACATAACTGCACTCTCGTATACTTTGTCAAATCATGTGGCTCCTTTATTTTATATCTTTCAATGGATTGTTGCTATGGGTATTGAAATTTGTTTTCTGCTTCAAGCTAACATCATTCACTTGTGAGATCTCCTACTTTTCAAAGTGTACAAAATGTAAAGTAAACTATTTTAAAGTTAACAAAAACTTATTTTAAATACATTTTGTACGAGTACCGACGTTCCGAATGTTTTGAACTTTACATTTTCCGAATATTTTCCTGTGAATGGATGCCATTTTCACTGGAAAGTTTTGACATTTAAGTTTTTCGAATTGGATTATGTTATGATAACAATATCTCCCATACGAGAGAAATAGTTCCAATCGTGTTTATAGTCAATTGTTTTTAGTACTAATTATTTAGTAAATCGAAATGCAATATTTCATTATTAAGAATATTAGTGATAATAATGAGCTTCTTGGAGAATTTTTTTTGTCACTAATGTATTTTTAACCCTTTTTATAGAGTTAACTTGCTCTAGTGTAATTTTGTTAAATATCCATTCTCATAAATAAGAATATTTTCTGAAGAAAATGTTGGATAATATTGTTCAAAAAACTGCGACATTTCTGACATTGAAGAACATAACTAATTTGAGTTTATCTACAATTTTAGGAAGTGATGGAACACCAAAATAATTCTTTTCAAACATTATAATTCTTTTTTTACCAAAACACTGGCATTAATAAAATAAGTTATTAGGGTACAATAATATATAACTATAAACAGATATTGGCTACAGAATAAATAGTGTCAATATAATAGAAAAACTTGAAATGACACATGCAGTAAAATAAAATCACACTATTTTCGTAATTAATTAAGTTAATTTTTTTTCTGCTATGAATAGGCAAATAAGATGTTTATTAATTTAAATCACATAATAAGTGAATAATTTAATATTTGGAAGTAATAAAAATTTAAAATTTGAAATGAAATGCAATAAGCAATGTTTTAGAGCTTTATTTTAATTTAGTATATTTTATTATAAATCCACAGTGAATCAAGCTACAACATCCGTCGAGTAATCTCGGAATAGAGAAGACAAGGCGTAGCTATCAACATGGAAGATAATATCTGAAGGCTCCAGTATTGAGGGCCGATACAACGAGCAAGTTTACCAACACGACAGTGATTGCATATCGCTCGATAATAATAATAATATAATATGAGACATTAGTCTAAACATCTGGTAAAACACGTTGAACTCTAGATTTTGTCATTTTAAATAATTAAAATAATATAATTATATAGTAATATATACTTAATTTTTAAATTGTAGTTAATTATTATTATTGGTGTATAGATATATTTTCACAGCTTATCAAAAGAGCAATAATATATAATTTAATAAAGCTTAAAACACAAATCCTTGTTAAAAGTATTATAATATTACTTCACTGTAACTGGACCTCTGTGGGATATACCTATTTACAATTCAATATAATTATTGTGATTCAATCTTATAAAACTGTCCACTATACTATACTTATTTAATAACTGTACACAATATACATAATATAATCCAAAGAAAGAGTTTTGTGCAGTTGTAAGATAAAAGATGTTATCAAGTGCATTTAAAGAGTCATTTTAAATATCATAGACGGTTAATCTGTGTTACGTGAGTGTTTTGTAAGGTGAGCTAGTGAGGATTACTAAATATAATTCAATAAGCAAAAGTGAGCGCGTGCCTGTTTAGTAGTTTTGTGCAAAGAGTTTGCTGAGTTAATATTAAAAAAATAATTGTCGAATAATAACAACTGTGTGCTTTGTTTGTATAAAGCGTTTATAGTTTTGTGTTTGGGAAGTTTGGGGAGAGGAGTAGCGTGGCCCGCGAGGGGTGTTTGGGGGGCCCGGGGGGGGCGGGCGGTGGTGGCCCCAAAGAGAACAAAAGTAGTGTAGAAGTGGGGAGTAGTAGCAGTAAGAACCAGCAACTACAACAGTTGGTGTCCAGTGAGTCGCCGCCCGCAGTTGCGGTTGCGGCGGCCCCCCCTACTACCACGGCAGCCAGGGAGAGGACCACGCCTGACAACTCACCCACGCCTGCTTGCTGGTAAGACACGTTCACCATTCTGCTACACTTTTTTGGAGTAGCAATCACAAGATTTCATATCACCTTTTTAAATGAATCCTTACGTCACTACTTGTATAAAACTGGACAAACACCATCCCTGAGAATTATTTGGAGTAGCAATCACAAGATTTCATATCACCTTTTTAAATGAATCCTTACGTCACTACTTGTATAAAACTGGACAAACACCATCCCTGAGAATTATTTGGAGTAGCAATCACAAGATTTCATATCACCTTTTTAAATGAATCCTTACGTCACTACTTGTATAAAACTGGACAAACACCATCCCTGAGAATTATTTGGAGTAGCAATCACAAGATTTCATATCACCTTTTTAAATGAATCCTTACGTCACTACTTGTATAAAACTGGACAAACACCATCCCTGAGAATTATTTGGAGTAGCAATCACAAGATTTCATATCACCTTTTTAAATGAATCCTTACGTCACTACATGTATAAAACTGGACAAACATCATCCCTGAGAATTATTTGAAATTTTGAATTCTATTGGAAGATGTGACACCACGATTTGTTTAAAATATGTGAAACGAAAACTCATGATTTTTACTCAGATGATGTGCATTAACGAAATGACATACGCTTAAGTACCAAAGACAGTACCATACTTTTCCTAGCATTCTCATCTTTTATAGTTTAATAAACCTATATCAAATACAGAACATAAAGAATTGAGAGTTGGGTTCGCTTTGTTGAAAGATGACTCATTCAACTCTGTTTATAATCATCCAATCGTCCAAGTCCACTGGTGAAATTAGCATTTTGCAATCTTTAATTTTGCCCCAGATGAATGCCCCTAAATGATGTCAATTTATCACTTATAATCCATTATATTCTACATAAACGGCCCAGCAACATCAAAAGTACTCTCGCAGAAGCAAAACTAAAGGGCACTCTTTTCAGCAATACATTTCTTATCATCTGAAAAACCCAAAATTAGAAATACAATGATTTTTCTAACGTATATAATTTTTTCATCCACATTTTCATATGACCGTTTTATTTTCTGTTTCATTTTATGTATGAGCTCAAGCTGATTAGTAATATATAACATACTAGATGTTCTTACCAGGCATCGCCAGGGTGAATTTCATAAAAAATTTCATTATGGCAACACGTGACAGCGGAACTGTCATACAAACGTCACTTTCATGCAAAAATACAATCCAAATTTCTGACTTTTCTGTTGAATTTTCCAAAAATTTTCTTTCATGCAAACCGTCTCCTGATATTTACGAACACAACCAAAAAAGAATTAGCCAATTTGGTTCAGCTGTTCTCAAGTTATGTGGGAACATACATGATCAACTCATTTTTATTTATATAGATTCTTCTTCTTTCTGTGCCATGTCAGGTTCCCCCGACATTGGCGATCACTCCAGCGAAAACCTCCCTGTCCTCTGCTGCTCTGAACAGGTCATCCACTGTCCGGATTCCGGTCCACTCTCTAATGTTGCGCAGCCAGGACATCTGCCTTCTGCCAACTCCCCGTAGATTATAGATTACGTAAAAAATTGCGGATATTTCTAAAATTTCTTGTTATTTAAACTTCGGTTTTCCTTCATCGTAATTAAATACTGTAAACCTTGGAGAAGACAGCAACTAACTGCATGTTGACATGCATTATCAAAACGTGTTGCACATGTATGTATATTTCCTTGGTTATCTTAAATATTTCTAATGCATTGGGTATAAGTTTCACTTGTCCTAAACTCAGCTTCATTGAGGAAAATCATTAACATAATACATATATGAGTATTTTTACTCAATTTAAATGTTTTTACAACTACGTCATGAAACTCTTTCATTATATACTGAATATAGTTTATTATTTTGACCATTGTAATATTTTTATGCATGTGAATTAGCTTATAAATAAGGCAAAGTCACAAATTTTCAACCTTGTTTTATTAATTTTATGTCAGTACAAATAAATTTAATATGTCCAATGTTTTGCGAATAGGTAAATCAATCAATTTTGGACACAGCATCATTAAAATTTTAATATTTTTGTCAATAAATAAGACCCATATGCTTTTTGTCCAATACATATTCGAGGAATGAAACTTTGGATAGTATTTATTATTTTTTCTGTAAACATAAACATACATATAAACGAACCCATTTGAATGTCAGTGTGTAAGTATTCAGCGTGTTACCTGCATATTATTCTGCATCTGATTCCATGAGTCAATTGTTACACCAAATTACCATAAATTAAATATCAAAGTAATTTCAGCAAATATTTACCACTAGTTATGTATGGTTATTGAGGAAATTATTCAGAATATTCAACGTAGAGACATTCTCTGTTAGTCTTTTCTGGTGTGTCATTGAATTAGTTTTCATTATCTTTTTGCTCTGTAAATAATTACCTACAAGGCGCATTATGGGTTAGTTGAGTGATAGATGGATTTATCATTTTAAGAACTACACTAAAAATATTTCAAAATAAAGCATATATTGGTTATCATTTATTCATCAGTTCCATGGAGTTGCCGCCAAAGAATAAGACTCGCACTCCTCTCTGTAAGAGTGTCCTGTAAAAATCAGATATTTGTAGAACATTATGAATAAGACATTTAACATCTTCAATTTGGCGATGAGGTATCTCACCCATCCTGAAGGTAGAGAGAGAGAGAGAGTATGAGTGTTTCCAATGTTTACGAATTGGTCTTGACTGGTACAAAGCATGCTTTATTCTAGGAACATTCACCGATTTTCGCCACACGCATTATGTCTCCCATACTGAAAGGTATAATTAAATATAATATTTATTTCTTCATTGCTATGTAACTATATAAAAATGTCCATAACAAAAAAATTCACAGATATTTAGTTTAACCATTCCATTTTATAAAATATGTGACAAATCTTGTCCCATACGGTATAAAAAAATAAGGTATAAAACTCTATCCTACGTTTTGAATGTTTTTTAAGTATTCTACAATGCACATCCGTTACTTGATTATTAAAATCGCGATCGATTTCGGTAAACCGTTGACCAGCGATATAATAGTGACTAATATTTTTGTTAAAACATTAATAGTTTATATAGTTACATAGTAGGGCCAATTCTGAATCTTAATGAACTAACTAAAAAGTTGATTAATATTAGGTATTATATAGTATTTAGCATTAGTAATGAACTATAAACAACTATAAACTCGAGAACCAACAAAGGCAAACGGTAAAATCTATGGGACAAACTAATATTAGTCAGTGATGCCGCAATACAAAATGTTTTTCACGTTCCGATTTACACTTCTGGCAACAATTTAATAGTTGTCGCGCGTGAAAATTGTGAAATGTCATATTTTGGCGTTCGTATTTGCGTCGGTGGTGGTGTAATTTTACAATTTATACATGCTAAGAGTTGCCCTAAAAATATAAATTTTTACTTTTAATGGAAAAAACAACTTAACACTTCCAAAATATAGCAATATTCTGCGGTAAAATGACAGCAACTAATAATATTCGCACATTAAAAGTCGCCAATAAAATTCTGCCAAATCCAACTTATTTTAGTCGTCGGCTGTCAACTAAAATTTCATTCTGAATATGAAATCCGTATATTCTCGAAATTTATAGTTGTACTAAGGTGTCAAAATGAACTAATGAACTAAATTAGTATGGAAAACTGTGAATACGAATTAGAACTAATTATCATGACTCGACTATCTTCTCACACTTAGTTGACTTAGTTAGTGCAACTAAACTATTTTATGATTCAGAATTGGCCATAGTAATGAAGTTTTAACAAAAATATTAGTCAGTATTATATCGCTCGTCAATGGTATAGGTTTACCGAAATTTATTTTTGTAAATTTTTGTTTTTAGTGATTTTTATGATTTATAGCGCCTGACATGCCATACGATTATATAAATATATATATACCGAAATTGATCGCGATCTAAATAATCAAGTAAGGGATGTGCATTGTAGAATACTTAAAAAAACATTCAAAATGTCTCGTAACTGTTACATAGTTAATCCTTCTAAAATAACCTCTATCCTACGTTTAATTAACTAAAGTTAGGATTTATAATTTTTACATAACAGATGTTCATTGGTGATATCTAATCACAAATAAGTTTACTTAAAAATTATTATTTAATTGATTTAATATGAATAATAAATATTTTTTAATGTCCAATTTCTCTTTATAAATTGGTATGCGGAAACTAGTATGTCTCCTTTATTTATTTATAAACTTTATATTATAAAAATAATATAAGTTGTTTATGAGTTTTACTGATACTTTGTATTTTTAATTTTTATTGCATATTAGTAATAGGGTTGCTTGGAAGAAATCACATTTTTATAATGAACTCACCCTCTGTTTTTGCTTTGAGAAGGAAAGGAGATGCCGCCCGTGAGAGGAATCAATGAATATGTCGAGTGTAGTATGTGACATATGATAGACTTAATATATAATAGATATACATGTGTCTATGTAATAAGTAAGAGAGATGTCGTATGTACATATGAGATTAATACTGCATCCGCACTAAGGTGTAAGGTGACATATGTCAACTAATGGCTATTTATAAATATTTTTCATATCCTAAAATATCCAAACTAAAACAACACCAACACTATGAGAATATAATTATAATATCTAAGTACCTGATCATAATTTAATAAATATTTGAGTCCATTATTATCTATCTACTACTACTACTACATAACATCACAACATCTCTCACACGTGCGGTAACCAGCACTCTTACTGCATGTAATAAATATACAAGTCATCCTATCTGTGTCATTTAGGATGGGTGGACTACCTCATCCTGTATCAAAAATGCTAAATGTTTTATGTACGTGATATATATAAATTTAGTAATAATAAATTTTATATGAAATGTTTGGTCAGCAACGCCAGCTCGGTAACTAAATATTACATATATAAAATGTTTTGCTAAAAATAAACTAACATCTTTTCAGCAGTAATTGCTTACAACAACTTTTATCAGTGTTAAGCCAATGTAATGTACCTACCTGTCTTAGTCTTGATTACAACTTAATACCACATAATATACATATATACTTATTGATAATACATTTAATTACTTTTACATTTATTCATTCACCCTTTAGCGCTCGTGTCAGATTCACAAGATTAGACTCGTATACGAGTGGCTGTGTTCACACTTACCGAACTAACGGTACGAACAAGTGTTCTGTGTCTCTTTTCTTCTCTTTGACTATATAGAAATTAAATAAAGATTTTTTTTTTCTTATTTAATTTCTATGTCAACGGAGAGGTAGAACCCTTCATGCAGTGTGGAAACGCCTATTCAAGACAGATGTCTTACTTAACTCATGGCTGAATTTAACATGTTATTTCTCTTCTAAATTTTTTTAGAACACCTGCTTTTTACAAAGCACTCGAAAACTTTTACGGAAAACAATATGTTATCTACTTTATTCTAGGTACTCACCAACATGTTTTTAACTTATAGTTTTTATTAACATTAAACCAGCTGTAATTAAAGTAGTAGTAGTACGTATAGAATTGGTTGGGTTAGTTGGAAGTGATTGCGCCTTTGCAATAAACTCACCCTGTGTTCATTGATTTATCTAATATGAATGTACTTTTTTTATGAAATTTTTTGCAATCAATGCGCACTAAAGAATTGATAAATAAATAAGCGCATGGAAGTTTGAAGGGTATATAACATAACATAACATGCATAGACAGTTCACACAGATCGAGCTAGTCCCAAACTAAGATATGAGTCTTGTATTATGGGTACTAACACGACGATACACATATATACAATGCACTAAACACATATACATGTAACACCCAGACCCAAAACAATTTGATAAAGGTCATTCTTCACTTTGCCCTGGCCGGGAATCGAACCCGAGACCTCGTGACTCAAAGGCAAGAGCGTTACCTCCGAGCCATACCGGCCGACCATATCTCTCATCAAATCTTCTACTTTATCCACAGTTATATGTTTTTGATTATGACATCAAGTTCTTTGACCAAATGGAAACTGGTGCAATTATAATTAACATCCAACAATCAAATTAACATGAATAATAGATTTGGGAAATATTTTATTTGGAAATAGTAGAGCTATAGATCACTTTCATTAATTGTATTTAAAAAGTAATACGTAGATTTATGTGATGAAACTAATCTGAAGATAGAAATTCCAACAATTAATAGCTTCAATTATAACAACACTATGTGAGTGAAGTGATTATCCATGATTTGCAACTTTGTTGTTTTATATAATGCCTATTTTCCATGTTTGACTATTTCCTCTCAATAAATACCTTGTCTAAATACTCCATTCAGAGTGTTGTTTTTTTTATATAAAGAAGAAATATGCATGTTCTTTACATCTAGTGAATTCACTGACTACTCCACTTTTGGGAAGTGCTGTGATACTTGAAATTATATCTGACACTTCATAAAAATATGAAGTATTTAGTTAGTTGGTTTGGTAATGCGTTTAAAAGTGATAGATATATACATATATATTTTATTGTAAAAGGTTTGTTGTTTATGCATTTACTCAAGCGGACTGTGGTGAGCTGTTAACTGATCGTGTAAATACGACACCATGTTAGATCACTGCTAACTTTACTACTACTAGTAAACACATAAGTATATAGTTAGCTTAACAAAATATCCACACATAATAATCACACAAATATATTGACTATTTGATTCTACTTATTACTCTATTCATCTCAGAATAAATAGAGATATATAATGTGTCTTAGATTTTTACAATCAGCGTTAAAGGTTCTTGTTATTTGTGTCATTTTCTTTTTCAAGGCTTCAAATTTTCCAGTCTTAGGGCCATACTGATTACTCCAGTTAGTTCCATGCCCCAAAACCTTTAAATTTTCATGCAATCATCTATAATTTCTATCCTAGTACGCACCCTGATTTGGCTTGCAGGCATAGTTTGGAGAGAGGTTGCGTTATAAGATAGTAGTATTTTTATGATAAATTTATGATTATTGTTATGATCGTGAATTATTTTTTATGGTTTTTCATCTTTTTTTTTAAATTTAAATTGGAAATTTAAAACTCAACTTATTTTTAACTTGACATATTCAACAATTTTACTCACATCTTCATTTGTAATTTGTTGGGAAACCTGTTCTTCTGTTTGTAAATAACTAACATTTATTTGGAAATGCGTGAACCATGTGTATTTGCCATGTTCCATTCTAACTATTTACATTCAACAAGAAAGTGCAATAGAAATTTTAATTCATCTACACAGATTACATATAATTAGTTTATTTACGATCCTGCTATCAATTTTGGGATTATGTATATAAAATCACTAATTTGTAATATCAAAGGAATGTGTCTTTCAATAGATTGATGTATAGAACTGTATTAAGTTTATTTTGTCTAATAGATATTGTGTTGTTGTATATTATTTGTTTCTATGTTTTATGTCAAGTTACTGTATAGGCGTGTTTAATAATAGAATGTTTGTTTGTGATAATTAATTGTTCAGGTTTGCCCGCTACGCTATTAATAGATATATATATATATTGTGTCTACTGTTTTGTATACATTCTTATTAGGTATTGTTTACTATTACTAACGTTGCAGCCTTAAGAAGCCTTTGTTTTTATTAAATAATCTGTCTGAGTCTGACACCCGTAACTGTATGAATACATTTAGGATTATTTTTTGTCTTAGAATAGATTATATTTTAAGTCGGAAAAGGAGAATAGGGAACTTAAAGTCTTACAAGCATTCCTGTTAGTCTCTTCCATTTCCATTATTAATGTCGATATAATCAGTATTAAAATATATGTAAACAAAATACATAGAAGAGGTGACTTTATTGATGAAAAATCGTAGATGCTCGTTTCCATCCTATATTCCTGAAAACAATGTTGTGTTGAATGTGTTAGAGAAGAACAGTTGTAGTAGTATCTTAAATAAATTTGTTGGTCTATGGTTTTACGTGTCTATGGTTTTACATGCAGCTTTTAAAGAAGAATATTTACTTCATCATTTCAGTGATGTCCTGTAAAAGATATGGACTTGATATATTTTTAAATTGAGATATGCTAAGCTTACTAAATGTATTTTTTTATAGTGGATCACTAAAGTTTTTAACATGCATCTAATCCACAGACTCCTGCACTTAAGAAAAATGATGATTCTGAATGATTTTGCTTTGGCATCATTGCTGACACTTTAATACTGTAAATTAATTGAAATCAGATAAAAATGCATAGCCACAATTTTTTATCATATACAATCGTTCTAGTATTCCTAATCTAACTTCCAATGGATAAATAAATGTTAAACCGTATAATCTTACATTTTACAATAATGACTAACACCTCATGTAAACAAATAATGCACGCTGTAATTATATCCCAATATATTTAGTAGACCAGCCTAAATATAGTACATGCATATTATTATGTATATAGGTTCAACACACATGTGCAAACTTTATTAAAATAATTATATATATATACAATAAAGTGATGCTGACAACTTTTCATTTGCTAATTACAACTTAGTACAGTTAATTTGCCATCACTATATTTCATCTATGGTAAACCTTTTCTTTTAAACATAGGCTGAAATTCTATTAGATTAGAAGCTTGATGGTAGTTTCGGACTTAAATTGATAGATTTCATGTTTAATCTTTCCATTGGCAATCTACTACACCTTCACTATACAAGTATTTTATTAGTATACTTACTGTGAGGGAGTTGAGGGTGTATTTGAGTATATTTCAGACTAAATGATCGGGAAGTAAAATTGAACAATTTCTTATTGTAATATTGTTGCATTTTTTTGACACCACAGTTAACCAACACTAATAATGAGAAGTTATGAACTCTTTTCTGTTCTTCCGCATTTATTCTATGTTCATAGTTTGAGATTTATGAAATTAAACACATCATGGGCCACAGGTTGTGCATTTGTGGTGTAGTTGCTTGATTATAGAAATAGTTGACATCATTTTAGTATTATAATAAATTGTCAGAACAATCAATCACTTAAACTTCTTTTAAACACAATGTATCCTTCAAATTATAAGAATATTGGGTTATTCCGTGTCAAATCATCACACTGATTCAGACTTGATGTCTCAGATTTTCATGATTTTTTTTATACAGCAATATATCATAGACCCTATGAAAAAATACCAAATTTCAGCTATGTAGCACAATTATTTTTGAAGTTATTAATTTTTAAAGTTTTCAATTTTTATGAAAAAATCTCATGTCTTGGCACCTTTGGATGGCTATAGACTGGCAACCAGTGATGATATAAACCTGGGAGAGGTCTCGTTTTAAAGCTGTTGAATGGGGCTTTAATCTGATGTGCCACAGGATAGGGGTCACGGTTTGAAAAAAAATTTAAATATTTAAATTAAATTTTAAAAATTAAATATTTCAAAAAGTGACATTTTTAAAAATTCCAAAAAATTGACAAAAATAGTTTGTAATGTATTGATACATATGCCAAAATTCTATTATGGGATCTCAATGGGATCAGGAGATACAGGGCTTCAGAAATACACGCATCGTAAAATACACGCAATTTCACGATGCAGGTTTATATCATCATTGGTTGCCAGTCTATAGGCATCCAAAGGTGTCAAAACACGCAATATCACGATGCATGCATTTCTGAAGCCCTGTATCTCCTGATCCCATTGAGATCCCATAATAGAATTTTGGCATATATATCAATACATTACAAACTATTTTTGACAATTTTTTGGAATTTTTAAAATTGTCACTTTTTGAAAAATTTAATTTTTAAAATTTAATTTTAAAATTTAAATTTTTTTTCAAACCGTGACCCCTATCCTGTGGCACATCAGATTAAAGCCCCATTCAACAGCTTTAAAACGAGATCTCTCCCAGGTTTATATCATCACTGGTTGCCAGTCTATAGCCATCCAAAGGTGCCAAGACATGAGATTTTTTCATTAAAATTGAAAACTTTAAAAATTAATAACTTCAAAATAATTGTGATACATAGCTGAAATTTGGTATTTTTTCATAGGTCTATGATATATTGCTGCATAAAAAAAATCATGAAAATCTGAGACATCAAGTCTGAAAATCTCCCAAAATTGTGTTGAATTGACACGGAATGACCCTATTCTTTATAGTTAGATAGATCTTTCCTAACAACTTAATGTTTTAAAAATCTAACATCAATATGGGGAAAAAACTCTGTACAAAATGACTGATATGACTTCCTCAATATCTCTTTGAACGATTTGATTCCCTTTCATACCATATTCTATCGTTAAGGTCCCAAAGTAATCGGCTCCTTGAAATCTCTTCTCATAGTACATTTTTTTACTCATCATCTTTCATCATTCACTATCGGAAACTGGAACAAGCTCCCCAATTATATTCAGTTTTCTTCATCTATTGGTGCATTCAAATACAAAGTGAAATCCGGTCACCGTCAACCCCTCACAAACGACCCACAAATCTTAGATAGTAGATAGTTTTATGTACTTATTTATTTATTTATTCTTTACCATACATTAATTACTACAATTTACATACAATTTTATAGAAAAGTGCATTAAAATAAGATATTACTAATATACAGAGGGCAAGTTTATCGCTTTACAGTTTATCTCTTCCAACTAACCCAAAAAAACAGCCAAAAAGTCATGTTGTGTAATAAAAATAAAATATCAAAAAAGTCATACTATACAAGAGATTTTCTTTCTTCACTGTGTTTGTCATTAGAAATGTTGAAATCAAATTAAGGAAGGAGACAATAGTCTGATAGTAGAATTACTTTCAATCAGGAAATACCAAGTTTTTATCCCAGTGCAGACATTATTTCTCCCTGAAATTACATAATATAAGCATGTTGATTATGGTGAGAGTGTTGGGGGGTGTATATGGGTTATAAAAAAACAGATTATTTTTAAATAATTAGGATTTATTGAGTGTTAAAAGATGATTAGGTAAATGAAAACTACTTAGTTGTGTAAATTACAGTTCTTCCTTTAAATAAAAATAAGAGTTGTGATTATTATTATTTTACAACCAGAAATCCCACAGTTAATTAAATGAAAATAATTGAATAAGATATTTATATATTATAAAACCTTATTTAATTAATTCAGCGTTGTTAAATAAAAGTGTGTTTTAATGTCAGATGATTGCTATTCATGCAATGCAATCATAGACCTACCTATTATATTATAATGTTTAGTATTGCCATGTCTGTAATAATATTTAGCCCTCCTTGGGTTTTTCTTTCTCACTTCATTTATTATTCCGGTGTTTATTGTTGTCTATGTGTTGTTTTCGTGGAAAGTCCAATACCAGATTTATCCACATTTTTCATTGATTGCACTTGGATGTTTAGGTCAGTCTTCTATCGGGATCGAAGTGAATCACACTGTTCATTCACATCAAGACGATGTCTGGATACACGTGTTGTGGTGTTTTACCTTGAATTTCATTGTTTTTATTAGTTTATTTTTTAAACATAATATTGCTTATACAAATAGAGTGTTTTTCATTTGGTGATTCATGATTTTAAGTTTATTATTCTACCACATGTAAACAGCTTTGAGACTTATTATCTGACTCTTTTGCTATTCACGCTGTTGTGTTTTGTTGTATTACTTACTTTTTCTGCGAATATATACATAATTAATTAATTGATTTACAATGATGAGTTTGTATCCAACGAAACAAGATGTAAATAATATGTAAGTTTTTTTGTTTACATTTTTGAGATTGCAGTATGTACCTGTTTGGTTGATTCTGTATAATTTAAAAAATTGTTTGTTGTATATTACTCACTATACGGTGAGTTTGCAAGTAATACATTAAGTTATTTCTTCATTCATATCGTCACGGCATTTTCCACGAGTGATAAACATACAAGTTATCCTCTCCATGCCAATAAAAGTCAAAACATTAGTGATTTTTTTTCACTTCAGTTTCATACAACACATGAGTATTTCCTGTATTAGGAATGAATCAGATCCGAATCCAGAAATAAATTTCAAGCACTCTTCTATTCCATCACGCAGTTAGATACACAATATAGGGCCCTTGAGATGTGTCATGAGTAGGTAAATGACGCTTTAAAAATTAACCATATATGTCACGGCATCTCCTACAAGAAGCTATAATCAACATGCCAATAATAGACATTCATGATGGGTAGTATACCTTATAGCTGAATTGTAGATGCAAAATGTCTTAAACATGATGTTTTCCGAATACTTGCCTTTTGTAGGACATTTGAAAACTAACCGAATAGAGTGAGAGATCTATTTTTTGGCGGGGACTCCACGAGATTCCGAGAGAACGGATTGCCAAATAGATCTATCTTTACTCACTTCCTTAGCTTCCTCCACATTCATACTGTTTCTCATACACGCACGTCGGTTCCTCTTACTCAACTCTCTAGTTAATATTTATACCATCAATACATAATTTAGTACTGAGTTCTTCAGTGGTATTAATGATGGTACAGTCCGCATAGTACACGATTGGTGAGTGCAAGAGTACATTTTATCTCTATGGGTAGGAAGAACTGAAGTTGTTTGAATGAGTGAAGTAAATATACATAAATGAAAAATCTTTTAATTAGTTAGTTATAAATTATTATGCTGGCTACCACTTGTGGGGTATGCAATGATGGCATAGTTGTAGTAGTAGTAGTAGTAGCTAGTCATACTTATGTTAGGCATGTGATGAAATAGTACATGTGTATCGTTACAGTGAGGACTAATAGGTTACTAACTCTTGTTATTGTGTGCCTGCTCTGAATACTTATTAACTCTACACAAGAAACAATTTTTTTTATACGATGTACCTATCTGGGTTTTGTTATGAACCCAAATACAACTTTTTACACCTTTCACAGTAAGCTAAAAGCTTGTGTCCTGAAAGGGGAATTTACCAGCACTTGGGATCTAATGCATGAAGTTGAGACTCTACGTCTCTATTCTTATGGCTTTATACATTGTTGCATAACACACCCAACTAGTCTCATTGGCATGCGACACAACACTAACTGTGCATGTGTTTGAAGACATGTCACGCTTCATGTTTTCGGTGACTACTTACTGACCATAATTTGTAAAGATGACCCCCTTTATGGATATCACAATACCTTCAACTTGTTACTTTCTTTGCTATTTGAGTGACCAATTGATGAATATTCACTGGTTGCCTTAATTTGTTATTTTAAAATTAGGTATAGTTATTGTAGAGATATCTTTGGTAATATTATTATCTTTTTTTGTCTCTTCCATATCACTCGTTTAATGAAGTCTAAGAAAATTAACTCTGCATTCATCCCAGGGCATATCCGACATTCCAATTTTGCTGTCACGGGAAAGTTGTATTATAAGAAAGGGTATTAGTATCGGCACTTGTAGATTTTATGAAGAAGAAGCCGAGACTCCTCGACATCTCCTAGCAGAATGCAATGCCGTGGTATTCGCAAGAATCAATGCCCTAGGAAGACACTGGGTAGAAGTGGAATCTCTCCACACCTTGGATCCTCTCAAGATCTTAGACTTCATAAGATGTCTGGGACTTGAGGGTGCGCTTTGACGGGCAACACCGGGAAAGCTGAGTAGGGGGATTACAATAGATCTTATAGGTCGCGGTGCATATTTTACCCCAACAATAAAATAAAATAAAAGGGTATTTTAGGCCTATAAAATGCCTTATGGATAGAAAAACAACTGCTCTTTTGTTCAAATATGTCATTGTGACACAACAAAATGCCTAGGCATTCAATAGAATGCTGGCATTTAACAAATGCCTAGCCTTTCAGTTAACTGGCTAATTCAACTGTCAGACAGCGACATTTATATTGCATTTCCAGTGAAATAGGATGTGGGGCAAATAATTCTTCCAAGTATTTTATTATTTCGTCTGATGAACCATGTGGGCTCAGTATATCTGCTAAAGTATTTATTAGATTGTTTATTTATTTACAGCATACCATATAATAACAGATGGAATAAAATATACATCAAATTAATTATATATACCTACATCTAAATGTACCATTTCAGGTTAATTTATTTTATATTCACACCTTAGTAATACTTGAAAGCAAAGATTATGCTTTAACTAATTAATATTATATCAATTAAAAAGTAATTTATTCAGTACATGATAATATTCATCTCTGAATGGTGGTTTGATCAAATATTAAATTGCCAAATTATGCCTCTATGTGTATAAGGAAAATTGTCTAAAAAGTTTATAATATTTTTATTTAATTGCTTGATGGTATTATGTTCTCAGTGGTAGATTTATTGGAAGGAAATATTTCCTTATACTTATGTAATTGTATTTAATTCACGATAAATTGAAAGTTTTATCTTTACAAAAACTCATAGTCTTCTCTGTAATATGGATGAGACAATCATCCTAGCTGGGTCATGCTTAGAAAATGTCTGACGATAGCTGCCCCAAATTATCCATGAGCATAAAGCATCTTATTATTAAGTACATCACTCATCGAAAAGGTGAACATTGTCATGGTGAGGGGTGTTATTTTTTTATTTTAAATAAATAAATGTAGAGTAGTCGTTTCTTCAATTACTTATAAAGACATTCCTGTCCACTGCTGAAGATGAACCTCCTCACCATCACCCACTAGTGATTCTACAAATGTCATCAAACCGTTGTGTAGGAGGTCTTCTATTTTTTTGTTTTCATATCATTTATAAGCCAAGATAGACTAAAACATGACCAAAAGGAAACTATTTTATATCAAAAAAATTCCCGACCGTCTGAACTACTCTCTCTTACGACAATAGATATGAATTTTAAGTTTTCAGAACACAAAATTGAATAAGGTAGCATCTTTGGTATGAAATTAGTAAATAACATCAAATACCTATGTAAATACAAATATCAATCTCAAAATAATCTGTTTAGAATATGAGAGTGTAGACAATTCTTTTTGTACAATTAACTTATACTGTAGCTCAAGTTTGTCATATATATAGTTAAAGAGTTCATGAATGACGTGTGTTTCATAAAAGTTAGTGTATGATTCAGCAGCTGTGAGATGGAGTTAGTATATATGTATATAAGTTATAGTTAGTGTGAGGAGATTTTGTTAACCAAAATGTTGCAGAGATTAGTGTATTATCTGCCATTATTTCTTAAAGTTATGTTTATGTTACTCTTATTTGAATATGAATAGGTAAGGTATATATATAATGTATAGTATGCCACAATCATTGTCTATAGTAGATCATTATGAAATGGATAATTCTTTATGCCACACATTCTCAATTGTACATACAACTTTAACCACAATCATCTCACTTTTAATTAGGCAGCTATCTTTATGTCTCGCCGGTTATTTTATGAATCTTCCAACTATGTTTCTGATAATCAAAAACAAGAGATCATAATTTTATAAATCTTATCACTCGTAAATGAGTAGATGGCGTTTTAACACAGAACAGAATGGAATATAAAGATACTTAAATTAACACAAAATATAGTTCACGAAAGTACTTTAATTTTCCATGTGTTTACATTACATCAAAAACATCTGGCTATATATATATATATATATTATTATTTCTCTCAACTAACTTTGCACATCATTACAGATTTGGAGCAATGCGATGTGCAAAGAGACACAATTTATGTACAGTTACACTTTATGATTATACCATCCCGGCATTTTGTAATGTAGCCAGAGGTTTCATTGCATTTACTTAATACAGGTCATCCTCTCCATGCTGTAAAATAAGTTTCGGATAGGTTGCAGGTTGTGAATCAAGGATATACAACATAGTTATAAAGGGAATTTCAACTTGTATTCTTGATATGTTAGGCTTCTGTTAGAGTCCTGGTAAATATTACTTTTTGGATGTTTATTATTTAGGTAAAAAATGATTTCCTGTTCTTCATAGTTTTTTGAAAGGGGGTGTAACAAATTCGCAGAATGCATATTTCATGCGAGACATTTGAGAAAACACAGATTTTGTGTCATATAGGTAAGTAATGTGTATTAAGTGAAGTATGTACCTACACATAAGTAGGTATATAAGATAGGCGGTATAAAGGTATAAATGTTTGGTAGAGACACAGCACAGATCACAACATAGTTTGTAGGTAGGTATACCTATACAGGTATGCGGACATAGAGAGAATATGAGAGTATATCTGTGTTCATGTGTGTACGTGCACAAGTAATATTGTTGTAATGTTGTATAAAACAAACAATATAATGTTAATAATATAAATTATATACGGTGGCAGACTTATTAACTCTCTGTTGTGTGTTAACACTTGTACTAAACTCCAATTCAGTGGAGTCATAATATCTTATGGTACTGCTATACTGATGATGGCTCATGATGATCGGCCATCGTATGGACATGTATAAAGTCTATACAATCACAACATTTCCTATAAGTGTATACATTGAATTTGTCTTGCCTTTGCCATACAAAGTAGAACATTCAGGGCGAGTGGAACGCCTCATGGCCGAATGCATATGTGATGTATGAAAACTTACAAAAATGAGTTTTAGATATGTTCTAATCCAGGCATTCTAGGGGACTAGTTAGTGCACATAATCAATTGTAAAAATACCTTTTCACTGTCTCAGTTGAACAAATGTATCCAGCTAGGCAGGCCGCGAAAGATTCTTCTGCCTATGTAGTCATAGTATTGCTATCAGAAATTGAAAGGGAATCTAGTATATTCTTCTTTTCATGCCATGTGAGGTTTACCTAAAATTGACGTTTCCTCTTGTAGAGACTCTCGACACATCTTCTTAGTCTAGTTTTTCTCAGTGTATAGCTATATGGTATATACTATATATATATCTTTATCATCTCAGGGGTGTCAACTACAAAAGCCAACTTTGTCTACCCATGTTTTCTCCAAATTAATGAAGAAAAAAGAAGACAAAAAATATTTGGACTTGGTTGGGTTGGTTTCAATCAATAATTAAAATAAAATTTTGTAATTGCGTCTAGAATGTTAATGTAATTTAATTTGCAATAATTTTGTTACGAAACGTATCCAATGGGGTAGCCAGAAATGTTGCATATTTAACTGTTTCTTCAACACGTGTCTTCTGTATCTTAATTGGAAAATTTCCAAATCAAAATGCAAGATTGATAATTTGCACAAGTACTTTGAATTCACATCGTTATATTGCAAAATTCAATATTAAGATTTTGGTTTAATATCAATATTGTGCATTCGTACATTTTACTAGATTTATTTAGAATGCAAAATATAGATTTAGATAATTTTACTTGGATATTAGTCAAAATAAATACACCACATTTACTATTGAGTAACTGCCGCTAATATTATTATTATTATTATTGCATTAATGAGAATCTTATATAATAATACCATGTAGTATTATTATTATCTCATATCTCATTTATTTAACAAAACAATATTAGATTCTACATTTTGAACACAATATAAGATTAACAATAAAATTTAAATATAACATTAAATAACAAAAACCATAAAATATTAAAATAAATATGTGTTATATTTATTAATATTCTTAATGTTTCATTTCTGGGAAGATTTCCACATGAAAACTACAGAATGATATCAAAATGCCCAGAATTCAAATTGTTTATACCGTCTATCTATCAATCTATACCATCACGGCATATCCTATAAATGGGGTAGCCTCTCTGTGTCAATAAAAAAACAAAAAATTCAATGTGGGTGGCGTACCTCGTCACTGCTGATTCGTAGATGTTAAATGTCTGATACACGATGTTTCCCTGGCTGGGAATCGAACCTGGGACCTTGTGACTTAAAGGCAAGAGCGTTACCGCTGCGCCACACCGGTCGACCAATTATAAATCAATATTATTTGCCGGTTGTTTTAAACTCAATGTTGTACCTTTTGAAGTACACACAAATAACTGAACCTAGATTTTAAATGCAAGGTGTGAATATATACAATATAAATGCATATTATTTTTATTGATTTGTATAATTGCATATATCATATAGCAATGCATCAAGTAAGATGTGGGTTTTATCATATTTTCACTACAAATTATTATGAAATATATATTATGTCTGCCATGTAGCAGCTACTGTGTACAACATACAATGATAACTGTTATATCTATTTTCTACATAAATAATAATTGCATTTTTCTCTCTTTTTTGTTTTAAACATTCTGAATTAAAGAGGATAAGAAGTAATGCTCTTCAATTCAGAACAATTTTGTGTCAATTGAGTTAACTCTTTACGGACATCTATAATAGTCTTACATGATTTTTTTCTGTAATTATTATTTGCATTATTTCAATCCGGTATTGTGATAGTATAATTGAATTCTATATATTAGTTATTTGGATATTACGATATTATTTGGAAAAGAGTGAAAGAGAGTTCTTTCTTTATTCCTCTCATAAATTTAGGCAAATGAGCGAGACAGAATTTAATGTTTTTTCTAAATTTCCTTTTCTATAGGTATTGACAAAAAGAAAAAAAAAACTTATTTCTCTCCTTTCTATTTTTGAGGCGGATGCACTGAAGACAATTCTAATAAATTATATTATTTATTTCTAAATAACCTTGAATGTCATGTAAAAGGCAGGTGTTCCTAAAACATTTAGTACCTTCGATTCAGTGATGGGGTGTTCTACTCGTTCTGAATGTCTAACTTTTATTAGCACAGACAGGACGGTATGCATGTTTATACATGCAGTTGGTCTACTGGCTACCCCATATGTGGGAAATGTTGTGATGGTATGAAGGAACATGTTTGTACGTTTGAATTTTTAAAAATGTTTTTGTGTTGTTTCAGGTGGGCAGCGTGGTCGGCAATGGGGTGCTTTGGGTCTCCCGGAGGGAAGGGAGGGGGAGATGGGACAGATGGAGATGATCTCAAGTCACAGAAAAGGCGCAGTGATGCCATTACTAGGCAATTACAAAAAGATAAGCAGGTAATTATAGTAATCATAATGGAGAGATGTTTGGTAGTCTGATAGTAAAGTCTCGTACTTTGGATTTGTACATCCAGGATTTTGATCTCACTGATGAACTTACTCAGGACATAAGGACATTGCTTGATGTAAGGATGAATTTAAATTTAGCGTCAATTTTCTTTCAAAAATCAAAAGAAAATATATTATTTGACCAGTTAATGCAATACTAATCACGTAATATTTTATTTTCTAAATTTCAATTAAGAATTAGTGGCGTGTCTCGTTGCTATAAATGCAGTTATAAAACTGATTAGTTATTAGCCTTGGAAGCAAATATAATTTTCTTTGGCTGAAGACATATCTGGCAATATAAAATATGTACAAGTAAACAGGCACGTGTAAGAAATGTATACAAAATAATATTATTATTACAAGGTCTGTCTGTCTTTGTGACACAGATATTTGATATCGTGTCTAGTCTTCTATGATATGTGCAAACTCATCAAAGACTACATACAATCGTTCTCAAATGCACAACATTTTAAGAAATACTCAATGTGTACCGGCTATCTATGGGAATTTTATATAAATTTGAATGTATGTAGCGAGGGCTTAACATTTTAATTTTAACTTTTGCTGATGGTGAATTTTTTACAATAATATGCATAATTTTACCATTACTGTTTATGGAACTTTTTAGTTTGAATATTCATTGAAATATCTTTAACTTTTTATCTACCCATATCTCTATACCATCATTTGTTATAAATGTGGTAGCCAATATTCTAAATTCATGTCATCGTGAAAGAACCGATGTTCTTTTGGTTTGGCTATCATTAAACATTCTCAAAATATAATCTAGCCAAAAACATATTCTCTTCTGTATTACTGAGATCAGCGGCGGTTCCTCCGAAAGAGTGTTAATACAGTGCAATTGCTTTATAAGTATGGGTTCTAATATAATCAATTATTCAAAAATAATAAGCTTTTTATTGTTGTAATAAAACATACATACAATAGGCGTGCTTATTATCTGGAGACAATCTCTTCCAGCAAACCTGTACATGAGTGTAGCATTCTTTTACAAGAACTAAGAATTAAAAATTAATCATAAAACATATTATTAATTACTTATTCAATTCAAATATATATCGTCGTTGGTTCAATGAAACCTCTTATGTGCTAAACCAAATTTTATAGGGGATGCAAAAAACTGTTTAAAAGTCCACAGATCAACAAATGTAATCAAACTTATTATCAAAATCATTTAAAAACGTCAAAGTTTTACATGAATTTGATAGTAAGTTTGATTACATTTGTTGATCTGTGGACTTTTAAACAGTTTTTAGCATCCCCTGTAAAATTTGGTTTGGAGCACATAAGAGGTTTCATTGAACCAACGACGATATGGGTTTGTTGGAAGATATCGCGCTTCTGCGATAAACTCGCCCATTGCACAAAATTTATTTGTCTAGGTTAAATTGTTTATTTGATTTTTTGTGCAATAAAGGTTTTTATTATTATTATTATATACTTTTCTTCAAACAATAGGTACAGTGCATCTTTATTGTTGATGTTTTCTATATGAATAATTCCACTGCACTTCCACAAATCTAACTACCAGTCGCCTCTGACTGATACTAGAGTGCATTAGCTCACAGCAGTATTGATTGCACCATGTTAACGTGGAATAACCGCATATGATGAACATGTCTCAAATAGTGTCCAGAAAAGGAGTTAGTCTTTGTTTTATAATATCTTGAATAATTAATGTTTGATTATAATGTTTTCAGTTGTACCGTGCCACACATAGACTCCTGCTGTTAGGTGCTGGTGAGTCAGGCAAATCAACTATAGTGAAGCAGATGAGGATTCTGCACGTTAATGGTTTTTCCGAGAAGGAGAGGCGAGAGAAGATAGAGGACATTAAGAAAAATATAAGGGACGCTATACTCGTAAGTATCTCAGTCATAATGTGAAATTGAAAATGAAACACCATGTTCAATAATTTCATTTAACATCATTTCATTTGTAAGCCACTTATTATATACCATAGGAAAAAATAATCAATTAGTCTTTTACTGGACAGAGAAATGTATGCTAGAGTAATAGGCGACATTAGGGATTTACCATAACACTGTTGTAATAAGAAAATTCATGAAGGAGGCTGTTAAAAGTGTAAAATTTTCTGGAATGTATTTTCTTTTTACTTTATAATAATTATAAACTTATTGCATTTAATAAATTACAATAAAGAACAAGAGAATAATATAGCAACATGTAACTTTATGCAATAGGTAATGCTTGTCTTATCACAGCAGCGGTATGTCTTCAAATTTACTCAATCTACTGCCATTTTGCAATCTCACTATTGAATTGTAATATTTTTTTATGAATAAACCCCACCAATTAAGTTGTTTATTTATAATTTCAGACAATAACAGGTGCCATGAGTACGTTGACGCCCCCCATTTCCCTAGAACTTGCGGAGAACAGGGCGCGTGTGGACTACATACAGGACGTGGCCTCGGGCCCCGACTTCGACTACCCGTCTGAGTTCTATGATCACACGGAGGCCCTGTGGAAAGACAGGGGAGTAAGAGCTACCTTTGATAGATCTAATGAGTATCAATTAATAGACTGCGCTAAATAGTAAGTTATCCTAACACAATGCTTATTTATTGTAATTGTCAATTTTTACAAAATGTTCCAATTAGTTACATGGTTGAGAGCCAGAAATTCAATAAAATGTAAATTTTTTGTATCTCTTGGTTCTATGGAAAATATATTATTCATCAACAGTAATTAATCAACGCCAAAACTGATTTATTGCGCTTAAAGTGCGCCAAGAGAGTGTTGGAAAATTTCGATCATCACTTGTATTTTAGGATGCGCCCTTGAAGTGAATATATTGCACAAAACGGCGCACTATAAATTGTCTAGTTATTATTATTATTATTGGTGTAACGTGAGCAAACGCAGCCCTGAACACGCAGACAACTTTCTCACGCTTAAATCTTAATTCAATAATAATAACATGACAATTTATATAGTGCCATACTGTGATAATATCACTTCAAGGGCGCTTTACATTATTTTGGATCAACATCCATATCCATTTTTTAAATTACATAGTATCAATTTAAAGTTAACTAAAAAAGAGAAAAATCATAATAATATGATTCAAATAATTATAAAAACAATAATAACAAAATTTTACAGTGGTAAATAAATGATTGTGTAGGGTCCTCGTACTCCTTGATTGTGGGGCATTGCTTTTCAAAAAAAAAATTTCATCAAAAACCTGATTCTCGATTTTTTTCCATTTTCACTAAAACATTGACTTGCTCAAACGATTGTCAAACAACTGAAAATGACTGAAATTTTGGTAATCACTTGTCAAAACATGCCCAACCACATTCCCTAGATTTTATTGATGAGTATTGCCATCTTCATGTTAAGGTCGGAAACTTTTCAATCACCTCGTATAATGTGATAATAAGTGAAATAGAATACCAAACTTGTATTTACATAGACACTTAGTTTCTTGATTTTCTATTTAATTGTCGCTCATTTATTGAATTGAATATATTTGACAGTAATGTGTTGTTTGTCTGTTGTAGTTTTCTAGATCAAGTGCACATAATAAAGCAGCCCAATTACACACCAACAGAACAAGACATTCTGCGATGCAGAGTGTTAACCTCGGGCATATTTGAGACGCAATTCGTAGTAGACAAAGTGAACTTTCAGTAAGTATTTTCATACTGTCTTATATTTTTTATTAACATATAACTTCAATATTCACACATTATTACGAACACTTGAATGTAATTAATACCTTTGTGCTTTCAACATTTCTCATGGATAGGTGTAGGATACAAACCTATTCTAATCAGTCATTTCGTGTTATTCAATTGAATTCTTTCCAGAGTGTTTCTTACACTATTTTACAGAGACAGTGTGCATGAAAAAAAAATACCAGATTGGTAGGAACTGTAAGTGGTCATTAGTGCAATGAGTCTTAACAAAATCCATCAATGCAGAGCTCCCATTTGTGACATACTCATACTGTCTGACATCCAATATTCTGCTAATTTTTTTTATTTTGAAAGCTAAATGTCTTACATTACTAAAACTTAAGTATGACTAAAGATAAAACTTTATAGGAGGGTCTGAATAATACAGACGTTGAACAGGGGATATTTTGGCTTATTACCTAACCATGGTATTTCAAAATCTATTTGTGTTATTGAATAAATAGATATTTCAATTTATATTTTTCTTTTGCAGCATGTTTGATGTGGGGGGACAGAGAGACGAAAGACGTAAGTGGATCCAATGTTTCAACGACGTGACAGCCATTATATTTGTAACGGCATGCTCCTCGTACAACATGGTGCTTAGAGAGGATCCAACACAAAATCGCCTCAGAGAATCACTCGAATTATTTAAGAGTATTTGGAATAATAGGTAATTATAGGAAAAAGTGTGTAATTATGTAACTTGTTTTAGTGTTTCTTCTATCATAATGTTCCATGTACGAAAGTTATACAATTTTTCTCTATATCTCATAATTATAAATTACGTGTCTTTTTGTTGTTCCCGTTGCAGAAATTGAGTCATTATAATTTAAAAGATGTAGGTTGAAATCTTACCAGTACTTGTAAAGAATAATTGATTTTGTAAATGTATTATTGATCTCAACGCTTTGGTAGTTTCATTTGTGATATTGTATTATTTTATAGACTTTTAGCTGCTCATATAAAATTTGCTAATTAAATTTTTACATAAACATGTCCAGTCCATTCAATCATATTTATCACAATTATCATTTCACTCAGACTGTTTCACTCATCCACAACCATATTATTCAGAATATATTTTTACATAAACATGTCCAGTCCCTTCAATCATATTTATCACAATTATCATTTCACTCAGACTGTTTCACTCATCCACAACCATATTATTCAGAATATATTTTTACATAAACATGTCCAGTCCCTTCAATCATATTCATCACAATTATCATTCACTCACAGACTGTTTCACTTATCCACAACCATACTATTCAGAAAATATTTTCTGTGCTTTAAGAACTCCAAGAATTTTAGTCCTTGTAAATTAATATAATTATTCAATCATTACTAATTACAATTCTCACATTTTTGCAGATGGCTTCGTACAATATCAGTGATTTTGTTTCTGAACAAACAAGATTTGTTACATGAAAAGATTTTGGCTGGCAAGTCGCGGCTGGAGGACTATTTTGCAGAGTTTGCTCGCTATGTAACACCCCCTGATGCATGCCCCGACTCCAGGGAGCACCCAGAGGTGGCACGGGCCAAGTACTTCATTAGAGATGAGTTCCTGGTGAGTCACAAATATTTTATACACTACATAGGAGGAGAGATTAAAAACATGATGTTCACCACGAGAATATTTAATACCGACTGAAATATTGTTATATTTGAAAAATACATATTCAACAGAACCACTCAGGGTTGCCATAATAACAATTAAGTGCCAAATATTGGCAAACCACTTTATTTATTATTATTTGGATGATTTGTAAAGAGCCGTTTTGTGAAAAAAATCCACCTCAAGGGCGCTCTTTGCTAACTAAGGTTGTGTCTGGATTATTCCGTGAGATTTCTTGAATAGATAAGTCTTCAGTTGGTTCTTGAAACGAGATATGTCCTGCGTTTCTCTGATCATTTGTGGAAGCCTGTACCAGACTACAGGTGCAGATATTGCAAAAGCAAGCTCCACGTACACTGGTTTCGATACAGTACTGGTCACCTCCAATTTAGTTGTAATATCTTGACAAGACCTCAGTGTTGTCTGTCTATGACTTAACGCCTGTCTACCACAGAGTTAACGCCTGTCTACCATGATATATTCTGGGGCCATAGCATGAAGTGCCTTAAATACTGTCAAACACACTTTAAATTCAACTCTCTCCGGACATCTGAGCCAGTGAAGAGATTGAAGGGTGACAGATATATGTGAAGATATTTAGTATTCTAAAATTAGTATTCTAAAATTAGCACCTGAGGCAGCACAGAGGGGATAGTTTGATATTATAAGTGAACTGTATTAAATTTTTTGTAGTATCACGTAAACTGTGTTCTTGTTCAGTTTGATATAAGTTGTTTGTTTATTTTCTATTTTAGCGTATAAGCACGGCGTCAGGTGATGGCAAGCACTATTGCTATCCCCACTTTACGTGCGCTGTAGATACAGAGAATATCAAGAGGGTGTTTAATGATTGTCGAGACATCATACAAAGAATGCACTTGCGCCAGTACGAGCTGCTATAAGTTCAATATTCATTATACTACATTTCATCACTCACACACACAACACCCATTTATATAAGGTAAGAATAAACAACAATATGTATTTTTTTTATATCCATTGATCGGAAGGAAACAACACTAAGTATGTTTGTCAAGAAATAATGTTTTTTAGCATACTGGCCATCCATTCATTGACCATAGCCAATTCAAAGCTTTTTCCACATAAATGCATTTACTTCTGACATGTTAACTAGAAATTACTGTCAATCCAAATATCTGTATGCCTGAGCGAAACTACACTATCTCAATGGACTCCATTTTTCAGTATGGCCGTTCAAAGTTTTTTCTACAAAATTATTTTTGCTTCTCACATGTTAGTTAACACGATATTACACTTAAAAATTATTGTGAATGATTGCTATTTGACATATTTTTTTTATATATGAATATTTCAAAATATAACTCGTTTTCAAGACAGATGAATATGTCATTTAAAAGAGCATAACAAGGACTACAATACTATGTTTATAAGTGTCACTTCGGCCGAAATTCAACATGGTGTAGTTTGGCTCCCACGTAGATATGTTTACTCGTATTTATATAACTTACAATCGTTTATTTCATTTCAGTTGTTCTTCATTTCGTCAAAGAGCATTTTCTATGGAAAAGTGCGTAGAAGTCGTCATTATCAAGTCATCATTGTCTTCACACAACAAATCACTGTTATATTAATTATAATATTACAAACAAACAATAATATAAATAATAATAATAATATATTCAATTAATGTAAGAAATGTAATAGAAAAAAACTGACATCTATCTATACAACCTTCCCTCGAATCATAACCTATACAATAATGCAGCATAAGTATCAACAACAATATGGAATAAATTACAAGGAAATACAAATTGCTGATTTTCCAAATGATATGTCAAGAAATAGTTTGTTTTTCGGTGAACATGGACAAGTCGGAGATATCATTATTGGAATAAATTGGACAAGGGATGTTGCAGGTTATAATTAGAAAATACAGCATATCCGCATAACAGAACAACATCAAGTTAAAACACAATTTGTGTATCGTCGGCCAGTAGCCACACGAAAAATCAAACTACTATGTGCATACCATTAGAACACGATCATTATGTATATTAAGTATAATCAATTGGCATATAAACGTAAAAATATCCACAAACATTCATTTGCAATTGCAATAATAAAATATAATAGATTTAAGCCTTTGTAATGTTAGAGACGACGAAAAACGAGGGAAGAAATTTTGTTGTCATGGCTATTATTATTATTATTACTATGTGTGTATTATAATAAATAATATATTTTGTAGCGTCACTACTACTACAACCATCACCAAATCACTACAGTAAATAAAAGAATGTTTATATAACAGTATTGTCATTATTAAATTATATTATTGTGAAACCGCCTGATAGTTACACCAAAGGTGTTATGTGAAACAATGCTGTGAGATTATCACCAACGTGTTATTTTAAAATATAAAATAACGATACGATGATGACGACTGCGCTCAAAATGAAATTGTGAATGTTTGGAATATTTAATCTCTTCTCATTGGATTTTGCCCAATGTTATATCGTGTAAATATGATTCTTCAATTGAGACGTCTGATTTGAATTGATGAATATTGTCATATTCCTATATCGCAACTTAACAACTTTGTGTGTGTGTGTTGTTAAAATTATTTTATTAGTAGGTATTCTGTCCTATCGTCAGAGTCTTTGTACAAGGATTTACTTCTGACAATTTCATCTGGTATCTTAGGATCATCAAAATAATCTACTCCTAAAACTTAACCACAATCTTCACATAGTTGAAAATCTAATTAAGGGTCTCCGAATCATGAAAGTACACACTTTTTTGTATTATATTTTGGTACTCTGGAAGCTAGACAATCTATTTTCAATAGCACCACTTTGACATTTGTAAGATACTAGATGATATTTTATGCTATGATGGCGTTAGTAGTGATGCTCTTGTTCGTATAGATGAACGATAATTAATTATCTAACTGGCTTCCATTTCAAAATTAAACACTTCCTTAATTTTTTACTGTTGCGATTGGATATACATATGATGACATATGTTTATCCACATTACGTGTGTTCATTAGATTGAAGAAATAATAAATATTATTACTATTATAGTTTTTCTTTCTTTTTCTATGGATGTGTTTATAAAGCACAGTATAGATAATTTAAGTGATTTAGTAACGAAATGATTGGTCGTCGTATCGTTATGTTATATTGATTGTTTTGTGGAGATTATAATGTATGATTTTATGCAAAACATAACTATGCTACTGATGTAATTAGAATATTTTACAAAATTATTTCTAGATATGCACTATCTAAAACTTTGATATGATTTCAAATTAAATTGTAATTCCCATTCTAACTGAATTCCTTCTAACATTAGGTGGGTCGGGGAAAGTTAGACTTCTTTTCGTTATTTTTATAAATAAATAATATTCCATCGATTATTAGCTTTTCCAGGTTATCTTGTTCTTTATTTCTCATAATATGTCTCTTTTGTATCTTCCAGTGGAGGTTTCTATTTTCATTTTGTATGCAATATTTTTAATGATATTGGATGATCTAAAGATTGAAACACTCATAGATGTTTATTGTACAAATCTAATTGAAGGAGAGAGAGCTCTTATGTTTGAAACAACATGAAGTTAGCTAAATATAGAAGTATATCATACAAACGGCAATGGTGGTAAAAATTGGAACTAAAAACCTCCAAACACAATACAATCTCCACATCTTGTCAACGTTTTTCTTTTATTAGTAAAACAATTTACTAAAGTTGATTTATTCATTTTTTATGCAAAACATAGGCGATGTAGTGTAAACTATTGCAAAGATAAATCTCTCTCTTTCTCTCTCTTCAGTAATTTTCTCAGCTTGGTGCACTGTACATTAAATTGACGGAATTACAGTCTACTTGATTTGATCAGTCCAGCATAATGTTATGGCATATTTGGTGTGGTCCCTGTGTCATGATCAGATTTTCAGTACTCTCTCTTCTCTTCAGTGTGGGATGTATTTGCAAAGATGAATGTCTAGAAATAATTTTGTGGAAACGACAATCGAGTCATTATTTGTATTTATAATGTGTTACAGCAAGTCATTGTCAATCAGCTGATTACATATATTACATTATATTAAATGAATAATAAAAAGAAAAAACTGAGAATTACATTACTAATAAACAACAAAATATATATCCAAATTTATATATATATATATATAATGACGACACCAATAAATATTCAAGATGCGTTATCTTTTGGATGCAAAATGTCTTATCCCAGAGCAATACAAGTATTATATGTATTAATGATATAATAAATGGAATAAAATATATATTACGTATATTATATTATACAAAAACACATTACACTTAGAAACTTGTGAAATTTTACATTTCCTACTATGTGTGTGTTTTTTTAAATTAAATATAATAAAATAAATTAATAATAATAAATAATATTACATTATTATTGTATGTAAAAAAATTATAATGGGTCTGAAGATTTTTTTTGTGTTGGACTTTCACTGTTGACGAATATCAGTACGTATATTATTTACATATATATAAACTAAAATATATATTACACGTATATATACGATTATAGATTTTCTTATGTGTGTATGTAGTCAAAAAAATATTTTTTTTTTTCGCAATTTTTAATAATCATTATTATTATTATGTTTTTATTATTTGTTTGTAAATGTTTATAATTTGTTGTTGAAATTATTATACTTTATTTATTATTTTTGTTGAAATAAATATAAATAAAAAAAGAACTTATAATATCGGCAGGTATTCATATTTATTGTTCGTCAATTGACTATATTGTTTTCCATTTTTTTAATGTATCTTTGTGTTAACGAATCACAAAGCTTACAATTTATTGTTATTGAACAATTTTTTAATATAAAATGAACAAAAAAAAAAATTGATCAAGATTTATGTCACTCTTGTATATTGTAATTTTTGTAACAAGACATAAAAAAAATACACTAAGCTACAAAATGAATACATAAAATTTGATGATTTAATGAAGATTGTCGGTATATTTTTTATTTTGTCGTATTTTTATGTTTGTATAATTAATTTATTGTTGAGCATGAATTACGTTATTCCTAAATATGTTAAAAATCTTATAAAACAATAATAAAAACAATCATTATATTTCTCAGATCTTTTATATCAGTATATTTTTTCGGTATATGTTATAATCGAGGCTGCAAAGTTGGAATATGTCGTTTGTCGTAAAATTAATTTATAAAAATGTCCCAGAAAAAGTTAAAAATATGTTGTAAAACAACAAAAATATTAAACAGGGTGACACAAAAAAAAAGTTTTTATACAAGCGATTTAATAAACAGCATATGTATTTTGTTAAAATCACATAAATCTATATAGTGATACATATTTAAAAAAATATTATTGTCATAATATTTAAACAAAAAGTATAACTTCTATAGTTTATTATATTTAATTTAAATTACCTACTTATTCTTAATTTTTGTGAGTTTATTATTATTATTATTACAATTAATTACCAAGTAATTTTTATTTTTATGTATAAATTGATGATTGATAAATGAATATATGAAATGAATTAATAAATATAGATTTAATCATTACAAGATGTTGTATATGATGATTTAAGAAACTTAAGTCCAGATGCATAATTTTTTAAATGTTACCATTCAGTTTTACCAATTATTAGTGTTTTTTTATTTAAATATATAATATATTATATTATGTATATTTTAATTAATAATTAATATATTTAAATGTAGTGTTTCATTAATTATTATTATTGTTTTATTGAATCTTTTGAATTCTAAAGAATATTTTTAAAGTTTTTAGTGAGGAGGAAATAATAATTAATTAGTAACTAGTATTCATTTGAATTAATAAAATTAATTTCGTAGACATGATGAATGTGTTATTGATACAAAAATATGTATTGCATTTTTTTCTTTATATATATTTATATATTTTGGATGCATTATTATTATTTTTGACACTTATTTACTAACAAATTATGTTTTTGTTATTCACAAAATTGTATTAGTGCACAAGTAGAATTCCATTAACATTTCAAGACTTCATAAAACTCGAGTTTTTTTTACTTAATATTTACGAAATGTAAATGCTTTTAGCTTCTTTTGTATATTCTAGGCACAAATCACTTATCTAAGTGTATTGCCTTAGTAAAAAATCATTTGATTTACTTCAATTGGTGATATCTCAAATAAAATAACAAAAAAATTCTCAGAACCCATGTTTTTTATAAAAAAAAATGTGTTTTGTCAAAACCAAATAAATAAGTCTTTATTGGCATATAAACAAAATATAAAACTTTTGTTAAGAAAAATACTTAAGTAAAATGCCAAAAGGCGGTCTTATTGCTTGAGCGATCTCTTCTAGCTAACCTTAATACTTTGTCTTATTTGACAGTAACACATTTGTTTTAGTGGGCCAATTGTAATGTTACAAAAATTTGAAAAGATATGTAATTATTAAAGAAAACAGAAATATAAACTAATTTTGATTGGGCTAAACATTTGCACGTTTTTGTTTTGTTTTCTAGATCAAAGCCAGCATTTGTTGTGAGCGCATCTTTTGTATCAATATTAGAAATAATAACAACAATATCAAGATATATTATTTTTTGCACAAAATAATCTCAGATGCATTTATTTTTTTATGAATCTCTTTTTACTTTTATAATATTATTATTCATGATGCAAAAATATCAACACTGGCAATAAAATGTAAATCAATTCATTATTAAGTATTGGCCCACGAAATTAAAATAAAAACATTTTCAAACACTTTGCACAAGTACATACATACATCAATGTAGCATTTTTATACACAATTTTTGTTTGTATTATAATCTGTTAGACATTATCATTTAATATTTTTAATTTTGGTTGATAACATAATCAATATTTTTTAGTCATAGTTTAATTTCTATATTGTCTTAAGGTCGGTCTTATGAACGAACATTCATTAGTTACATTCAAAATAAAATAAAGCTGAAAATGATGTAATGATTAGTATTTGTCTTGTGAATACTACTGTTAATTGATTTAGATGCAGAATGCACAATTAAAGTAGTTTTGTAATACATCCACTACAAGAAGTTGACAAGTAACCACTATCCATTAATACATTTTCAGAATTACTCCATCGTTCCTAAGATCTAGCTTTAGACATTTGTAATAGCTGTGTTAGCCACACTTACTGAAGGAACAATGCAAACAAATGTTCTGTTTCTCATTTTTTCTCTTTGTCAATATTGAAAAGAAAACAATTTGTTTGATCAATGTATTTTGTTTATATTTACAATGAGAGGAAAAGAGAGACATATCATTTGTATAGTTTATTCAACAAGTTTGAACTCGCCTGATCCATAATTTGATCAAAGTTGCCACTTGTAAATACATCTTATAAGTATTATTAAAGACACCAATACCTGAGATATATACATATATATGTATGTATTAACAATAATATTTATTCCTTTTCAATTCAACCCACAGATGAACAAGATTATAATATAATACATTATTTTAGATGATTAACACAATTAATATGATTTGTATATGTTATTTGAAATAATTATAATACAGTTGATATATTTTACATGCGATCTATGCTGGGTGAAGGAAAAGTACGATTCTGTTCCTCTCCACAGATGGCAGATGATTGCAGATGATGTCAGCTTACATCGTGACAGTTGATGGTAATTGTGATCTATGAATTTGTTGACAAAGTTTCCGAAAAAAAAGCGCCAAGTTACCATTATACTACTCGTTGCATGTGTTACTTTGCTCTTTAGTTCTTCCATAGAAATTCATAGTGCATAGTATTGCCATTAACTGTCATGATGTAATCGAATGTACTGTTGCAGTTGCTGCCTGAGGTTGCCGCGAACCTTGGAAATGCACCATTAGAGTATCCTAGTCAGCATTATATTAAATATAAAAAAAACACTGCGAATAACACAATATATAATAATAACTTTTGTAATACTTACAAACATAGCCATAATATTATAAATACATTATATAAATAAAATTATTTATTAGTTTGTAATAAAAATGAATAATAAGTAGTGCTGTGTTTTAGTATCTGTTGTCATTTTGAAACACCTGTAAAAACTCCTCACCACCCTCCCCACGTTCATTCAAATATTTTTTGTCTCCTTTCTCAGTATAAATATTACAAAATCAAATCAATTACTTTCTCTATTTTGTTTAGGCATATAATTATGTTTATTTTTTAATCTTTCAGTATATTTTTTTAATTAAATTAAATCACAAAAGTATTGAACATAAGACAGCTTACGTAATAAAATTATGAATACAGACCATTAAAGTCTATTGAATATAGCTTACTACAAAAAAAAAAGAGAATTAATTTTTCAGAGATCCGTAATTTGATATCATTTCTTCGTTTTTGATAAAACTGAAATAAATAAGTTTCCTAGATTGGAACGCAGAAAGAAAAACGAGAATCTCCAGACTGTCATCCACATTTGTTCAATATGTAAAAATTAATCAGTTTTTGTTTTCTTTTGAATGTATAGTTTAATTTCAGATTTATATAAAACAATACGACACCGAAATAGATTTAAAAAATATTATTATTACATTAACAGTAATTAAAAAAGAATACATGTCAAAAGCACAAATAATACCTTATTTATTTTTCAAAGCTTATATTTTTTGTTATTATTATATTTTGTACATTGTTATGAAAGAAATTAAAATAATACACTGTTTCTATATATCAATATATATTTATTAAAAATTTATTATATTTTCCTAAAATTTCTATTCTCTATATTAATTGTAAAGATTCTATGAATTTATTTGTGAAACTGAATCATAGATTTAATTTTTATGCATTTTTTTTTTCATAATTATGTATGTAGTTACTCTTCTTACAAATCAATATATTTTCTATTTTATTTTTGTCCAGAAAAGTAATGTTTATAAATAACTTCAGCTATATATATATGCGTATAGGTATATTAATTTATATTCAATATTAAATGCAGTAAATTATTTTCACTATATACTGTATACCATGGGTGGCCAACCTTTTCAGCAACCGGGCCAAATTTCAGGATGAAATTTCCTACCATATATGCACAATAATAATACTCCATTATATGGAACATTTGATAATTTTACTTTACCTTAAAATTACTACCCCCCTGTCGCCAAATTTTCAAAATGATAGAAATTTGAAATGTTTCAAAACTCCTCGGTTTTCTTTAAGAATATTACCTCAAAATACATCTTTCACTAAAGTAACGGGTTCTTGTATCGACTATTATTAAAAAAAGTATGCATATGCTTCGCGGGCCACCCGTAGACACCCAACGGGCCGCGGGTTGGCCACCCTTGCTGTATACCATCTTCAGAATAAAGAACAAATGTTTTTAATATTTATGTCGATTTTTGTTTGTTCTGGACTTGTATATTTATTAAATGATAGCCGTAAGGAAATCATTTCGAGGCAATAGTGCATTTTCACACATCCTCAGTGTGGATTTAAATAACAATAGACCAAGTAGAAAAAGAAATCCAACATGTCGTCGACTTATAGATATATATATATAATAAATTTACCTAACCTACGAAAATATTTATTTTATCCAATTGTATTTTGTCAATAGTATATTTTTACACAATCTTTAATAAAAACGTTTTGCATCTAGGTATGTAAAAAAATATTTATTTCTTTCCAAATCAACATAGCAATACAAATTGTATAGATAGCGAAAACAATAAAATAATAATATTACTTTTTACACAATTGTTCGTTTCTTAGTTCCATAAATTTAGTCATACAATCATCCACATTCAACCCATTATGCATCATCAATATTCTTTTATTGCATTAATAAACATGGATCAACTTAGTTAAGCACCCTACTTCCAATCAGAGCTATAATATTCTATGTAAAATTTCTATAATCCTTGGTTAGTTGTAAGAAATCATAGTATTGCGATATACTCGCCTATGCATTATTTATTTATTGTGTCGAAACCCAGAAAAAAAAACAATCAAACTGATCTCTGGTACTGTGTAAAACGCACAGCAGGTGGAGATGCGTCAAAAATATCCTCCATAGTGCATGTGACAGGGCACAATGGACACTCCAACAAGTGTGGCATGGTCTGTGCTGCACCACAGTCACATGCTCCGGATTCGTCCTGTAGGAAGCCTTTGCATTGCATTATTGGTATTGCATTGTACAGAAAAGAGTACATCTGATCTGGTGCTTATTGTTTGTCTAAATTGATCTTCGTTTATTAATAAATGATTTATGTTTTGCTTCGATGACAGGGTTGTTGTTTTGTTTGTATAAATATGCATACTACTAATAGCTGTTATAAGTTTTAACATTTTGTGGAAATACGTGACTTATGTTAAACATATAATTATCATTGAACTGTTCCGTTGGACAATTTCTTGCATGTGAAGTTTTATGAACCAGAATCCGCCTTTTACATGATATTTGAAGATTGGAGACGTAACAATTTATTGATTACCTACAGTATAAATCTGCATATTGTGATTTTTATTTTAGTTTTTTAAATCTGATTATTAGATATTACAAACTTAAACCAAACATGTTAAGGGGCATTAAATTTGGCTGTAAAATGTATAATAAATACATAAACATATAAATTTAGTTGACACAAAAGACTCAAAACAAGTTTTTTGGCATTGTTATTGTTTAAATTTCTACCTCTACTCACACCTGCACATAACCTTAAAACAATACCATTAACCCCGCCCACTTCACCCCTCCCCTTAATTATCTTCTGTAATAACATTTTGTCTTAGTCATTAGTTTAAGTAATTATTACTAAAGGTGGGCATTTGTCCGAAAAGCTTCTTTTTCCAATATATCAATCAAGTGAAAGTTAAAGGTACTTCTTATTTAAGATATTATTTTATAATCTAACTGTTCAAGAAAAGGGTAAGGTAAACTTAATATTGAATTGCTTGTTAAATGGAATAGATCTCTAAATTGTATTTAACTGTTCAAGAAAAGGGTACGGAAAACTTAATATTGAATTGCTTGTTAAATGGAATGGATCAATGATATAATATGTTTACTTTTTGTATTATGTTTATTTCATTGAAATTTATTTATAAATGAATATGTAGTAACTAACAGTGCAACTCCTTTGTAGAATGTAGATTTTATTTTATTTATATTGCATGAAATATAAAAAATGTTATTAAATAAATTTACGTTATTATTTATTTACTTGCTATTGCAATTATTATCCTTGTTTTATTTATTTTAATGGTTAATTTTATTCATCGCATCACATTTATATAAATATATAAGAAAAAGACTTACCATTTCCTACTACAGGAGGAAACTCATTATTTTGGTTTTCATAAGAATATATATTTATTAAAAGATATTTGAAACCACCATAATAGGTTTGAATGTTTCAACAGTAAGAATATAAAAAAAACGTACACACAATAGAAATACAGCAATCAACGTTGCATACAGTAAATACTAGCGTCAATGCTTGAATACACATAAGCAAAAAAGTTTCAATCTTGAAATCTACACAGTATTACTACTTTAGCCTTTACCTGAAAAACTTATCATATAAGTTTTAGACAATTATTCAGCCCATAATGAATGTGTCTATAGTTGATGTTCAAAGTTTATTAAAATATCAACAAAATTGTATTCTATTTTTAACTGTAATTTAAATCGATCAAAAAATCATACTAAGAACTCATTGGCATATCTCATAAGTAAAATAAACTAGCAGATCATCCTCATCCTACCAAAAAAGAATCCAACAGAGAAACAGTCGCAACGTTGAGAAATTAAGGAAATTACTAAAAACTCTTGGTAGTAGATTTTGCTTTTGTGCTATCCAGATACAAACAAGTATTGTAAATTCTACTATAATAGAAAACAGATCTGTGTGATTGCAAGAAATTTTGATAGCACAGTTGGGGCAGTGATAACATTGCATGGAAGAATGTTTAATTCTCATACATATGTTACAAATAATTTTTTGTGGTTGGATGCTCATCTTTTTTGCATTTTTGTTTATCTCCTGGTTTTTATTTATTTTCATCACACAAATTCAACAGTTACTCAACAAATAAATGTCAAATTATATCACAATTTAAATATATTGTGCAATTATCTTCCACACAATTACATCTTAAATATAATAATAATAATAGAGTTTTTTTATATTTTTCTTATTTGGCTTTTTATGTATGGATGGAAAATATATCTATGAATTGATGTGTAAAGTTGAGAAATTAATATCTTAAGGATATGAAAAGAGTTAAATGTTAAAATTGTTTATAGAGTTTTGTTGGATATAATGTTCGCTAACATTTAGTGAATAACAAAAAAAAAATCAAAAGTTCATTCTCAATGTGTTAATATGATAGTTTATTATTATCTCTAAATTTAAAAGATACAATTTCCTTTTATGTTTAATTGTATTTTGTAAAATTTTGTTACGTTTAAATATGGCATTGGTTAATTTTTTATATATAATAAATGTTGTATTTGAAAAAATGCTTTTATTGATTTGAACTATGTGTCTATCTATTGTTTGTGTTTCTTATATACGATTATATTTTAATACACCGTTTCCACTTAAAAGTATTTTTCATATAAAAAATTAAAATACGTCAAGGAAAAGCTTGTCGATATATTTTATTGTTTACTAATTTTTCATTTTGTAAGAATGAGACATAACATTCTCGGATAATATGCTTAAAATTCATTGTTAATAGCTTTTAGTTCCACTCGACCTTATTATATGTTGCAAGCTGACGAGTTCTTATCGTCTGGAAAATGCGTTCGATGATGGGAAAGATAAAATTAAAAAATATCTTGATGTATTCTCAAAACAAGGACCCCAGATTTCATGGTTTTTCTATGATTTCTATGATATCCTTGGTTTTTCTATGGTTGAGTTTTAACGTATTCTCTATCTCTATTCTCTACTCTATTCATAGATGTGGATTTAATATTTTTGAGTAGAGATGGTGTGCTGAAATTTGCAACCACATTTGATTGTCTTGTATTATGAATATATCCTACTATTTATAATAAAATAATAAATGTAGGATCTGATGTATCATCGTATCGTTGTTATATATTGGTATGTAGTAAATATAAATTAAAATAATAATTATAATAGTATCCGCATCTTTATATTGTATTTGATTTCAATAATGTGTTTTTGATGTAAATATATTTTTCTTTTTAACATTTCTGTGTTGTTGTTTTTGTGAAAAAGGGTATTGAAAATATATTATTATAAATATATATATTACATATTGTTAATATCCGTGTTTACAGCTAGGGACTTAACGTAAACGTAACATAATGTCATGTAAATGTATCATAATGTCACATGAATGTAATATAATGTCATGTTAATGTAACATTATGACACGTAAATATAACATAATGTCATGTTAATGTAACATAATGTCATGTAAAGGTCAGTGGCATGTCTAGACTTTTCATATTGGGTAGGCCCAACCAACCACACAGCGGCCTTGGTCCATCAGCAATATATAAATATGATGATATAGTTACATAAGCAATATTACAGTTTTATAGATATATATAAATATGAATAAAAAAATCCAACACTTAAAAATTATTTTCACTTGTTTAGTAAATATTCATAACAGAATTCCTCGGAAGATACTAAACTTCGAGAATTAGTGTCTTAGGAGGATATCGTAGGTAATATGAACATGTCATGAATGTATAATCAAATGGGGTGGTCGCATTCGTGTCGCTCCATATTGGTTGATTCAATGCCAAGTGGGAAGAACCAAGATGCACTTAATAGATCAGTGCGTCTTTTTTATTTTTATTTTAAAATTATTGGATTTTTTAAGATGATAAAATTATTATTTAACTAAGAAATATCAAAGACACGCCACTGGTGAACATAACAAATGTCACGTAATGTTGTGTAAACGTAATATTATTTCACATAATAGTGACTTACTGTCGTGGGAATAACCAGTAAACGTAGCATTATTTGACACTTGAATTACATAATGTTATATAAGCGTAATATAATGTCACATAAATGTGATATAATGTCATGTGAACGTAATTATAATGTCGTCATAACCTGACATAATAAAACGACTTTGCGAGTAGTGAAATACATATAATATATATTTATCGTATCTCTAATTAAGCTGGTGGTGCTTTGAACCCTGTCTAACATGTTATATTTATTGTATTTATCATTATGTCTGTCCAATCACAATATTAATTATTATTATTCAATTTATAGATTGGTGTTGCCTGTGTCCAAAATAATAAGTAATAATAAATTATAACTAATTAACAATAATAATAATGTGTTGCATTTAAATAAATAAAAAAACTAAAGTAAATAAATATGATAAAAAATATACCCTCTATAGTGACTTGCCACTCCGTATTATTCATAAAATTGTACTGTATTATAATATCACTCCTTTTTTTATCATTTATTTATTTATTGTTCAATAAAATATAATGTTTTATTAAAGTAGACATTTTGTATTTTTATTTTTTATTACAAGCAGCTAATCCGACAATTAAACAATGAAAAAATATAAAAGTTGTGTGTCATTTTCACTTAGAATATTTTTAAGCAAAAACAAAAAATGAGAAGAAATTATTTTAAATTATATAAATACATATCTGTGTGTCGAAACAAAACTAAGCTATGTTGAATTTTTTCAATATGACTTGTGAACATAGTGTTGTATTCCTCGTTATGCTCTATTTGATGACATATTCATTTATATTGAAGATGCGTTATGTTTTTTAATCAGATAAAAAAATATTTATTCAAAAGTTTAAAAGATGTAGTTAATAGCGATCACCCACAATCGTCTTTAACTGTAATTTAATGTTAACAACTATCTATCTATCTTAACCATCACGGCATATTCCTTAAATGGGGTAGCTAGTTAACTTACAAACTTTTGTGTTATGAAACAAATTATTATTTTTAAATATCACCACTCATCTTATTAAACCCTTGCGGCGAGTGACGTAATAATATGTTGAAAAAATTGTGCTGAAAAATAACATCTTTGAACATAGATTCATTTTGCTCCGGCATACAGATATTATTGTTTATAGAAAAATACTGAATAACTACGAAGGAGAAGGAATCATATCGTCGGCTTTATTCTAATACACCATAAGTCAGTTACATCTAACTTAACAGGAAGAACAAAAAACTTTTATTTTTCAATCATCGTTTTGATTAAATTGGTTATTTGCCACGCAGTTTATACTTCCACTCGAAACATCTTATAAAATAAAAAAAAAAAGATTTATATTACTGTAAACGAAACGTGAATCCATCGTAAATTTGAAATCGATAAAATGACTTACGGTGTATTAAAATTAAGCCGATGATGTGGAATATGAAAATTACATTGTTATAGTATGTTGTACAGCTATGTATGTGTGTGTGTGTGTGTGTGTGTGGAGTCGTATTGTGATGTTAGTATGGGAGTATATTGTGATCTACCGATGGTAACTGATTATTGCATATTATTTTTACTACATTATTACTTGTTAATAACATAGGTACATATTATTATTATTTATCTTTATTTATATAGTATCATCATATTAAAATAATAATATTGCATATTTTTATTTTGTATTACTTGTGTTTGATTATCTCCACTCGCATTGAATAGATAAATAAATAAATATATATCATTAACAAATTGAAAACATTTTAATTATTTCCCCGTTTCCTCATTATTTGAAACAGTATTTTGATTATATTACTATTGACTCTATTTTAGGTGCTTTGCCATCAAAGTGAATATAAAAGAATTATTTATGAAAGTCTGTAAGTAAATTACTCTCAATTTCAAAAATCTGGACTCTATTCTATTTTTGAAAATTATATTTTAGTTTATGAGTGGTCAGGAAGGCTAAAAAAAATCTAGCTCTTTATCTATACCATATATTATATTACATGGTATATCACCAATGTAGGGTAGCTAGTAGAAGGGTCTTGATTTCAGACAAGAAAACCTTTCAATTCAATAAAAATGTGTTTATTTCTTTAAATTTTGAGTTAACAAAGAAAATTTTAAAGGCTGTTTTAATAACAGAATTTAAAAATAACAAATTATAACGTGACATTGTTGCTTATGGCAAATGAAGCTGATTTATTAAGCAGGGATGAATCGTGAGTCCTCTAGTTTCTAAAGAAATTCATGAGCAAATACTGTAGGAATAGATTTATAACAGAAAAGATCAGGACTTTTTATAAAAGATATGTAGACTGTGTTTAGTTTTTCAGAGAATCGTGAGTCCTCTAGTTTCTAAAGAAATTCATGAGCAAATACTTTAGGAATAGATTTATAACAGAAAAGATCAGGACTTTTTATAAAAGATATGTAGACTGTGTTTAGTTTTTCAGAGAATCGTGAGTCCTCTAGTTTCTAAAGAAATTCATGAGCAAATACTTTAGGAATAGATTTATAACAGAAAAGATCAGGACTTTTTATAAAAGATATGTAGACTGTGTTTAGTTTTTCAGAGAATCGTGAGTCCTCTAGTTTCTAAAGAAATTCATGAGCAAATACTTTAGGAATAGATTTATAACAGAAAAGATCAGGACTTTTTATAAGATATATGTAGACTGTGTTTAGTTTTTCAGAGGTTTTCTGAAAATTATCAACTTGTATTATAAGGAGTAAATAAACACAATGAATACAATTAATAATAAAGCAATGTGTGTTATAAATAAAATATGAATGGATAATGTATTGAAATGAATGTATGTAGGTGCAACTTGTAATTTAAGTCTTTAAAAAATAATGATATACCCTTTGCAATGTGTTTCGAAAGAAAATTGAAAATATAAAATGCTTAATTTGTGTTCAAATATATAATGCACATCATTATTAATGTTTAATTATGGCAATATTTTAGACACTTTGTATTGAAGTTATCTGCTAAAATATAAAAGAATGAGAAATATTTTTGCCTATGGCTTAACTGGTTTTGTGTTGTATCTAAAGTTATATATATCTATGTGTGTATGTATGTATGTGTGTGTATGTATGTGTATATGTGTGTGTGTATGTATGTATGTGTATATGTGTGTATGTATGTATGTGTGTGTATATATATGTATGTATATTTATGATTGTGTCTATACTATTTATATTATTTTATTATGCTTTTTGTTTTTAGTACTTATACCTACTTATGTTGTATGTACCTATATATATATTTTATTTATTTTTTATTATATCTTTTCTTTTATGTACTTTACTATGTACATCAATATTAATGTATCTCGTATCTCTCTCACATTTGGTTGGTTGGTAGAAATTGCCTAAAGGCAATAAACCCGCCATTTGTGTTACTTTGTATATTCCACAATAAAGATTATTTTATTTTTATTTATTTATTTTATTTATTTTATTAAAGTTGAGATAATCTTCAAGATTTTTATATAGCACATTTGACAGCGGGTTAAAATTGCAAAGGCATTGCAAATTTAATATTAATTGATTGCTATTACAAGCATGTAAATGAGAGCTATTTGTTTGTCTGTGCCTTTCGCAGCCATGAGAAGAATTGGAATGTATAGAAATTATGATAATATTGAGCAAAGTTATTAAACAGAAAGTAACCAACTCAATAAAAAATACCTAAAGCAATTTACATTTAATATGTATAAATTAATTTTTACATACTGGTTGCTTTCTCAATAACTTAATTCAATTGTAAAAAGTCTGGGTGTGTTTATATAATAATATCAATATATTTGTATGTTATGATAAAATTTTCCTTTTCTTTTGGTGCACATTGTAAATAAATTCTCCTGAATATTATATTATGATTTCTTGATTACATAATATTTTTTATTCTTATTTACTTGTATTTCATTGTATTTTTATTCTGACTGTGTTATAGATTTGATTTGGTGTAGTTTTGCAATAGCTAATAAATACATTATATTATTATTAAATTCATATTCTTAGAAAGAGTGTTCGCTTAATCATGAATCAGCCGAAATAGGGTGATAGAAGGCCTCAACATGCATTGAAACAGCCCCCCCATATCTTTTTTTCATATTGCATAGTTTCTGAATCATTTTCATGTTCCAAATTTTTTTAGTGAATCCATTTTGTTCCATTAAAAATACGACAACTTTTGTTGATTGTGTTGACATTTATTTTGCAAATCTCAAGCTGCTTAAGTTTTACCACCGTCTAATTAAATAGTGACTAAACTCAAACTAATTTGTGTTCCTTTTTTACATAAATAACGGTAACTTTTGCAAAAAATAATGTGAATGCACGATTCTTCAATAAAAAAGCGTATAATTCAGAAAGTATAATGCAATATAAACCAAACATATGGTGAGTTGTTCTAATGCATGTTGAGTACTTATATCTTCGGCTCCTGCTGATCTACAACTAAGCAGACACACTGTATATCGCGGTATAATTAATATAACTAGTCCCCTGGAAGCAGCTTTGTTGATATAACTGTTTTGTGTAATAATTATAATTATTATGTTTAATTATGTTCCATTCTGTAAATCTTATAATTATTATTATTAAATAGACTACATATATTTACTGTACTTGATAAATATACATATTATGAGTTGTTATATATATATATATATATATATATATATATATATATATATATATATACATTCAAAACAACATGCTGATATATTAATAAAGATAATATTTGTTTCATTGGAATAAAACTTTCAACATAATTATTTGTCATTCATTTATTTTTTCAATAGTAGGTACTTAGAAAAAAAATTGTTTCAATAGCAAATTTGATGCTCAACATCCCATACTACAATGTCAACTAAAATTTCAGGTTTTCACTATGAAATGGTATGCCAAAATCCTACTCTGTATTTCTTGTAATACCTTCTTCTTTCACCCTTTAAGACTCCTTTCTAAGGCATATGTTGAACAATGTAATAAACATGCAAGTCATCCTCTGTGCCATAAAAATATTTAGAGATTCAGAGTATAATATGATCCATCTCTGAATTCAATGTATAAACTGTGGTAGTAAAAATTATGATGAGAATATTGTGGATGAAAAAGCAATGCTCTTTTTTGTCAACAGTATGCAAAACTTCTTAAAATATATATTTTGTATTCTCCTAGACCGTAGTTAAGGTAAGAACAAATTCTATTCTTTGGACCATTATTAGCTGAAAGTTTTGTCAAAACAAATTAATCAGTTGATTCAATCAAATACTCATAACCGTGAAGTATTTGATTACAGACATAGTGTTTGAGCTCATAGGTTACTGAGCAGACAATATCCAGTCTGCAATATAGTAATAATAATAATCTCAATCTTAAAATAGCTGCTGCTGAGTAAATAATCAGTAACCAAATACATAAGTCATCCGACACAGTGACAGTTAAGTCTTACAATGTTTACTAATATTTTATTTGCAACATTTGGTGATAATATCCCCAACGATGATAACCTTTCACACTTTCAGAGAAGGTAAATGAAAATGCCGTAACCAGCTTTGATACACACTGACTACCTGAATAATGTGTTGAAGTTTTTATGATAGAAATGTTAAGCAAAACTTGGCATTTAGTTGATGAACTCAGGTCAATTCAAATCCATGTTATGTATAGTAGTCACCTTTTTTATTTGTTGCAACATTAATAGAAGTTTAGAATAAAATCTAATACCGTTTTTATAGGAAAAGAGATGAACAATGTAATAGAATCCTGCGGAGAAATGGCCTGGATGAAAATGATATAGGGAACAGAAAGATATATGTATAACCTCAGAACGAGAAGAGCCCACTCCAACAACCTTCAGTGGCAATGAGTTGGGACAGTTCCAGGAAGAAGAAGACCCTTTTTGTAAGAAAACACCATCTTAGAGTAATACACAACCGAAAAATGCGAAGTTTTATAGTACACATACTTTTTAGTGGGTACGTATATCTATACACATTTCAAATATGTATTGTTCATTTTAGTTTGTTTCCAATGAGTTTTTGTACACTTTTTTCTAATATAGAGCTGTGGCAACATTGGTTTGATTTATAGAAAAAAATTACAATAAATGAGGATTGTTTATTTACAGGAATTGAAACTACATTATTCTCTCATTAATAAACTTTATTATCCACACTATATCATTATTACTTTTGAACAAAAATTTCAAACACATTTTTATTTCAATTAAATCAATAATTAATTCAACAAGTACGCAGTTTGAGAGCTATTCACTACAAAAATATAGTGAACGCAGGACGATTCCATAATTACAAGCTCCTAATATATTCACATATTGGACTGATGTTGTGATTTAGCAAATACTAATGATTGATGTGATACAAACATTTATGTGATTGAAGGACAAATACTGTAACTTACAAATGAAGAAAGTGTTAAAATATTTCACAATACCAAGCACAAACCAAAATTTGTAATGGTAGATACATGAAATTCTAACGATTTCTGGATATTTTTTTGAAAAAATACTTGTGAAGTTGTAAGGTAATATAATAAATTGCAGAGTACTGGAATTAAAATGAATTTTAGTAAATTGAATTGTTCAAATAAAGAAAATAGTAATAATGTATTTTATCAGTGACAATAATATATTTTTATATAAATATCTCAAATCTGCTTTCAGCTTGTAAAGATTTTACTTCCTAGCACATCATAATTATATATCTTAAAAACTGTAAAAGTGTAATATAATTGTGTTATTGGAAGAAGGTACAAATGTCATTAAATTGACATTTTCACATAAAATGGGTAGTAATTATTTTTAACACAGCTTAGTAACGTCTATTAGAATATTTACTTAAAATTTAATAATTTTTCAACATCTATATGTAAGAAAATTCATTCATAAGAAAAATAAGTTACATTTCTATGCACTCTATGATGCACAAACATTGCAGTAATTGGATAAATGAGACTGATAATTTCAGCGTCAGATTGCAGTTAAATAATAGCTCAAAATGCATTAAGATAAGGGCTGGATAATTATTTTCATTTTCAGTAATGATAACCAAACTGTTAAGATTATTTTTAGTTAATCTTAAGCAACATAAACTTTTTCATTTAAGTTTGATAAAGAAACGCTATTTATAAAAGAAGTCTCAGCTAGTCCGTACACGCATATAGCTAATTCATGAAAACTGTCGTGTCGATGCTTGTCAAAAATATTTTGATTCATTTACTGAACGGCGAACATTTTTTTTTGAAATAGTGAAACAAATTCACTGCCATTTAGCATAGTTTATCAATATGAGGCCATAAAAATGTTTTTAATGCTATGCAATGTTGTGCATATCTAGCCAAAGACAGAGAAAACATTTCTTTTACTCTGTGGTCAGCTTGATGCTGGTTTTAAATTAATTTATACTGGGGAATGTTTAGTAAAATGCTTTCAATAAATGTCTTAGAAATACAAATACTGAACCTAATACAGTATTCATAAATTCTAAAAAGTTACATTATAGTTTGTGCAACATTGAAGTGAAAAAAGTATTGAAATTAACAAAATGACACGATTGACGATGGTCCCAAAATATACACAAATACAGTCCTAACAACAATAATAATAAGTATATAAGAGTATTGCACCATATAAGCAAATAATATAAAAATTAATCTAAAAAAACAATGAAATATAATAAAGTTTTATCCCACATTACTGAGAAATGAAAAACACATAATTTAAAACAATAGATACGTACGTAATTAATAAACTTATATGAAAAAGAAAATATAATATGTAAAAATTTCAATGTGATTAAGGCGCCTACCACACACACAAATATCACCACAGTTTTGCCTGCGCAGGTCGACATGTACACAGAACACTGTGTGTGTAGTTGGTAAAACTATCCCGTGCAAACCCTACAGCACGGCTTGCGGGTTTTTCGACTTGCTTGAAACTTTGCCTGCACAAACCAGGCATGCGCGTACTTACCTGCGTGTGCGGTTGGGTGTTCAGTGTTCATGTCGCGCTTTCTTTTATCGTTTCGACACCAACAGTTTGAAACAGAATGACCATAGGTCTCGCTTCATGTTTGCGGGTAGAATGAGGCTTGCGCTTACTTAACTGCATTGTGTGGTAGCCACGTCCGTGTTCCGTGTTTTCTAGCAAGAAGCTTGAGCAAACAGAACTGCAGTGATGCTTGTGTGTGTGGTAGGCGCTTAAATGTAACTAGCAGTATAAACTATAGTTTTGTAATGAAATTCTATGACTGATTTATAATGTTTATGGACTTGAAAATGACATATGACTTCTATGCAACTTAAATAATTTATAAGTTGCTGTGAATTTATGGGATACAATAAAAGAGAACAAGAAAAAAAGAAAGAAATAAAGGGGTTAATCCCGAAACCATCTTAGTCCAGAATCTTATCTAGTTTCTTACAATGGTCAAATTGGCGACACTTTATATAACCTCAAGAAGGTAGCAAATATCATGTAAGTGGGTAGTTTAACAATGTTGAATACCTTCAGATAGATTATTAACTGAGTAAATAAAAAGGATAAAGACTAGGACAGCCGACCCCAAATAAATAGGATAAAGGCGAGGGTGAAGAAGAAGATTATCAACTAAGTGGAGATCACAGTTTTCAAAAATGCATTAATTTGATGTCTTTAAGATACTTAATTAAATTCTAGATAAGATCCGTATCAGGAATAACCCCCCAAAGTTATGGTGAAATATAATTATGAAAATATATCATTTTTGTAATTTAACCCGCAAATTGTAAAAGGCTTTGATTTTTCGTTTGTTTGGACGTTTATCAAAAGAAAATTAAAAAATAAACAAATGATAATATATAAGTATGTAATCCAAGTGTATCGTAATAGTGTCTTTTAAATATGTTTCATTGCTCAGTCTTTCATTTCCTGGGCTGATGGATGTTGGCATGGGGCTTCATTTGATGAATCGCAGGAGGCTTAGGAGTGTGAGCTACTTGAGCAGATTCCAGAACAAACTCTGTAGCTTGCTTAGCTGGAGCCCCACCTATAGTGGCTGGGTTCTGTGGAATGTTGGATGGGCCAGACAATCCCGTCACATCTCCGATAATTTCCTTAGTCGCTTTATTTTGATGTCCCTCCTTGTGCTGAGTTATTCTCATGCCACCAGCTTTTACTGCAAGCAAAAATATACAAGAAAGAGATTAAATAAATTGTTTTTTTTTAGCACTGTACATATTTATGAATACTCTCGACAATAAAATTGAAAGGTAAGAGCTTGACATGTTCACACAAATTTAAATATACTGCAATAAATTTGAGTATTTACAGTTAGAAGTAACATGCAAGGCATAGTGGCTATTAAAATTTCTAGGTCAAGGTTTAGTTATTTATAGAACAGCAATAGATATTTAAATAATATTGATTTATTAATGGCCGGTTTCAATAATCTATCTATCCGCTACTGTCGATTGAAATCTATTGTGTTCTATATTTTAAATCATAGATTTCAATCGACAGTCACAGATAGATAGGTTATTGAAACCGGCCATTAATAAGTTGTGCTATCTATCTACCTCTACCTACTTCCCACATATAGGACAGCTAGTGAACTAATTGCATGTAGTAAACTTGATATTTGAATCGCTCTATGTTAAAGGGGCGCAAGTCCAATTCACGTAATTTTATAGCGACTGTATTATAAAACTATTGTAACAATCCATTAAATAGAAATATTTTTGCCTACTGTACTCATTGTTTTTAACCGGTGGTCACATTAGACCTTGCCTGTCCCTTCTATCTACCTGCTCCCCATTGATAAAAACTTCACCCAACAATCTCATTATTTACACAAAACAAACAAGACAGAAATGCTATGAGAGTTTATCCTAACAAAACACGTGCGTAGGTTCAACTATTGTTATTTCTTTCTCTCTTCAGGCAAATAGTGAGACAGCAATGCTAGTCGTCAAATTACCAAAAACTAAACCCTGGTCGATCGGGCAGTTAAAGCAGATGGTAACATTTTACTGAAATAAGACTAACAGATGTTTATAATACTGAAAAACGAGTAGTTATATCAAATTTCGGACCAATTTATAATAACTTAAACTAACAAACTTTTATTATATTGGCCCTTAGAGTAGTTGGAAATATTGCAATGATTTTGCCAACTGTTAATGTATAATATGTTTTATTTTCAAACTTGTGTATTAAGTAGTTTTTATTAATAACCAGACCAGCAAGGCCAATTGCATAAATTAATAATTTTATTACACTGATGATTTCTACTAGACAAAGTCATATACATAGTATACAAACAATAATGAACACCCATACATATCAAACATTAAAAAAATCTTATCCTTTGACAAAACATTGTTAACTCGAAGAATCCTATACAACAGTTTTCAAGTTTAAGATAACCTTCCACAACTGGAAAAAAAATTAAAGTGCAAATAATTATAATATATCCATAGCTCTGTATTTCTTGTTAATTTTACTCTTACAAGTAAGTGAAACCCGTAAAACTCAAAAAGTAGAATGACTGTCTAATGTAACTTGAGAGTTGTCAAAACCTTAATGAATTTGTTATCCAGTGGTTCCTTGTAATCATGTGGTTTCTAATGATTCAACTGTAATTATTCATTTACACAATAATGTGTAAGTTAATTAATGTACGCTGGAAATCCAATAAAGACTTTTAGTTCATTTTGAAGCATTACACTACGCATTGTGTTTTCATTAAAAACACGTACACACTTCAAAGTATTACTGATATGCATTTTATATAATGTTTTTATTTCATGGACTGTTGGGAACATTTTCATTCTAAGAAACTTGTGTGGGATACTCAAGTTTCAACGCATAACATCCTTATTATGTATTGCGCAATAAGCAACGTAAATTTGACAAGTTTTAGCTGGGAATAAAGATTTTAGCAATACAAAAATAATAATCAAATTATGATTAAGAAAATAGAATAAAAATAAATTAAATTTGACGTAGTATTTAAATTAACACTCTTTAATTAGTCAGACATTAGCAAACTGAAATTTAAATATTAATTTATCAATTTAAGTTTGCAATACAAGGAAACAAATATATAAATTTGGGTTAGAAAAGAGGCGATTTTCAAATTCCTTAAGAGAGGAAATCATTAAATGCATTTCTTTTTATTTTGATGGGTGGAGACGCAGACCTAGACATGATTTTTAATTATCTAAGATCGATCCTAAAAATACATAAACACTCGAATTTATCTTTCTATTGATAACACTAATATCAATATTAATTTTGCCTTCCAAATAAAAAGATATCATGTTTTTTTAATAGATTATTGACATAAAGACATTTATAATAGAATAAAAAACCTATGACAAAATACCACCGTGTATATATAAATAACTCGTGTATATATAAATAACTCGTTTTCAGCTGTGTAAATGTTTTTTCTACACTTTAAGATTAAAATGCCAATGCCTTTGTAAACAAAAAAAAAAGATTAATATGTAACTCATGCAAATAAGTTATTTTTGTTTGCTTGGATAAAAACTGTATCAAAATTAAATTGAATTACATTTTTGATCAACTTTTAAGTAAATGTGTGTACTTAGGATCAAACAAAGCCTTGTACGTCATGTAAATGAGCTATAATATAATATTATATGTTATGTATATTATTTTTTCAGATATATTTTTTTGAGTTGATATGAACATCGTAGTTCAGTCAGTCACTATATGATTTAAATGGATAACTGTAATGGACAATTCATTAAAGTATATAAAATATCAAATGAGAGACAAGTCATGTTTATGTTTTATTTTTTATGATGAAGTGAAAGCAAAAGGTGATTTGATTTAAATCCTTATAAATATAGTTTACCTGCAGGTGGATGTCCGGCCTTCAGTTGTGTTGATTCGTCTCCTGAGGACATTTTTACAATTAAATGCGTCTTTAATGAAATGTAAACAGCTGGATGATGCGCTCCCGGCAATCTTTGTCGACGTGTTCAACAATTAAAGGTGCGGGTGCGTCGCGTTTTCTTTTGACAGAATCTTTATGTGTACGTGAACGTGATACCAGTGACCGGATGACAGCTACACAAAATCATTATTGCCATCTATTGGAGAAATTTCTAAGTACTCTAGCAATGACTTGAACCACTTCAAGTAGTTTTCCATTTGACAACTACAGTACGATCATAAATTATCTTTCTCAGTTTTCATGCCATTTCCTTTCAGATCATATTTATTTGAATAGGTTTAGGCCAAATATTAAAACCCGATGAGTTACAACTTATACTTATCTTATATTTAAAAAAAAAACTTGGGATTAATTAAATAAAATCACAGTAATAAAATTGTATGTAAATTTATTTAGATACAATAGTACGTTATATCACACTAATGCACAAAATATATTTTTTAACATTGAACCGATTGACTACAAATTCAGAAGAGTATTAATTTAATATGGCTAAATAAATAAGTAGACAAATAAAAGAAGCATCATTTTTGAAAAGTATAAAAAGAAAAATTCTTAATATTTCACTGGTATTGTGCAAAAAAACTTTTAACAATACAAATTATAATAATAAATATAATATACTACAATAGTAAAAAAATTTAATAGTGGCAATCATATTTTTTATAATTAATAAAACAATGATTAAAGTAATTGGTATATTTATTTAATTTTCGTAATTACACACAAGCCTCAATTCATGCATATTGTATTTGGTCCCCATTGTTTTAAATATTCTTTGGTATAAAACAGGAACAGAATATAACCAGTTGTTACTCGAATTTAACAGTTAATGATAAATGATGCATAGAATTTTACTTACTTCTATTTTAATGGCTTGACAATAATTTTTTTTTCTGGTAACAAAAGTTTACAAAACGTTTAAAAAATAAAACAGAAAATAACAATGGAAAGATAAAAGACAGAGTAGTCAAAATAAATAAATAAGTTTAAATACGGAATGTTAGAAGATCACAAATGTGACAGACAATAGACAAAATGCATAAATGGAATATTAAATTAAGTTTGAAAATAGAAGAATGTATTAACAAAAATCTGAAACAAATAATTACATGACTACTTACAAATGTATATTTTTATTAAATAATAAATATGGCAGCACTTTGCGGTTATCTTTGGTTTAATCTCTAGGAAAATTGCTTAGCATTTTTTATAATCTTGTAGTATTTATCATTTTTGTGCATTGACAGAATGAATGCACAAGTTAAATCAATTTCTAAACACAGTATACTCTCGATAATTTGGGTGCACTTTCAGCAATGCATATCATTAATTTTTTTATGTAAATGATGATGTGCAAGAAGAATAAAATAAATAAATCGATTTATTGATTGTATGACATAATTATTGACATGCAAAAAGAATAAATAAATAAACACATTTGTCAGTTTTCTCCGGTATCAAAACAACTGGATAATTGAGAGTATACCGCATTTAGTGAACATTAAATTGATTATTTAGAACACAATTTAATGTTGGATATGTTTATTGACTCTTATGGAATCCATTGGGATTCTTTTCCTGCCATCTCCAGGTGTCTTCACACATCTTGGCAAGTCCCTTTACAGCCTTCCACTGTAGTTCTCCCTCTGCCTTCTTAGCGCATGCGTATGAAGACGCGATATCTCCCTCCCTGCGAGCCACTATCTTGTATGGAATCTTACGTCCACTAGCTTTACTAAATGCAGAAACTACTTCCAATACAGAGTTGCCATTACCAGTGCCTATAAAATAAGAGACACTACAAATGTAAAAAGTTTTCAATGAATATCTAAATAAGATCATATTATAAAGTTTTTATAGGGGAGACTACCAAGTAACAATTATAAGAAATACTTTTTTTATTTAGTATTTTTTTAGGGCTAATTTAAGACATATTAATTATTATCTAATTTTTCACTTATCGGTACAAATTTTTTATAAATGTAAAATACTCATTTCCACCCCATGTTCGTGAAAAAAGTGTTGAAGAATCAATCAATGAAAAGAGTCCTACCAAGATTGTATGGTTTGAATCCACTGTAGTCGTTTCTGAGAATAGCTTTCAGAGCTGCAACATGTCCAGTAGCCAGATCCATGATGTGTATATAATCTCTAACTCCTGTACCATCTGGAGTATCATAATCAGATCCAAAGACCTGGAGTTCAGATCTGCGACCCACAGCAACCTTGCAAAATAAGTTAAATGTGATGCTAAATTGAATTCTGGCTCAAAAATACTGTACAAAACACTAAATAATAATAGTTGAAATAATATATCTATAAATTCTTTCATACAAATGACTTATTTTGAGTTATTTATACAGATAGTTTACCGGTAATATATTTTTTGAGTCTCTGAATGAATATTGTAAAATGGTTCAAGGGATTTGCAGTTGGGGTTTAGGGTTGGGATTTTAATGCCGACCTAATCTGCACTCACAAAGCAAATATATTTAGGTTCGATACAAACCCTGATTCAACAAAAAAGAGAGTACAAATAATTGATTAAATAAAAGGGATTAATCCAGATGGATTATCTCTTATTTGTGTACCTGTGATATGTATGGCATTAAATTATTTGGTATGCCAGCAGGATCTTCACCAATTTCACCAGAGTCATGAGCACCAACTGGATTGAAGTATCTCAGAGATATTACACCCCATGTCTGAAATCATAAAAATAAAAATATGAAAAAAAATACTATAAAGTCAGCTGTAGAAAATAATAAAATAAAATAATCAGTAATGAGAATAAATAGCAAACATACAAAATTATGTTTATTTAGAAAATAAGTCTTGTAGTTGTAGTGTAGAAAGTAAAGATTTTTTCACTATTAAAATACAAGTTTTTTTAGGTCCCAAGTCATTTGACCATTATTCAATGTTCTCGACTAACGGTATTTAGTGGAAGTTCATGTTACATTTATATAGAAGAAATACTAGTACTGAGTATTTCCACAAGATTATATTTATCACAATAAAACTTTTACAAGCTTCCACTCTTATCATGCCGCTGACTTAAAATTATTTTGGAGTTTAAATGTGTTCTAACACAAAGTTACCACAAACAATAGATACATTGAATACAATAAAGGGCAAAACATAAAACTCACTGAATCACTTGTGCAGACATCTTTCAAAATTTCTTCCACAAAGTATTTGCTCTTTCCATACGGATTGGTGCAACCCTGTCCAGTAGGATGTTCTTCATCTAATGGAAGATATTTTGGAGTACCGTAAACAGTAGCTGATGAACTGAACACCAATTTGAAAACTCCAAAGTTTTTCATAACCTCCAAAAGCACACATGATCCTGTGATGTTATTTTGATAGTACATGAGAGGTATCTTACAGGACTCCCCAACAGCCTTGAGAGCCGCAAAGTGAATTACGCAATCAATATCATGCTGAAACAACAATCAGTGACATTATGACAATAGTTGACTAGCTGTGGTCATCATCTGATAATTTATGATAATTATATCTACACATACTATTTACTATTATGTATCTATGTATACCTATACACTGCTATCAATCTACTTTGTACAGAAATAGAGAAGTATTCTAGTGACATTTTATATTATATATCTATGAAGTAGTTCTTCCATTATAAATGCACCAATAAACCTATTTTTGGAATTGCTTATAAAGACAAAAACACTATGTCCTTTCTCAGTAATTACATTACAAAAAGAACTTGAGCAGGAAGAGTGCTATGCCTGATCATGGAATACAAAATGTTAAATATTCTAGGACTTAACTTTTACAGAATCCTAAGTAAAAAGTGTGGAGATTCTCGTATTTTATTGGTATTTATTTTGTAAACTCCATATTAATCAAGAAATAGAACAGTTTGAAAAAGACATTACATGTCAAAACATAGAATAGTTTGAAAAAGTCATTACATGTCAAAACATAGAATAGTTGAAAAGGTCATTACATGTCAAAACATAGAATAGTTTGAAAAAGACATTACCTACATGTTGAAACTCAAGTAACTCTAATAAAGTACTTGTAAAATTAAACAATCATATTTTATTTCTTGATATGGAGCTTCTATTCTATTCAGGGACTAATATTTGGATTATTGTTTTATAACAATAATCTTTATATCAATCAAATTAAATTACTTCTAGTAAAGGTTAATCCCATTGCATAAACAGTTCATTCATTAATTCATCGCCCTCAATGCTCCTCTCGGGAGCACAGGGCAGAAACCAGCCTCCTCCATTCAGAGTGCCTCTGCGCCAATTGCGTCACCTCTTTCCACAACATTCCCTGCGCTCTGATGTCGTTATCATAGGAACGGTGTAATGTGAAAGAGGGACGCCCGAGCCGACGGAACATTTGCGGACGGAAAACAGTGCTCTTTTTGGCCAACTATCATTGGGCATTCTCAAAACATGTCCCAGCCAGGACCATCGTCTCTTCTGTATTACGGAGATTACAGGTCTTTGCTGGGTGCGCCGGCGCACAGCATTATTTGTAACATGTTCATAAACAGTTCATAGACATGTATAACTACAGATTAACTGGTATAATATGCATTATGTATGTATGTTAAAACTAATAGTAAAATAATAATATGATCTAACAACTTGGTAAATCGTGAGCACTTTACAAGTAATAATAAATGTTTTTAACTGCATACAAACTGATAACAACGAAAATAAAATATAAACATAGGAAATTATTGAACATTTTTAACATGTTGAAGATAAAACATATGATAAAAGTAAAAATATTGATAAACCAATCATGTTTTGATTTGTGCTATGAAATAATATTATTAATTAACTTAATATCTTATCTTCCAATACAACCATATGGTGGTCCAATTGATTATTATTTTACAAATAATCAAATATCATTTTGATAGTTTAATTTTTAAATGTACATAGTAATAACATAAACTAGGCCTTTATTACGGCATTTACAATATTTTTTTCAGTGGATTTTGCAATAAATAATAGGTCTCCCCACTCTTTTCAGGAAATTTGGGAATGATAAATTTATGCAAATAGAAATTTTGAACACACACATCAAGGTTATAACATAATTATTTTATTTTTAGCTAGGAATTGATTGTTTACAAATGCAATTACACTGGTCAGCGCTGGTTTCATAAAACTAGATTAATGACACAAAATTAATACATACATACATACATACATACCATCACGCCGCTTCCCTCGCGGGGTAGGCAGAAAGGATCGAGCGCCACTTCCTTCTATCTTTGCATACATCTTTCGCTTCCGTCACTGTCATACAATTCCTCATGCATGCTCTCCTGTTCAATGTGCTCAACACGTGACCGTCCTGTAGGATTTGATTTAAATGATCTTGCCATTTAATCCTCGGACGTCCACGTCTCCGAGCACCATTCCTCTCAGACAAATATATCTTCTTAGTCATTCTGTCCTCATTCATTCTTTCCACGTGCCCAAACCATCTTAACTTATTTACATTCATCCTTGTTATTACACCAACTTTCATTCCACATTCCTTTCGTATATCAATGTTACGCACACGATCTCTCAGACTTTTACCACACATCCTTCTCAACGATCTCATTTCCACTGCATTTATGCCACTTTCATCCTTCTTTAACCATGTCCACGTCTCACTTGCATACATAAGTGTTGGCACTAAGATAGCAGAGTGCACCAACCTTTTAGCTGTGGTGGATATGTTTCTATTTGCAATTATTGGTCGGATTGCACCATTTACCTTATTGCCAGCAACTTTTCTCCTTTCAATATCGCTTTCACACTTCCCATCTCTCGTGAACTACCTAAGTACACACATTCGTCAACTTGCTCTAACACTTCGTTGTCAATCATCACCTGGCATACTGTTCTCTCACTTCCTCTTTCAAACACCATAATTTTTGTCTTTTTTGCATTCATTCTCAATCCATTAATCGCACAATTTTCATACACACACGTCATCATTCGCTGTAGATCACTTTCACTTTCAGCCATCAATACCAAATCATCAGCAAACATTAACGCTCTTACATTCATCCCATTCATATCAACACCTACATTCATTTCTTTCAATGGACGAATACAATGATCAATGTATAGGTTAAAAAGCCATGGCGACATAACGCACCCTTGTTTTACTCCTTTTGTCAGTGTGAACCATTCCGACAGGTTATTGTTCACTCTAACACACGCAGAACTTCCTGTATATAGGGACGCAATGGCGCGAATTAGCTGACTACCCACCCCACACATTGATAGTACTTGCCACATTTTCTCACGATCTACTCTATCATAAGCCTTTTCAAGATCAACAAACGCGCAGAAAAGCTTCTGGTGTTTCTCCAGGAGCTTCTCTGTCACCATTCGCAGGGAGAAAATCTGATCCACACATCCTCTACCACTCTGAAAGGCACCTTGCACATCCCATACATTCGTCTCAGTTACTTTTCGAACTCTTTCAATCAATATTCTTGCATACAGCTTCCCCACCGAGCTCAGCAGACTGATAGCCCGATAACTCCCGCATTCTAGTCTTGACCCCTTTCCTTTGTATAGAGGGCATATCACAGCTTTTCGCCAGTCTTCTGGCGTGCAACCTTCCCTCCAACACTGGTTAAAGAGTGCATGACACCATTCGAGAGTCCTCTGCCCACTCAAACTGATGAATTCCGTAGAGATCATATCATATCCAACCGCTTTGCCATTCTTTGCTTTCTTCAATGCATTCTTAATCTCATCCATAGTTATTTCTTCATCCCTTGTTTCATTCGCGTTTTCCCTTTCACTTTTCTGGCTTGGACATTCACCTCCACTTTCAAACAGCTCCTCAAAATATTCTTTCCATCTATTCACAACGTCAACACCATTCATCAACATACATCCCTCTTTATTTCTAATCGCATTCATACTATTCACCTCATTGTTGCTTCTTTTACGCTTAACTTCTTTCCAAAATATTTTCATATTTTCTTTCACATTATCAGACAATTTCTTACACTCTGCTTCATCTACTAATTTCTTTTTTTCCTTTATCAGTTCCTTTACAGCTTTCTTACATTCCTTGTATACTTCTCTAGCACTCTCAATTTTTCCTTGATCTAGATTACGTGAGGCTAGCACACCCTTCCATGCATTCTTCTTTTTCATAACTGCGTCTTTAACATCATCATCCCACCATGCATCGCCTTTTTTCCGTCCAATCACAGTTTCTCCACAGATATCTTTTGCACAGTCTACTAGCACTTGTTTCATCACACTCCATCTCTCATCTACACTCAAATCATTACCTTCATTTGCATCAAATTTCATACATGTTTCTCTTTCATACTTTTCCCTACACTCTATCTCGTTCAACTTTTCGACTTTTATCCTCTTAGCTTTCTGATCTTTATGTGTTTTAGACCGCCAGCCTGAGAACAAGCATATTCTTGAAACCACAAGAAAATGGTCTGTTTCCAGCTCAGCGCCCCTATACACACGTGTATCAATGGTGGCCTTCCGAAGATTTGAGTCAACACATACATAATCGATTAAGGATCTCTCACACCCTCTCTCCCAAGTAAACAAATGGATATCTTTGTGTTCAAAAAATGTATTGGATACAAAAAGATCCCATTCCATGCATACCTCTAGCAGTCTTCTTCCATTATCATTCACTCTTCCATCGCCGTGATCACCTAACACGCTTTCATAGTCTCTTCTTCTCACTCCAACCCATCCATTAAAATCTCCAGCCAGTAAAATCCTTTCATTGTCTTTCTTAGATTCTGCTATCTTTTTTACACTATCCCAGAACTCATCCTTCTCCTCTTCTCTTGCATCGTTTCCAGGACCATAACCTGCAATCAGGAGTAGTCTAGTTAACCCTACTTTGAGACGAATCCAAATGAGTCTTGGGCTTACACACTCATATCCATTCATACATTCTGCCATTCTCCTTCCTAGAATTACTCCTACTCCTTGACACGCATGCTGTTCTTCAGGCACTCCAGACCAAATTTCTATCATACCATCGCGCTCACATAATCCATTACCTTTCTTTTTAGTTTCACTTAGACACACAATATCTAGATTTTTTCCATTCATTACATCAATCAGTTCTTTCATCTTTCCATCCATTCCTCCCCTTATGTTCCATACACCCACTCTACACTCTCTCCTTTTCTTCGCGCCTTTCCCCTCGGGAGCGGCATGGTGGATGGCGAGTCTCACCGCTGCCGTTTTGGGACCCAGAGGATATCTTACAAACTAAACATTCATCATCTTGCTTATTATTAAGTCTCTAACTTTACATTTTTCCTGAATTTAACTGTAACCTACTACACAAATTAAATACTAAATTCTTACCTATCTAAAAAAACCCACAAAAACCTACTTATCTAATATTAGCAACACATCTTACATACTATTCACTTTCATATTATTATTATTATTATTACAGTCCATCTGGTTCAATAAAGAATAGGTATCACCTAGTACTAAACTATATTATACTACACAACACGCTTATTATGGCTACATATGTACATAAAATTATTGTTTCAGTCTGTAGTATTATTCTCCACTTGAAAGGATTTTTTGTCTCCGCCGTTGTCCTTCCCGTCTCTTTCTTCCCCATTCAGCAGGTCATATCCACGTGTCTGTTATGTATATGGTCCCAGCCTGGTACACCTACAATGCTATCTCCTGCAGCGGTTCTTCTCTAGGAGCGTTGATGTAGTAATAATGTTCGTTAACTTTTTGTATTGTACATACTCCACAGATTGTATCACACAAGTATATAATATCACTAAGATTGTTTATTATGATTAATATTACACAGGAGTTACTATCGTTACTATGCACTGCATATTGCCCTCAGGTAGTACAAATTTCACATCTCGTTCGTGTTCACACAAGTATATAATATGGCTAAGATTGTTATATGAATATTACACAGGACTTACTATCTTTACTATGCACTACATATTGCCCTCTGGTAGTACAAATTTCACATCTAGTTCGTGATAACAAGTTTTTTTCCACTTTCCGCCCAGTAGTTCATCACACCAGCCGCCTCTGGTTCTCGTACACTCTGGCTTGCAAACAAGTGCACATATACCGTCACGGAGTGACACACATGTTTGTCATTTACGCATCTACCCAATAGTCAATCTCCTAGCGCACACATACACACAAACATAGCAAATAGACGCAGACCATCTAGTAGATAAATATGTCGTATGCAACAGATTCACTTTACTATTTTATGAATATGTTAAATAATTATTTAAGCTATTAGACACTTTTTATTATAGTACAACAAAATTTTATAACTCAAACACCTTTATATCCATTCACTGCATCTACACTGCTCATTTATTTAATAATTAGTCCTTAACTCTACGTATAATTAATTATTTCTTGCGGACCGATACGAAACGCGTATCGCCCGCCCGACGACCCGACCAAAAAAAAAAAAAAAAAAAAAAAAAAAACAAAATTAATAACTGCAACTATTTCAATAAAACAACATTAATTTGGTTATTATACCTTGCTGAATATTCTAGAAAGTTCTGCTTTATCCTTTATATCAGCTTCGTAGAATGTGACAGTTCTTCCCGTCAGTTTCTCCACTCTCCTGATGGCCTCGGGCACATCATCTCCTTTCTCTTTATGTGCATTGACTAAGTTATCCACTACAATTACTCTATATCCTGAGTTAAGGAGCTCCAGAGTCGTGTGAGAGCCAACATAACCAGCACCTCCGGTAACTAATATCACAGGTAATGACATCTTTGGTAACTACACAAAAAAAATTGATGACATATTATATCAGTGGATGAAATTGTTACGTAAAACTTTATCACATATTAAAACAAAAGTAACATACAAAAAGTATAAGAAATCCAAATATGATAATGGATAAAAGTTTCATACTAATTATTTGGGTTAGTTGGAAGAGATCACGCCTTTGAAATAAAATTGCCCTTTGTATATTGATTGTATTTAATTTGAATGCATTTCTCTACAAAATTGTATGTATTGTGATCAATGTACATTAATGAATGAATAAATAAATAAATAAATAAATTAATCATTATATGGCCTTAATATTAATCACTTTCAATAATCTATATCTATCCATGGTTTTCAGTTAAAATCTATGGTACAAAATATATTACGATGATGACTCTACATTAAATAAAATAGATAGTGGAGATCTATGTCACAAGAAAAAACGTATTCATATTGGGTGTCTTTTCCAATACTAAAAAAAAATAATAAATAAATGAAGAGGAGAATAATTTAAGACCAAAGATATACATGTATTCTGAAGGTATTCCAATTAATTCATTGCCTTAACCGAAAGACCTAAATAACATCAGCATAATGTAATGAAATATGAATTTAAGATTGAACGAGAAGCTTTTTTCTGTCAATAGGATGAAAGTTTTGTAGTCTTTTGTAGTTTTAAGTGAATGTAAAGAAGCAAACACCCTTTTGTTGACTTCATTAACCTGCCTCCAACAAGACAACCCACTACCAAAATGTAAATCAAAGTTTTTGACAGTGTAAGAATATTTCTTTCTATAATAGACAAGATATTGACGACTGAAAGCAAAGAGTAAACCAATGTTTTCATAGAAATGGATCATCCGGTTATTTGTGATAAAATTTAATAAATATGATACTCATAATTTCCTGTGGTTAAAAATGTTTTTTTTACATAACTTGACAAACAATAAAATTTATGGAAATAATTTTTTAACAAGTACTTACTTACAAAATAATACAAAGTCATTATCAAACTCATACTTTTGCAAGTTAAAATCAGGTTACTGAATCCATTATCAAAAATAGCATACTCAAACAATTTGCGATTATTTTCATAGATTAATATTGAGTTTTACCAAATAAACGTCAACTCAATCAATAAATTGTTTAATTTAACACACATGCATTTACATAAATTGGAAAACTTTTAAGAATACAATTGTCCATCACTTATTTTTAAGTTAAAACAAAGTAATAATAGCTGGTGATATGTGCAAACTCACTAGAAATTGTTTTATTATGTATAGCGAGTTTTTTTATTATTTGTTTTGTATTTATTAAATAAATATTTGTGCTATCTTACTGACTTCACAAAATACAAAAAACAGTGTTAATTCTTAACCCTTTTAGAGCCAAGGAGCGCCATCGCGCTCCTGTGTATACATGCTAAAAGTGTCAGGAGCGCGATGGCGCTCCCAATATCAGTGCGTGACAGGCGTGCAGCGGGGAAGGTCACATGCACGCAACAATATTTTTTTCACTTAATTCGTATTGTATAATATAAAGTTCAGCATGGGTCAAAGCTAAATAAAGTTTAAAAAAGATGCCAGTTAAAAAAAAATTAACCCAAAATGTCAGAATTTGAAAATAGTTCAAACGAGACTGATCATAGTTCAAGTTGTGAAAAAAGTGATGGTAGAAGCGACATTGTAGTCCTTTCAAATCGCATGATGCTACATTTGAGTGAGAGTGACTTAATTTGTGCCCTCTGCAAAAAAGGGCCCCATGGATTTTTATTTTTGTAATAATTTTCTTCCACAATAAATTTTTCCATCATTTTTTTTTAATTTGAATATCCATCTTTGAGGTTTCTTGAAGGAAACACTGAAAGAATTTTGAAATCGGGTAATTTTCGGAAAAGATACATTTCTTTTTCGAGATAAGGGTAAATGACATCAAAAACCACGGTTTTCTTTGGCATTTTTAAGTATACGTGAGAAAAAAACAATGGACTAAAAGGGTTAATATATTTACAAACAACTACATGAGAAATAAAATTAATGATTACATGAGAAATACAATTAATACACAGACTTAACAAAATAAAATAATAAATTGCTGATGTACACAAGTGTATGTGTTGAATGCTTACATCAGCAAATAAAATTCAATGAAGAGTTTTCTATTTTAAATACCTAACTATAAAGTAAGTTTAAAGTGTAAGGGAAATATGAGCCAAAAATGTTTAAATGTCAAGTTTTGATTTTACATTTTTCATGTCTGAAATTAGCATTTAACTGAAAACTTGGAATAGGTAGTTTAAGAAATAATTTATTTATACTCAATTGTGTTTGAAATTGCATGTTTTTGGTATTATTTATAGAAATAGACGAGAATATATGTAATAATGAAATAATATGTAATTTTATGATTATATTCCAAAGTAAGAACAATAACATAACATAAAACGATCACTCACGTGTAAATCCTGAGCGGCACTGAATGATTTGATAAGATTAGCTGCCGTGGCGTAAAAAATACGTCTATTGTTTACACATAACAGGCACGTAGCAGTACAGAGATAACAAAATAATGTGAAGCACACTTTACATTACATTTTCGTAATGTGACTGTATTTCAAGAGCATAACGTACTGTTATACTACTCTACATGTTGTATATTGACGTCTTTATTCTCATAACTCGGCTCTATTCGTATAAATGAAATAATGCGGGACTAAAATTAGCCATAGCCCCTTTGTAAACAATTCAAATCTTCATACTTATTGCGCCCAGATGTATTTTCTTTCGCTTTTCAGGTTGACATTTTTGACAGATATAATTAATGTTACCATGTTAAAAAATATTTTTGACAACCTTGTTATAAGCTTGGAAGAAATGTGGGACAGGTCAAATATAAAAGTAAAGATGAAGGAACGTTGTACTTTACAAATCTATACACGCTTGTGAAGTGTGACGTCATCTATCAATTTTGTACTCCCAACTGTTAAACTTTCCCTCGTTTTCCCCATTGATCTTTATGGTATAGACTAGTTACGCAGTACTAATTTTCTCGGAAAATATGTTCCAAAATTGATAATAAGTGTTCTTATTATTATTATTATTATTATAATAATAGTACAATATTATTATGCCGCTTCACTCCACAACATGTGTTAGTAGTCTATTTCCTACTCATACTTAAGTTTTGCACACCTCTATACCTGACAATGTCTAAAGAGGACCCTAACAAAAAATCAATGTACTTTGAATCTTAGAACACCAAGGTTTTTTATCACATTATCAATTTTTCCTCTGAATTTCTAGTCTATACAATATAATACACGTTGATGGTTTTCCCTTACAAAAGTGAATGCTAAAAAGCAGCATCTTATTAAGTATTCCATCAATATGATCTTTACGAGCATTATAGATGGTGTCAAAGAGAATATGATAACTTGGATGGTGTCGATTACTACTTGGACTATCGATAATAATGCTCAACTTGCTTATATAGATCTAGCAGTAAAATTAAACTGACTGAAATGAAGCAATCAAAGGTAGTGTTATTTCGAAGTATCTTTGATATTTAGTTCAAAACCCAAGAGTATTTCAAAGCGTTTTCTTACAAAGTTATATTTCAAGTGGGAAGGGATTACATTATCTTTTATGGTAAGACCTGAATACGCCACTGGCTTGGTAAGCAACTAAATAAATAATCACCCACAATTATGTTATCAATCTTCATCATGAGAAAATTACAGGGGGAATAAAAATTTCAATAACAATATTTTTGCTCTTCACAATAATTAGATGAAGGTAAAATAAAATAAAATAGCACAGTTCACACTATAGCATTGTGAATAATATCCTAGTTTCAATATTGAAATAGGTCAATATGATTACCTTAATTAACAGTTTTTTGCAATACTAAAAATGCATATTTAATCTGCATCTTCTTACATCTACCTATGTAATTGAATACAAGGCCTAAATCTTCTATACTTTAACCGGACACCAAATGCTGACTTACAGAATCCGTTCTGTCCAACAATGGGATGTGTTAATTCATAATAAACCACCATGAGAAAACAAGATTCTTCTTTTCAAAGCAATCCTTTTACCAAAAATGACCCTCCTCTGTTCCTTCAGAAAGATTCCGTACCAATTGAGTAAAGCAATATATTGTTGTTGCATATTTAAAGTGATACATGTGCGAGTATTTTTATTCAGGCCTGCTCTTAAAAAACTCTTCATTAAAATTGTTTGAACTTTTTATTGCAGTACGATATTATTCTTAAAATATCGAATTTAAATATTTGATACTAAGAATCACTTCAAAAAATAGTCTCTTCACACTGTAGTCTTTTCAAAAGTCATATGCCCCACCGGCCCCTTTTTTTAATTAAACATTTGGTACATTTTCAATAATATGTGGAAGCGTGATGCCCCACTTCTGACATTTTTATGCAACTGCAATATACACCATCACAATATCTACTTCAAGTGAAGTGGCCAATAAATTAACTGTATGTAATAAATAAAGAGTAACAGAAAAGTAATAAAACCATAAAATACTTAAAAAAAGAAAATTTATTCATGTTATTTATACAGTAATAAACTCTATCTGTTACAAAATAAACAAATTTGCATAAAAAATCATTGAGTCTCTATAAAATTAAAAAAAAAATTAATAGGATAAAATGTTTCGCTTACATTAAGCAACATCAGCTAACCTATAATCCGAAAAGAAATTAAAAATACACGAGTGCTTATAAAACAATACATATAAAGAAATATAAACATTATTTATCTGTTGCTATTAGTTGTGTCCGCATTTATCAGACAAATGGCGCAAATACCCTATCTCCATTTTTTTCTGATGTAAATATAGATAAAATAAAGATATTAAACTAATTTCCTTTTTTCTCTTCTCTCTGACAAAGAAAAGAAATGACAGAACATTAATTTTATTAGATGCGTCTATGGAGAAGTTTTTGTTAATATAATATTTATTCTACTAGATACATTTAATCTAGATAAACACAGTCTGCATTCCAATTCATACTCTAAAGAACATGCGTTTGGTAAAAACTTATCTAAAAAACTTTTTTTTTCTGAATTCCATTTTAATTAATTTGATTAACCAGTTATTATTGCACAGAAACATAATAGTACATCCGAACCGATATATTTTTACAAATATATGTCCAAATAAACAGAATAATGAAAAAATTACTAGCTCACACAGAAAAAATACGAATTAGTATTGAAAAACAGAAATATTTTTCGTCGTTACATGCTCCATGTATACATAAAATATTATGTATTTTAAAAAACAGATTATAAAACATAAAACAAACTGATAAATTTCAGATTTAAATTGTTTGAAGTAAAAATGACAAGATTTAGCTGGTAATTAATTGCATTTGCAATACAAGAAAACATTTCTATTAAAATAAAAAAATGTATAATAAGTTGTATAATTAAAAGTGAGTAATTTTACAAAGGAATCACCAGTATTTTATTCTCTAAATCCTACATTTTAATTCGTAATAATAATAGAATATAATATTATTGATACATACATCGTACAAAACTTTGTACAATCAGAAAAAAAAACATAACATTAAAACTATATAATTATTATAAGTTGGGTAGAAAAAGAATCATTCTTATTTGTCTAAATTATAATCTAATACGATGACAATAATACATATTGTAATGTATACTTCATTTACCAAAAAGTAAAAATCACAAACTCTGAAAGAAACATATATAAAGAAACTGAGAAAAAGATACAAAGGCAATAATTGTATAAAACTTACAGGTAAACACAATATATAATAAAAAAGTTAATTGTATTTTCATAGGAAATCTTTATGATATATCATTAACTGATAATTCTTTCACATTGATGTCAAAAAAGGATTTTTATTTGTCAAACAATTTTAGAATAAACATAGCCAGATTTTTGAAAAATTTTAATAGCTTGTAAAGCGTTGTAAGCGATATAAAGCATCATCAAACGTTGACACTCCAATTGACGAATTTTGTGTTAATTTTCTGTACAAAAATGGGTGCTAAAAGCAGAATTTTATTAAGTGTTAAATATTATGTTCTAAAGTACTACATTAGATATTCTTTTACTCATGGAGAACAAAAAATGGAAAATGTTTATAATAGCGGTCATCCGAAAAATTGCTTTTTAATGACCTATATTTTCGTTACACGCAGTTAGTCTACCAACTACCCCATTCGTGAATAGGGCATGATGGTGAAAAACTAAAAGATATAATAAATTTACAAAAACTGAATAAGGTTCTCTCAAATGTACGGTTCATGCACAATCCGTACTATTTTCTGCTTAATACATAGTTTTTAGGGAATGTAAATAATACACACTCACCTACTGTAATGATTACAAATATGCAAAAAACAAATCATTCTAAACTTCATTGTGATTAAATAAGGCAATCTAATAAGCAAAACACTCCCATAAAAAAATCTATGAAATTGAAATTATGTCAATTTAGTTAGTGGAGCTCGCCAATGGAGGGTATAAATTTCGCTATGCAAGCATTTTAATCATGGATGTCACTTTAATCAATGATAACTAAATTCTATGACATCATTGCGTTTTTCTAATCAGACAAATAGACGGCATATTTCATTCCAAAATGTGATCAAAAACAATGTAAGGATAGCAGAAACAGATTTACGTTTTAATTATATAAGATATGACGGGTGGAACTCCATTAGAGTTACCATCTGATATGATGAGTATAAGGAATGTGAATTCATGTATGGGATACATTAGGAGTAAATGAAGATTATGAAAAGAATCAAGAATTCTAATGCCCATTATTTGTTCTTCATACTTAACATTGATAATATATAGATATTAATTTTTGGTTCCAGAATCCAGGAGAGATGACATTCAACACTGTTTAGAAACTATTGCTATTGGTCAATGATATTAACAATAATATGTCACAACTAAAACAAAATTATATTCTGTAGCTCAAATAAAAATACACAATTAAACTTAGTGGTAAAATACGAGGGTATACAACCAAAATGCACTAAGTCATTTTAGTTTTGAGATGACATGGTGGCAGTTAAATGGTAAAAAAATTAATTAGATCTTAGAATTCGCCGTGTATTATTTGAACTTTAATTAAGATGATATTGGTAAATAACTTTTAGGCTTTGCAAACAAATTCAAACATAGGAAAAATGTTAATTACTTGAATAGTTTTTGTCAATTTTTGTAGCACTAGTCTGATTTAGTGCATTTTGGTTGTATACCCTCGATGTAATAGTTTCTTTTATATGAAAAAAAAAACTGTGTGAACTATTAATAAAAGTAAATAGAGAAACTATACGTTATAGAAGTATGTATTATTAGCAATTCTCTTTAATATCTAATATTATTAATTTTCGTTACCTACGTAATATTTACTGTACCTACGTTCTAAACAATCTTACAAACTCAGACTGCAGATGTTACGATGAAATGAGAGCAACAGAAACCTAAACACACATCCATACTTTTAATTGAGGGTTTTGAACTGATTATAATTTCCAATTGAAAATAATTGCTTTTATAATTTGTGCGTTAAAACTAACCAAATCAATTTAAGCATAACATAAAACGACATTAAGATGTGTTATAAAAATCACTAAATGGTTACATCTCTCTATTATAATATAATATTAGGATTACATTCATATATTCTACAGTCTAAGATCGGATTTGTTGATGACATTTGGAAAATACTCTTCAACAAGATAGTGTTAGCTGCACATTTACACAAACTTTATTAATAATAATATGATCATCTTACAGTACAGCTAGTCTGTATAACGCTATCAGATCACTTGAATTACTCTAAACATAATATGTCAAAATTAAAATATTAAATTGTACTAAATTACATCAATACAATATCAATATAGTTTGGCAAAAAAGTGGGTAAAATTTTGGTCAATATTTGGAGCAAAAATCACTTAAAATTGTCAATATATATGTGAATATAAAATCAATCAATGAATTAACTCGTAACATTAGTCAAATTGTTTGAAGTACTGCAAGAATACAGCAAAATCAATTAATATTATTTTACCCTAATCACTCGTTTACGAGTAGCTGGCCTTTAAAGATAATTAATATTATATCTGCGGTACAAATTCTTAACAAATCAAAGGATGTAATTATATGTTTGTGTTGTCGAGGAATAGGTCTTGGTAATATGTTGCATAAACTAAACATTCCAAAAGTCATCTTGGATCCGAAGTCTCCCTTTACTTATGAGGATTAATTATTTAAGGCTTCCTTCCCTCTTAACGGTGGGTAGCGGTGGGGGCTCTGCTAGCCCCTTCACTTTGAGCCTTGCGGCAGTTTTTAAGAAGGCAGGTAGTTGCTCTTGCGAGACATTCACTTCTCCAGCATACATGAACTCCAGTATGGCTTGGAGGTGAAGGTAGGAGACATCTTTTAAAATTATTATCGGATGCTTTGATGGATTTTCCTGTAAAATTAAAAATGAAATTGACTACATATTCAACAGATACAACAAATCCTTCAGTGCAATTTGAATGCACATTGTCATCATACATTTATTTAAAACTATTTTATGGGACATATCGCTGGTTAACTTCAACAACCTCGTATCTAATTATTATAAATTACTAATTCTAAATTAACAAGTGTTTTTAAAGGCTTTAAGGAATTAAACTAATTAAATTATTCGATTAATTAGATGCAACCTTAACTGAACCTTAAGTCCACATTAACAGGAAATATATTTTTGTTGTGTAGAAAAAGTTATGGAGTTTTTAATGTCTCCTGCAAAACGGTAATTTTTTAGATACGAGATTGTTGAAGTTAACAAGCGATATGAGATTTGCCTTTATCTATACCATTAAACAGCGGCATGCCCTACATACAAGAAAAAATGCAATGGATGCCGTACATTAAATGAATAATCTTAAAAATTGTATCATACAGAAGTGTAAAACATTATTTTAAGATTATTTTTTAATTTCTATACTACTATAGTCTATCACTTGTAAGATTATTAATTTATTTTAGGTCATTTGTTGCATATTTGCTTGTATGGAAGGCATGTGGCTGCCATTTAATCAACTTCCACAAGATGGCAAGTCAGCAGACTAGCTGTACACAGTTGTCATAAAAAATGAGACACAAAATTATAGAAGACATAAATTGTCTAACATGATGCTTTACGGATATAATACATGGGGCATACATAAACTATAGGTTTGCATATTGGTGTAATTTGTTGATTCAAAGTAGGTCAAATTATTTATAATTAAAATATGATTCAATACACACCTCTAATAAACTTTTAAAATATGGACTGCAAGCAGATAGAACCATTTTGTGAGCCTTACACGTCTGCCCCTCGCACGCTAAGGTAACCTAAAATATTAACAAAACAATTTGTAGATACAAAATTTTTCGAATATTTATAATAATTATATTTAAGACTTATAATATTTATAAGTTACGAAGGTTTGGACATGTTGAACGAATGAAAGAGGAAAGAATGACAAAGAGGATATACTTGTCTGAAAGAAAGGGTGTGAGGAAGTGCAGGCGTCCGAGAACCACGTGGCATAATCACGTGAATCAAATTCTCAAGGACGGCCGTGTGCTTAGTAAGAAGAATCGTGTATGAGAAATTGTATGAATGTATAAGAAGCAAAAGAAGTATGTAAGGATAGATCTATATGGCGTTCCGTCTAGGGTCATTACATTTCAAATCACCAAGAAAAAATGCAAAAAGTAACCCATCACTTCCGATTTTTATGATTTTTTATTTACAAGTTGCTATGATCAAGTTATGAAACCATGCCAAATTTTTTTGGTCTAGGTCAAATACTTTCCAAGTTAAAACGGGGTTCAAAGTTTACCGGCGAGGTCCGTTTTTGTCAACATCGACGTTGTGCCGCTCAAGAGAAAAAAAATCATAGCTCAGTTAATCCTTAATATTTTCTTGTGGTATTTTTACCATTTATTCTGTGATATGTACTGATGATATAAAAAAATATTTTGATGTGATATGTTTAGAAAAAACTTAAATAAATATTATTCGCAAATTTTGAGGTTAGAAAACATGACTTTTTCAAAGTTAAATATGAAGGAGAGGCAGTATGTTTACCAAATTGTTTTTTCTTTGTAAGTGTACCTAAAAGGTCAATCTAATAGGTTATGAAAGAAAATTCGTGGATTTGTGCTTGCCTGAGCCGCAAATTGCCTGTTTTACACCCTCACTTTTTAGTACAATATTCATCATCGGAGATAGTGTAATTGGACTCGTAAATTTATTTATGTCTACATAAAAAGCTACACTCGTTACATTTATTGGATATACACCATAACATAACTTTTTACAAATGATAAAACTTACAGATGTCCTCTCTGCGCCAATTATTGAGATATTTTCAGACATTTCACATTCAAAACACGAAACTTGATTTACGATCAAATACGAAAGTCCATGGTTTAAATATGGCTGCCAATCTACTCTATCTTCACAATATAAGTAATTATTTAATATATAGGTATCAGGCAGTGTGTTAAAACAAGAATTTGGGTTTCTGTTGATCGTAAATCAAGTTTCGTGTTTTGAATGTGAAATGTCTGAAAATATCTCAATAATTGGCGCAGAGAGGACATCTGTAAGTTTTATCATTTGTAAAAAGTTATGTTATGGTGTATATCCAATAAATGTAACGAGTGTAGCTTTTTATGTAGACATAAATAGATTTACGAGTCCAATTACACTATCTCCGATGATGAATATTGTACTAAAAAGTGAGGGTGTAAAACAGGCAAACTGCGGCTCAGGCAAGCAAAAATCCACGAATTTTCTTTCATAACCTATTAGATTGACCTTTTAGGTACACTTACAAAGAAAAAACAATTTGGTAAACATACTGCCTCTCCTTCATATTTAACTTTGAAAAAGTCATGTTTTCTAACCTCAAAATTTGCGAATAATATTTATTTAAATTTTTTCTAAACATATCACATCAAAATATTTTTTTATATCATCAGTACATATCACAGAATAAATGGTAAAAATACCACAAGAAAATATTAAGGATTAACTGAGCTATGATTTTTTTTCTCTTGAGCGGCACAACGTCGATGTTGACAAAAACGGACCTCGCCGGTAAACTTTGAACCCCGTTAACTTGGAAAATATTTGACCTAGACCAAAAAAATTTGGCATGGTTTCATAACTTGATCATAGAAACTTGTAAATAAAACATCGTAAAAATTGGAAGTGATGGGTTACCTAGGCTTGGTGAAATGACGTGAAATACCCCTCTACCTACCCCACTTGGGACACGGCGTGATACAGATAGATAGTACAGTTAGACTTTGCGATAAATTCGCCCTCTGTATATTGATTGTATTTAATTTGAATGTTTACCTTTCATGTAATTGTTTTTAATCAATGTACAGTAAAGAAAGAATAAAATAAATATGACAAGTGTAACTATAAAAAACGCATGTTTTTTAATTTATTTTAAAACCAAAATATTGATTACTTAAATACAAAAAATAGCCAAGTCTCATCTCAAGACATGTCAGCGGGGATATATTTTGAATATGATGAAATTCACAAGCTTACAATTATTTAAAGTAGATTAAGGGGTATTTCACGTCATTTCACCAAGAAAAAGTGCAAAAAGTAACCCATCACCTCAGATTTTAATGATTTTTTTTTCATGTGCTACTATAACAAAGTTATGAAACCATGCCAAATTTTTTTGGTCTAGGCCAAATACTTTCCAAGTTATTAAGGTTCAAAGTTTCTCGTCGAAGTGAATTTTTGCTGACCTTGTGATTGGTCGGCTTGTAAGAAAAATAATCATATCTCTGTTAATTGTGAATATTTTCACCCCAAATTTTTACTATGTATTCTCTAATATATGCTGATTCTATAAATAATTTATTTGGTGTATTATATTGCTTCAAAAAATTAAAAAAAAATACTTTTTGCAAATTTTTAGGTTAAAAAACATGGTTTTTTCAAAATTAAATATGGAGGAGAGGCAGTATGTTTACAAATTTATTTTTTATTTTTAATTGTACCTAAAAGTACAATCTAATAGATAATAAAAGAAAAAGTATGGTTTTTTTGCTGTCTGTTTCACAGTTCAGCTTTATTTTACCTTCACTTCTTGGTTAAAAATACGACATCGGAGAAAACTAATTCTACTTGTATGATTATACTAGCCTTCTACTGGAAATTAAATTATTTTTCATTTGGTGCAATATATTTAAAATTACACCACATCCCATAAAAGGTAGCTATCGGACGTCCTCTATGCGCTAATTTTGTGATGAATTCAAGATGGGAAGCATATTTTGTCACTCACACATTTTCATTTAAAAAATGTGTCATTGTATTTTAAAAGTATTATTTCTTATTAAATTTATAACCACAAAACTGATTTCACATATTATATCATAGGTACCTATTTACCTATAGGCTACCCCAGTTGTGGGATATGCCGTGATGGTGTAGTAGTAGTAGTAGTAGTAGTACCTATTTATATTCCAATGAACAAACTTTCTTCATGTTTAATGAATATGAAAACAAAAAATTTCCATATAATATATCCAACAGAAATTATCATAATAAGTTTATGTTAAAAAAATGTATAACAGGTACACACAGGAAATGTTTAAGAATATTAGGAAAATTGGAACAAGTTGATACATGAAATACACAGTACACTACAAGTTCATTCATTTTAATAAGATGTATTCTCACAGATCAGTTCGTGTTTATATTTTATGGAGTTAATTAGTGAGCTGTGCAGCAAGATTTTTAAAATATTAAATTACATTTTATTGATCTAAAATGGCTAGTAATATATTGGAAAAGTGTTCAATTGGAGAAATAAATGGTACTGAATGTCATAAAGTTAGTTACAAAAACAATATTGGAATTCTAAATATTGAAGAATTCAATCAACTTGACAAAGACCTCATAATTAAAAGAAGTAACATAAACCATAATTTAGTTAAAACTGTTTGTGAATATCATAAAACATAATTATTATTTGAAAAAGTTTGAAACATATCACACATGTTGCTTTGATCCTTACAAAATTCATAATAAAAAAATAATAAAAGGTTTAAGAACTGTGTCCTTACAATTTTGTGAAAATATTGAAAAGCTTTCAATACAAATTAACGCCTTACCAGGATTTAAAATATGTCATGCATGTAGGGTCAAAATTCAAAAACAGATATTTTCATCTCAAGATGATCCAATACAAGATATCGGAAGCGACATTGAAATTTCTGATTTGGATACAATTGTTTCAAGAGAAGAATCTTTGGAAGAGTTAAATTCTTCCTTTATAAATATTGGAGAATCTCCTATAAAGTTTCACTCTGTACCACCACACCTCAAGAGTACTTATGTTAAAAGGAAAATTGAATCCGCCTGTGCAAGTATAAAAACAATATCTGAAAACCTTGAAAGAAACACTTAACTATAATAAAGCGATAGTTTTGCTGGATTTTAGTGAAAATTACTCTTATGTTGTTCAAGACGAAGTTCAAAGTTACCACTGGAATCGAGATAGCTGTTCACTACACCCAGTTGTTATTTATACTCGTTCTAGAGAATCAGAAAATATAGTGGCTACAAGTTTGTGTGTATTATCGGACGATTTGGGGCATGATGTAGTATTTGTATATGAAACACAGAAAATTGTCATCCAGTTTTTGAAAACTCATTTTCCGAATATCAGTGAAGTAGCATATTTCAGTGATGGTTGCGCTGGACAATATAAAAACTGTAAGAATTTTATTAACCTTTGCCATCATAGTGAGGACTTTGAGTTAAAAGCAACATGGTCATTTTTTGCAACAAGTCATGGGAAATCCCCTTGTGATGGGGTTGGAGGAACAGTGAAACGAACAAAGAAAATACAAAATATTCGTTTCTGGCTATTAAAAAAAGAAACATTATTGGAATCTCGTCGACTTTTACAACATAGATTTAATCAAGCCAAAACAATTCCTGGAACTCGGAGTTACCACCATTTTGAACCCATAACAACAACATCCATTGGAACTAAAAGGGTTAGCGTAGAAGAGGACTATAGTTTAGTTTTCAAGTTTACGGTGGAAAAAGTCTCTACCATGACATTTTTAGAATTGTCCACAAACTCATACATAGCATGTTTGTACGATCGTCATTGGTTTTATGGAATGATATTGTCGAAACACGAAGAGGAAGGTGACATAAAAGTAAAATTCATGCATCCTTTTGGACCATCTCCATCGTACCACTGGCCTTTAAGGGAGGATATATGTTATGTACCTTTATGTAATATAATTGCCAGAACCAACGCTCCAATCACCAAAGGATCGGGTCGAGTATATTACTTCTCCGAGACTGAATCTACTCAGCAACAATTTTTACACATTTTCGAGAAGAATTGAATGTAAGTAAAATTTTTGTACAAAGTATTAAATAATATGGGAACTATCTTCCCACCAATTGTATTAAAAAAAATGTTTTACACTCAATAAAGGTATCATTCAAAATGAAAAATTGGGCTAAAATATTTAATATGTAGCAAATATAATACATATCCCAACTAAATGTGTGAACGGCTAACATTTGGTATTAGGGTAATTTTGAAGTTTTTTATCAGCAACATAAGTACACAGACAGCAAAAAAACCACACTTTTTCTTTTATTATCTATTAGATTGTACTTTTAGGTACATTAAAAAATAAAAAAAAACTTGGTAAACATACTGCCTCTCCTCCGTCTTTAATTTTGAAAAAATCATGTTTTCTAACCTAAAAATTTGCAAAAAGTATTTTATTTTTTATTTTTTGAAGCAATATAATACAATAAATAAATTATTTATAGAATCAGCATATATTAGAGAATACATAGTAAAAATTTGGGGTGAAAATATTCATAATTAACAGAGATATGATTATTTTTCTTACAAGCCGACCAATCACAAGGTCAGCAAAAATTCACTTCGACGAGAAACTTTGAACCTCAATAACTTGGAAAGTATTTGGCCTAGACCAAAAAAAATTGGCATTGTTTCATAACTTGGTTATAGTAACACATGAAAAAAAAATCATTAAAATCTGAGGTGATGGGTTACCTAGGCTTGGTGAAATGACGTGAAATACCCCTTAATTGTTAAGATTTATAGGTTATACACATAAAAAGGGCATCTAAAAAGAATTTAAGAAAGTAACACGAAAAAGGTTTATATAGATTAGAGAAAAAAAGTGTAATACACCACTTTTATTTTCACTGGTGAAGTGATTGGTAAAACATGCAATGTGTAGAATTTGCATTCCTCGCAATTGTCTTAACAAGTTAAATAACTGCATTATTAGTAGTGCAAAGGTTTAATCTACAACACATGACATTCATAGAAATAATAAATCAAATTTTTTATGTAATACTTACATCTGTAAAACTTTTCTCATCTCTTAAATGTCTAAAGGATGTTACCATATTTGTTTGGAAATCATTCCATTTCAAGAAGAACTGTTGGTCACCCATCTTATATTTATTTTATTATACAAAAATAAGCGTAATACAATGTACAGGGATAACCTAAAAATAATAATAACACAAGTTATTCAATATATTCACAACATTATGCCATGGCCGATAATTTGCAACAATATAAATATGTACATTCAAATATTTGACATTTCTCATGTCAATATATTTAATGATTTAAATACCGGTGTCTAATATCGCACCATAATCAGAATAACTACACCCTATTATCCATTGTAAACAATGTTTTCACTATTGCATATTAATATTTTGATGACATCGCCATTTTAACCCTAGTGCATTTTATTCTTTTTATAAACTAATGCCAAAGTGCATTACAACCCTTCAATTAAAACTCCGCGTTCCTACCAAACTCTACATAAAATGAATTCAAAATATAACTAAAACTTTTTAAACTATAATTGTTTATTATTTGCTCGACTTACCCCGAAAAATATGATGATTTGTCTCAAAAACTGATGTAAAATAAATCGGCAATTTTTGTAACAAACTGCCGTACAATTTATATTATGCTTTCCATATTATAAAACCATAGACAACAGTAACACAATCTAATTAATATTAGAATTTAGGGATGTTCAGTATCATGTTTTTTTTTTTAAAAAAAAAGGTAATCGATATTTGAAAAATGATCGATAAAAATATAATAATCAATAAGAATTCAATAAAATTGGCGTCTCCTTTATAGTTTTTACATAATTGATAATACTTAATAAACCCTATAGGTACTATGCCCTCACGCCGTGTCCCAAATGGGGTAGGCAGAGAGAACGGAACGCCAAACAGATCTATCTTTACACACTTCCTTCGCTTCGTCCACATTCATACAGTTTCTCATGCATGCACGTCGGTTCCTCTTACTCAACACGCGGCCATCCTTGAAAATTTGATCCACGTGATCAAGCCACGTGGTTCTCGGACGCCCGCGTTTCCTCACACCCTTTCTTTCAGACAAGTATATTATCCTATTTGTCATTCTTACCTCGTTCATTCGTTCAACATGCCCAAACCATCGTAGTTCACAACACTCTTCTTGCATCCGCTCATTCTTCTAATATCCTCATTCTTCACTCTATCACGCAGCGTTTTACCAACCATTCTTCGCAACGATTGCATCTCCACTGCATTTATTCCACTTTCGTCCTTCAGCCACGTCCATGTCTCGCTTGCATATGTAAGTGACGGTACCAGAATGGTATTGTGCACCAGCATTTTAGCCATAAACTTTAATTTAGCCTTAATAAACCCGCCCGTTGCATACATTATTATTGTTCCGTTGTTATGTATTTTTGTTTTTTTTTTGTAATTTATATTTTTTGTGAAGTATAACTTATTGTTATTGTTATACAGTAATAATGTTAAGATAAATAAACCTAAGTGAAAAGAAACAAAATAATATGACAGAATAATTTATTTTACTGTATGTTATACTTAAACAATATTAAATTATAAACCTTATTTGTTATTTTATGATTCATGATTGAAATAATAGATTTCAAATTTATTCAATGGGTGGTCAAGCATTTACCAAAATGTAATTTGACGTAGTTATCGTTTTTTTTATAAATTACTATCAAGATAACTGATACTGCCCAACACTACTGTTTATTATAGAAAGTAATCACTTTTTGTGATTGGTGCGAAGACAAGGTTATGCTACAAGCAATATGGCCGCTATACGACATGAACTTAGGATCAAATGCAGGTGCGGTAATTTCAAATATTACGAATGCTTGCCTTAATTTGTGCCTAGTTAATACAGTATATTATTATTATTCGATCATATTCTAAGAAAATGTATATAATATAATTATATAGGATCAGAAGGGGTAAGTGGGCTTTCCTCTTTTTCTCCGTTGTTTGAAGGATTCCGTTTCCTATTTGTGATCCTGTTATCTATCTTTTTAAGTTGCTACTATATATATACAAATTCAATAAATGTATCCATAATTAAGTCACAAACGTAATGAAACTAATCTTGTAATAAATGATGTAGTCATCGAATGGTAAATTTTAAATACATAACTTGCAAACATAGGAGATGGGTAAAGACGCTTACATATCCCATAATAAACATTTGGCGCACCTATCCCTAAACAGATATAGGTATACTAATGTTTTTATTTGATTTCTGGAAAGCAACTATCGACACATAGTGATGAATGAAAAAAATACATTATATTTTTTAATGTTCGAGCAACAATTATTTATCTATGCAAAAACTGACGCAATACCCTTACTGATCCTAATAAGCTAATAAATGTTTAAAATTGATTGAAGGGTTTTGTAATATTAAAATTGGTTTTTCCCTACATATTTTCATCCAGTTTAAATTACCACGTTTTGAAATATCTTGTAATTTAAATATCAAAGCAATTGCTCAAGATTATTATTTTCTATAAAGTACAGCATTTGGTTTTACCTACCACGATGGATCCTCTCAAAATTGGTTATCTATGACAAATGTCTTACTTACCTATTATTTTAGCTCTCGAATTTTTGAAGTTGGTAGGAAATTGAGAAAATATTTTACATTAATCTTGAACTTTTAAGCTCCCGGATTCAGGAATTGGAGCTCTTTGGACTTAGGAATTTGAAATAATTGTCGGCGTGTTTTGATACAGGAATTTAAAAAAAAATCGTTCAAGACGAGACATTATTATCATCCCGTGGAACTTTTTAAAGGCTTGTATCAATTAATCTCCAGTGAATGTTACGTCGAACTTCTAGGGGTCGAGGGGCTAGCATCGAAACTAAGAATGAGCAGGACAATAAAATAATAAAGCAAAATAAATAATTTGTCATAGATGTTTCTTTATTAGTTTTACACACAATATTTAATTATTTATTATAGGTATACAATAATATTTTTTTGTAAAGAATAGAAGAGTACAAATATAAACTTTCATATATTTGCTAACAATTATGTTATAATACAGTATTACACTTTAAAAATCAGTCGCTAAGATTAATCAAAAAATAGTTAATAGAACAATACACTTAATAGATTCATTAGAATTTAGGTACAGAGTCAGGAAGATATTTCACTTAAATTACAATACAATACATTTAATTAAACATAAAATAATAATTATTATTTGATAGTTATCTATTATTTAAATATTCACTTACATATATTGAGATCATACAATTACAAGATAACTGCATAGCCCATAATATAACAAATCAATCATAGTACACGTCATTTTGATTTAGAGTTAAACTTAACAAGATGGCGCGCACTAACAAGATGACGGCGTTGAAACTAGAGATACGGTTTGACATGTCATTACTAAATCTATAATATCATTTTGTTCCTTCATTCATTTCTAGATTTTCACAAACCCAAATTAATTAGTTAACTAATTTATCATCATATATTATAGGTAGGTACTCAAGTTTTACATGAAATAACGTGCAACATTTTCAATATGTATTTACTTACTACAATATTTATGATACTCATAATACTTCTAAAGGATCATAATGTTATTAATCTACATACTATTAAATTTTAATGTTTTACACATAATTAGACATTATTAAATTGAGTATTAATTGCTATAATTACAACAGTTTTAGATAAAATAAATCTTAGAATTCAATCCACTACTAAGTCTTCATAACATCGACACATCATCACTATAGGTATATTATTAGGTATTCATTCATAATTCTAATTTTGCATAGAAAAAACAAGGTCGATTTTATTCTTTCAATCAAAAATTAACTTTGTTTATTAATATTGATATTTGTAATCATGAATTTTCACTCCGTTAATGTACATACATTAGAATTACTAAATTTTAATTAGATATATCAAACAAGTCAAGAAATTTTTTTCTTAGGTTAAGGATATTTCCTTGAATTAAGGAAATCATTTCTCTTCACTAGGTAACATTGAAATTTTACTTATTTTAGAGGCATTTACTATGTAACAATTTCTAGACATTTTTAAATAAATTGTTTAAACTTGAATCACTATGTTTATTTGTTACATTAATTTAAATTACGCTATCGCGATTTCAGTGCACTTGCACCATTGACGAGCTTTTCAAGACTGACTTACAAAGATAGAACTATGATAGTAAAATAACAATAATAGTAATAATAATATACACTTATACATACATACAAAAGACAATGAATCATACAGCTGGTGTTGGCGTAAAACTAAATAGAGATAATAATGGGGATTTATTAGGGGCTATTATTTTATTAATTATATTTACATTGGAATTTAAGTTTTTGTTGATCTCGAGTATTTCTAAGGAAGCTAATTTAAAATAATTGTTAACTGCAGTATGCTTAAAACTATGGTTATCTTTATCAAATGTATGATTCAATTCAATAATATGCTCTGCAAGTTCCGAGAAATTGTTATTGCTGAGACAAAGTTGATGTTCACTTATTCTAGTTTTGAAGTTTCTCCGAGTCATACCGATATATGACGCATCACAATCTCCACATTTTAATTTGTATATTCCATTTTTTTTTCTAATGGATCTGTGGTATCTTTATTATTCAAAAGATTTGAAATTTTATTATTGGTATAATACGCTGGAGTGATACTGTTCGGCAAAATATTTGTAATTTTTGAGGTCAAACCTCCAATATAAATTAATTTTCTAATGTGTTGATTGACATTATTTTCACCACAATATATGTATTTTTTTGTGATATTACTCATTTGCTTTTTATGTACGAGTTTGTCTATAATATGCGGATCGTATTTATTGTTATACGCAATTTGTTTAATAACATTGATTTCGTTATTGAAATCAGTGTTATTAAAATCAGTGTTTCCAATGTAAATATAATTAATAAAATAATAGCCCCTAATAAATCCCCATTATTATCTCTATTTAGTAATACGCCAACACCAGCTGTATGATTCATTGTCTTTTGTATGTATGTATAAGTGTATATTATTATTACTATTATTGTTATTTTACTATCATAGTTCTATCTTTGTAAGTCAGTCTTGAAAAGCTCGTCAATGGTGCAAGTGCACTGAAATCGCGATAGCGTAATTTAAATTAATGTAACAAATAAACATAGTGATTCAAGTTTAAACAATTTATTTAAAAATTGAAATTTTAATTTATTCAATGAGGATTGTTTCCTGTTCTGAGAAATTTAATTCTTCTATTACGATATGTCTCATTAATTTTAAAGATAATTTCTTTTTTTGAGAATTTTTCATTCTTTCACGAGAATGAAAATCTAATTAGGTTTAGAAAATAATTCTTTCGCTAGGTATATACTAATATTTAGTTTGTAAAACTCAAGACAATTCTCTTGAGAGAAGACGTTTTTTCTTTCTATGTACAAGAAATTATAAATAATTGTATAACATATAAATAATAAACAATAACAATCCATAACTGTATAGTTCTATAAGTAGGTACATATATTTTAATTTTTAAATCATACTTAAGTAGATGTAAATTTTTTAATATTCATTTCTAAAACTCGATATTTAAATGCACCCATAGGAAGGTTTTAATTTATTATGATGTTCACTTGTTCATTAATTTTATCTATTATATTCAATAAACTTTAACCTATCATAAATTCTACATCAAAATGTAAGATAGAGTTAGAGTGACCCTCAGTGACGTCTACAAACCAATGCCGTCTTTATCACAAGGGCACACGGCCTATGTTCAGATCCCGAGACCTCACGGGGGCCTGAAATGCCGATATATTTGTCTAGACAAAAAAGAGCTCAGAATCATTTGAATAGTAATAAAAACACATCATTTGCTATTTGGTGAAAGTGAAGCAGTTTAATTGCAAAGTGAAGCAGTTGAATTTAAAATTTTACGATGTGGGAGGAGGGGGTAGGGGGAGCGCAAAATGTGATTCGTCCTTATCCCGGGCCATCACTGTGCCCAGGGACCCCAAAATATCCTGAGACGGTCATGTTATCAGTCTTTTACATCTAGATATTATTATTATCAAGAAATTATTGATCAGAACCCAATTTTGATAATAGTAATAAAAATAATAATACATAACCATGATCCATGGTTGGTGTGTGTTTTTGAGAGTCACTCTTGTCCATTATAAAATTAAGAAAATGGTTGAGATAGATTGAAGTTTACTGGACATAAAAGAAAAAGATAATCGAGTTAGATGAATTTCATAATAAAGATTATTCTAAAGGCAAATCAATATATATCGGGTCTTTAAGTAAAAAACAACGCGCTGAAATTTCAATAATAGGTATATTAAAAGCATTATCACTTTATAAATATATATTGTTATAAACTTTCACAAGAATAAAAAATAAATTTTATTAATGTTATGTTCGTGCCAATAAAAGATAAGCCATTCAGGACGGGTGACATACCCCATCGCTGAACTGAAGATGTTAATTGTCTTAAATGTGATGTTATACAAATGCCTGCCTGTTGGAGACCTATTCGTAACCGGTGACTCCGCAGGATGTCGCACCGTAAATTAAAATCACATAAATTAAAACTATACCATGGTTAAATAAATTTTGTCATCATTAAACGATATAACTACATACACGAACATTTTACAGTTAATTATTAATACATACTCGTATTTGGTACAAAATATTTCTTTACATAAAGAATTACGTATAGTAAATTGTATTTTCTATAAACTAATATGTAGCAAATTGAATAAGAATAAAATTGACAATGCGCATATTTCATATACATACAAGATATTATTTTTCAATTGGATAAAGATATAGGTAGGTATCCACAAAATAAATACAGATATGATAAATTCAAGGTATTCCAAGATCGAAAAATAAAATTTAATTTGCACCTTTTAAGCACTGAAATACATATTATATTTATACCATTAGTTAAACATATAAATAATAATGATTAAATTCGTATTAAATTATTTATTCTCATTAATTTTCACAAGATTGACACACGGTTTATTTTGTCTAAAATAGGTATGGAGAAATTCGGTAGTATTGTAACACACTGAGGCCCTAATTTCAATACACCCATAGAGTGTTTAATTGTTCCTATACTTAAGTATTTTTGCCTATTTTAGTAGGTATTAATTTCAAAATCCCAGGGTGCGGACACCAGCCCCACTTTCCTTAGTAGGTGTCACTAAGGATCATTCTATATTTCTCATGCATTTTGATGTCAAATGATTGTGATAGATTGAAGTTTTCTGGGCACAAAACACAAGAATTCCAGTAGACTGTGGGACTTAAAGCGTCACCCAAACAATAGATTGAAATATCGATTTTAATGAATTAAAAATTATATGTCGCTTTTAACAATAATTATCTCGCAACCGTTTGGCAGATGGTGTGCACAGACATAACGCACTTGCCTTTGAGTCACGAGGTCCAAAAATGAAAATTAGCCTATTTCTAATCGGCCTAGTATGTGCGATACATGTAGGTTTATGTAAATCGTTGCGTTAGTAATCATAATACAAGATTCATACCTTAATTTGGGACTAACTTAATCTGTGTAAATTGTCCACAAGTTAAAAATATATGAAAACTAAAATGTTTTGTAAATTATGAAACTGTTTCTCTATAAATTGTCTTTGTGCCTAAGCTTGATAAAGTGATGTTTATTAAATCGTTTACTGTGATAATCCGCGTTATAGTTTCTAAACAAATTTAATTATTATAACAGCGATTATGATAATAATAAATTGATTGCCGGTTGTTTAATTGGAAAAGTTATAAATCTTGTTGGCTTGATGAAGCGTGCCCTTTCATTAAAATCTATAATAATACACACTTTCATATTTTGTGGTTCTTATCTACATTTTTTGATTAATATTTTAATATGACAACATTATTACGAACGCGTTCTAATTCAAAATTTTTGAAGTAGCGATGTTCCAATGCATACCTTCTTTATATTTGAATTGTTTGAAAACACGCTCTTCTGAATAGAAATGTAACCAAGATTATCACTGACATCACAAGAATTGTGTACCTACTACGGTTCTAAACACATAAAATGTTTATTATATCTTTAAAATCGCGCACATTACAATTTTATGGTTTAGTTCATGTAATGACTGTTATATTACGAAGTTGTCATCCCTGTTTAATTATTATGATGACATTTTACGACGTTAAAATAAGCTTGCGGGTAAATACATAATCATTCATAATAGTTATATATGTATGCTAAAATGGAATAATGCCTGAATTATATTGGTAGATACAAGTTTCATTGACTGAATATTACTGACATAACCCAATTTAAAAAAGTAAACGATGGAAATTTTCGACAAAATGGCGGCAATTTTCAACGATGACGTACTACATTGAAAAATGCAAAACTATATAATGCTGAGTTTACCTATTTTACAAATCATAGAAGATCAGAGTAGGTATATAAAATAAAATTTTATGTTATTTTTATGGCAAAAAAATCTATCTAACATTGATCAAAAATATAGTAGGTATACTTACTTAGTGAAATAAGTTGACGGTTTTATGTTAAATTTATTTTCTAAAGAACTATGAAGATATTCCAAACAAAAAGAACATTGGTCACGTCACGTTCATTTATTTTTAAATTAATACAAAACCAACGTGTGTTGCCATAGATATTACATATTTTCTACCATAAACATCTTATAAATAAATAATTGAATTTTTTACACAGTATACATAGAGGAAAAACAGCCTTAGTTTTTAAATATCAAGATATAACTATATACTAAACATAATTTATTTTTCATTTATTTTAACTATAAATATACATACCTACATGCAATAATATTCACGTAATTATATATTATACATATATTGGGGGTTGAAAAATCAACACCAACATGGAAGTGACATAAAATACATAAATCTAGTCATATGTTACCTGAAAAACGTGATCCATTCATTTATAAAATTAAGGAAATAAAACACATAGGATAGATTAGAATCTCTTGAAATATCTAATTAAATAATTTAAAAAATGTAGGTACTTTCTGTTATTTAGGTAATTATAGCGAACTGAAGTGCAAAGTTAATGTCGCCAGCAGATCAGCTGCTGAAAGGTAGGAACCAAGCTGCAAAGGAAGAGGAGGGGTTTTAGCCGGTAGAAGTCCGGCACTACCCGGTCTGAAAGGCCGGGTGTCCATGATGGATTTCCCCTCCAAAAAAAAAAAAAAGATCAGCTGCTTGTAATAAACATGCAGTAACCGTCTTCTCCGTGCCAACAAATAATTAAGACACTCAGGATAGGTGACAAACCTCATCTCCGAGTTTTAAATATAAAATGTTTTCGAACACCTGTTTTTTATAGGACACTCGAAAACTTACGGAAAATTTAAATTATTAAAATGTCTTGGAACTTTCACATACTTAATCATTCCAAAATAAATTATATCAATAAAATATAATCTAAAGGTTAAAATAATCACATTTTCAACGTCATTTAATTTATAATTAAAGGTAAATAATCTAATTTGGATATATTATTAGCGCCTCTTTCCCTTATAATGAACAATAATATCTATAAGAAAGAATTAAAAGCTTAGAAAAATATCTGTAGGCTATAAAGTCTTTAAGCGCGAACATTAAAACATATCTAAATATTATGCAACACAGTTTTCTTTTTTTTTCAAATTATATGTCGTCATGTGATTATAGCCATTGTATAAGTAAACTAAATATTCAAAGGAAAAATTGATAATGCGACTAAGCACATTGGTGTAGCAAGGCTTGAAGGACATTGTTTTTTTTTATTTATTGAAGGGGTTCTGTATGGCTTTATCAGATATATAGGATGTGCAACACTTAAGCATAAGTAGGAAAGAGACCAATGACATCTTAATGTTATGGGTTGAAACAGCAAAATAATATTATTATTATTCTTATTTATGGAAATGTTTGCTGTGAAAATTGGTAAGCGGCCAGCGTTACTAGTTTATACCATATAGGTTGGTTGGTTATAACACGTGTTTTTTTTTACACAAATCTATGGTTTTGAGTTTACTCTTGTATCTAAGAAATGCCAAATCTTTTCCTAAAAACAACTTGCGGTATTCACATTTTTGATAATCCAATTGAATCTTCAGAATTGCCACAATTACCCACTTTTGTGTGATATTTGTTACTTTTGAAGCCAGTCAACTATTTCTCAGAGTTTCAATTTGATGTAACTCAATAAATACTAAATATGATATTAATTGTGTCAGTGCACACGTATTATAATTCCATAATTATGTAAATTGAAACAAGTGTTTCTTTCTACTATAAATTATTGATCACGAGAGAGACGTCTCTCGACATATCAGGTCAACACCTGAGGCCTGAGTCAATAAGACATTTTCACGTTACGTTTTCGTTCCGATAGCGTTCAAATGCAGACGATGTTGCGCCAAAGTGTTAACTTTCGTAACTATTGTGTATCATAGCAACGAAATTGACACTTGCTTGCAACTTCGTCTATACTTGAACGTTAACGGAACGAAAACGTAACGTGAAAATGTGTTATTGACTCAGGCCTCTGATAAGTCAAAAGACATTTCTCTCGTGATAATAATTTAAAGTAGAAAGAAACACTTGTTTCAATTTACCTTACTAAATAAGATTGTAGAATAAGGCGGCGTGCGGAGTGACCCACCTGTTAAGTTTCAACAGCTCAAGGTTTAATTTATGCAGAATCTAAAATTAATATTCTGTAGGTATACTACAAAAAAAAATCCGCCCCAAAAAAAATAAACTAGGCAAATACTTCGCGTGTTTTCATTCCCTATTCACTGTCCTTTTTATTTCCTTTCAGGGGTTTGATAGCATCTTGCTTTGTAGTAAAGGCCCTTTAATCGGTTTGTGTCATAGTTAAAGTGAATATTTTTACGATAAAATGATGATAAAAATCTGTGACATTTTTTCTGTTACGCAATAAGAAAATATTTGCTTATCTATTGTGTTTTTGTGCGTAGGAATGAAAACAATATGCATAATTCGCGAAACATTAACTTAAATAGGCAAATTGTCGACATTTTTGAGATAAAAAAGTATTTAAACTAACATAATTTACCTATATTGAATGGAAAGTTATTTTGTGCCGTTTTTTTAGTATATTTCAATGTTTGCTGTATTAGTGCACAAATAGTAGAATTCCATTTTGGTTTCAAACAAAAAAAAACGTTCATACTCTTTTGAGAGGGTTATTCCCGGGAAAAGTCTTTAATTTTTATTTCCCGTTTCACGGGAAAAACATAAATTATAAGTCATGCAGATTGCCATACCGATCCCGAGATCTTTGTTCAGCTAACTGTAGAATCGTCATTTTTCCGTAACGTGTCGTTCTAATAGTCGTAAAAAATATAAAATTATATATCAACTTATTATAGCGCACTTATCAAATCAGCATTCATCACTTTATAAATAAAAATGATATGTAAGAATAAAATAAAGAATAAAAAACATCACTTAACAAAAATAAATTGATTATTTATTTTACTTTCGGCCTGATAGTACCTACAGTTACTCAATTTGATATTCATAGGTATACAAGTTTAAAAGGAAAGGAATTTTTATTTCTATGGTATGGTTTTAATTATTTATTGATGTAAAAACAATATAAGAAAAGAAAAAAAAAGTTTTCTTTGAAACAGTCGAAATACTTACAATGTAAACAAATAAACGTAGGTACAAATACCACCACAACTTAATATTCTGACACTATGGAGTATAGATCTGATAAACATTATTTTTATGGCTTTTTCGGAGAGTTTGGTCACACGTGCTGAGGAGGAATCATTTCAGTTAAAATAAACTCTTTTAAATTGCAAAAACAACATTTATTTAACTTTTCCGTAAAACTTTTACAACTTCCACCTGAAATTTAATATTTTTTTTTAAATTTCGATTCCCGGAATTCATTTTTAAATTTCCCGTTTTCCGGGAACGAAAATAATCCGGGAAAAATTACCCTCTAACTCTAACTAAATTAATTAGATTAAGAGTGTCATTAAGATAATTATTAGCTATGTTTTAAAACAAAATACTGCTTTTTCGATATGAAAAAAATTAGTGGGCAAGGTAAAATAGTATTTTTTGTTTTAAATACTACATTTGTCTCGAATACACGTCATATTATCTTGTTCGGGGTTTGTAAAATAAAAACTTTTACGGTACCTATTTATGTAATAGAATGTGGTTTCCTTACTTGTAAACTTGATAAAACTTCTATGAAGCCTTAGTAAATTGTATTCAAACCAAGCAATCGAAAAGTGGCAAAAACTAACTTGTTCTTAACAATTTATGTAAATTTTGTTACGTCCAGGAGTTGTAACATAAATACAATTGAATGAAATTAATTCGTGTGCTATATTTAAAATGTAATAATATAAAGTTAGAAGGCATCTACAATTTTAAAAATAACATCAAGATAATTTGCATACCAAGAATTATTGTATTGTTACTATTTGAAGTAAAAAATTTCAATCAAAGTAAACATTTATTATAATTTTCTTCCACGCCTTAACGTGAATTATTTTTCTCAGTTTATTTAGGTATCTTATATTTAAAATAACCATAATCACGTGATAAAATAAGGAATCAATAATAAAATTTATTGACAACACAAAAGATACATATAAAAGAAAGTAAAATAGATCAAGATAATCGAAAATATAGGTGACAAATTAAAAAAAAGTTTTTTTTTTCAAATATAGTAATAAAAAAATATCCACAACGTACATAGATTTAGAAATGAGGTTTCTATACGTCATGTCGTCTTCCTTGTTGAGAAAAAATGCAAAAAATATGTTGAAAGATATAAAAAATACGATAGCCGAACGGACTCCATTCAGCGAGCCATTCATCTTGGTAGTCTGTATTGGACCATCCCTAGAGCACGTGCAAATTCTCGCAAGATCTAGCCTTACTGTGGTCTCCTCGACAGAAACGTTGGAGGAGAGCTCTAGGACCTGTTGGAGTCTTGGCACCTCCTCCAGATCCTTCAGGAGAGTTCCTCAAACGAACCTGCTTAAGTACTCCGACTAGAAGCTCGTCCACATTGTGCTGAATACCGCTAGATGTTTCAATGAATTTAGAATCCCGCGATGTGGCAAGTGCTTTTCCCTCTGAAATTAAAAGAAAAAAATATATATTTTTTATTTCAATGGTGTAGGTACACTGAAATCGCGATAGCGTATTTTAAATTCATGTAACAAATAAAAATAGAAATTCAAGATTTTTTTTTAAATGTCTAGAACTTGTTACATAGTTAATGCCTCTAAAACAAGTGAAAAAAATATATTCATACATAGCAGATCATTAGAATTAGTCCTTTGTTTCTATGACTAGCTTTCGGCGCTATGATGAATATTGGGATTCATTTGATAATATTTCGAGTTTCCCGGTATGACGATAACCAACTGGGTTCGTGAATTAAATCATGTTTTAAAATAATGAAGTATTTATTTTACAGGAAGATTTTTTTCAGCTCTTTTCTAGATCATGAAATATCAATTAATTACATTAGTTGGTCTTGCTTCACATCTAATAGTTTTATTTTATTCATTCATTCATTTATTTATTCATTTACAACCACACGCCAACAGGCACAATATAAATGTTATACAATGGCAATAAAATAATGTTAATGCTGCACCCCATTACAGGCAAAAATGCAGTTTTACCCGAATCATTAATTTACTCATTGATCATCATAAAACTATAGATTTGGGCTTAGTAGTAAAAGAAAATTTCTAAGATCTATCTATACCATTATGGCATTTTTAACAAATGAGATAGCCAGCACGAAGTAATCCTACTACAAGTCATTCTCTCCATGGCATAAAAAATATTCAAATTGGGTATATAACTGGTAAAACGCTGCGTGATAGAGTGAAGAATGAGGATATTATAAGAATGAGCGGATGCAAGAAGAGTGTTGTAGACAGAATGCGCGTGAATAAACTACGGTGGTTTGGGCATGTTGAACGAATGAACGAGGTAAGAATGACAAAGAGGATATACTTGTCTGAAAGAAAGGGTGTGAGAAAACGCGGTCGTCCGAGAACCACGTGGCTTGATCACTTGGATCAAATTCTCAAGGACGGCCGCGTGTTGAGTGAGAGGAACCGACTTTCGTGTATGAGAAACTGTATGAATGTGGAGGAAGCGAAGGAAGTGTGTAAAGATAGATCTGTTTGGCGTTCTCTGTCTCTCTGCCTACCCCGCACTTGGGACAAGGCGTGAGGGTATAGTATAGTATAGTATAACTCATCGCTGAAGCTTTAAAATACTTTATTTGTCGAAAGCATACAGAAAAAATGGGATACTTATTATTGTATAAGTTGTATGAATATAAGATCGATAAAATAAATAAACGGTGATTTCCACTACATCTTATAATATAATAATATATCTATCAGTTTTGTTTACTTTGCAAGTCCTAATATGAGATCCTTTCTTTACATGACTGATAAATTACCCAATCATGCATGAAATTGAATTTATTTTTTTATATATATAAATTTAGCGATGTAATAATAATAAAAATAACAATATTAAACGGTCACGAAGGTTCACAAAAGAAAATAAGTGAAATATTTATTTTGTATAAAGATGTTGAAAATACAAATTAAGCTTTAGAAATTACTCTCAATATTATATTTATATTTTCAATTGATTTGACGATACTTTAAGAAAGTAAATGACGACTCATTCTCAATAATTATCAATATTGTCCAATCTAGGTTTACGTTAGGTACTTCATATTTTGATTTTAAACCACTCTAGATTTATCATTCCAATTAATTCAATTCATCAATAGTCAACCTTTTCAACAGATGACGTCTTTCTACTTTGAAAAAACAGGAATTGTATGAAGAACGTATAAAGTCTTAAATCAACGCATGGAAAAAATATCGTGTTGAACTATATTTAATACAATTTTCAAAAATTCTGCGTCATGTGATAGTACAGAGGAATTGGGAATGTTATAAGGGTTTGAAGAATACTCTTAGCCAAGCCTTGAGTCGATTCATAAATGTCGAAACTCTGTATCATGCACTCCTAAAAGAAGTGCACATATACAACATACCAACCTAGATAATACCTACTCAAATAGGTTGACAATCGGTGAGTTGAATTAACAGAAATGAGTAATCTAGAGTAGTTTAAAATCAAAATATGATTAACATATACACTTCTTAGTAAGTAAATCCAGTACCCGACATCCAATTGTGTCAATAATTCATAAAATATAATTACGTTACTTCATTAATATCTAAAATGTGACACTCTTCGGATAATTCAAAGTTTCTTATAATTATCACCACCAGTACTTTGACGTTACATTTTCGATACGTAAATTAAACTCGAGATTGGTTGATAAACAGAAAAACACGTTTCGTTGAACTTAATACAAAGCTACGCTATTTTCTACTGTCAATTATAGCTAAAAATTTGAAAGATTCGAAGAAAGTCCAAATAAATTAAGTTATCATAGATGAATTTGGTATATCAAACGTCTTACTTTTGCGTGGTACGGACAGGATGATCTGTATGTACATTACATCTGCCATTTGATACCGTAATGGTATAGTATAGATGGATAGAAATAAGTAAATATCTTAAACTCACCATTGGCAGAGATAACTCTTGCTCTTGCCAGGTCTGCCTTATTGCCGACCACAATGACACTCTTCTCCTTGGTGTAGTTCTGCTTCCAGAGATAGTTGAGCAGCTCTGACGCGTGATTGAAAGAACTCCTCGACGTTACGCTATACACCACAATGCAGGCGTGAGGCTCGTATGTCGACAGAGAATTTTCCACCTGGATAAAGAAAGGAGAAAAAGAAGGTTATAAACTTGACACATTACAAAAAAAATTGTTCGTCCGATATCATTCATATATTAGCAGAAGAAAAAACTTCATCCCCTATTGAAAACTATCTTGCCTCAACGTTGTGTCATTCTGCTTTCTTTATTACTCTAATTTATTTAATAAACCAAAAACATAAAAAAACTACAACCTTCATAAAATAACTTAAGTACCTTCTAGTGTTATTACATCGTTATAGCATTTCACAAAATTGGGGAAACCAATAAATGAACTGCAATGTTTGTGTCGGTGCACACGAAGTAGAATTCCATAATTATGTAAGTTGAAACAAACGTTTCATTCAACTATAGATTATAAATCGCAAGACAGACGTCTTTATCAATCTCTTGATAATCGATTGACAATAACCTGATAAGTCGTAAATAAAAAAAAAATGAAACATTCTGGATGTATGGTGTACCTACATTTATTTAGTAGGTACAAATATCTAATCAAACTGTATGTATTATAATAAGTAAAGTGTGTAAACACAATCCATTATTGTAAGTAGATAATATAATATAATAGATTGTATTATAGGTTTTGTTATTGTGAATACAATAAATGTCACTATTGGTCACTCCTTTAGTGACAGAGTGACAAGCATTTAGATGTTATGTTGTCATCACCCACATAAGTACACAGTGATCAGTGACGGCTCGAGCAAACTTTGCGCCCTATCTACTTAAAAGATGCATTGAGTACGAAGTTTAATTCTGATAACTTTGATATGCCCGGAGTAGTTGGCTATTGTGCCGAAAAGTAACCATTAAAATAATAATTGGTTTTTAGAAAGTTGTACGGGATTTCAATATAAAACAATGCAGTTCATGAGAAATATGAAAATCCCGACATTAAAAATATCGCTGCACTTAAAAGGTACCTACATTAATAATATTATTGTTTGCTAATCTTCGTGCCTGTATTCAAAATATTATCATTGTTTATATATATTTGTACCTGCATGGCAACAGGGGTAATAAAGAGAATAATATCAACAAAAGATTAAGGCGCATTCATTATGTATCAACTTAAGGCGCATTCATTATGTATCAACTTAAGGCGCATTCATTATGTATCAAATTATTTTATGAAGATTCTAGAATGTCTGCGAATTGTAATTATTTAGTATCTGCTTGGTTGGATTTTTTATACCTACGCTTCGAGATATTGAGTGTCGAAATCGGTGACATGTGTTGAATTATGTAAACAGCTCTTTAGGTATGAATTATAATTTAATTGTAACATACGTAGTTTGAGTATTTAATTATCTACCTAAAGGGTTGTATTGTGCTATGTAATAGAATAAGATGTGTGTTATTTGTGCTGTGCGAAAAGACGCTATAATTATAAATGGTGATAAAGGACACAAGAAATATGATATCAGTGAAAGAGACACTTAAATTAATTTATATGTGAATTAATCAATAATTAAAATCAGTGCATTGGACGCTTCATAACATAATATTTATTTGTAAATATTTATTTTATTATTTACTGCATAATTCTCGGAATCCAGACAAGAGCCCAGGTGGACTCGTAATACAATGGTACCTGCGGGAAGGCGTGTACTTGTATTTTCATTAGCCAATCACGGCGCTGCACGTTGATGAATCACATCATAGTAGGAGTACATGACCAACCCCCTACCCCACTCAAGGGTAGTAGAGAGATGTCCTTGAACAGCAGGGAGTCTCCATCAGCGATCAGTGGTGAACAGTTATCATCAGCGAGTCGTAGTGAGCAGTCAGTTGTCCTTGGTAGAAGGATCGCTCCTGCCATGACTCATCATCTGACCTTTAGAGAGACAAGTCGGTCACTGGACTTCAGTTGAGTCGAGATATTCTCCTCCTGAAGTCATGACGAGCCAACTCTGCACCTGTGTAGGCTGGTAATTGCCTCCAGGAGCCTCGGACGTGGGACTTCGCCCTCCCAGCACTGCGCCAAGGGGCGCCTTCTTCAACTTGTTTGCCTCTAGGCATTTTCATGCCAGAGGCGCCCTCAACGCGGGATCCATTACAATCATCGCAAAGTGAAATTTAATTATTTTAAAAGTGCTACGTTTTCGTTTTATTGAAATAATAATCAAGTGTGTTTTTTTTTATATTGGGATAATTACGTGTGCACAGACAATACGGGGTAGTGAGTAAGTCGTAGTATTGTGTTGCTGTTTAAACGTGTGTTTGTAATAGTGGTAAGAATTTTTTTATTTTTTAATTAAATGTTTATTTGAATCTAAATTTGTCTTTTACACATTTGTCCATTTAATTACAGATAACTTGTCGTCTCTTAATTTATATAGCCTCACTGTATAATTTAGTCGAGACCATTTTATTGTTTTAACTCCTGGAGTGCTGTGGGTAGCCCAGTAGAGTCTCAGCCATTGGCATTTTTGGCATAATATTTTATTTATTTTATCCTCAACCAAAACCATTCTTTCACCATCTCTCTCACCCCCCCATATCATATTGGCCCCCTGAACGTGTGGCTCGTAGCGAAAAAATACACATCTGTGTATAATCGCTACAACGAATCCATCCCTGAGATCTTCTTTTAATTTTTTAACTGTATTAATTGTGATATTGGAGGAGGGGATATTATTTTATTTCATATAATGAACTGACAAGTTATCTGTAATGGCGAATGTGTATTGTTTTGACTTTTGGCTTTGTTTTATTGACATGTGTTTATTGTGTATTACGGTATGATTCGATCGATGGATAAGGTGTCGGATATCAGATGCTATGTGCGCGAATTTTCGCTTTCGTTCGGAGGCTGGACTGATGAAGGCCCCGAACGGTTCCTCAAAGAATGCGAGGAACGCTGGAAGCTTGAGTGGGAAGATGAATTGCCAAGGGAGGCTGTGTATTGCTTGCGCGGCGACGCAAAGCGGTACTGGAAGTCTCTGGGGTTTCGGTATTGTCGATGGGGTGTATTCAAAGAAGTAATTTTGCGAAGGTTTGGTGTGGAAGGGCAGATAAATGCGATCTTTAATGACCTGTTGACAGTGTGTCAAGGTCGGGATGAACTGGGGAGTGATTTTGTTGACTGGAAGGTCAGGATAAACAATCGTTTAAAAGGGTATGGCCATGTATTATTTAAAGATGAAGGACCAGCAACGAGCGTATGGAAGCAAATGACATCCTGGTATAGGACGAGGATTAATGGTCGGGAGTTAGTTAATCTGGAACATTTGCAAGAGTTGGTATGGCGCCTGGACTTTCCAGAATACACTCCGGAGGGACAATCTGAACCTGAAGTGATCACAGAGAGTTATCAGGTTGTGTTAGATAATCTTCCAGACATAGCATCTGTTCGCGATGAGGTTCGGTATGTACCTAGCCAGGACGCTAGGGAGGAAATTGTACCCGTAGAGGATGGGGTTACCCTCTCGGAGGAAGAGATAGATGAGGACACCGAACGGGAGGTACTCACACCTCCCTCTATTCACGAATGGGTTAAGTCTTTCGCGTGGGTGTTGAAATCAGTGTTGGCAATGCTGATCGTCGCGGGATTGATCGCGGAAAGCTGCATACGTTTGCTTGTATGTACAGCTATAATTATCTTGAGATTCGTGAATAGAAAAATATCGCGTCGCCGTAGAACAGCGTTGATATTGTTCAAAAAGATATATGCGTCCGTCAATCGAATCAAATACCAATGTTATGCTATCGATGATTATTTTTATAATTTGTTCATCGATATGGATTCTCGATGCTTGAAGTCGAGGAGAAAATTCAATCAAGCCAGATAGTCACATGTGTGTGTTATATTGGATTAGGATTGACTTAGGCTTGTTATAGGAAAAATGTTTTCTGTTTAAATATTTTTAAATGGTTTGAATATTTTCCGTAAAAATATCTCTGGCGCCCAGAATTAAAGTTAGAATGATGTATAGGTATAGTTTTCACGTTTAAAATGTTTTTCATTATGTAGGTAGGTAGGTGCAACTTTTGTTAAATGCCTACGTGTGCATTTATTTCTTTAAATCGTTGTGAAATGTTAATTTAAATTTGGAATATGGAAAATAGAATTTGTTTGAAGTAACCAGCGAGTGTAACGTGTGAAGATAATTTATGTGGATGTTGGATGTGTGGAATATGTGAATATAATGTTGTTTTTCTGAATATGGAAGTTGTAACAGAGGAGAGAGATGCTTTGTATGATAGAGATATGTGAGGGATTCTCAGTTGGCACGGGGAGTTATTTGTAAGGAGAGGTATTTATTCTGCGTGTTTTGAAGAGAAAGTCTGCGTGTATGAGAAAGATAGTAATTCTGCGTGTATGAAGATATGTTTTGTTTATTATGGGATAAGCACAGAGGCGATGAGTGTTCCGTTCTGCTTAGTTCTCCAATGCATTTCGTCGTGTGGACAAAGAGGTCCGTATTACTGAGTTTTGAGAGGGACATTGAGGTCTGATGCTTGTATGTGTTTGGGGAAATGTATGTGCAACTGAGAGTACCAATCCCCCAGTTTGCTGTCACAAAGCATGCTTGATGAGAAGTATGAAGAATATAATATTCGTTTTGGTATCATGAGTCACATCTACATTGTTTTGTTTTGGTCACATACGAAGGTTATGTTTGACGATGTATATTTGTAATTTGAATTGAGCTGGTTTTAAAGAAAAATGTAAAAGAAGAAACGCGTTAAAATGTTGTTAATTATTTTATTGAAATGTGTGTGCACCTACCTACTTCCTAATTGTGTTGAATTTTATAGATAGTTTCATATATAATTTGTATAGTATTTGAAATTTTATTGTGGGATATGTCTTTTAAAGAATGGATAACTTTTCGACAAGGAATGGGTGGCGATTGATATGCCCGGAGTAGTTGGCTATTGTGCCGAAAAGTAACCATTAAAATAATAATTGGTTTTTAGAAAGTTGTACGGGATTTCAATATAAAACAATGCAGTTCATGAGAAATATGAAAATCCCGACATTAAAAATATCGCTGCACTTAAAAGGTACCTACATTAATAATATTATTGTTTGCTAATCTTCGTGCCTGTATTCAAAATATTATCATTGTTTATATATATTTGTACCTGCATGGCAACAGGGGTAATAAAGAGAATAATATCAACAAAAGATTAAGGCGCATTCATTATGTATCAACTTAAGGCGCATTCATTATGTATCAACTTAAGGCGCATTCATTATGTATCAAATTATTTTATGAAGATTCTAGAATGTCTGCGAATTGTAATTATTTAGTATCTGCTTGGTTGGATTTTTTATACCTACGCTTCGAGATATTGAGTGTCGAAATCGGTGACATGTGTTGAATTATGTAAACAGCTCTTTAGGTATGAATTATAATTTAATTGTAACATACGTAGTTTGAGTATTTAATTATCTACCTAAAGGGTTGTATTGTGCTATGTAATAGAATAAGATGTGTGTTATTTGTGCTGTGCGAAAAGACGCTATAATTATAAATGGTGATAAAGGACACAAGAAATATGATATCAGTGAAAGAGACACTTAAATTAATTTATATGTGAATTAATCAATAATTAAAATCAGTGCATTGGACGCTTCATAACATAATATTTATTTGTAAATATTTATTTTATTATTTACTGCATAATTCTCGGAATCCAGACAAGAGCCCAGGTGGACTCGTAATACAATGGTACCTGCGGGAAGGCGTGTACTTGTATTTTCATTAGCCAATCACGGCGCTGCACGTTGATGAATCACATCATAGTAGGAGTACATGACCAACCCCCTACCCCACTCAAGGGTAGTAGAGAGATGTCCTTGAACAGCAGGGAGTCTCCATCAGCGATCAGTGGTGAACAGTTATCATCAGCGAGTCGTAGTGAGCAGTCAGTTGTCCTTGGTAGAAGGATCGCTCCTGCCATGACTCATCATCTGACCTTTAGAGAGACAAGTCGGTCACTGGACTTCAGTTGAGTCGAGATATTCTCCTCCTGAAGTCATGACGAGCCAACTCTGCACCTGTGTAGGCTGGTAATTGCCTCCAGGAGCCTCGGACGTGGGACTTCGCCCTCCCAGCACTGCGCCAAGGGGCGCCTTCTTCAACTTGTTTGCCTCTAGGCATTTTCATGCCAGAGGCGCCCTCAACGCGGGATCCATTACAATCATCGCAAAGTGAAATTTAATTATTTTAAAAGTGCTACGTTTTCGTTTTATTGAAATAATAATCAAGTGTGTTTTTTTTTATATTGGGATAATTACGTGTGCACAGACAATACGGGGTAGTGAGTAAGTCGTAGTATTGTGTTGCTGTTTAAACGTGTGTTTGTAATAGTGGTAAGAATTTTTTTATTTTTTAATTAAATGTTTATTTGAATCTAAATTTGTCTTTTACACATTTGTCCATTTAATTACAGATAACTTGTCGTCTCTTAATTTATATAGCCTCACTGTATAATTTAGTCGAGACCATTTTATTGTTTTAACTCCTGGAGTGCTGTGGGTAGCCCAGTAGAGTCTCAGCCATTGGCATTTTTGGCATAATATTTTATTTATTTTATCCTCAACCAAAACCATTCTTTCACCATCTCTCTCACCCCCCCATATCAACTTGTTTTCAAATTCGGAATGAAATTTCGCATTCTTAATTTTATGACACAGAGAGGGCGATCTGTGGGGCTAATTTTTAAAAATAATTGAACTATAGTAACAGAAAATATAAATTAATAACAATGTAGTATAAACACACAACAAAAATTTTAATGATGGCGGACTTAATGCGAGAGCGACATCTTTCAGTCAAACCATTTAAAAGAACTAATAGAATAAACAATTATGAAAACAATACGGTATTGATAAAATAAAATACCTTCATTTAGTTCACTGTCTACCCTAAAAGTAGGAGATGTAGTGATGGTAAGAATTTTTACACATACTACGCTCCAAAGATCGAGAATGAATCATTCAATACACTATTTCCATACCGAGAGATTTTCCACATGGAGTAGATAATTTTGTTAAAGTTCTGTTTTGTGTAAATGTAACTGAAAAAGCACTCAAATTAAATAATATAATACCGAAAAAGTACGCTTTACAAAAAATAATATATCTTATTTTTTTTCTGAAGTATATAATTTTCCGTGTACAGATTCACAATTTTAACTCTAGGCTCATGCTTAATTTCCCTAAAAAAGCAGGTCAATCCTGATATTATTAATATAACCTCACAATAACAGGGAGAATGTTCTACCTACATAAGTTTATACAAGACAATATTGAGTGTTTATATTAGATAGAAACCTCCCGCCTTCCTATGTAATTTACTTATCAACACTTGTAGGAGGTATATAATGTATATAATATATGTACATATATATTGTACCTATTATGGTTTTAGCTAGGTATATAATGTGTACTTAGTAGGTGTGTACGAGTACATCATACCGGACACCATTAGCGGATTAATACTTTCCTTTTATCATAATCATACAATATGCTGTGAAATATTCTTCGACAATAACATCTACAAATCTATGAAATATCTTGCCTTTTGTTACAGTAACATAATGGTCAATTTTGACATAATAGATACAGGTCTCCCACTCTTTTTGTGAGTTCTCAAGTTTCCTGTAAAAGGCTGGAACTCTTGAAACATCACGAATATAATATACATCGTCTTCCAATCAAGGATAAGTATACGCATCATTAATGTCTTATTTTTTATGGAACACTTGTAGGAGACGCCTTGATAATATAGATAGATGTATTGGTAATTTTTTTTGTCAATAAAATAAAATTCTTTGGTTTGGCTTCAATTTTGTTAATAACAATGTAATGAAAATAAAGAGGGTATATTATTTCGCTATAAATTCTAAAAACATCTACATGGATCAAGTTGTATAGTTCATAAAATAAGAAAAACATTTTTTTTCTGTTTAATTGTTATTGTATGGTTTGTAAAATTGGCTAAGAATGTTTTTGTATACTTTTATTTCATTTTGTTTCATATATGTTGTTTGCTTCTCTCGTATAGAGGTACATCGAAGGAGTTTAGTCAAAAGATTTCACACGGAGGTTTTGTCGGTTTGGTGGTTTGGCCGGCCGGCCCTTCAGGCTGCCCACTGTGGCGCCTCCGTTGTGGACAAGATTTGTTTAGTGTAGAATTTCGGATAAATGGAAGTCCTCAGACTTCCGCGCTATCCGGGTGGTCGGTGGGTCCTTCAATGTATGTATAGTTCATAAGCGGTAGCATAAACGAAAACTTTAAAAGATTGGCAGGAAACAGTGAGAAGTCGAAAAGAAGAAAAACAACAGATTTATTGCAGTCTATTTCAATATATTGTGATTTATAAGGAGTTTCATAAATAACAGAGCTCCCACAATTTAGTAAAGCAGTTTTTGAGTGAAAACTTCCTTTAGAAGATATCGAAATTTTTCAGTTTTTCCATCACGTTACAGAGAGAACCATCTATATAATATTTACTACATTCAGTGAGTCTATATTATTGTGCTTCGTAAATTATTAGTTTCGTAAATTATTTATTTATTTACAATCTACAACAAAAGCTTTTTTCATGTTATATCAACGTGTACAAAAAACGTTATCATTATTTTACACAGCACAATTGAAAACAATAAAAAAGTCATTTTATCATATCAACATACATGAACAATCACAGAAAGTTATGAAAAATGTATTTAAATTACGAAAATAATTATCAAAACATGTCAAAGATTAGATAGATAAAAATCCTGTTTGATAATTTCGCGGAAGACAAAAAATATTAATATATTTTGGACGTATTTATTCAACTTTTTACAGAAAGCGGATCGTCATATCTGTATTCTTTTTTTTGGATGCCAAATCACTCGAATGTAAAATGAAGCATAAAAAGTATTTTTTTTTTAAATTAAAGAGAATTCTTATGGGATTTTGAGATTCTAAAAACCTAACATATGGTGGTATCATTTATCGCCGAAAAAAAACTCCCTCATAATGCTTTGAAGTTGTATTTGAAATACAGATGTGAGGAATTTAAATCTTTTTTATTTATTTCATGTTATCAAATTTGCGATATAAACAGCATTAAAAGCTTTTTAGACGAGTCTTTAGTAAACAAGAATTATTTTTACAACTAAATTAATTATTTATACATTATCCAAGTGCAGGTTCATGGACATTTCAAAGTCCAGACAACTGACGTGACACTGACGACAAAATAAAAGAAAATAAAAATAAAGTTTTTCAAGCTAAATAGCTTAAAAAAAATATCTACTATGTTAGTAATTCGTGGAAAGAAAACCGACACAATTTGGAATCAAAAATTCAAGCGCAAAAAGTATAACAACATTAATAAATTACGCAATAATAGATGTACGTAACTGTGTGTAACAAGCATGCTGGTCGTAACCTGTATGAGAATAAAAATTAGAAATTCAGAAATAGTGGAATACCTCATCGCTGAATTTTAGATGGTAAATGTTTTAGCAATACTTTTATTATTGACTGACATAAATAGCAAGCTAGAAGAGAGAGCATATGGTGGAGATCATCGCCGGTACATATCGTTAACAAAGTCACGTTAATAAATCTACCTCGACATCCATCAAGAGCTGGAGATCAAAGAACACCTGGATGACACAATGTAATAGAATCCTGCGGAGAAATGGCCTGGATGAAGATGACATAGGGGACAGAATGATATAATTATAACCTTAGAATGAGAAAAGTCGACCCCAACAGCCGTCAGCGTCAAAAAGTTGGGACAGTGGCAGGAAGACAAAAGGAAATGTTCTAACAATACTTTTATTTCACAGGATATTCAAAACTTACACTGGACGTTGCGAGACCCATTCTATTTAAAAATATACATAGGTAGTGATAATCGCCATTATGAAAGAACTCATAACTAAACTATACTATACCCTCACACCGTGTCCCAAGTGGGGTAGGCAGAGAGAACGGAACGCCAAACAGATCTATCTTTACACACTTCCTTCGCTTCCTCCACATTCATACAGTTTCTCATACGTCGGTTCCTCTTACTCAACACGCGGCCGTCCTAGAGAATTTGATCCACGTGATCAAGCCACGTGGTTCTCGGACGCCCGCGTTTCCTCACACCCTTTCTTTCAGATAAGTATATCCTCTTTGTCATTCTTACCTCGTTCATTCGTTCAACATGCCCAAACCACCGTAGTTTATTCACGCGCGTTCTGTCCACAACACTCTTCTTGCATCCGCTCATTCTTCTAATATCCTCATTCTTCACTCTATCACGCAGCGTTTTACCAACCATTCTTCTCAACGATCTCAAGAATATACATATAAATATGTTGAATAATTATCACACAGCCTATAATTATCATTATGCCAGTGAAATCGTAAACGCATGAAAAATTACGAAATTTTTGATACTACAGAATTTTTTTTTACAAATTGATATATAGTTTACCACCCATCCTGAATATCTTAATTTTTTGATGTGACGGAGAAGACAGCTTACATGTTTATAACATGCAGCTGGTCTGCTGGCTACCCCACTTGTGGGATATACTGTGATGGTGTAGTAGTAGAAGTAGTATATTTAAATTGTATATTTAACACATTAATCTATCATATAATCTATCACTTATGATACTTATGCAGAAGCTGTCACTGTTCTATAAGAGAGAATTGCGAAGCCCGATGGCTTGCTGGTTTAAGTCTCGCCCAGGGCACTACCAAATAAGATGACGTCATCTTTTCTAAGCCTTATGTGAAAGTTTCATGTGTTAAATTTACATTATGTGACCTAATACAATGTTTTTTTGTAAAAAAAAACGGGGTTTATAACAAAAACCCAGATATATCTTTTCTAAAAATAAAGAAAACTCGCAAAAATTATATCTGGTTTATGTCGTAGCATTCATTTAAAAATATTTTAATGTGAGTACGATGTGAACACCTCTCCCTGGAATTCATATATGCATAAAATTAAGCGGTTTTCTTTTGTAAATATTAATTTCACATACATTTCAACATTTCTGAAAATAAACTGCTTAAGGGAGTCTACAGTTTGTCTTGAACAAATGCATTTAATGAATCACGATTTCTTTCATCGCTAATAGTAGCTTAAATTGAAGATCTCGTATTTATTTAGTATGTACTCGTAATTTGACTTATTTTTTTGACGATACATTGAAATATGAATTATAAAGGTTTTGCTTCCAATTTTATTATGCCTATCTATTAAATTTTGGTTCAGTTAATCTCTTTGTAAGTATGTGTGTTTGTTTACAATGCTAAACTTGGTACACAATTAGTTCTAAAATAAATGCGCCTTTTTGCATAATAAAAAAGCTTCCGTGGAGCCGTGGAGCATTCGGCAAAGAATTTTTTTCTCACTCTTGTCCGTAAGTTTTCGAGGGTTCTGTAAAAGGCAGGTGTTCGAAAAATAAAGAATTTTTATGATTTTATTGGTGCACAACTTGTAAAACTCCATAATTTTAATTTATAAATTAAAAAAAAAAAAAAAAAAAAAATTACATCTTGAATTCAGCGATGAGGTTTGCCACCCATCCTTAAAGTCTTAATTTTTTGTTGATACAGAGAGGACGGCTGGCACGTTTGTAACATGCAGCTGTTCCGCTGAATACTCCACTTGTGGGATATGCCGTGATGGTGTAGTAGTAATAAACCAACACCATATATGCAAATATTGGTGTTGCTTGTGGTGTGATATTGCAAATAATGTGAAGAGCACCTTTGACAAATGTGACATTTCTTTCCTCCCTCCGAGTACTTAAATCAGAGAAAATTTCGTACATTTATTCAATAGTTTTTTTCAATAGATGACGATGTCTATCTTCTCTCTGAGTGAAGTGGGTTTGAGAGCTAGTAAAGTAAAAAATAAATAAATAACCTTCCAATGTCATAAAAAAGGTTCGCTGCCTCTCCACCTACCAACAGTTTAATCAAAACAATTTTCTAAAAAACCTTTTATACAAGACATGTCCTTGGAGGGTCCATGACAGGAGCTATGGGAATATTAATAAAGTAATAATAATAAGTACTAAAGACAAATAAAGTACCTAGTTGAATTTTATATAAATAATGTTACATTAAACTTGATTTTTAAATTAACACAATTTGCGTAAAATCTGAGTACTAAAACAAGTTTTAATTATCGTGTCATTTTCTTAACGCTCTAATACTTTACTGAGAAATTATATTTGTCTCTTTCTTTATTTAATAACTTCAGCCAAATTAAAATACATATTTACAATTAAAAATAATAGTTGTCCACCTGCGATTCTTGTGCACTTTTTAAACCAATTAATTCATTTACTTATATATTACTCAAGTATGTATTTCTTCTTAGTAATTCTGTCCTCATTTATTCTTTGCATGTGCCCAAACTACTGTAGTTTATTCACTTTTATTTTTGATACTAGTATGTGCATTTTTGTTTCCATGTTTTTTTTTTAAACAAAGGTATTACAGAAAATGTTAAAGTGTTCCTCAAAAGTATTATCAGAGCTTCGTAAATACGATATCTTACTAAATTTAGTTGATCAATAAAAGCTTTTTCAATACATGAAGATGGCTTCTATTTAAAGCTATGTTTTTACCTGGTCCAAGATATTGTAAAATGCTATAAAAACGTTGGGTAAAGCAAAATATGACTCGAATACTGCCAGCAAGAAAATTTAAAACACTATATTTCAAACATCTTCTCACACTTCTTGTCTTTTCTAAGAAACTGATGTGCAATATACAATATAATACCGTTGTATCATATCGCTTAAGATATTCATGATAAATATTTACATACTTGTATTGTTGTTAAGCTTTTCGTTTGACGAACACTGAGATTTTCCTTGTCAGTGTCACAGTCTTACAAGACCATACCTAATACTACTACAGTCGATTCCGCTTAATTGTGACACATTGGGACTTGGGTATTTTGTCCCAATTAAGCGGCTGTCCCAATTAAGCGAATTTCACATTTTTTTTAAATTCATTTATTTGTTTTTGGCAACTAAGGCCATTGACTAGTAACATGCACACAAAATTAAACAATGCATTTTTTTCAATATATTTATTTTATAAACACTTGGAAACTGTAAATTACATATAGGTAATATAAATTATCATATAAATTACAAATATGTAATATAAACTTTTAAGAAGAAGAAAAATCCAAATTAAAACAATAAATGGGTAGGTAAGTACATACAATATAATTCAGTGCAAAAATGAGTCAAGTGTAGTCTGTCTTTTGTTTTTGTAACATTTCACTTCATAATATGAGCTGTGATCTGAAATTTACTGACCCAATTAAGCGGAATGTTGTCCCAATTAAACATATAAATTTACTATTGGTTTCTTGATTTGGTTTCTGTTCTTTGAGATTTGTCCCAAATAAGTTGCTGTCCCAATTAAGCGGAATCGACTGTATTATATAGTATAATATGTTGTATATCCGGAACTATCTGCCAGGAAAACTTTGAACATTAAATAATCTATAAAAACCTTGAAAAGTGGGGGTCATTTCTTAAAGGTTTCTGCAGATCCGGATTGCTATCAGATTTTCACCTAATTATTTATTATTTTTAGACGACAACTATTTGTATAAATAACCTTGATGTCTTTAGATAAATAGAGTGAGTTTTATACCTACTTACACAGCTGTTTATCTACAATACTTAACAAAATAAGCATCTTCAGATTTCTCCTGGTATCTTTGGCTTCTCTTTGCAATCAGTCACCAGCGATTCTTTTAATAATAAAACGAGTTGCAATATCTATCTATAGGTACCATTACGGCATCTCACACAAATAAGCAAAGTATCAGATATTGAAATAATTAGATACATTAAATAAAAAGTGAATGTAAATTTTGCAAAAAGATTCAGACACGAGTTTTAGGAAAACCGCAAGAGGCAACCCTACCACATATTTTACGATAAGAAAGTGATATGTTTCAGAACTTTTTCAAGTTTTTTGGCTGATATGCAAGTTCGGATATACAATGTATAGTCTCTTATAAATCTTAAATAATATAACATCGTGTAATATAAATTTTGAATTATATCCATTTTGTTGTTTCAATCATTCTGTCAGATAGAAGAATCCATTAACATTTCTTTGCACATTTAGTGAGAGTTGAACCGAGAAATTATGATGAAAAAGAGGTTTATCTACATTTATATATTTATATTATCCCATTAGATAAATATATATGTATGTAACCATAGACTGATATTTTAAACGCCAAAGCATTTTTTAGAATGATTGACATTCATAATCGCTAAAATATTTCTGTACCTAAGAGCCATTAGGACTTAAGTGCATTTTTGACAAAAATGTCAAAGTTACGAAAAAAGCGAAAATAACACATAAGTCGTGAGTCTTTAGTACAGAAATGCTTAGGGTCTATACTATAGGGTCTATGTAATAAGCTGTATATAATATATACATCTTATCACTAGTAAAATGTTGAGATTTTTTCGATTAAAAAATTGAATTTGAAAATGGCATTTTAGTACTTAAGACTAAATGGCTCTCAGGTACAGATTTTAAAAGTCGTAGAACATATTGTAGATATGTAATATGTTCTTGTAGACGAAGAGAATTATACATTTACTTATTTAAGAAAAGATAGTTAAAAAAAGAGAATTGGGGGTACACTTTTCCAATTCGATAGTTATTTCTTTCAATTTCAGTATTTCTTCCGATTACACTTTCGTACCTATTTATTTCAATATTTTACATCTCTAAACTGAAATTTAACTTTCTCAATATTGTGCAATGATTGACAAACATGTTCCGGTTATCAGATTTGATTGTCGATAAACTTACGAAATTATAAACATTTCAAAAAGATACATTGCTTTCTTTATGTTATAATATGAGAGATGTGTAAATATATTTTTAGAGACACGACATTAGTCTTCAAATGAAACAAAGCTTGCTGTAGCGGAAACGTGAAAACTTTTACAAGAAACATTTTATATAAATAAGCATGTCCCTGCCTGCAGAAATATATCTAATGTGAATGTTCAGAACAATAGTGACCTATCACTATGGAAACTGATGGGAACGCCCTGAAGCACTTATGTTAGTAAACTACAAGGCGATGATATCTATCAGAGCTTATTGGAGTGAAAGATTTAGACCGGACACGAAAAGTAGAATAATGAGCAAGCAAAAATATATCTAATGTGAATGTTCAGAACAATAGTGACCTATCACTATGGAAACTGATGGGAACGCCCTGAAGCACTTATGTTAGTAAACTACAAGGCGATGATATCTATCAGAGCTTATTGGAGTGAAAGATTTAGACCGGACACGAAAAGTAGAATAATGAGCAAGCAAAAATATATCTAATGTGAATGTTCAGAACAATAGTGACCTATCACTATGGAAACTGATGGGAACGCCCTGAAGCACTTATGTTAGTAAACTACAAGGCGATGATATCTATCAGAGCTTATTGGAGTGAAAGATTTAGACCGGACACGAAAAGTAGAATAATGAGCAAGCAAAAATGTTGTTCGGTAATGTAAATAAAAAAAAACACAATGAAAAACGAACAATGTTTATAAACAATTTTAAACAATCAATTTAATTTGTTTCCTTCATTAATTTTTATAAAGGTGCTTGTGCACAAAAGAAAACATTAAAAAAGCCGAAATGGGAGGAAATCTGTTAATGCGAAATACCACCTTAATCAGGCAAGTACAAAAGTCTGCGGAGGCAGAAAAAAGGGAAAATAATAAAAAAAATATTAATTTACAATGAAAGGATAACAATGAGATAATCCTGCCCGGGAAATTCACTAGCAAGGGAAGTTTGGTAACCGGGTTAAAATTAGAACACGGAGTACCTGTAAAAAAATATATTTATCATCCTCTAAAAATTAATTTTTTTTAATCGTTATATTTAAGTTCTACAGTGAATCAAGTATTTCTAGTCAAAAATATTCCTCTTATTTCGCCTTCTAACTTCTCGCCTTTTAAGTTCTACAGTGAATCAAGTATTTCTAGTCAAAAATATTCCTCTTATTTCGCCTTCTAATGTTCTTTCTGAGAACATAGGTTGAAACTTAACTCTTTCATTTAAAGAAATTGTGTGTTAGGTACTTCAAAAAAACAGAAACATATCAATGAATAGACGTTGACGCTCTTCTAGGCTTAACGCGTAAGTTGGTCTACCTCCTTCGTCATCAAGTTTCGACTCTACTGATGGAGTCATTAACAAAAGTATATGTCCATCATTCAGTAGAGTTGTAAATTCAAGGCGAAGGAGAGAGACAAACGAGACGGGGATACATGAGGAAGAACAAAAACATTTATAAATGAAGACCGCGAAAGCCTACAACAACAAATATCAAAGAATCACTAAGAACTCCAAACTTAAATTTGAATACTTGAAATGCTTCGTGCAAGTACCCAGATGTACTACAGACTTAGTAGAAATAATTATCATGTACTTGTACTTATTTGCCATGAGGTAATATTTATGTAAAGTAAAAAGGAAGAGAATTACTTGGGCAGGTTTCCTGACGATGATGGATTAAGTTATGAATATACATAGCATTAACCCTTAAATGCATGATTTTTTATTTTTTATTGATAAAATCAAATTAAATTATTTTTATACTCAGTTATCTAGGAAAAATATTAAAAAAATTTTTTTTTTTGTTTTTTGTCTTATTTTGAAAAAAATATGAATGTTGTCAATTGACAACACCATGCAGTAACAGCTCAAAATATGTAAGTCAGTTAATCATTTATCTCCTCATAGATTTTCGAATAAATAAAACATTTTTATTTTTTTTTTATTATATTTTATTTTTTTAAATTACAAACTATATTGCTGCTGGGTCCTAAATCAGGTTCCTCAGGCCTCCTTGATTCGCTGTTATTTTCTTGCCCTGAATATATCTCAAACCGATACGCAAACCCAGTTATATCACACAATACAAACAGTTTGAAGCCCCATTTATGTGGTTTTTTTGGAAGGTACTGCTTCATATAATGTCCAATTTTTGAGGAACACGTTTGTTCATCAACGCAGAGTCTTTGTTCCAAAGGAATTTTAGAAAACTTTTCATTAAGCTGATCGTATAAAGGCCTGATTTTGTGTAACCTGTCATGATCTGAATGGGTCCTTGGTAACAATGTGGAATTTTTATTAAAATGAAGACATTCCCTTATTTTTTCAAAACGGTTAATGGTCATTGTTTTGCATATTGGTAAAAATGGGTAATCATTTGACTAGTAAGAATGTGTGCTGGGGTAACGAAAAATGACATAAAAATTAATGTTCCGAAAAACTTCCTTATTTCTAAATCTGTCACAGCTACAATCTTGGTTGGATTTTTTTCTGCGCTGTATAAATTTGTTTCATCCACAATATATTTAATAATTTCATCTGAAAAGAAGTAACGGAAAAATTGCAGTGGTGTATCCATATCTAATATATCTTGAGAAAGACTTGTGTTCCCCATGAACGACGATGCTGACTCATCACATACTCTTTGGGTCTTCTTCCAAAGTAGCTTACTGAAGATATTATTAGAAAAAGATGGTCTTACAATACTGGGATGAGTAAATGAATTGTCACTTTCATCTTCTATGATAGGAGGGTCAACTTCAGATGCTGGTACATCTCCATTAGAAGGAATAACCTGGCACTCGTCATCAACGTAAGGTAGTTCAGGGCGGTATTCAGCATCAGCAACACTGTCATCATCGCTGAATTCCATCTCATCTTCACTTCCATCTAACTCGGCCAGATATCTCTCCAGCTCCTCTTCATTTAATTTTTTTTTTGTGCTCATTTTGTTATCTAAAATACAAAATATCATATATACACAGTACATTCAATTGAATGTGACTTAATGCATGCTGTTGTCAATTGACAACATTCATAAAAATAGGTATAAAAAAATAAAATAAACATAAAATGTGTAAAAAAATATCATAATCCAACATACTAACCTGTGTTTTATTGATAAATATTTTTTTACGGCAAGATGTTTTGAAAAATACACCAAAAACTCGTTTTCAAATTCAAGCAAAGTATTAGAAATCACAGCTAGAGAATTCAAAACTTCAACTGTCAAAAATTTTCTTACCTTAAGTCAAATGCAAACGATTTTGCAAGTATAGTAAAGAAGAAATCTTCTAATATCGATTATAGTACAAAACATTACACAATGACAAGTCGTTTCCCGCCAATATTATAGCTTAGATCGTGTTGTCAAATGACAACAGGATGCATTTAAGGGTTAAAGAATCTCCTACACACCTGTCTTGTTTACATTTACCAAGAGTATTTAGAAATTGAATGGAATTGAAATGTATAACCGCTCATGGAAACAAAATGTTACTTAAATGTTCAACGAATAAAATCCAAATGTTATTATAATGTTTAGAGACTGAAAAAGGGGTGTCTGTTTAGAATCTGTTTACTCTTCTAATTTACTACTATACTATACTATACCCTTACACCGTATCCCAGGTGGGGTAGGCAGAGAGAACGGAACGCCATGTGGATCTATTCTTACATACTTTTTTCGCTTCCTCTACATTCATCCAGTTTCTCATACATGCACGCCGATTCCTCTTACTTAACACGCGACCGTCCTTGAGAATTTGATCCACGTGGTTAAGCCACGTAGTTCTTGGACGTCCGCGCTTTCCCACACCCTCTCTTTCAGATAAATACACCCTCTTCGTCAATCTTACACCATCCATTCGCTCCACATGACCAAACCATCTCAACTTATTTATACGCATTCTATTCACAACACTCCTCTTGCATCCACTCATTCTTCTAATATCCTCATTTCTTACTCTATCACACAATGTTTTACCTACCATTCTTCTCAGTGATCGCATCTCCACTGCATTTATTCCACTCTCGTCCTTCTTCAGCCATGTCCAAGTTTCGCTTGCATACATTTTAACATTCCTAATACTCTCTAGTATACCAATCATTGTATCTCATGGAGTCCCCAGTGAAGAAAAGGTCTTCCCACACTTTTCTGTTATTTTTCGAGTGTCTCGTAAGAAGCAGGTATTCGTTTAGTTTCAAGTTTAAAATATTTGGCATCTTCAGTTCAACAGTAATCATTCTAAATGTCTTAACTTTTGTTGACCAGGAGAGCAAAACTTTTATGTCCGTTACATACAGTTGGTTTGCTGGCTACCCCACTAATGGAAAACACCTAATAGTCAAGGTCTTCCGAATCTTGTAAATTAAGAAACAGTGCATGTTTTTGTATAACTATCATCAGTCATTCACAGAATATAACTTAATCTTGATCAAAATTTATTTTCGTAAAATGTATTCATTCTTGTTTTTTTTTACAATAAGTTCTGAGATTTAAGATTTTCAAAATAAAATTTTATATGCATTTATAATCTAATTACATCATTAGTAAAATGATAATTAGTGAACGAACTTTATTAAGTTTTCACTGAAAAAATACGCTTTAATTACCTACATAGATATTTGAAGAATATACTATTATTATTGTTTTTACTTTTCTATACAGTGATGTTAGTATAGCTGGCGGACTTATCACATATGTAATTTCTTCCAGACAACCAGTGCTATCTCAATTTTTCTGAGACAGTTCTTCTCCAAACCCTGGACTGCGAAAATTTCGAATGAAACTTCACGACCCAGCTGGGAATCGAACCCAGGACCACAATGATGTAAGTCGAGTGCAATAGCCGTAACACCACTTGGCCGGTTACCACAGAATCACGGCATATCACACAAGTGGGCTAGCCAGCAGGCCAACTGCATACAATAAACATGCAAAGCGTCCTCTCTGTGCCAGCAAAAAATAAAACATTCAGGATGGGTGGCAAACCTCATCGTTGAATTTAAAATAAAATGTCGTTATTTTTTCGAACATCCGCCTTTTACAGAACACTTGAAAACTTACAATAAAATATTGGAGCTCAATTCTTTACCGGGTGCTACACGGAAAACTCATAAATTGGATATTCATTAATAAGATATTTTAAAGTCATTTATTTATTAAAAATTTGAAATTAAAACAAGCAATTTAAACTTATTTCGTTTGGAGTTCAATGTACAGCTTAAACTGGTTTCATACTATTATCATCAGCGTAAATGCTTATTTAAGTTGGGAAACTTTGCTATAGGGAAAATCAATGATTTCAAACGAGCTATCACAATGGTAGGGAAAGTAACTTTAATAATAATAATAAACATTCGAATTCTGCGAAATTTTCTGACTGTATTTCGTTTCAAATGATGGAGAAATTATGTTGAATATTTAATGATTTTCACTTTTCGCCACTAATGGAAAACGGCATGTTGGAGTGGTTTTTTTTCATCATATTTCCATCAACTTGTATTATTTTCAAGATAATCATAAATAAAATATTCGGTGACGGCCAGTTATTCATCATTCTGGTCTCGCACAATCGAGGCTCAAAGTTCAACCCCCGGCCATGATATGTACCTATGTATATTTTTAGAAGAAACATTAATAATAATCTTTGTTCTTGTCAGGTTCCGCCTACGTCGCCGATCACTCGAAGGGAAATGCCTCTCTGTTTATTCACTGTGTCGGCGTTATAGAATTCTCCCATAGTGTCAGGCAGGTAGAGCAGAACACCAGACAAGTGGGTATTTGCACACGTTTTGTTTCTAAATTAACTACAGAACAATGGAATACTTAATAGACTTTCTGAGTAATATAATATTTTCAAATCGTAGATTAAGTAGTACTAGACTTAATATTACTCTTTTCCGGAATCACGCGGGGTTTACAAATTAGTTATATAGCAAACCTTCATATAAATATTTGAGCTAGTTCGTTTCTTTATGTATTTATTACTTATTCTATAAAATCTCCAGTAACGAACAGATCACCTTTTCATCACGTATAATGAATTTAACAACTTCATTTCGGCAATGAGGTATACTACCCATCCTGAATGTCTTGCTTTTGTTGGCACAGAGAAAAAAAATGCGTGTTTATTACATGAAGAGTTCACTGGCTACCCTACTTGTGGGATTTGCCCTGATGGTATTGAGAGGTATATGTGTATTTGTTTATATAGATGTCATCAAACATCTTTTACCACACAAACAATGAAGAAATTAATGCTCCTTTAAAATTTCATATTAGAAAGGTTTACCTAATTTTTTTCTACTACTATATCATCACGGCATATCACACGTGCGTAGCGCAGCCAGCAGACCAGCCACATTTAACATACAAGCTGCCTACTACGTGACAACAAAAAAAAACAAGACGATGAAATTAAAAACAACAAATGTTTTTTCCACTACATTGGTTTTTATTGAGAAAGTCTTTCGTCTCATAAGGCCATTGTCAATCTTGTAAGAAGAAAGACGTCTGTCTCAATACAAAAACAACAGATTTTTTTTCTGGTTGTTGTTTTTCGTCATTTCTGGTTTTGTAATACCTACCGATGTTTCTGCACACACGTTGACGTTATCTTCGGGGTATGAATGAGTGATCAGTGTGAGTGTGTTCTTATTCTAATGTACAAAATGCTAACTGTTGCATGGTGTAGAGGTGGAGGCATGATGTGTAGCGAGGTGTGTGACGTTATTCGCTCAAAGATCGAAGGATTAATGATAAAATTATACCAAATCTGTCATGGAAATATAATGTTTTTTAAATACTTTTCTCCAATTTACTGAGATTTTTTAAATAAACTGCTGTTTTTTTATTATCTTTGATTTTTTTTATAGCTTGCTCGAGCAAAGCCGGTTTTAAAGCTAATAGTAAAAAAGAAACGAAGCGAGTAGAACACAGGTAGTTTCTAGAACGAAAAATACATTTGTTCTGATGTAGTAGGTACGTCATGTATTTTAGGTCGGGTGCGTTTAAAAAATTACACCAAGTTAGAGGTATTAAAGAGTATTTATTACTACACTACACTCCTCGGGTATAATCGATTACAATCATTAATTCCTACGAAGCACCCTTAGTAAAGTGGAAGTACTGGGTGGCAATTATATTTACACTTTAACTCCAGTTTATAAGATAGAATAAAACACATTTTTCTTAACCACCCATTGAGCACAGGGTGGGATAATGAATTTTACTTTATTCAGATATTACTTTCATAATATTTTTAAAGCTCTGATATTGTTTCCACACAAACGATGTGTTGTGAAATATGTAAGATCGTTCGAATTGTGGAAACTATTTTAGTAAATTCTCAAATCTTGTTCGAGCTCTCTAGAGCATATTCTAGAAGAGATCACAGATGTTGACAAGGCCCATCGGTAGGTACAAACCCTCAATATTGAGAGATAAATCTTCCAACTTCATTGAATATTTGTCACATTTTTATAAAAGGACAATAAAATAAGGAAAAAGAAATTATGGATTCATTGTTCCTTTTAATGACGCATTTTCTTGAGCAGTTTTCATTGCTGAATATTATTTGTATTAGAAAACTTTACATATAAAGATTTAAGTCACGTCTTGCGTTGCATCTTCTTTGCCTATTCAATAAAGAATGAGGAATAGATAAATAAATTATGTAACAGAATTTTATTGTGTAATTGAAGATGTGGAAAAAAAACATAAAAATATCTATGTTGTGTTGACATTGTTGTGGGCGTTGCTCCGTGTCGCGGTGAAGATTTAATCGCGAATTTACAAGATAACCCAAATATTGCTTTCTATATAACCTCTTGACCTACTCTCACTGCTTTCTGTTTGTATTTATTAAATAAATTTGATTTCCCAGCGATATTAATACTTCTGCATTAAAGATAAACCTAGAAATACTACAAAGCCGTGGAAAATATTATTTTCAAAATATATAATAATTCTGTGTCTATCTCTGGAATAAGCACGTGATCGCTATTATAATAAAATAATCTGTCGACTACGTGCTCTTACATTAATCTATTTAATTTGGGAACTTATCTAACATTTATAGAGCACGAATAGAAATACTTATTCGAATTTTATATTTACAAAGGTACTTGACTTTACAGTACATGTAATATCAATAATCAGAGGATAGTAGAGAGCTTACTACCTTTCAGTATGGCCTTGATCATCAAGAATCTCAAAATATAAAAAGTCTAACTTACCGCCTGACTGATTTTGGTTTATGAATCGCTCTAATCGCCAGGCGAATTGTTTAGACCCGCTTGCCTGAATGTAAAAAGAAATGTTTTCCGTAAATCAGTTTGAAAGCTTCATCAAAGCTAGATGAAATCGATAAGCTTGCTCATTGATATACATATAACACTACTCAAATAAAAACAAATAAATGGAAGAGAATAATTTAACCCCTTTGTTTTTACGTTAAGAACATTTACATAATACCTTTAAAAAGTAAAAAGCTGTGATTTATATTTATAGTAAATAACTTGACCGTTTGAGAAGTTTTTTTAACCCATTTAAAGTGCAGGGAAGGTTCCATAGTTGGGCAAGGAATACGTCAGACACGCGAACACGCATCTTTTATACGAAGATAATTTCTGTGATATTTCTATGTAATCCATCAAATACAGCGAGTAATTATACTTAAGGCATGTAACCTCATTTCTAAACCAAAACAACTTAGTAAAACTTCGGCAAGAGTAGACGAATAAATCGCAATCTAAAACGTTTTCGGGCAAATATTAATTCGTGTTATTTCAGGAATAATAATTACAGTATTATCTAAATCCTATATGCAAAATTATTTTACTGTAGAATGACCTGAAGGGGTTTTTTCAGCTAAAGCTTTGACTCAACTTACTACAATTGTTGCTGTCTCTTTGGCGTGAATCGTGCACAGGAAAAAACAGAGAAATTATATAAATACCTTTTATGAATTTTGTTTAATTCTTATGAATCAAAAAACAGCAAAAGTTAGGTAACCGTTAAGAATTAGAAAAGACAAGAACATAAAAAAGTGAAATTTTATTCAGAAGAGTCGATAAACGAACTTGTACTGCTTCAGATATATCAGAAAATAAAAAGGGGTCTTCTATAATGTGCAGTTTTGAAAGATACCTTACAATTGTTTGGTGTAACTAAATAATTATTTCCTAAATGTAAAATATCAAGGTTCCTCGCCACTTCAGTTTTTATCAGACAGGAAAACCCATCTCCAATTCCTATTACAGAATATCGGATACTTATCTGGTACAACCCTTAAAAACTCATTTCAACGAAAACAGGAAAGAAAAGTTATCGCATCATGGAATTCAATAAACGTTTCATGAGTGAAAAAATAACACATACAATAACAGGAAATAATACATCTAAAGACACTTTATTAAATATTTTAAAAATGTTAACATACCCTTGCATAACTATTACATAAATGTCACTAAACATTCCAACAGGACGTCGATAAAAGAAATGTGTAGGATATTCACTGTGTCGGTGTTAAGAAGTGTGTAGGAGTTTCTCCTTTATTACTGGGAATTAAAAATATTTTTAATATTCCTAAAATAAAAACCTTTTACAGTCTTTCACTCTTCATGAGGCATTGATCTTATAATGTGATACATTTAGAAATAGTGACAAAGCAATTCATGAAGGCCGTGAGTTTTTTTACCTCAAGGTAAACCAATCTTGTATATGAATTTTATGTACCTATTCGCTATAACCACTTTTGTCCAATAAAGTGAAAACTAATACATTTTATGCACACACATATCCGTTTAGCTTATTCTTGAGTAACAATTTTTCGTATTTCATTTATTGACGATGATAAAAAGGACATTTTACACTTTCAATTCAGAGATGACGTTTGCTACACATCCTTAATGTCTTAATTTTTTGTTGGTACGGAGAGGACACCTTGCATGTTTATTACATTATTTTTTACTCTGCTCGCAACCCTACGTGTGAGATATGCCGTGATGATATAGATAGATAGACGATGATAGCTTACTTGATACTTTGTCACAAAAATTGCACGGGTATGTGACTAATGTATATTTTATGAAAATGCTGTTATATGCCGTGATGATATAGATAGATAGACGATGATAGCTTACTTGATACTTTGTCACAAAAATTGCACGGGTATGTGACTTATGTATATTTTATGAAAATGCTGTTATATGCCGTGATGATATAGATAGATAGACGATGATAGCTTACTTGATACTTTGTCACAAAAATTGCACGGGTATGTGACTTATGTATATTTTATGAAAATGCTGTTATATGCCGTGATGATATAGATAGATAGACGATGATAGCTTACTTGATACTTTGTCACAAAAATTGCACGGGTATGTGACTAATGTATATTTTATGAAAATGCTGTTATATGCCGTGATGATATAGATAGATAGACGATGATAGCTTACTTGATACTTTGTCACAAAAATTGCACGGGTATGTGACTTATGTATATTTTATGAAAATGCTGTTATATGCCGTGATGATATAGATAGATAGACGATGATAGCTTACTTGATACTTTGTCACAAAAATTGCACGGGTATGTGACTAATGTATATTTTATGAAAATGCTGTTATATGCCGTGATGATATAGATAGATAGACGATGATAGCTTACTTGATACTTTGTCACAAAAATTGCACGGGTATGTGACTTATGTATATTTTATGAAAATGCTGTTATATGCCGTGATGATATAGATAGATAGACGATGATAGCTTACTTGATACTTTGTCACAAAAATTGCACGGGTATGTGACTTATGTATATTTTATGAAAATGCTGTTATTTTCAGTATTATCGAAATATTGATGAATAACTATGGTCGATGTACAGAATTAAAAGAAAAATAACAAAATTTCATACAACAAAAATACACTGCTACATAAAAAATCATACCACATTTTAATCCGAATTTTCCCGAGCGGGTATAATAAAATACAATGCTTGCTTAGCACATTATGCTATGTACGGTGTATTTCTTATATTTTGATGTTTATTCTGTGGGAAAAGCTGGTGATAAACATAAAACTATGACGTATAAAATAATGTCAAGATAATATGTCTATTGTGTTAAATTCTAACTCCAACAATAAAGACATAATCCTCATGTCAACGACGTAATGCTAAACCAAAGAGACAAAGCAAATCCCTTCTTGTTAGTAATACCTATTCCTAAGATTAGATAAATAAATAAATTCTGTGTGTTTTCTAAGAAGGACGAAGGTAAAAGGTAAAACTATTATTATTATTATATCTTTAATTTTGTAACACAATCAAGAGTTTACGTTACTTTGTTCATATTAAAAATACGACGTCACAGCTTTGAATAGTACAAATAATTTAATATTTTTTACATATATATTTTTATTGTGAGGGAAGGTGCTATGGGCAGGATTATTCGGAAACACATGCCACTACAGGAATCTTTAGGTTTTTTTTTTTAAATATGCTGAGATATTTAAAAAAAAAACTAAAGGTCCCAGGAATTCCAGGAAAAAACATCGTTAAATTGAAGATTTTAAAATATGTTATTTCCTGGACGTTATGCGATTATCTGACTTTTATCGATTACTCGAAAATTTTGAAAAAAATATTGAAAGACTCCAAGTAATATCGATACCGTGTAAAAGAAAATAAATTATTGTTAACGTCCGTTTGAGTCATAAAAATTATTATGATTAATGTTTTTTTAATACTTACAGACATTTCCACAGATGGATGATCAATAAACACCAGTTCTGACTCCTCTCCGTCCAGAAGTACACTAACTGATTTCTCCCCGAATTCATCATCTGAAACAAAAATATGAAATGAAATCAAAAAAAGCTCTTATTATATTACAACATTTAACTAGTGCCTTAAAAAGGTAGAAAATATTGAAACAATTCATAGCATAATTGATAAATTAATGTTTAATTCTCAACAAAGAAAATCTATTTGGAAGATCTACGAAACTTAAGAAGACAGGAAAATGAATTCCTTAAATTGCTAGTTTTTCCAAGAAATCCCAAGCAAATGCGTAATGAAAGATTGCGTAAATGACAGAAATAAAGTTGGGTTAACTAATTTATTTAAGGTTAAAAATATAAATATTTTTTGTTGAATTTAATATTTTCCCACCGCTTTAGTTCAGTAGAAAGAAAAGTGTCAATAATAATAATACGTTCGTTAAAAATGTTATGTGGGCGTTTATTTTTATCTGAACATAATCATGTGGGAATGAGAAAAATAAATTTTTGAAGCGTTTGAGATTAACATTTCGACAACCTTCAGGTATATTATGAATATTCATAAATCTGTATGTTGACTGATATTTCTATTGATCAAAAGTAACAGTAAACTTATCAACCTACCTGCTAACATTTATGTATTGTTTTTAATCCATTCCAATACTTTGTTTTTAATCCTCCCAAATTTAAAAACTCATACCTTTTTTATTACATCAAACATATATAAAAATAATAAACTTTTTACATTTTTGAATACAGATATTTCAGCCGACGAATTCATGACAGGATATTTCAAACCTGTGTTTTGACATCATTGCTATCTGAATAGATTATTTTTTCTCGCATTATTATGCTATTAAGTTTTGTGTGATTAAATATGCATAGAATTATTTGGCTTCATTATGCCGAAAAGTGTGGATTCAACCCTCATTTTTGAACCAAGCAATGAAATATCGTCAAAAAATCTTTCACTAAAAGATGGAACATGGAAAGTAAAAATAATAATGAATTTAAATAGAAGAGAGGACAAACAAATCAACAAAAACACGAATCAATAAAATCCAGTGATTCATTTTTATTCGTCTAATTTGAATATAAAAAATCATGTTTTTTTTCAATAAGACACTACGATGGTGTAAATCAATTTCCTCTCCGTCACCAAATGTACGTGACTTGTATCCGTACAAGTATTTTTCATTCTCCTTATTATTGACGAAACGGATAGTGGTTTAAACGGACACCGGATATTTGACAAGATCCTAAACCAGAGAGTTAGATATCAGACCACCGCTGTGATTGTTTGGTTTAGGGAGAGTTACCCAAATAGCAACTATTTTTATTTTTGTAATTTGGAAACAGATAATTTGACAATACACATAAGTCAAAAACGATTTAAGTTATAATGAAGAGATGACAAAGATTAAAAATTACGTGTCAAATCTGTTGAGCTATATTGACATTCGGCCACATTGACATTCGCAGTTAGCAAACTGTGGCTGACTTTTTTACGATCATATATGTAAACGTGAAAAAGCCGATCTATTATTATTGAGTCTACGACAATAATATCATGTTCTTAATAAGAAGGTTTGTGGCATGTTCAATGAAGGAAAGTATTTATTATAAACCAATAGAGTTTAAAAGACTAAGTAAGATTCAAATCGTTTTTTTGTATGTGATAGCCAAAAGGTATGATTTTCATTTACCTTCGTATCGTATCATTTTTAATCGATGAATGAGTTCATTTCATGAAAAATTTATTTCATAAATTTTTGAATTAATCAAGATTTTTTTTTAAATTCAAGTATTATCCGGTATTTGATTTAGGTTCTCATCAGGCCAGTAAGTAAATATTGGTCAGATACCAGATAGTTGTCGGATATCCATTTCTTCCCTATTTTTTATTATTATTTTATTTCTAAGAACAGGATTTCCTATTTGATGGCAACCAAAGGGAAGGAAAATATTCAAACGTTTAACTAAACGTGCTTACATTCTCTAAGTTTCTCTTGGGAACGTGAGGATTACTTATCGAATTTCACTAACATATTTTGTAATTTGTTTGTCATATAAAAAAAATCAACAAATGACGTGACAGTTCCATCTTTTACGTCATTCATATTTCACGGAGCTATTTTTTAGTCATAATTATACATATTATTATAAATAAAACACTTTTATATTCAGAGCTTCTACAGAGACTTCATTTTTGAGGGGATATAAGCTCCTTTATAATAATTTCACATGAACTTGTAACATTTTTCTTTACTGTACATTGATTACAAGCAAATTTACATATATACATTAAAATCAAATACATACAACTATATGACGTTCCGTTCACTCTGCCTAACCCATTTGGGACACGTCATGAGGGTATAATTTACTTTAGTAATTCCAAGCTGGCTTATGGAAGTGCAATATAAGTATCCGTGTACAAGCATCATTTAACAAATTTAGCTTAAACTTGCACAAAGTATCGTTGGTCTACAATTTTGACAATTGTAAACCATAAGAAAAAGTTTCAGTACATTTCTGTATATTATGTTAAGTTGTTGGTCTTTATAAAATCTATCCATTTACAAAAAGCGTATTTAATTTATAATAATATATGCTAGCAAATTATTGAAACTAAATACAGCTCTCACCATCTTTTATATTTTTATACTTTTATATTTTTGTATTATTTTTAAATATTGTATTATTATTGTTTTTAAATTTACTTTGACTTTTTTAGAAAATTTTAAGTTTTGCTTTTTTTCTCAAGACTAAGACATTTCTGGTAAGAGTGGAATCTTCGCTGGTCCACATGTTGAGTGTATTAATTGTTAACATATAATGTTATGACTGTTTGATTCTTTAATATTGAAAATAAAAATAAATAAAATAAAATCTCATGGCGTTGCATTCACAATGTTGGAGTTAAAAGACACAGCAGGGGTGAATAATATTTGTTATTTTATTTTTTTGTTATTATTATTTGGATGATTTGTAAAGCGCCGTTTTGTGAAAAAAAATCCACCTCAAGGGCGCTCAAATACAACCGTTACATACGTTACATACGTTACATACGTACATACGTTATAAACCCAAATACATACAACCTTATACACCTTTCACAGTAAGCTACTAAAAGCTTGTGTCGTGAAAGGGGAGTTTGCCGGAACCTGGTATCGAACCACGGACTCCTTGTTATACTATATCTTAGTATTATTCTTTAGTATGATACTTATTAATGAAGTTTTGATTGATATTCTAATGATGTATTGTTAATATTAAAGTTATAATTTACAAAGATGTGAAGTACAAATAAATGGGACTAATTTCTACAATCTGCCTGAATATGTTTATATTACTTAAATGACGAAGTTGTATGCCAACAAACGGATTCTACAAAACGCTGACGGTAGGTATATAGAAACAATTGTAAAAATAATTTAAGTGTCTATAATACTTGTATGTTTCTTTAAATAAACCTCTGTATTTGCACTATTCAGTTTCAGTAATATCCTGTTCACACTAGTACACCAGAAAGGGTGTTGGATCATACGGAAGCCAAGGTTGGTCATGTTTACATAACATGTTTATATTAAACATACTACATGCAGGCAATACCAGTGATACATAATATGCGAATGTATTCCTGGTTTGGCTCGTACACATCTAACCTACTAAGGATATTTTATTCAGGGAGTAAACCAATCCCAGATTAATTATTAATATTAAAAAGTTTTGATTTGTTATGTAATCTTCCAATCTACACATTTATACAATCGCACCATATGCCATAAGGGGAGGCAGAAGCCTAGATAAATGCAATAAAATGTAAATTTCCTTTCCATGCCATTGGAAATTAAGGCTTTCACGATGGGAGGCATACGTCATTGTTAAATGGAAAATGTTTTCTTCTCCATTTTATAGATATCTGCTTTTTACAGGACACTCGAATCGTTCCAGAAAATAATGGGAACGAGTAAACAGTTATTGTCGAAGATTCCACGGAACAAACATTATGCAATGAACCATTCCTAAAGGCGAATGATACGTACAAAAAGAATTTTATGTTTGGATTAATCTTGTAGTCATAATTACACGTAAAATTCATAAGTCCATTTTTGAGTATCCTCTGATAGATATCCCCATAGGAGCAAGTTCACCGACATAAGGTGGCGGAGCTTATGTGAGAAAATAAATGGTTATTATATGTACATAAACTTATTTGGATTATCGTATTATGCTGAAAACCTGAATCTTAGCGATAGAGAAAAAAAAATACACGTAAAAATAAAAAAAAGAAGTTTTTTTTAAGTTTTGTCTTTCAATTATCTCATATATGAATTCCAAGTACTTCTCGAATTGAAACCCTGTATACCATCGTTGTATAATATCATCTGTGATGGATTTGCACAGATTATGTTTATTCTAGAATCACGTTTTCCTGAACCTGAAGTGTACATTTTCAATCCGTGATCAATCATGCTCCCTATTTCCTTTTTCAAATAGACAAGATTGTGAAAATTGTTCACTGTGTCGGTGTTTAGGTAGTAGAATTCCATATCGCAATAAATAAAACAAGCGTTTTATTCTACTAATGATTTAATCGGTGATGTCCTCATAAGACGAAAGACGTCTCTCTCACCTTGTTTTATTTATTTTAAGATTGTGAAAAGTTACGTGTAGTTTTAAGTTTATCCTCAATAACGGGAACTAGATAGTAACGTCCTTTTATTCCAGCTTGGGGTAAGGCCATTTTGGGCACTCGAAGATCTACCTCGCCGTACTTTATTTAACCGAATTGTTATTTTACATTGTACTGAGCAAAAAGTTTGTTTTTTATAATAATAATAATTTATTGACTTAACACAATGATGAGACAATATTTACACAAAATACACATACTAAAAACAGTGTTCTGTCAAATGGCGGACTAGTTGTATGTAATAATTTTTAAAAAGTATCTCTGATCTCCGATATCTATAACTCAAAATTTATGGGACTTAAAAATGTATTTATTTTATTTTGAATGAAAGATATATTAAAATTTTCTCATACGGACCACGACAGTTTCCGAAAAGCTTACTCATTTATTCAGTAAACGAAAATCGTGTAAATCGATGAAGTGAAAAAAACAAGGATGGTTGAGTTATAACAAGGGTGAATGTAAATAAGTTACGATGGTTTGGACATGTGGAAAGAATGAATGAAGACAGAATGACCAAGAAGATATATTTGAAGATATGACCGAGAATCAAATGGCAAGATCATTTATATCAAACCTTTCAAGACGGTGACATGTTGAGCGCACTGAACAGGAGAGCATGTCCGAGGAATTGAATGACAGTGACAGAGATAAAAGATGTATGCAAGGATAGAAGGATGTATGCAAGGAAGTGGTCCTCGATCCTTTCTGCGTACCCCATGAGGGAAGCGGCGTGATGGTATGAATGTATTTATGTATGTATATTGGGTTAGTTGGAAGATACCGCGCTTCTGCGATAAACTCGCCCATAGCACAAAATTATGTGTTCAGTAGTAATGATGTCTTGTTTTTATTTGTATATTATTTTTTGTGAGAAAATAAATAAATAAATATTTTGCTGGCAAGGGCAGGTGTCAAATTTGTGTGTTGAAAGGCTTGGTTTGGAGTGGCCAGAGGTCCTGGAAGCAGCAGTGGACAGGGATCTCTGGAGAAGGTACCTGGGCGCAATGGGCCCCCGACCCAACTAGGACAAGGGGAAGAAGATTTTTATTTATTTATTTATTTTATTTAACAATAATTATACAGACATTACAATACATAGACTATTTGATAAAACTTAAATCTAAACATCCTCCTTATAGAGACAAGTCTCGTGTAAAGGAGGGTGTATGTATGTATGTATATAATAAATTCTCATTTCGATGGATGATAACGGCAGGAGGATTGTCGAAAAATAGAGAAAAGAAGACCGAGAATACGAAAGATATCCCAAGAACTAACCAAGGTGACCTTGCCTGTAAAAATGTGAAGAATAACTGAAATGCATTTGAATCAGCTTAAACCGATTCGTAAAGATCACGACAACATTCCTATTTCCTTATAATCAATTTACTGTATTGTTCAAATGAGGCAACTGTTGTCTTTATTCGAAAGAATGTAATTTTCTATTCACTACTTTTATGAGAACCAGTATTATCGTAATGATATTGAGATATTAGAGAAGATGATAATAATATTATTACTGAATACTACTGCGTGTAGTTATTATACTTAGGAGACCTATTTGCTTAATGGCACGCAAGTGAGTCATTTTGTAAAAATAAACGTCGTACACAAAATGGCCGTCTGTCGTTTGATGTCATTCCTTATCTTTGTAGATATTGTTATTTTAATATTATTATTATTTGAAATAAGAATATATGAGCTCATCATAGTACGCACGGGACGCATTATGTTCTAAAGAAATATAGCATAAAAACATAGCGAAATTTATTATAGGTTTTATTTGTAGTTTGCCATTTTTTACTCTATATTCCTGCCTATATTTGAATATAAGTCTCTGGATATTTATTCAGACATCTCTGTTGTAGGCTCCTTACAACCAGTTGACGATTATTTCAATGTCATCGTATACGAGGTTTTCTACTGCTGTGAGGTCATTCAAAGCGTATTTGAGCTTATTTTAAATATGTAACCATGTTCCTAATAATAATTATGTAAATTGGCGTATGATATAAATACTTAGTAATAAAACGGCAAGAAAATAAGAACAATTTGACACCTGCGGTTATCACGAGTCAAGAAAATTTATTTCCAATGATTATTATCTTGAAACGTGACGCGATCTTTCCCGAAAAAAATACTTATAAACTCCAAGAACAATAATTGTTAGATCACATCATCTTTAAGCCATACTCTACTAAACAAAAACACAATATTAATTTCATAATGAAGACGTCAACAGATCAGGTTTCTATTATTCAATAATCATAAGTATTCCATTTTCGTGTGAGAACTAATGTTCCAAGAGAATCAAAAAGATCTGTCTTAATTTTGAAGATAAAGAATATTGCCAGATCGTACCTCTTAAAGTTATGTATGTAAGTACTTTTCACTTTATTTTCAAATAAAGCAAAATTGAAGTTCTATATCCTCATATAAAACGTGAATCCAGTGGCTAGATCACTAGTAAAAAATACTATTATAGATATATCTTTCCTGTCATTCATTCTTCCAACATCCGTCTGGCTACATTGAAACGGATTTGAGCATTTTGTCGGAGAAAATTATGGATACCACTCTAATACATACAAAGAATATAAATAAAGATTTTGGGTTAGTTGGAAGAGATCGCGCTTTTGCGATAAACTCGCCCTCTGTATATTGATTGTATTTAATTTGAATGTATACCTTTTATGTAATTGTTTTTATCAATGTACAGTAAAGAATGAATAAATAAATAAATAAATAAATAAAGATAGATTACAGGTTAGGTCAGAAAAGTGTAGAGAGGAAATGTGGAGGCAGGAACTTGGCGACAATCCATGGATGATGCCATCTGAAAGCACAAACACCGTGCATAGTCTGAACTACCCCACGTGGAAGAACAGACTAAGAGTTGGGGTGACAAGATGCAAAAGTAACCAGCGGAAGTGGGGCTTTTTGGATGGAGAGGACGCCAGCTGCGACTGTGGGGAGGAGTAGAGTAACTCTCACCTATTGCAATGTCCGCTGATGCGGAATGCATGTAATGTGAGTGACCTGATGATGGCGAATGACAAGGCGATGTACGTCGCTACATACTGGAGTGGCAAGGTCTGAAGTCCGGACCCGAAAAGTAAGTAAGTACAGGTTAGGTGGGCAGCTGACATAAGATGTGCCAAGGGTGTGACGTGGATTCAGTCTTGAACCTCATTTTCTTATAAAGAGACTGACTTTATAGACTTACCTAAGCTGGCATCATAAGTGTTCATATACTCAGAAGTCATAAACTGGGAGACTAGGGCGGTCTTTCCAACTCCTACATCTCCTATGAGCACCACTCTGTATTTGGGAACCTGCAACAAAAGAATATTCGATATTAAATTTCAAAATTAAAATAATTTATGAAAAATATAATTTTTAAAATTAGTCCAAGTTTTACATGTATTTTGTTTAGTATATTGTATATTTATGTGTATCATCGCGTAAGTACATATAATACAAGATTCGTATTAAAATTTAGGGCTAGTTCGATCTGCGCGAATTGTCGAGTTGTGTGTTATTATCACACATTTTCTACATATTTACTGTAGTTTTATCACTATAATATCACTATTAATCTTTTACCACTTATCACATCCCTTGTGAGGTATTCAAAGAGATGTTATATTATCTGCTAAGAAATTTATATGGTAAAAAATATATAGTAATTCCATTGTTGACATTATAAATTTGCTTTAGAAAGTTTTCGTTCTCACCGTCAGGTAAAAGTAAAGACTGTGACACGCTGAGACTGTGAAATGTCACTTTTTACATTTGCCTTTGCCTTATTTTCATTTGTCTGGCGATGAGAGCGAAATCTTTCTAAAGCCGGCTCGCAAATAAGTCACCAGTGGAATATTATGTCATAGTTAGTGAGTTTTGTAACCAATATTGAATGTACAAACCCAACAAGTCATATGAACATAGTCGTAATTTGTTAGGATATTAATGGAATCAGCAGCAAAGGTTAATTTATAGTATGAAGATTGATCGTGGAAAATAATAATAATGATATTACCAGACCCAACGAAAGTTCAGGTAATTTTAACACCATGAAATTTAAGACGCATACCAGAAAAAAACATTTTGACGCTAACGCTTGTAAATTACCAAATACTGAGGTGTGTGGAACATATCATGGACGAATAAATACTGGATACTAGCTTGAGCCGTGGAGCACCCGGCAAAGAATTGGTCTCTCACACTTGTCTGTAAGTTTTCGAGTGTTCTGTAAAAGGCAGGTGTTCGAAAAAATAAAGACATTTTACAACTCAAATTCAGCGATGAGATTTGCCACCCATCCTGAATGTCTTAATTTTTTGCTGGCACAGAGAAGACTGCTTGCATGTTTATTACATGCAGCTGGTCTGCTGGCTACCCCACTTGTGGGATATGCCGTGATGGTGTAGTAGTAGTAGTTAGTAGTACTAGCTTGAGAGAAAAAGAAATTTAACCAATCGACATGAATTGTCCACATTGTTCATTAGGGGGTAAAAAGGTCTATATTCAGAAGTTGAGAAACGTGGACTAGCAGTAAGTTTGATTGCCATTATATGATGCGGTGCAAATATTTAATACGGAAATGGTGTCATAGGTGTCCATGTGATCTTTTTGTTTGTTATTTAAATTATTTCAATAGTGAAAAGTTAACGAGAGACGAGCACACATTATTGGCATATGAAAAAAATATTTCAAAAGAAGTACATAGTACGTAGAAAAATATCAGAAAAGTGAAAACTGCAGGGCTACTCTTGACAAAACTTGAAGCGCTTTTTCCTCCATATCATAAAAACAACTAAACTCGTGGTTCGACGGAATAAATCACTAGGTACATATATGTATAATGACACACTGGTATTTTTTAAAATCTTACTCGCAAACTTTCAGCTGTGAGATCCTGGGTTCGATTCCTACACCTGCTGAAATACTACAACTTCACATAAGTATATAATTCTCTTTAGTGATTTAAGTTGTTACGTGAATGAAGCATATCAATCGGACATCGGTCGCAGACATGACTTTGCTGGTTTCATTTATAAACAGTTTTACTTGGGGAATAAAATTTACAAGGATACCATCTCACGCAAGACTGTTAGCAAATTACTCAAGCCCTGTCCAGTAAATTGCTTATATATTATGTAGAACATCCTGCGATGTGAAAGGGACTAAAGTCACGATATTGTGAAGGTATTTAGGTCCAAAAGTATTGCAGTTATTTACCAAGATAAGAAAGGCACGTAATTTTTCTTAATCTACGAGTACACTAAATACGAGCATTACATTTAATATAAATAATAACTGAATAATTGTTAAAACAACCCCTTTCCACTTTGGAGTTGGAGGACTTCTATTTATCCGTGCTTTTACAAGGCAACAACAATTAAAAATTAACATTCTTATTTATTGTATTGGTAAACAAGTTGTAGAATTCCATAATTGGATATATTGAAACAAACGTTTCGTTCTACTATAAATTAAACAACGTGAGAGGGACGTCTTTCGACTTATGAGGTCAATTATCAATCACGATATAGTCTACAAATTTATAGCATCAGGCAGGTTAAGTTGACAAACATTGAGTTTGACACACACATTTCATGTCAAAACCAGGGTCACCTTAATGAAATTCTTGGTGAAACTCAAATACCATACATAAATTTAACACACGAAAATATTATTTAAGTTTTATAAAATACAACGTCACCTTATTTGGTAGTGTCTCATTCAGGGAATTACCAAATTAGGTGACGTTGTATTTTCTAAGCTTTGTATTTATGTTACATATTATGTAATCTCATACTATAGTTAATTGTAATAAACAAAATTCGCATTTGATAAAATCAAACACCATTTCATAATTCACTGTGTCGGTGTTTAGGTAGTAGAATTCCAAATCGAAATAAATAAAACAAGCGTTTTATTCTACTATTGTTTTATTCTGTGAGAGAGACGTTTATCGTCTTATAAGGACATTGTCAATCACAATGTCCTTATTGACAATGTCCTTATAAGACGAAAGACGTCTCTCTCACCAAATAAAACAATAGTAGAATAAAACGCTTGTTTTATTTATTTCGACCATTTCATAATATAAAGTATCAGAGTTTCACAAAATAAATACCAACAAAATATTATACTAAAATTGCTTATCCAAAAGATGCCATCAAAATTTGTGTCGATATTTGTGTCAAATCTGATTTGCCAGTTATGAATTGACAGTTTACAGCAAAGTGTCGATATTTGAGTCAAATGTCAGTATTGGCATTACGTACCTACATCATTAACGTGATATCTTTATTTTATTTATTCATCATTATTACAAAACATTTGAAAATACACATGGACAGAAATAATACACATAATCACAAAGCAAAGACAATGCATCATCCTACTCAACCCGCACTCATGATTTAACCCTTTGCTATATAACACCAAACCCACAAAATTGTCATTTATTACAAAAGTTATACGAAAAATGAAAAAAACAACAAAACACCAATCCAATATGCGTAAAAAGCAGCCAAAACAGACAATATATTATTAAGAATGTACCTACTTGCACTTATATCATCAATAAGACAACACTGTTTCATTTGTATAAACCATAAAATCTTACCAGTAATAAAAATAAATCTACTTAAATACAAAGCGTAGGTTATAGTATTTATCTATCTATGCCATTACATCGTTAACCATATGTAGGGGGAAGCCAGCAAACTAACTTCATCTTATAGACATTAAAATTGTCCTCTTCGTGTTAATAAAAAATAACGACACCCAGAAAGAGTGACATAACTCATAATTGAATTAGAAATGCTGTATATCTTATTCGTCATGTTTTACGAATACCTGCCTTTAACAGGTCACTCTAAAGCTTATAAAAGAGAGTGAGGGAACTATTATATTCTTTGTCGAGAGCTTCAAGGAGTATCTTCCAAAACTAAGTTTGAGATTTTGTTCTCAAAGTAAAACAATTACTTGTTAGATATAAACTTTCATAATTATTCAACCAGCAACATACTTCGAAGAGTTATGATAATGAAAAAAAAACCTCATTGAAACTTCAAAACCCTTTGATATTAACCCTGGCAAAATTAACCGGACCGTAAATCCATCATGTTTTCTTGTTTATTATACCGTTTGGATTTACGGTTCAGAAACTTTTAAATATTTAAATAACTAGATCATTACATTAGGGAGTATTATTGAATTGAAAAATAAATAACATGATACTCCTCGTTCCAGAAAATATCTGTATTTCAGAAGGAAACTACAATATGTCGAATTTTAGTCAAAAGAACTTTTGAACATAATGTTGTTGAAAAAAAATATTTTTTAGTATATACTTTCACGGGGTTATATGGCTAGGAGCCAGCTTTCAGGAGCTTTTGCTCTCATCACCAAACCAGCATAAAGTGACTTGACGAGTCTACGCTGGCCTGATGATGACAGCGGAAAAACTAGAAAGTCGGCTCGCAACAATTTAAGTCCCGTGAAAGGCCTATACAAAGCGCTTTATTTTTCCTGATTTAAAATGAACTTTTACCAAGTGCTATCAAAATCATCTGATGGACAAAAATCACGTAATTTTTTGTTATAAAAAACAACGCAATTTTATATAATTTGATACGATTTAATAGAGCATGGATCTTTGGCTACCTTTCAGATGTGGTGTTACAGACGCATGTTGAAGACCTGTTGGTCAAAACATGCTGAAAATGACGAAAAGTTGCACAGAGTTGGCGCAAAAACGATAAGCTATTGAAAAATATTTACCGACAACTAGCAAATTGAATTGGCCAAACATCATTTACTCAAGTTTGCTCATTACCATAGCGGAAGGTATGATCGGATTAAAGAATCCGACTAAGAAACGCCAGAAATGGTTATATGAAACAGGTGGCTGAGAACATGCGCTGTAACCTGTAGCACATAGTAATTTTGCAGGAGACAAGTAGAAATGGATTAGAAATACCAGACTTATTGCACACCGATCCAAAAGATTTAGCTAAAAACAATGACCCACAGTCATTTTTGACAGTAGTGAAAAAATATGAAAAGCATATGTTGAAAAAACTAACAGCCACGTTGAAAAAATATGTCTAATGACATAGCATAATTTCGTTCCATCATACGGAATTATTTACCTGAGAAAATGATGTTAAACAGCTGATTGCAACGACCACCTTGTCATTTTGAAAGGTAACAAGATAGACAGGTTGTCGGCTATTAAAGTGCGGTAAGGTTAAATAAGAAATTAAGTCAGGATAGAGAGGGAAAATGTCGGAGAAAATAGTTGGAAAATGTCAGTAGGTACAGTACACCCTATAGTTACGTGATAAATGGAATAAATAGGTTTGCTATCAAGTTAGACAAATTAGCAAAGCAAATAAAATATCTACAAAAATACTCATTTGTTTACGAGTACCATCACATCATCTCCCACAAGTGATGTAGCTAGTAGACTGTTGAAGTGATGTAGCTAAAACATTAATGTTGTTGCCCGAAGGTACTTGTTGGAAGTCTATTTCAAGATAATTGAAAAAAAAAAAAAACTTTGACTTTTTTACTAATCGCCTGATGATGGAGATGAGAGTCTCCGAATACTAGTACACGAAGTTAATAGAGTCATTTGGAAGTTATGTAACTACATATTGTGTTTTTTTCAATTATCTTGATGTAGCTAGTTGACTGATATGTAATGACTATAATAATAATAATAATAATAATAATAATAATAATAATAATAATAATAATAAGTTGATTGAAGACTATCTTCTCCTTACAATAAAAAATGAAACAGTTATAATGGTTGGCATACTTGGTGAATTTAATTTGTTATGTACACGTTTTGCTTCACAAAATGTGTTCCTATTGTAGTTAATATTGCCGAACGATGTTACATGGCGGAAATTTATGTTAAAATGATAAAAATAAAAAACGTTTATTTAGTACTTTCACAGTGACTAATCACAAGCCAGCTTTCAAGAACTTCCGCTGTCATCATCACGCTAACGTACACAAAATGGAAATATATAAATTATATAATTCTGAATCCGCGTTATCCGGAAGAGCGCAAATCGCGGTAGTTTTGTGCAAAAAAATTCAACCAAGAAAATGCAGTACATAATGAGATTACAAGATACTTTGCGGAAAAATATGTAAATATGTAGAATGTAATTTTTTCCACTTCCGAGAAGAATCTAACGGTTTTTTCCACTTTATAATGATATAACATTAACGAAATATAAGGTACAAAATATATAATGCAGTATTTTAAAATACAAATATACCTAAGTCAAGTCTTTGATATAATGCAGCCAGGACATCTGCCATATTTTTATGCCACGACGCGTATTTTGAAAGTATGCAATGCCATTACGCACAGGTTGGGACTGCTCGCGTATAGTTTCAAGTAGTAATAAGCATAAATATTTTTAGAAACTATACATGGTTATTACGCTCTTATCATGTATATTTTCCAATAACGTACAATAAAATTTGTGCGAAAAACATACTGCACAAGTTTCGTTTCGGAATAATCGTGTACATTTTCTAAGCGCTACACAAGGCAACGTTCTTAGAATCTATACGCGACTAGTTTCCAAGCAGCCATTTTGATTTGTTGCTTTCTCTTTTTTTTCATATACCTATAATTGTTTTATTATTTTTTATGTCTTGTTTTTATTATTAATTTTTTATTGCTTTAATTACCTGTAATTTTGTTATTTTGGATTTACTTGTTGTTGTTTTAATTTCTTAAATTTGTCAACATATAAAAGCGAAAATTGTAGATGTACACATAAATAAATATTTTTATTAAGATTATTTGACTTGCGTCTTTTTAAAGTAGCACTTACTAACTTATACATTTGTGTTTATTTTATATAATAAAAATATTTTTGTGCTTTGTGTTGTTTTATAATAAAAATATTCATAAAATATTATAAAAAATATTTTTTAGAGCGTAATAACCATGTACAGTTTCTTAAAATATTTATGCTTATTAATATTTGAAACTATACGCGAGAAGTCCCAACCTGTGCGTAATGGCGTTGTATACTTTCAAAATACGCTTCACTGAATCAGCGTCAGAAAGTATACACGACAATTACGCAGAAATCGTGTAAGTATATTTTCTGAGACTATTTTTCGTTACACAGTTTGAAAACATACATTGCAAGAACACTATGAATGCGTACTGGCATTGTATACTTTCAAAATACGCTGCCACGACCATTTTTTATTTTGCCTATAGTGTTGCGCTTACTTTTCCTTTTCTTAAAATGTACCCTAGTTATTCTGATTTCCTAAATCAATATTTACACTCAATGACATGCTGGTGGCATGCTTCACTATTTAAAAGTATACATACAATCATGGTATCAATATTGAGTTGACTGGCATCCTGATTGTTGTAGATTCTCGAACATTCAATTGAGAGATTCCTCCCGCTGATGACCTATTCCACGACACAATCATATTGCTTACTGTGAGGCTGTATTTGGGTTTATTACAAACCCAGATTCATCTTTATTAAAAGATTAAAAATAATGTGAAATATTAAAATGATTAATATTGAAATTGAAATCGGTACATTATACTGTGCATCAATATTGTGAATATTTCCATAAATTAATTGTATGATAATTACGTCTTTGTACAGTTAAGCATGTAAGGCTTATATTAAAATTACAATGAGTATACTTAAGAAGAGCAGGGAACATTATGTAAGAACCTACATAATATTTAGATGAATTAATAATGATAATATGAAACCTGCTGCGGGGGATTATAAAGTACATACTACAGGGTAATTGCTAACATTGAAGTGATTAAAACACTTGAAACTTTTCAACCAAAATGTAGTGAGGTAGAGCTCAAATGAAATATTTGTTAAATATATAAATACTTCTTCTATTAGTACTAACTATATCATAATATAAAGGTATAACTTATAATTATTGTTTGCATGTATACGTGAACCTACGGGCAAGCCTTCTGATGAGTTACAAACAAAAAATTAGCTGGCCAGCATCTATTCTAGTGACCTTTTTTATGATATTCCTATAGTTCTGATGGCATTTTTAATATAAAAAAGGCTAACTTAAAAGAAATGAATTAAGAAAATATCATTAATAATAATAATAATCTGGACAATTTATTTAGCGCCGTTTTGTGGTGCAAACTACCGCAAGGGCGCTTTTCAGTTTTTTTAAAGTTATTTTATTGTTATTATCAAATTTTATTGTTATTATCAAATTTAATTTTTTAATTTAACAATTAAAAAATTTAAATGCATTTGTAATTGTCACAAATTTGAAATATGAAACAATTATGTGAGTTCATTGATTAAAAAGAACTTTTGCCATAATGAAAAATGTATAAAAAAGTTTAAAAAAACATTTTATATCGCAATATAAAACGAACAGTACATTCCTTCATGATTTTTTCAGGATTGTTGGTCAAAAATGTTTTTACATAATTATGCTGAAATTTGTATGTATTATGTATTATTAATAACAAGGATGAATGTAAATAAGTTACGATGGTTTGGGCACGTGGAAAGAATGAATGAGAACAGAATGACCAAGAAGATATTAATTTCGCTGAGAGAAATGGTGCACGGAGATGCGGCCGTCCGAAGATCAAATGGCAAGATCATTTAAATCAAATCCTACAGGACGGTCACATATTGAGCACATTGAACAGGAAAGCATGCATGAGGAATTGCATGACAGTGACGGAAGCAAAAGGTGTATGCAAGGATATAAGGAAGTGGCAATCAACGATAGGTGTATATCAACTGTTTTAGTAATTAATTGAATTGAATATTATATTATAATTTCACATTAAACACATGAAAACTTCAACTTATTTTGTAGTTCCCTGGACAGTTCCAGCTGTTCCGTGTTGATTTTGAGGTTTAAGTTACTGTATTGACACACAGTTCATGTTCAGATTTTTTGCATAGATACGTGTAAAAAACTTTTTTTAATTTTTTTAGAATTCACAAATATGTATATTAACATTTTACAAATAATATTTGAGTAATAATGTATAAACTAACGTAGACATCGTAACGTTAATATTCTACGTAGTAAAAACGTACAAATTTTACACACATCACGTTCGTACTTTGTAAATATTTATTTTTCAGAGAGATTCAAATGAATTCTACTTTCAGGGTTATTAAGGTTGTTTAAGTGCGCGGAAAAAACTTTACTTTTTACGTTTATGTTACATTTTATAACCACATATTATATAGATAAAAATATTATAAAATTCTCTTTTAATAAGAAAATTCGTCTTTTATTATAAAAAATTGGCCTAGGGTTGATATAATGCAACAAACAGTAGTGTGTAAAATACCACTGAAAGGAGTTAAAAAAGCTTTCGAATGCTTATGAATTGATGAACATTATCTATGGATACCTAAGTTAGATGATTAAAAGGCAATTTTTAAACGTTGAGACGCCTTCCTCACTTCTTCATTAAAACCAAAAATATGTGTATTTTTTTTCAAAGTCTTTCAGTTTTAGTTTTCACATAGTCTCTGTATATATTTTAATCTCAGTAAGTGCTAAAAAAATAAGCGAAAGGTAGAAAGTTTGTAAGTGTGATAAAAATATAAACAAGGGTAAATAAATGTAAACAAGTGGATTGGATGCGAGAAAAGAAGATTCGGCTGTAAAAAGAATAAGTTAAAGTAATAACGGATAAGTTAATCGAAAAGTAACGCACTCTACACGTTCATAAAACCCGACCTTACTATTTAAATGGTATTAGAGTATGTGCACTCGTATTAAACTTCAAGTTACAGTTAATTTCAGATGAAAATCATAGCCACAGAAAAAATTGAATTTCTGTAAATTATTCAGTTGAAGTATATTTGAGCCAAATCAGTAATTTACAAAAGTACTCTACAAAAAGCACAAGGATGTGTGGCATAACTCATCACTAAATTGAAGGGATTATTTGCCCACGAGACCACGGCCACATAGACCCGGAAAAAAACTTTTCTACATCTTGAAGGTATTCAAGTTTTCCACGTAATGTAATACAAATACCTGACATTTACGGCGCAATCGAAATTTTTGGGGACATGAATTAGAACGTTTATGAAAAAAATAAGTATTTATTATACAAAAAGCCATTCTAACTTTTTTGTCATAATAGGATAAAAGACAATCAATATTTATTCGCATTTCCATATGAATAATTGGGCCAGTAAATCAATATCCTCATTTTTTATTTGATTAATAATTTTTGACAGTACGAAATCATACCGCTTACGATTGCTATATAAATTTTGATCTCGGTGTTCTACTAAATGTAGGCAATTAAAACTTTTCAGATATAAGCAAGTACCTATATGTAATAACTCCCATAATGATATTGCGATAGAGCGCTACGGGCCAAATATTAAACATATTATATACCCTGTGGCTAGTTTATCAAATACCGCTATCTATAAAGATAATTAGTAATAACACACCACTAAATTATTTTCTCTCTCTCTCTCTCTCTTCCCGGCATCGCACCCAATAGTTGAGTGATGCTACCATTATCAAAACGGTGTGTATCAATCCACATCAAAAATATTTCAATACAAAATATAAAATGAAACTTGTTTTCTATCAGCTATATTTGCTTTGGTAGGTACTAATATTATACAAACATCAAATACATCATCGTACACATACCACGAAAGAAGCAAATTAGTTACACTACCCTCTCCCCACGCACAGAGCAAGGGAATATTGTTGCAAAATTATCGTTATCTACCAATGAAAAAAATACAAAACAACACAATTAGGTACCGATCCACTATAATACAAGTAGGGTAGTTCAATATAATACAACCAATTAATTTTTAAACTTCTGATGATTGGAATATATAAAATAATCCATTCACAACATTATATCATGTTTTATTAAATGGTTAAGTATACAATTGTTTATCTTTTAATTATTCATTGATAGGAGACACACAACACTTGTAGGGAAAGGCACCCGTAGTCTCCTTAAGTCCCTAATGAGAACCTCACTTGGTAGTAGGAGGTGGTTAAAAATTACATGGTTTATTGTCTCATCCTGCTGTTCACTACCACACAGTGGAGACTCCACTACGTGAATTCTAGACAAATGAGATGCCACCGTGCAGTGTCCAATTCTCAGTCTACAAAGGAGGGAGGTTTTGATTTTTGACATTTTTGTGATGCATGCCACGGGATGGTTAGAATATCAGTTTGGATAGATTTATAGTGGGATCCCGTGGTGGTACTTATATAACTCTCCTTCCATTCATTCATCACCAACGTTTTTATCGTATTGAGGATATCCCCCATTGGTAAGACGAAGCAACCGGGAACAATACCACATAAGCAGCCCTTTTACCAAGTTATCAGCTAACTCATTGCCATATATACCTACATGGGATGGTATCCATTCCAATGTTACTTCAATATCTCTCAATGCCGCAATATGCAGTAGTTTTCTGATGTCGCAAACCAAGTTATCATTTATCGAATTTTTAACAGTAGATGTTAGTTTGTCCATGAGGCTTTTAGAATCTGAAAATATTACAGTAGTAGTAATTTTATTGGAGACGATGTATACCAGGGCCTCTCGGAGTGCTACACACTCAGCGGTAAAAACCGAGGATAGTGGATGAAATTGAACATGAGCTGAAACGTCTTATAAAAATAAAATACTTGGTTGCAACCCCATTTGTTGATGGAATAATTATTGCTAAATACGGTTGTGAAATTTCGTTTCAGTTATAACACAATCGTATACTTCAGCAAGATATTTTAACGCAATCGGTACTTACTTGAAGGGCTTCATCAGCTTCAGGAGATGTTGGAGAACTAGAGTCAACCTGCTGATAGCCTGAACAGCATGATCCGTCAAATGGAGACCTATCACTGGCTCTGTGGACAGAAGACAAAGAAAAATAACTTTTAATACATTAAAATAACGGAAAGTAATCATTATAATTATATTGGATTTTGCTAAATGTGTGCTTATGAAACACTTTTCATTTTAATATCAAATTTAATTCCACTCATCCTTGAACGTATAATTTCTATTAATGATACGGAGAATGTAAGTCTCTCAGAATAAGTCTACTAAAAATCCTAATAATTAATTATAGTAGATGTAAATAAGTAGATATACACACATGTAATTTTCGCATTTAAATATTTTGTTTTATATAGGTACGAGTACATGAATCTAATTTAAGGATTCTGAAGTATTTGTATTTCGTTTAGCAGGCTGTCTTAACTATTGATTTTATACATTGATCTTATACAAAGGCTGTTCAATATATCCTATCATATATCAAAGAACAAAGCGAAATCAAACAGAACAGTGATTGACGTAATACATTCCCAAGTACAATGATTATTAATATTAATTTGTCCCTATTAATATAATTTTCATGTGGGCGTAAACCTTCATCATCATTTCACAACTATTTTCCTAAATGGTGTTTTCACGTGTATTATATCAACCAGTTTCAATATTATTACTAAGCTAAGATAAATCATTTGTTTCTATTACTGTACATTTTACATATATTTTTTTTATATATATTTCTATGAGTTCAGACGACGCCTTGAACTCACAGTACATAGGTATTCTTCAAAAGTGCCTTATTACAGTAAGCACTATGAAATTGTTAACTGATTCAATAAAACATGTAGGTATTTATTATTGTATTACAGAGAACATTTGAACAGAATTATCATAAATACAATTATTTTTACATTAAATTTAATCTATAATAATGTGCTGCAAACGTAAGTATACTTAAACCTCACATAAAATACAGTTTGAATCGATGCTTTATATTTAATGTCACAGAGAAGAAATTCTATTATGTTTTCACTGTGTCGGTGTTAAGGTAGTAGAATTTCATAATGAAATTCAAAATATATGAAAGATTTAGATTGACAAAGTCCTTGAAAGATGAAAGACGTTTCTCTCAATAACAATAAATTTACATTGAAGATACGTTGAAGACTATCTCTCATACCCGGATATTTAAGAAATCAGACTTCTATTTATCCGCTCTTCTAGGCACAACTATTGTACTCACGGGCGAGCTCTAATGAGCCTGAAAGGCTAGTCGGCCAATATTGCCTCATAGGAATCTTTTATGCAAAATTTACGTCTTCAATGCTCCTCTCAGGAGGGTAAAATGTAATTACAAACAAATCAAGTATGATAAAAAATAAATAAAGCAGAAAATAAATATAGTAGAAAAAGCAATATGGAAGAAAAACATTTGTTTTTCATTTTACAATATATACATTTATAATATACAATCAGTACCCTGGTTACCCTACTTGTGGAAGATGTCGGAAGGATATAAACATATTTTTATGATAAATGGATAGTTTCTCAAAATAAAATGTTTTTACAAACTTCTCCAACACAAGCTATGTAAATAATGTTGAGGTTAGAAATTCAACATCCTTCGGGTCAATTTATTCAAAATGTGTTACTTGCAATAAAATGAAGAGATCTAAATTTTCGATAAACTACCCTTAATCAAATGATTGCGGTCATGTAATATTTACATGAAATCGTTTCAGATATAATATTCATGGAATAACATTATATAAAATTATATGAATTTGTCAAAAGTTAGTTGGAAGACTTCGCATTTTAGCGATAAACTCACCCTCTGTACATTGAATTGTATAACTGATATTTTTATGACACTGTTTTATTTTGTAATATTGCAACCAATGTACAGTGAAGAATAAAATAAATAAAGTATAGTTAACAATACATAATGTAAATTTTACGAATTCCATAAAGAGGAAATTACTTTTTTTAATGTAAATAAGCTTTAGATGTTTGGGTTTATGCCCAAAAATATTTGGACTCATGCCCATGAAAGAATGAAAGAGGGCATAATGAGTAAAAATATATACATGACTGAGAGACAAGGTACTTAGAGACGTGATCGCCCGAGAGTGAAAGGGCTAGATTACCTAGATCAGATTTTCAAGGATATCTACGTGCTGAGTACAATAAATAGAACGGCATGCATGAAGAACTGCATGAATGTTATATAAACAATTAGCGTGTCCAAGTAAATAATAAGCAGTATTCAATATTTTCTACCAAACCCGCAAGAGAAGCGGCGTAATGCATAATAATAATAATAATGACAGCTTGTAAATGATGTATACCTTATTTCGTAATGTTCCTGTCTCGTTTCAATTTATGTCCGATAATATTTTATTTTGGGTAAATCAGGTATGCAAATTAACCACCTAGGCAAATCCCACACAGAACTTAATAAACAAACAGCCTTCCAGGAAAACTTAAAATATTATGAAGTTTATTAGAATTGGATGCAATTTTATTATCACGAATATAATAACAAAATATATTTATGAGAATACAAAAGTGTGTAATTTGTTATTGTTCTTTTTTATCGTGATTACTCCTTGTCTAATTAACTTTTTATGTTTGTCTAATATTTAATTTTTTTTACATGTAAAAGGCTCACGCTATACTGTAGTAAATAAATAAGAAAAGTATCGATACTAAAGATGACTATATTGCAGTACAAATAGTTTAATCAATAAACAAATTTGTAGTGGATTTAATCAACGTTTTTAATTATAATAATATTTTAAATTTATAAGGAGTAGTACGCAACCTCTCTAGCACAAAATAGATTTAAATATCGTACCATCACCAATATTAATTTATTCATATTACCAAGTATTGTATCCTTAAGACATTATGTTTTATTTATTGGCTAGGCATAAATGAAATCATCGACTTAATTCCCAGTCGAATATCAAAAATTGCGCAGGAAATATTAGTTATGGTACTTATAAGAAACCAATAATTTCATTAATTCAATCATACCATCACGCTCATTTCTCACAAGTGGAGTAGCCAGCGAACCAACTGCACATAACAAACAAACAAGTTGTCCTCTTCGTGCCAATAAACGTTAAGGCATTCAGGACGGGTGGCATACCACATCGCTGAACTGAAGATGTTAAATGTCTGAGATGTGATATTTTACGAATTCCTGCCTCTTACAGCATACTCAAAAAATAGCTGAAAAGAATGGGAGACCTATTTTTTACCGGGGACTTCACGGAGAAAATTGCGAAATTAAATTCATAATTATCAAACTTTTTGAACATTTACGAATATGGATTTAGTGCCTACATTATTATATATAGACGAATCCATATTGTACAGAAAGTACCTTGAACCAACAATAGGCCGGGCCGATTTTTTTTTTTTTTTGATATTGAAAACGTAATAGTGATAGATTAGTGCTAAATGTCGTTAAAGTTACGTATGAAAAATATTTTTTGATTTGAAAGTTATCTTCTGTCTCCGGATTGACCTTGAAGTTTCATAAAAATGTGTTTTTTATCTTATTTTCTAGCTAGTATAAACATTACTGCGTGTTGAGATATAATCTCACGAGACAAGTTGAATCAAACAAGTAGGTACACCAATAACAGACAAGGGTCTTGTTTGCACGTGTTTTGCGTATTGCAGTCCCACAGGTACCTGCACTGGTACCAATTCGGGCGCTAATAATGTCAGTATTGCTTCTGCCGTTTAAAGTGATTGTTGTGTTTGTACGCGCTTCGCGCACGTTATTACTATGAATCGGACTCGGAAATCATCAAAGTGTCCCGTGCTAGGTGAAATTCATGATATTAAAGACAATGTTTTGCCAACCTACGGAGAAGTTATGAAGTTTTACGTCTGGACAAGACATAAATTAACAAGTACAAAAAAAAACATCATTTCAGAAAATAGCAAATATTGTAACAACCAAGGTAGAAGACATATGGAGGACGTCCTCGATTTCTACAGTTACGCATTTGAGAGTTACACAGATGTTGAAATACTATCATTCAAAGTATAAAAACATCTTAAAATCACATCCCAAGATACCACCAAAAAAGTTGGAAAAATTTCAATGTAGCAGTAAATTATTGTTTGATATCTCGACATGTAAATGTAGAGAAATCAATGAATGCTCTTGTCCAAGAGATCGCAAAGTGCCAGTGCAAGAGCAAAACTTCTTAGTCGATCAGCGAACTTCAAGAAAGATGATTATCGGAAACATAGATGTGACCGTAACCAAACAACTACAAAATCGTCAACAAAGAAAAATTCGCAGACAAAAGTCTATCTCTCGATCAAAAACATTCGACGAGGAAGCAACATAAAATATTTCGAGTTCTTCAATATCTTCGCCTTCCAGTTTTCGCCTTCCAATAATTGAAGAGCTATTTCACTAATAAAAGAACCCGATTCAAAATACTTGGGATATGTCGTGCCAACATCTGGAACAGCAAAGGCGATTGAAAGAGCAATATCAGATGTCTTTTCAGGAGAAAAAAAATCCTTTGACAATTTACTTGCCATCGGATGTGATGAAACAAATGTAAATGTTGGAAAGTTTGGTGGAGTGATACGTTTATTTGAAAAAACATTAGATAAACCATTACAATGGATCATTTGCCTATTGCATATGAATGAGTTACCATTCAGGCATTTGTTTGAATATATTGATGGTCCCACATCAGGTTCTAATACTCTTTCGGGCCAGATAGGAAAGGAACTTAAAAAATGTGAAGAAAAACCAATTGTTAAGTTCCAGATAATCACAACGGAAATGCCTAATTTATCCTTTCAAGATTTTTGAGCAGAGATCAATTATATTTATACAAAATTGTATCAGCTATTTCGACTGGAATATTTCCCGATGAGTTGGCAAATAGAGCCCCAGGAAAAATGTCTCACGCTAGACTGGCTTACACGAGCTAATAGAATTCTGCGACTATATACTTCTACAGAGTCTCCTTCAGAAAAACTGATCATATCAGCAACTTATATTGTCAAGGTTTATGCTCCAACTTGGTTTGCAATAAAATGTCACCCCACCTGCAATGGATGGATACCGTCACCTTTGGAAGTTAATTTTCTTGTCCAGATATTTATCAGATGAACTCAAATCCGTAGTAGATACTGTAATTCAAAGAAATAGCTATTTCGCTCACCCGGAAAATTTATTACTAGCGATGTTAACTGATCCTCAAAAGCATACAAAAGAATTAGCTGCGCGCCGTATAATGAAAGCTCGCACCGCTCAGAAAAACAATATCAGACTCTTTCAAGTGCCAAATGTGAAGAATTTTGAAGCTGCCATATACTATGACCTTATAGACTGGCAGCAAAATGTAACTGAACCACCGATATTACAAAAAGTATTTGATGAAGATCTTCAAACATTTATTGCACGTGGTGGCGAAGATAAATTCATTTTTTTGCGTTTGCCCTGTCATACGCAAGCAGTGGAAAGATCTGTTAAGGCTGTAACAGAAGCCTCAGCAACTTTATGCACAAAATTATCAAGAGAGGGCTTTATAAAATACGATACACCTCGTAGTATAATGCCACAATTTGAGGGCAAAAAAGATTTTATTTCCAATTTATTAATAAATAATCACTATAAACTATATTAATAATTATGTATTTATTTTTAAAATAATTTATGTTTATTTAAATATATTGGTAGGTACATAAACAAATGTTGTTTTATTGAATAAATAATTATAAAATCTAAATAAATTAACATGCCTAATACCTATATGAGAATATGGGATTTTTTCATAATTTTCAAAACTTCAAGGTCAATCCGGAGACAGAAGATGTTGTTTTTTTGTCATGAAATTTTTTATACAAATATTATACGTCATTTGGCAACATATTTTCACTATTACTTTCTGATCAAGACAACTTTTATTTTTTTCATACATTCGTGGCCCAGCCTAACCAACAATCTGGTACGGATATAGGTACATACTTATTTGTATTTAAATTTTAACGAGAAAAGAACACAAAAATGTGGTTAACCAAAATTAAAATAAAATTACGAAATTTAGCGGATGAAAATTGTGCTTTTAGTGTAGTGTTTGATATGCTTAATTTAATATCGAGATGGTCGGCGGCCTGGTGGTACAATCTCGGACTTTCAATCGAAAGACCCGGTTTCGATACCAACAGCTGCCAACTTGTTGCACTTTCACGACATGATATACTGCTTATTGTTAGTGTGTCTAGGGTATATTTAAATTCGTTTAAAATACATATTCATTAAAAAAAACACAACGATCATCATCGTCATCATATCACCTTTCAACATTTCTCTCGAGATTACAGGGCAGAAAATGATCTCCTTTATTCAAAGCATTTCTGCGCCAATACTAAAATATCGTCTTTCAATATGAAAGTGTACATTAATCATTACTTGGATAATAATAATGATAAACTTTATTGCACAATAAGAAGCATACATAATTACCGAGTTATAAAGTAATACAAATAAATGATATTGTGCAATGGGCGAGTTTATCGCAAAAGCGATATCTTCCAACTAACCCATCAATATAGTAAATAGAATTAAAATATATATACTTTATGGATACTTTCGTTATTCTTTGAATCATAAATGCCTAGTCTATAATTACCACGGAGAGGATGACCTACATGTTTATAAATGTTTTTAGCAATCTAACTTGTGGGAGCAGCCGTAATTCTATTATTCTTAAGACCATCCACTCGTTTGCGAGTGATTTGAAAAGAAGCCGTAATGGTATATCTATATATGTATCTACCTAGATACTAATTAATATTTGTTAATAATGTATTATTATCGATATAAATGTGTTGTAAATGTTTTTATGAATAAAGAAACTTGAATTTGAATTGAATTGAATCAAATTCAACTTTTTACACATTAAGCAAAAAATTACCACAAAACTGTTGTATGGAATTTGTTTAAAAAAATGTTGATTGATATATGTATGGAGAACAAAATTAAAGCATTTCTTTATATAATATACTTAGTATAATGAAAACAAATATTTCTTATAAATATAAATAATCTTCTTTGAACTCTGGTGTTTGAGATTATTTCATATATAAAAATAAATACAACTCCATTTCTAACGAAAAATAAATATAAAAATCGTGTGAATAATTTCTCGCAAACCACGGTAAAGTTTTAAATTAATATTATGGTTGGCGTGATATTGTTTCCAAGTATTTCCCTTATGTTTTTTATTTCAGTTTTGCGGAGTATCTGTTAAAAATAATATATACATATATTAAATGTTTTTAAAATTGCGTTATTTCAAAAATGTTAAGATGCTTAAAAAGATATGATTTATTTGTCTAAAATGATATAGTAGTCTTATTTAATAAAATGCGAATTTATCGATTCAGTATTTCAAAATATAAATAATTCTAAAGTGAAATTAGATATCTTAGTAGGTAATTTGATTCCTGACTGTTTACCGAAAGTTTTAGCTAAAAACATTTACTGGTTTTTGTAAATTGGCGTGTACATTAGTAAAAACTTAATTGGATTTAACGATTATAATAATATTTTGAATCATTAATCATGGCGAGATGCTGTAAACAGTGATGGAGAAATTTGGAGTAATTTTATTGACTTCATTGAAAATGTTAAGCTTTTTAATCAAGCCATCAAGCCTGATTTTGAAATATTGAAAAATAACCATTTTTAGTGAGATGTAAGAGTTTAAAAATGAATGTTTTTTTAATATTTACCAAAACGCTATACCGCCATGTTTATGTTTGTGACGTTACAGCACATATCCGTGGCGCTGCTTGTTCGTAAATAGTCTATTGAATACGACGCAAGATCGTTATATCACCATAACTTATGACCTCGCACATTGCTTTCGCGAATAGCTCACAGCATCTACCACAAGAAAGGTAACCAGAAGACTAGCTTCATGTAATAAATATTCACGTTATTCTCTCCCTTCTTATAAAATATTAAGACATTCAGGATGAGTTGCTCACCACATCACCGAACCGAAAAATATCTTTAAAGGAATGTTTTATAAAAACCTGCATTTTACGGGACACTTGAAAGCTTGCAGAAGAAGAGTGGGAGACCTATTTTTTGCCAGTGGCTCCACGAAAATCAACCAAATAGCAAAAGAAAACTTTTGTGAACAATAATTTCCCATGCATCTCAAGATCAATCTTTGATAGGAACTCTGGTTACTTCGAAAAGGACAAAGATTTATAGTTGTCAAGGGATTGATAATAATATTAACCCACAAAGTAGCCAAAGGGAGTGCAGACAGTAAAATTCTGAACATCGATCGATAATACACAATCACAACTCTGAACTTATTTTGTACCTATATTCTGTTCAACAAATCACTTTTATATCGCATGCAATTGAAACATTTCACGTTGATGAAAACTCTTTGTGAAATTCTTGGAAATACAAATTGTTATATGAATTGAATTGATAGACTATGGCAAACTTTCTACGTATCAATTATCGATATACTGTATGTAGAAAGACTATTGGGAAAATAATATTCGATATAAAAAGACGATTCAAAAATAATATAATTTCGAGTAAACCTGTTTTTTTATTAAAGAGTTATTTACTGGTGTAGAAAGTACATGTTGGTCGATTGGTGCAAAAGTCCACATTTATTAAGAGTTTTACTAGTGACATTATTACTAACCATTTGTTATTAATTAATAACTGGTATATTTACTGTGTCAGTGGTTAAGCAGTAGAATTCTTCTACTTTATTGATTTTTATTGAGAGATACGACTTTCGTCTTTCAAAGATTCAGTGTGACAAAGTTCTTGAAAGGTGAAAGACCTTACTCTCAATAAAAAATCAATTAGTAGAAAAAACATTTGTTTTTAATTTCAATAATTATAAATACTTCAAAACATTTTAAATACCACTCATGAATAATTTATTATGAAATAATAAGATAATATTGTTTAAGAAGGCACATTCTTTATGTCTATATAAATGTTTTGAGTGGGTACAGAGAACCATATTCAGAATTATTTTTATGTATTCTTTTTGCAAATATTATCACAGAATTTGTTGGACGAAAATTTGGAATATCATGCCAATTTTCGAAGCATTCTTGAAGACAACGCGTCCCTACATATACCTATAACAAAAAAGTATTAGTTGGTTTTCTGAAGAAGAAGGGAGATTGATATAATTTGTGATGTATTACACGTCTATGTTCTACTAATAGCTACGTTTCATTAGACGAGGATATTCCATCAACATGTCAAAGATCAAACTGATGATAGATATTGGTAATTGGTATTGAAATATCTGACACCTTCCAGCTTCTGTTCTCCTGATAATCGAAAACGTGTTGTTATTATTATTTAGACTTGTGATATACCACAATAATGTTAATTATTTATTGATCTATATATAAAGAATATTATCATAAATTACATTGCGTGAGGTAATTATTCTTTTTCGATAAGAATAAGCACATTTATTGATAATGATGTGTTCACAAATAGAAATACGATGCCTTCATATGTCCGGGTATAAAAAAGCGAACATATTTTATTTTCACCTCATGGCAAATGGCTGAATAGTCGAAGACAATGCATTTGTAAACCTCATAGGAACATAATATATTTGTCAATTTAATGCACTTAGAGTAGAACAGAAAAAAAAAAAAACTACTAAATAATTATTGTACACAAGGTGGATAAATTGTGGTTAAATTTATCAAACGTAGACACGAGATGAAAAGAACTTGGCATTTAATTAAGAAAATTATGTATTTGAACACTAGGAGATTATAAACACAAGAACTTGTCTTTGATAATAATGTAACAGCTTGTCTATATAAAAGTAAAAGGCAGGCAGCAGTTCTAATAAAATATGATACAATATCCCGGGGGTATTTAGGTCACACGGGGTTTCATTGCGGACGTACAACTGGCCCACATTTTATCAAATGTTTACGAATAATATTACAAAGTACGTTTGGAAAATAAAATACTATGTTTATATACGTGCGCATTTTGGCAGACTGATCACTTACATTCATATTTCCTAGAACAATTTGCAATGACTTTTCTTTCTCCGAGGAGGAAATTCCATAAATTTTCAACTGGCCTTTCATATTTGGATTAAACTCTATCTCAATTCATCTAGTTTTACACAATAAATAAATATACAGAGTTTTATCTAAAATACAAATTTCAAAAGATGAAAACTACATTTGTCAATTCTGAGAAAAATAATGTACAAATTGTGGTTAAAGAACATAGAACAAAACGAAATAGTGAGATTGAAACAAGTCTCAAAGTATACTTGGGATGTAATGTTTTCATACTAATTGTAATTTATAAGCGGAAATGGTATTCTTTTTATGAAAAATATCATATAAAATTTCACCTGGTATCCTTGCGAACAAGGCAAACAATTTATTTTTCCCGACATCCAGAATAAAAAATTCTAGGAACAAATTAAAGTCTCAATGGATAACTGAGAAGAAACTGATTAAATCATGATGTTGACCTCCATATTAAGCCCCTTCTATTTCTTTCATCCAAGATATTTGGATGACCCTCGGTGAAACAATAAATAAATAAATTTGCGTTATTTATGAAAGAAATAATTCTAAGAATTGTTAATTCCTCACAGACTATTCATTTAGTCTTAAATCATTAGATGCTCACCTCGCAGGTTGGAAATATAAGCTCGAAAGCTGAAACTCGGAGCTTGAAACTTGGACCGTTGCAAATCATGGTCTGATGACTCTACCTCGCCATTGGACAAAACTTGTAACAAATTCGGCATATTCTCCACGCTGCCAGAACTCAGTGCCTTTTGAAACAGAAAATGTCCATATCACCATCGACAACCTAGCTCTGCTCATCCAACCGAAATTCCACCATCGAAAACTAAAAAATATATCGATTTATTACCTTGATCTATGATTACTATCTGATGATAGTCTAATGATTAACATAAATAATTTCGCACTATCATACGTTTTTTTTGGCAAACATGTATTGGTAATTCTTAAAAACACTTTGTAAATTAGGCACTCATCAAAGTATTGCTGACAAAAGAGCTTCTTTGTAACATATTTTCTATAACGGAATACCTACATAGTTCAATATTATGAATTACTAAGTAATTCTAAAATGTTTGTTCTCATACATATTTATTTGTAGTAATTGTTATGGTTTGCCAAGATTTTTATTTTGTTAAGTAATAAAATCCGATGAAATGCGAGTATATTAAGTATACATGTAGTAAAACTACCTTATACAAAGTTTGGAATTCAGGATAAAGGTTGGCTTTTTTATTTCATTTCAATAAAAAACAAATACTTCCAGCGTGATAATTGTTCAACCTTATATCCGGACAGTGGACATAATGAAACATATTATACAATGAGAAAATCAAAAACTACAAAAATATTACAACGAAAAAAAAACGAATATTGTTTGTCGTCTTTATCTGTGACTGTTGCTTATGTTATTTTTTTTTTGGACTATCCACCCGTTTTCGAGTAATTTAAAATGTCAAAACATGTCAAGACTTATAATTGTGTTTGTTAATTATTTTTTGTATTATTTTACTTATTGATTAAATGATTTTTATAGATGTTACATAAAGCGTGCTATGTTTCTTGCAATAATTTTATCAATGGCTATTAGCCGAATGATGTTGAAATAAATATCTAATTATATTGTTAAAACATCACACAATAAACTTAAACTAATCTTCATAAAAATTAACCTTGATTCTTCGATTGATTCGAGTATGATGCTTAAAACGCAAAAAATAAAATAGCGGTAGCATGTACATAGATAAATTCTATGTATCTTTTGTTTTGTCGATCAAAAGGCAAAAGGTTATACTATAGAATTACTTACCTCTCCGTGGGTAACTTTCAATAATACCCCAAACACTTTCAGTCATAATGGCCTAACCTTTTGAATCAAGTGTTCAATTGAGCATAGGGAGGTGGAGCTTGTGAACTAAACTAAACACATCAATTCCATACAATTTCAAAATAATGATACCTACATAGTATTCAATATCTGAATAAAATCAATAGCAATCTGATAATTTACCAACACACTAAGTAGTTGGTTGATTTGAAAACGTCAATCATTTAAATACGTTAATAAAAGCTTCAAAGGTCTTCGTAATGGAGCGGGAAGATGAAACACAAGTTGATAAACGGAAACTGAGAGATAATAATATGGCTATATGTATATTCAGGTTCGGTTCAGGGTCTAAAACTTTTGGGTACCCGTGGTCAAACAGAGAGAAGAGGTGGATATGTGTGTGTTATCTGGAACCCACAATCATTTCTATAAGTCTATAAGAAGTAATACAAAATAGTTTATACAAAGTTTAATTTAACTAAACCTTGGTCGGTTTACTTAAATAAATAAAATATTGATTCTCCGTTACTGTAGTTTTAAAACTTCACCTCACCTACTCACCTTGCAACAATAAAATAAAGACCTGCTTCATTACCCTGCACTATTTTCTTTGTCTACCCCTTTGTAGATCCATCCATCTACAATAAAATATTTACTCTGATATCATTAGTCTTAGGTACGGTTTCCAAGCTATTCAGGAAAGTGGAGATGAAAACAATTTTGAGTACAATATAAATATAAAGAGTCACAATATTACACAGTTGCAGTTTACAAATTAGTCAACATTATATAATTTAACTGCAACTAACTGCAAACAATAACTTATTCAAATGTCTAAGTTGTAATCAAAATTGTTTGCAATCTAAGATCTTTGTCAGAGCTTAGTAATAAGATTAAAGGTTATGATTCAAGATTACTGCCTTATTATTTACTGTTTAAATGTAATTACTATGTTGAACTATTAATTACCGTAAATAAATGTAATTACATGCTAACTATTATATGATAAACTACATAGGTATTCAAAGCTTCCTTGCTTTAGCAAGTAACTTTCTTTGAGAAATACTCTCGTTAAAGAACTTTAATTAAAGATCTTTTAAAATGATTACACTGTCCTATGACGACGTAACACATTTATTTCAAACAAATAAACACAGTAAGGAATTTTTTTTGGGTAAATTTATCACAGAATACGACGTTGCGAGAACGTGTCAATTTTCGTAACTAAAATACACAAGTAGCTACGAAAATTGAGACATTTTCGCAACGTCGTCTACATTCGAATGAAACGTACCGCTTTAATGTGTTTTGACTACGGGCCCAGGTGTAAATCAAATTTGCGTAAATATAAACAGAAAATGGTTAAAAAATAAATGAAATAATATTCTGCCAGCTGGTCTGCTGGCTACCCCACTTGTGGGATATGTCGTGATGGTTTAGTAGTAGTAAATATTATTTTTAATGAGTTCGTCGGTAGCCTGTTCGAGTAATGAGCTCGTCGGTAGCCTGTTCGAGTGATGAGTTCGTCGGTAGCCTGGAGGTAGAGTCTCGGCCTCGTGAACAAGGGGTCCGTGGTTCGATACCAGGTGCCGGCAAACTCTCCTTTCTCCTAACTCAAATTATATATATAATTTGCACAGTTCAGTTGCACATCTACAAAAGAAGTTAATAATTTTAAATTACCCCTCTCAGGATAACAACAACATGCAGTTGTAGAGAAATTTATTATACAAATGTCAAACACAGAAGTTAACTAACTACTAATTAATATTGTTTATGCATCAAGACAATTGATGTTGTTTGACAAAAGAGAAACATGACAGGAACTATGGCAATATCAAATTACATTGAAATGAAGTATGAACCTTATTACAATGTGGTATCTCAGAGACAATTTATTTATTATTTTATACACATCATGACACGCTTTTGATCAGCATAAAATTAATTTACACAGCATATATTATATTTATCGTTCCTCTTCTGACTAACTGTCGTATCTGACATTTTTGGCGAAATCGAGTTATGATTACCAATATGTGCCCTGCATGTTTTCACTGAAGATCACACCTGTAACTGTAACTGTTACTGGAACAGCTTTCTGATTTTTTGTTGTATTTACGAATTACTCTAAATAAAATGCGTTGTCGTATTGAAAAATTCCTCAAAATTTCTTCACAAAACTGATTCTGCGAAATATAAGAAAACAAATAAAATAATGTAATATATTTACACTGTATCATATAACTAGAAGGGACGAAAATATGCGCCGCAAAACACTAAAAACGCTCTCCAATTGAACAATTTACATTTTAGCAGATACGACTGTTAGTCAGAAGAGGGACCATATGTGTTTAGTGCATTGTATGTGTATCGTCGTGTTAGTACCCATAATACAATCTAAATCACTCGCAAACGAGTGGATGGCCTTGAGAAAAATAGAATAGAATACCCATAATACAACATACAATCTTAGTTTTGGACTAGCTCGATCTGTTTGAATTGTCTGTCCATCTTTATACAAACATATTATAACAAAACAAAAAAAAACAAATGAAAATAGAACAAGGACTCATGGGACTTTTTTCGGGGCATGCAGACATGAATTCTCCATTGACTTTGCGCATGCAAATTTTCATTGAGATAACTTGATTCGTTATGCTTATATTCATTTTTTGTTTGAATGGTTGATGTAAATTTAATTGAGATTTCAGTTACAATGTAAGTTGCAAATGTTTTAACTCTATTAAAATTCGTGTGTATTTTTTTAATTAAAAAGGAATCGTTTGAATTAATGATCATAAAACGTAAATAATATTTTAAAAGATACGGTCGAAAACTTAAAATTGCTGTGTCTCAAAACGCAATATTGCCTTATGGGCCCTTATTACAACCGCACCGTATTTTTTCTACAGATATTATTATTTTTAAGGTGTAGCTTATCAAAAGAAAGAGATTATCATAGGAAATAAATAATATTTCTAATATGGTAATATTCTACATTTCCATGTGCAAAGGGATTTCCACAAAAAGGGACTGACAGGTGATTATATATATTGTAGAATCCCCAGAATTTTACCACTCAAAGAGACTACATTGTATAAATTTCCCCAACTTTTCACCGGTGATTTGTCTTCTGCCGCAGAAACTTTCAAAAAATTTACTTATAGTGAAAATTATTATTATTCCAATAAAAGTATCGTGCGAAGTGGAAGTTTTTATTTCATACTCTAAAATAATGCCTTGGGCCAGGAGAAGATGGGAGTGGGTTGAAAAAATCACATTAAAATAATATGATAGTGGAAAAATAAAAAACAAACTATTAATGGTATCACCTAAAATTTGTAAATTTATATGCTGTTTTCTTCCGCTTATTTTGTAAGTTTTCGAGTGTCCTGTAAAGGGCAGGTATTTTTAAAACATCACTATAAGATATTTATCATCTTCATCTTGGCGCCCTTGAGATGGTCACGGATCATTAAACGGCGCCACATAGAAATGATCCAATATTATTATTATTATTCAAGTCAGTGACGAGGTATGCTACTCATCCTGAATGCCTTATTTTATTGGCACAAAGAAGATGACCTGCATGCTTATTACATGCGACTGCATGGTTTACTGGCTAACCCACATCTGAAAAATGATATATGACGGAATAGAAAAGGCCTCCCAACTTTTTCTATAAGCTTTTTCAAGCTCTCTGTAAATGTGATAGAAGTGAAAGAAATTTCTGATGATACGATTAGATTGTACTGTATGTTCTCTCTACCTACACAGGATATGATCATGTTATATAAAAAATCTTACGTAAACTATTTTATATATTTTTACTTATTGTATAAAAAACAAAATCTCTGCCATATGGAATCGTTAAGGGAGAGTTTCATTCCCCAAAGTGTTTTATTTTTGTGAGAGTATTTTAATTTTTCAGGTTGAAAACTTTCAACAGTAAAATGATTTATAACATGATTCTGACTTGATCAGATGTATAGCGGTGTGAAAGAAGAGGATAAAGTTTTCATATTTCACTTGGAGAAAGGTAGATACTTAGAAAGGAGTTATGAATTTGTTGTAAAAGTCTGTTTTGATAAAGAAAATACTGTTTTTGATTTAATTAAAATACTTAGTACTTTGTACAATAAAATATTCAAAATTTTGCTAAAAATCATGGCGTATCAAAGATTTTCAAAGGGAAGGTGGCACAGCTTAGCAATTTTTTATCGTTACAACTAACAAGATTGTAAGCCTTTTTAGTTTCAGTTTTCATGATTTAGTAAATTGATACGATTTTGACTGTTTTACATAATTGCATGATTCCTAGTTTAACAGTTTTTTCACAAAAATATTAAGTTTGGCAAACTGTATTACGTATTGCAAATTGAAATTATATTCAATTTGTATTTCTATGTGCTTAATGAGTATTTTTTTGCTAGATAGGCAGAAAAATTGAGCATTTTTATCATGATAAACTAAGTCTCTGGCTTAGTATGTATTCAATTCTTATTCTCAATCCTGTGGATCGTGATCTTCCAGCCTTCTTGCCCCTACTTAGTGGTTAGTCCAAGTTTTCCAGTTCTCCAGACATGTGAAATCCTTATTAATTCCACCACTGTTGAGTCAATCGTAGATGTAATTTTGCTTGACATCTTTGCACGAAATGGTCCTCTTCGAGTTTTTCAATGAATCTTTTTATGTGGTATTATAAAGAGTTCGTCGGTAGCCTGGAGGTAAAGTCTCGGCCTCGTGAACAGGGGGTCCGTGGTACGATCCCGGGTGCCGATTAATTCCCCTTTCACGACATAAGCTTTTAGCTAACTGTGAAAGGTTGTATTTGGGTTTATAACAAAACCTAGATATATCTTTTTTTTAAATGTCCTTTTCTCTTAGGATATAATTGGAGTATACGTCTAAAATAATTTGTTTTTAATACAATTAATGGAAAAAGTGATTTGTAATTAAGTATGTCAATCTCTCTTCGTTCATTCTTTCTGCACACTCAAATTATTGTAAAACGATTTCATTTATCAACACCAGTAAAACAGTAAACAGTAAATTTTGTAGGAAAAAGACAAAGAGAGGTGGTTGTTTGATTATGAAAAACATCCAATTACAATCAAAAAATAGACAGGATGTAGTAGACTGCTCAATCGAAAACCACTGCGAATTGAGTTGTATAGAGATAAAAAATATTATAATATTATGTGTATATAGACCACCATCTGGTAATTTTAATTTATTCATTGACACAATTGAAAAAGTCCTGACAAAGATAAGTTACAAGAACAATAAATATATTATTGTATGTGGGGACTTCAATATTAACTTTGACAAAAGCTCTAAGGAGACTTGTATTCTTTTAGATTTATTTAATAGTTTCCTATTGACACGCAGCATATTCACTGCTACACGAGTTACTTCACATTCTTCAACCTGCATAGACAATATCTTTACAGACTTAGTAGTTTTGGATATATCAAAAGTAAATATTGTAAAATCTGATCACTATGGACAGATGATCGCTGTTCATGAAACTATAGATAAACACTTGGAAAATAATATTAAACATATATATAGAAGAGTCTATAACAAAGAAAGCATATTTTTTTTTGAAGAGTCAGTATCATCATTGCGCGCTGATATTAATAATGATGACATAAATTCTGCACTTAATAAACTGTTTAATGTGATATTGACAGAAATAGATCACCATTTTCCTCTTGGTGATGCGGGTGCGTTGTTCAAAGGTGAAGATGAGAAGAAAAGCAAGAATGTTCCACTTACCCTTTTGGATGAGGATTCTGGAACCTGGAATCGCCTTGCCTCTCACACAAAAACACTTCTTTGAATATATAACTTAATAATAATCTCAATGTGCGGTAAATTTAATATTGATTTATGCGGGTTTGTAATTTTATATTTTAATAAGCGGTGAAATTATATTGATGCGGTTTAAGTTTTAAGCGATGCGGTAGGTATGGATTCACAATGAATACTGGTGGGGAAGGAAAGAATGATAGGAACACAATATATTATGATTGTTGCAAGGATGGGAAGAATTGTGACATTTTTTGATAAATGAAACATTTCACACAAACCCCCCCACCTCCACATAGGAACAACCCGAAATCAACCACAATTTAGAATTGGCCCAAACATTCTCCCCGCCTTGAAAGCTCGTAAAGCTTTCAAAACAGATTTCAAATGCGTATGATTTAAATATATTTATCAATAAACAAGTTACATAGAAAGGAAATCAATTGGCACGCGGAAAAACATTTAAAAAATTGCACCAAATATTTCTCTTTTAGGCGGTTATAAATTAAACAATAACTTAAAATTAAATTAACCTATAAGTAAACTAACTCAATACTAAATAAATGAGTTCATAAATTTGCACCAGTGTGACAGTTCATTTCATGATAATAATCTATCAACAAATCAACAATATAGTCTGACTTTGGCAAAAGTGCAGGACGTTTCGCCTCAAAAGATATATCTGCGTTAGACAATCTGCCACCAACTCGAATTGTTCCAGCTGTATCCAAAAATAAATTAAGTTTTCTATATGGATTAGAAAGGACTTTTTCTTTCAAAAGATCGCAATATTCTTTTGAAAAGTGAGATAATTGTACAATGTGTATTATATATCTTTCGGCTAAATTCAAATGTTCGACCTCAACAAATTCTGATTTGGGTAATTTATGTATAAATCGTAATGTATATACCAATATGCGAAGTAATTTTTTCCAAGAAGAAACTCGAAGGACCAGCGTTTCCAGAAATGAAGGTTCTTTTACAATGGCTGTAAAGGATTTCGAATTTATTTCAGGTATATCAGCAATTGTTGAAGGTACAAATGGTTTAATTGGCCAAAACTTTGGTTGGTTAACAAGCCATTCAGGACCATTCCACCAAAGTTTGTGTTTTAATAATTGAGAAGGAGATAAGCCGCGCGATAAACAGTCACTAGGATTTTCAACTCCTGCAACATGATAAAAATATTTAGACTCAAGATTGTCTTGAATATTGGCCACTCTGTTTGCAACAAAAGTGGACCAGCGATGCGGTGACGAATGGATCCACGAAAGAGCTATAGTGGAATCCGAAAAAGCGTATATATTATTAATTGTGTAAAGCGGGTTGAAGGAATTATATACCGTTCGAATTAACTTTGCAAGTAATACTGCCGAACACAACTCTAAGCGAGCCAACGAAACAATCTTCATTGGAGCAACTTTAGATTTGGAGCATACTAAGTTAACTGATGTATTTCCTTGAGAATCAACAACGTGTAAATACACTGCACAGCCATATGCCTTTAAACTGGCATCACAAAAGCCGACTATAGTTACAGTGCATCCGTGTTTTACATTTAAATATCTAGGAATTTTTAAATTTGATAACAGAGGTAATTCATTTACAAGTTTTTGATAATCGTTTATTATTTGTTCGGGAGGTAATTCATCCCAGCCAATGTTAGCAATCCATAGTGATTTAATTAATAATTTGGTAGATAAAATTACTGGAGAGACTAATCCTAAAATATCAAAAAGCCTTGCTACGACAGAGAGGATAGTTCGTTTTGTGCATTGTTCACTACAAGGAGAAGTTTTAAAAGAAAAAACATCTGTTTCAGGAAACCATTCCAAACCCAAAATTTTCAAGTTTGTATCGTTAGAAAGTGTTACCGAGGCACAATTGAGTGGTGGTAAATTAGAGAGAATTTCTTTTTTGTTACATGAAAACTTCACCAAATCAAACCCTCCTGCCTTAAAAAATGATACCAATTCCTGGGCCAAATTTATAGCGTCTTGATTATTCGGACTCTCAGGGACAGACTTAACCAAATCATCCATATAAAAATTGGATGTGGCCACTTCAGCTGCTCTTGGGAAGGCTTGGCCTTCATCAGAAGCGAGTTCATGCAACGTGCGCATAGCCAAATATGGGCTTGACTTTAAGCCAAAGGGAACACATTTAAATGTGAATGTACGAATCTTTTCATCGGCATTAAATCTATATAATATCTTTAGATATTTCTGATGTTCATCAAACATTCCTATTCTTAAGTACATTTGCTTAATGTCGGCCGTTATTGCCACAGCAAACAAACGAAAATTAAGCAAAAGCAAAAACAAATCAGTTTGCAAATTAGGTCCCACGTGAAGAATATCATTGAGCGACACACCCGAATGAGTTTTCGAACTTGCGTCCAAAACAATTCTTACTTTCAAAGTTGTCTTATCTTGTCGAATGACAGCTTGATGCGGAATAAAATAACCTTCATCTGACTCATTTTGCATAGGGACTTCATACAAATAATCATTCTTTATATAATCATTTATAACCTCATTATAGCTGTTACGAAGCGTCTCATTATTTTTGAATTTGCGTTCAAGAATTAATAATCTGCGTTGAGCGGTTGCGCGAGAATTTCCCAATTCAGACGGGTTCTTACAAAAAGGAAGCGAAACTACATATTGACCATTTACACTGCGAGAAACTGTAGAACGGTATATGTTTTCGCATGCGGTCTCTTCAGGACTGAAATATCTTTTATTTGGTATTTCTTCAAGTTCCCAAAACTTGTGTAGAGATTTTTCTAACTCATTGTTAGATAGCGTACAAAATGTTATTGAGTCAAAATTATTTTGATCAATTTTCGATATTGCGTTTAAACTAATGTTGTAATTCTTTACGTTATGCGATGCGTTTTCGATGGGCACATTACCCATAATTATATATCCAAATGTGGTTTCAATTAATGGAGATAAATTTGGAACCTCAATTCGTCCACCCATTAAAATGTAGGGAAACAATTGAGCTCCCAGAACAACTTCTATTTCACCAGGCACATTCCAAGCGACGTCTGCTAACGAAATTGTTTCCAGACCTGGGAAAATTCCTGTATTAATATATTGCACAGGCAGATCCTCTGTAATGCAATCTAATACTAAACATTGGATATTATATTTGTCTCCTGAAATGCGAGACTCAATCTTTAATGTCGTGTAACCATGCACGGGACGTGAACTTATTCCTACACCTCTTATGACAGAATTACTCAAAGGAGTTATCGTTAAATTTAACTTTTTACAACAATCAATATTAATTAAATTATTTTGCGAAGCGTTATCGATCAAACATCTAATTAATTTTTTATCAGTTCCATTACAATAAGCATAAATTTGTGCGGTTGATAAAATTATTTTTGAGTGAGATGTTTTATTGTTACGAGCACATAAAGACGTTGATTGTGTAGGTAAATTTGAAGTACTAGGTTTTGAATTACTTTCATCAGAAATAATGCAATTCGTAATAGAGTTATCCTTCTCAAAATGTAACAAAGAATGATGATGCTTTTGACATCGCTTACATGAATTTTTTGACTTACAAGCGTTACTTTTGTGCGTACTACTTAAGCAATTTATACAACCATTTGATGATTTTATCAAATTGAATTTTTCCCTGGGATTGAGTTCCATAAATTTACTACATTGATAATAATGCAAATGCGTTGCGTTACATAAATGATATTTTTCATTTGATGCGTTAATATTAGTCATAAATGACTTGGAAATATTTCGCGGTTTATTCTTAAAATTGGGCAATTTATTGTTACTCTCCACACGTGATATAATTTTACTATCATTAAACGTTCGTTCTAGAATTTTTGCTTTTTCCCGCACAAATTCAATCAATTCCTTTAATGATGGAATATCTTTGCCTCTTACAGTCATTTCAAACTCATGAATAGTTTGCGCATCCAATTTTCTTGACATACAACAAAAAATTACAAAATCAAACAAATCGGGTATACTTAACTGTTTTAAAGCTGCAATAGAAGCAGATAATTTTTCGCTAAAATTATTTAAGCTGGATGCGGTATGAAGCGTAGGTTTGATATCAAAAATATTATTTATATAATGAGACCCCAAATTTCGTTTATCTTGATATCTGTTCACTAAACTGTTCCATATATCGGTGTAATTTTCACCAGTAGGTATTATTCCAGAAATTATATTTAAAGCGGAATGCGATAATTTACCAATCAAATATTGTATGCGTTGAGAATCGTTTAAATTTTCATTTAAATGAATATTGGTTTTAAAAGATTCGTAGAATACTGACCAATTTTTGTATTGGCCGTCAAATCGAGGTATTTCGATAGCGGGTAGTTTTATAGAATTTTTCGACTGATTAGGTATAGAAGAAGTTATATTAATATTATTTGCCATTAATTGCGATCTTTTATATTTAATATGCGAAATTAAATCTTCAAAAGTATTCAATATTTGAAAATCAGGTTCAAATTTTGGTTGCGTTTTAATATATAATGAGAATAATTCTTCAATCACACTTTCAAACTGTTGTCTTATATCATTTAACGATTCAGTTTGTCCTACAAAGTTTTCTTGAGAACGACTGTCTCTACTAAATTCTTTCTTAGATAACTCATATAAATTATTTATTCTAGCAAATATGGCATTTTTCTTTGCTTCTAAAAGAGTTATCCTACTTTCAGACATATTTAAATGAGTTCAATCAAACAGTAACAATATACTATAAATGAATAAGATATGTACCTATTTGTAATAAATTAGGTAAGTAATTTGAAGTTATTTTAATATGTGAGTAGGTATTGAAAAATTTGCTTGTACGATATAAGTATCTACAGGTTAACAATACAATCAAAAAATATATATTTTATTTTTCAAATACGTGACAAATCAAATATACCCACAATTAAATATAAATATCTATTTGTAAATCTATCTATTATACCATTCAAATTAATTTTGATATATTATTTTCAAATGAACCCACCCATTAAGTATCGATAAAATATTATAGTAATAATAATTATTTTATATTGTTGTAATACACAGTCGAATAAAATACAAGCTATTATGTTTAAGAAACACAAGTTAAACCATTAACTGCTTATTTTGCGAAGAAAGTAATTATATTATAATAATATGTACTTATAAAGAGAAATATTTGGTACGAAAAGTATTATTTAAAATACTTACAGAGCATACAATATGCAACAATATTAGGTAATCGATATTTCAAATTAATCTTTTTTTTTTGAATTTTATATTTTAAATAAAGTTTGAGCGAATTTTATGTTATTTAAACTGGTTCAATATCAGGCTCGAGTTAGGACCAAAATTATGGTGATGCGGGTGCGTTGTTCAAAGGTGAAGATGAGAAGAAAAGCAAGAATGTTCCACTTACCCTTTTGGATGAGGATTCTGGAACCTGGAATCGCCTTGCCTCTCACACAAAAACACTTCTTTGAATATATAACTTAATAATAATCTCAATGTGCGGTAAATTTAATATTGATTTATGCGGGTTTGTAATTTTATATTTTAATAAGCGGTGAAATTATATTGATGCGGTTTAAGTTTTAAGCGATGCGGTAGGTATGGATTCACAATGAATACTGGTGGGGAAGGAAAGAATGATAGGAACACAATATATTATGATTGTTGCAAGGATGGGAAGAATTGTGACATTTTTTGATAAATGAAACATTTCACACAAACCCCCCCACCTCCACATAGGAACAACCCGAAATCAACCACAATTTAGAATTGGCCCAAACACCTCTTAAACAAATAAAAATAAAAACTAAGAACACATTTCAGGTATGGTCTACTACGGGTATAAATGTGTCAAGAAAAAAATTATTCGAACTATATGAGGTGAAAAAACATACCACTTTAGAAACCACAAAAAGATATATTAGTAGGTATAGTGCGATTTTTAAGAAAGTTTGTATGGAAGCCAAAAGAATGTTTTTGTGTAACCAGATCGCAAATTCCAAAAATCCTATCCAAACTACTTGGGAAATAATTAAAAATGAGACTGGACGATCAACTAGTGAATGTAATTCATTTGATAAACAGATAACCCTTAAAGAAACTAATCACATGACTAACTTAGATACAGCTAACTTCTTTAACAACTATTTTGTAAATGTGGCGTCCTTACTAACAAATAAGTCTACTCATTCTATTGACCAATCCTTGAAACATATTAAGAAAGAAACTATACATCTAAATACTAACTTCAAATTTAAAAATGTCACAACGGACGATGTTTTAAAAACCTGTAAACTGATAAAATCAAAAACATCAAATGATATATGGCATGTTTCTACTCGCCTACTCAAAAACATTATAAATGGTCTATCTCCTGTGCTAACGGACATAATAAACATTTGTTTTGAGAGCGGTACTTTCCCAGACTGCCAAAAAATTGCAAAAGTTATACCACTTTTCAAAAAAGGTGATAAATTAGATGTCAATAATTACAGGCCAATATCAATCCTACCAGCAATTAGTAAAATCATAGAAAAAATTGTTACTGACCAACTCACAACATTTTTAGAACATAACAAAATAATAATTCACAATCAATTTGGATTTCAAAAGGGAAAGAGCACCTCTGATGGAATAGCCTCACTGCTTAAAACCATTTTAGATGCCCTTGATAAGAAAGAATCAACTTGTGGTGTTTTTTGTGATCTATCGAAAGCATTTGATTGTGTCGATCATGATATATTACTCGAAAAATTAAAATGCTATGGACTTATTGATATGGAAAACAGATTCTTTCAATCGTATTTAAAAAATAGACAGCAGTATGTTGAAGTTAATAATGCAAAATCACAGACTGTTAAAATAAGTAGTGGTGTTCCACAGGGATCCGTGCTTGGACCGCTTTTATTTCTTATTTATATAAATGACCTCCCAAATTGTACTAACCCAAATTCTGAGATTGTAATGTTTGCTGACGATACCTCACTGATTCTCAAAGGTAAAAAAAATAATTCAGAAAACATAAATAATGCTCTAGAAACACTAACATTACTAAAAAAATGGTTTGATGATAACTCTTTAGTCCTAAATATGACAAAAACGAGTGCTATGAGTTTCTCTCTTGATGGACCAGACAACTTAGATCCATTTACCAGTGCTCTCTCTGAGAAAGGTATAGAGAAGGTTGTTGAAAGTAAATTTTTGGGAGTAGTTTTGGATGAAGGTTTGAAATGGGATAAACATATTGAACAATTATGCAAAAAGTTAAATAGTGCAATATATGCCATAAAAAAAATAAAAGACATATGTGGAAAGGACACAGCTAAATCTGTCTACTATTCATATTTTCATTCCATTATGTGTTATGGGATTTTGTGTTGGGGAATGGGCGCAGAATCAGGTAGAGTGTTTATTCTACAAAAAAGGGCACTTCGAACACTACTCGGTATGTATCCTAGAGATTCTTGCAGAACTGCGTTCAAAGAACAGGGTATATTAACAGTTCCATGTGCATTTGCTCTTGAATGCTTGTTGTATGCACATAAAAATATTGACAAAACACCTTTTAACTCTGACTACCATGACTACAACATAAGAACGAAAGAGTTAATACGCCTTCCTGAACACAGGTTAACTAAAGTGTCCAAGAGTTTTATCTGTGTGAGCGTTCGACTTTATAACAACCTACCAAAAAAATTCAAAGCACTGGATATTCTGTCCTTCAGGCGAGAGATTAAAAAGTATCTTGTTGGCAACGCCTTTTATACTATCGAAGAGATATTGGCTATCAAACCGACTGACTCATAATTTATAGCTTACCAGCCTTTATATCATGTGTATGACTCATCGTTGACTTTTGTTCTTGTGATTTATCTGATAAATAATTAAATAAATATTGTACTTTGGACATGACACTAGGGGGACTCTTTACATCCTGCTAGTGTTGAAAAATATATTATAACATAATATTATTGAGTGTAATGTGTGTCATTCGTCCTTCCTCTCTGTTTCTTTTGTTAAAAAATCAAATATTGTACTAAAGACGTGGTACTAAGGGGACTCTTTACATCCTTCTAGTACTGAAAAATGCATTATTATTATTATTTTTATTCACATTATATAATTATTATTTATGTTCAAATTTATATGTTCGGCAACTTTTTTACTCAATTTTCATTGTTTTGTCTCGATTTTGATGCCTTACTACTTTGTATTCTTTCATGTATTCTTTTAATGTTATTCTTTTTATCCTGTGTAATTATGATGAACCCAAGTGTCCTGTAAGGGGCCTATGGGGAATGATTTACAATAAACAATAAACAATAAACCAATTTCAAATTCACATTCATGTCATATAAGACATCCAAACACTGTATTACTCAGATTTCATATTACACAGCCAAATACCATAGTATCACTCAGATTTTGTATCACATTGTCAAACACTGTATTACTCAGATTTTATATTACACAGCCAAATACCATAGTATCACTCAGATTTTGTATCACATTGTCAAACACTGTATTACTCAGATTTTATATTATATATAATGAGTTACAATCCATTGGATTGGTCTGCAACGAGTTTTGACTTATTTCTCCACTCCTCCCTATTCTCAGCCAGTCTCTTCAACTCCATATATGAGCCACAGCTCATGTCCCTCTTCAGTTGGTCCATATAGGCGTTTCTCGGTCGACCTCTGCCATTTGTGCCTTCGGTCCTGCCCTCTGCGATTGCGATGAGCAGTCCTGGGTGCCTGATGTTGTGGCCAATCCAATTAGCTCGTTGTTGGCAGATTCTTTTGAGGAGTTGCCTTTTTTCGCCAACCCTGGTTAACACTTCTTCGTTTTCGACGTGTTCCGACCAATGAATCTTCAGCATGCGTCTATAACACCACATTTCAAATGCCGCTAACCGTCCGCTTTCCCTCTTACTGATGGTCCACGTCTCGCATCCATATAGCAGAATGCTCCACACAAAGGCTTTAGTGAGATTCTTCCTCACGCTTAGATCAATATTAGGGGATTCTAATATTTTGGATTTTTTGTTAAAGGCAATTCGTGCCTGGTTTATTCTGCTCACAATTTCTGATTTGGAGCGTCCGTCCTGGTTTATTCTGCTGCCCAAGTACACGAATTCTCTTACTTGTTTGATGCTCACTCCATTTATGGCAATGTTCGCAGTCGCTTCCTCCCTTCCAACGACCATACATTTTGTTTTATCTTTATTTATTTTCATGTTGTACTTTGACAACAGTATACTTTCCATTTTTCCTAAGGCTTCGTTCAGCTCCATCTCGGAGTCTGCGAGCAGTGCTATGTCGTCAGCATATCTAATCATGTCAACCTTTTTCCCATTTATTTTTACTCCTGTCCAATTCTTCATTTCTTCTCTGAGTTCATCAATAGCTTGCTGTATATAGCAGTTAAAGAGTGCTGGCGACATTGAGCATCCCTGTCTTACACCTTGTTCTACTCTCGCTTCTGCGCAGCTCTCTCCGCTTTTAATTACAGCCATTTCATTCTTGTATAGGCTCCAGATTGCTCTTCTGTCCTTATAGCTCATTCCTATCTGGTTTAGAGTCTTAAAAAGTTGTTCCCATTCTACTTTATCGAATGCTTTTTCTAGGTCGATGAATGCTACATACGTGTTTCTATTCACTGTTATTCTCTTTTCAAGAACAAGTCTTAGACTCAGAATTGCATCTCTTGTACCTGTCTCTTTGCGGAATCCAAATTGATCTTCTGAAAGTGTTTCGTTTATTTTATTTTCCGCCCTTTTCAGTATAATGTTGGTGAGTATCTTAGAAGCGTGTGATATCATGCTTAATGTTCTGTGTTGTTCGCACTTTGTCGTGCCTGTTTTCTTAGGTAGCGCTCGTATCAGACATTTGGCGAAGTCCTCAGGTATCTCTCCTGTGTTATATATTTTGCAGACAAGCTTATACAAAGTGTCAAGCATGCCGCTTCCTGCGCATTTAAGCAGCTCTGATGGAATTAGGTCAATACCTGGTGCTTTGCCGTCTTTCAATTTTGATAAGGCATTATCAAATTCACTTCTTAGGATATCATCTCCATTATTTTCTTTGTCATATTCTGTTTCCAGTGCTTTACTTTCCTCAAGTATGTTCTTTCCTTTGTAAAGTTGTTCTAGGTATTCTTTCCACCTTTTGACGATCAATTCATCCTCAAACAGAAGTTTGCCGTTTTGATCTTGGATAGCACATCGTGGCTGTGTCTTATCATTGAAAAAATTCTTGACTTCAGAATATGCAGTTTCAAATTTTCTTTGTTTTATATTTCTGTTGATATTCCTGCATTTTTCTTGCAGATAGCATTCCTTTCTTAATTTGGACTCCCTGTTGATTTTGTTTCTCAAGATTTTATATTCCTTTTTTCCTTCTTCTGTTCTCGAGTTCTTTAACCTCCTTCTTTCTTCAATCATTTCTAATATATCGTCCGTAATCCATTCTTTCCTAGCTTGCGGCTTTCCTTTCTCTATTACCTCGTCTGCCGCTGTGGTTATTTTCTCTTTGATTTTCTCCCATACTCTGTTTACACTTTCATTGTTCTCAAAATCGCAAACCTTAGTTTTTTCGTCGTATTTTTCTTTTACTTCTTTTGTTTTTAAAAGCTTTAAGTCCCATCTTTTTTTGGTTCTCTTCTCGAGCCTTTTGAATTTCAGTATGGTTTCCGCCACAACCATATTATGGTCGCTATCAATGTCCGGGCCTGCATAGCTCCTGCAATCTTTAATTTGGTTTCTATACCGTTGCCGCGTTAAAATATAGTCAATCTGCGACCGGAATCTGTCTCCGGGAGATTTCCACGTATATCGATGTCTATAGTGGTGTTGGAACCACGTGTTAGCTATAACCATTTTATTTTTGGCACAAAATTCAATTAGACGGTTGCCTCTATCGTTTCTAATGCCCAGCCCATACGCTCCTACGACTGATCCCTCTCTTTCTTCCCCAACTACTGCGTTCCAGTCTCCCATTACAATCACATTTTCCTCAGCTTTTGTGTCATCTAGCAATTTCTGGATGTTTTCGTATATACTCTCAATTTCTTCGTCGCTATGGCTAGATGTTGGCATGTAAACCTGAATGAGTATTGTATCTACGGGTCTGGTGTCTAGCTTGACTAAAATAATTCTACCTCCATACTGTACATACCCCTTTACTCTCCTCCCCAAATCCTTACTTAACATGATTCCTACCCCCCCTTGCCCCGGTTTCCCTTCTATACTACCGCTATGGATCAGTCGAAACTCTCCCGTCCACATATCTCCAGGATTAGGCCATCTCATTTCAGAGATTCCTAACGCGCTTAATTTCATTTTCTTCATCTCTTCTTTTAGGTTGTCAAGCTTACTGTTCTGCAGCAAAGTTCTGACGTTCCAGGTGGCGTATCTTCCTTGTGTGCTGTTTCTGTTGGTTTGTTTTCTTCTCACATCCTCTTCTTTCTCGTGTGTACTCTGCATAATGACAAGATCTAGAGCAGACCCCACCCGGAGAGCCGAACGGGGGTCTATTTTACCTCCGGAAGATTTTACTAAAGATCTTATCATTTTCATAATTCGTTGGTACTTTGGGATGCTGCTAGAGCCTTTAATGTGGTAGCTTCCCTTGCATTCCACATCCTCATGCCGTTGACCTCGTAGGTTCCTCCGCCTTTGAGAAGATTTTAGCTCCTCCGGGCAAGAGAGTGCCCTTTCCAACATCTTCCGTTAAGAAGGGTTGGTTGTTAGCTTATACCGACCAACAATCGGTCCCTGTCTACTACGTCGTTTCTTTTGACGTTGCCCGCCTCCTAATATATGGAGGAGTAGAGCAGGAGTTTCCTTTCACAGAGTCTGAGACTTGTTAGCATTTCTCAGTACTCTCAAGTACTTCAAGGTCATTCAGTCTCTGAAAATCCGGCAGGCCGGCCTTGGCATCTTGTAGAGATGAAATAATATAGAATAATACACGAAATAAACCAATAGAATGGGAGGATGTTTGAAGACAGGCAGCCTAGCTAAATAATACAATATTTGACAGTATTTCATAGAAAAATCATAGATTGTGTACCTGTGCAACGGGTCCGTGTTGCTAGCTGGAAAAAATATTTGTGTAGCCTGCAAAAACAATAATTCTACGAGCCAAAACTATCAGCGAAACAATGCCACCTATTCCTATACAATTTCACTAAGAATAACGTTGTGAAACGTTCACTGAATTCACTCGAAGTTATCTACCGGCCTTGGCATCTTGTAGAGATGAAATAATATAGAATAATACACGAAATAAACCAATAGAATGGGAGGATGTTTGAAGACAGGCAGCCTAGCTAAATAATACAATATTTGACAGTATTTCATAGAAAAATCATAGATTGTGTACCTGTGCAACGGGTCCGTGTTGCTAGCTGGAAAAAATATTTGTGTAGCCTGCAAAAACAATAATTCTACGAGCCAAAACTATCAGCGAAACAATGCCACCTATTCCTATACAATTTCACTAAGAATAACGTTGTGAAACGTTCACTGAATTCACTCGAAGTTATCTACCGGCCTTGGCATCTTGTAGAGATGAAATAATATAGAATAATACACGAAATAAACCAATAGAATGGGAGGATGTTTGAAGACAGGCAGCCTAGCTAAATAATACAATATTTGACAGTATTTCATAGAAAAATCATAGATTGTGTACCTGTGCAACGGGTCCGTGTTGCTAGCTGGAAAAAATATTTGTGTAGCCTGCAAAAACAATAATTCTACGAGCCAAAACTATCAGCGAAACAATGCCACCTATTCCTATACAATTTCACTAAGAATAACGTTGTGAAACGTTCACTGAATTCACTCGAAGTTATCTACCGGCCTTGGCATCTTGTAGAGATGAAATAATATAGAATAATACACGAAATAAACCAATAGAATGGGAGGATGTTTGAAGACAGGCAGCCTAGCTAAATAATACAATATTTGACAGTATTTCATAGAAAAATCATAGATTGTGTACCTGTGCAACGGGTCCGTGTTGCTAGCTGGAAAAAATATTTGTGTAGCCTGCAAAAACAATAATTCTACGAGCCAAAACTATCAGCGAAACAATGCCACCTATTCCTATACAATTTCACTAAGAATAACGTTGTGAAACGTTCACTGAATTCACTCGAAGTTATCTACCGGCCTTGGCATCTTGTAGAGATGAAATAATATAGAATAATACACGAAATAAACCAATAGAATGGGAGGATGTTTGAAGACAGGCAGCCTAGCTAAATAATACAATATTTGACAGTATTTCATAGAAAAATCATAGATTGTGTACCTGTGCAACGGGTCCGTGTTGCTAGCTGGAAAAAATATTTGTGTAGCCTGCAAAAACAATAATTCTACGAGCCAAAACTATCAGCGAAACAATGCCACCTATTCCTATACAATTTCACTAAGAATAACGTTGTGAAACGTTCACTGAATTCACTCGAAGTTATCTACCGGCCTTGGCATCTTGTAGAGATGAAATAATATAGAATAATACACGAAATAAACCAATAGAATGGGAGGATGTTTGAAGACAGGCAGCCTAGCTAAATTTTATATTGGCTGTGTAATTTTATATTACACAGCCAAATACCATAGTTTCACTCAGATTTTGTATCACATTGTCAAACACTGTATTACTCAGATTTTATATTACACAGCCAAATACCATAGTATCACTCAGATTTTGTATCACATTGTCAAACACTGTATTACTCAGATTTTATATTACACAGCCAAATACCATAGTATCACTCAGATTTTGTATCACATTGTCAAACACTGTATCACTGAGATTTTTACCATACATCATCTACCTCAAAAGAGAAATGACGTAAATATAGCCCACGTAGAATAAAAATATAAATAAAATTTAAAAATAAAAACACGACTTTTGATAAAAAAAAAATGACCGAAGAATGTTCATAACAATAATACTTATGTAAATTATTGTCGATTCAGCGAACTCAGAAAAACCTTCAGTATTTTCGTTAATTTAATGAGACGACAGAAAAGATGGTTTTACAAGTGGCTTGTCCCCGATATGTTTGGTGGTTGACTCTTCTGAAATGAAGTGGATCCTTGAACCAACACAGAATGGATGAACAACAGAGAAGTCCTTGTTGTCTCCTCTTCTCTTCTTAATCAATAAGGTTCTCCTCTCTGAGAACTTAAAGGAAAAATAAAATACATAATTGGAAAAGACGATGACTTCATAGAATTTCAAATCCCTCCGAATCATTATAATATTATCTTTTTTCTTTCTTTTCTATTCTGAAACAGGGTAGATTTTCATACTACATTTTCTGAATGAGTTTCTCGAATTCCGCTACCGATTTCCTCTACTTTTACGTCATTGCTTGAGGTTTTGGTTAGTTGTATTTAAAAAAAAACTGCACTCTGCTTCTCCACCTTCACAACACAATATTGCTTATGGAGAGGTTGTTTGGGGAATATTTGAATTTATTTCGAACCCTAATTCATCTTATGAGACGATATTTCTAACTAAATCTATCTTATTTCAATAACAAGTCGGTTAAAAATTAATATTCAGGCATTGATATAACACATGCATGTTAACATGTTATATCAATGTATTCAGGGAAGATTTGTGATTTACAGAAAATTAAGAAAATAAAATGGTTTGGAAATGCATAGAGTAAGAATGACGAAATTAATTATGTGTCAAAATGAGGTACAACGTTTGTGAATCTTTTAACCGAAGTTATTAGGCCAAGCAGACAACAAGTTTGTGAAGGCAGCGTCTCGCCATTTTAACCGCCCGGCGTCCCTATTAAGCTCCTAGTCCTGTGAAACTTTTTTCCGCTCTGGCCAGCAGCACATTCTTCATCAATTTTCTTGGCGTTCCGTTCTTTCTGTTAACCCCATTAGGAACTGCTGTAAAAGGTTAGATAAAGATATTTGAAGTGGTACATGTACCTTTTGTAGAATCTTACACATCCAACTGGAAGTTTCTTGTTTCGATTCTCAATTCTTATTTATTTATTTATTACAAATCTGATTAATGTTTTTTTCAAAAAGAAAACTCTTGAAAAATATTCCACCATATTTCTTCGTTTGAAAGTGAATACTAATAATAACTTTACATCAAATAAATTAAAAAATACGCAAACGAAGATAAAAAAATATTAATTTTAATAAAACGATTTCAATAACTTCAATATTGAGCCAATTTAAAGAAATGCGATACGAAAAGTAAATTATTTTCGTTGGCAAGTCATTACGTTTTGTAAACATAAAAACAAAATTTATATTTTGTATTCATAATTTGCAGAATAAAAATAAAATAAGCGTATTTAAAATATTTTGTAACTATTAATACTATAGAGTATAACAAGTTATAAAGAATGTTCATACAATGAAAATGCTAAAAACCTCCTTCTGTAAAAACCTGAGGTTTGACACCACACATGCACAAATTTTATTCACTATTACTTATTTTTTTAAATTAATTTAATAAAACAAAAAATACTCAACAAGTAACGTCATGTTTGAATTATTGAACACAATCGTATATTATATATTTAGTTATTTTATCAATGAAACGAAAGTATTTTCTGTTATGTTATATTAAAGATCCTATCTTTTGGCGCACAAATCGTTGAAAATTAAAACGTTGGAAGAGAAATGCATCTATCATAAAATATAATATATGGTATCTATGCACTAAAGTTTTCATTTGATGTGTGAGATGTATATTTCGATGTAAGAGACCCCTAATCCGTGATGATGCCCGCACTATCGTGGGTGAAACGTTGGTTTTCAAATTACTCAGCGCGGAAGAAAAAATTTCTGCGCACATATGGTAATCTATATGATATTTTTTCCATGGAATCTCCGGCAAGAAATAAACCTTTCGCCCTTTTTATAAGTTTTGAGTATCCTGCTAAAGGCAGGTTCGTAAAATATTACGAATAGGACATTAACATTTTCAATTCGGCGGTGATGTACCTATACCACACATCCTGATTTTTTCTGTATTTATTAGTACGGAGTGGATAATTTGCAATTTAATTGCATGCAATTGGTTAACTTACTTTTTAAATATCATGATGATATTTTTTTTTATAATTTGTTTTTTCAACCAAGACATATAATTTTCTCGATCCCAGAATACAGCTTAATCCTTCAGAGACTCTTTCAAAAGGATGTTTAGTGTTGTTTTCTTTGATTTTTTTCTTAATATGTTGGAAATGTTGAATAAATACTTTGAATAATGAATTTGATCTAGATAGAGAGATACACAAGAGATCAACGTAGATAGATAGACAGTAAAAATGTTATATTCATCATATCAATATAAGTGACGATGGATATTATATTGTAAAAGAGAATATTACATTGAATTTCAGTATGGCATAGGATATATTATGAATATATCACACACCTTATATGAGCATCATGCTTGTTGAAGCAGATTAAATTTTGTCGAGCAATATCTTCCAATAAATGTACCTACTATGTTTCTTCCTTATAATATGAAATATGTAGTTTCAGTACTTTTGATACAGCTTCCAACAATATATAAGCTTTTAAAAAGTAAGACGCGATCCACATGCGATTCATAAATAATGCTGAATAAGTTCTTGTCATTTATCTGCAAAAGTATGCAATATGATATATGTATCTACTTGTTCCATGCTCTTGGAATAAAAATGTAGAATAACTGTAGAATACCTAAGTTAACCGAGAGCCTGGAGGTATAGTCACAACCTCATGCATAAGACGTGTGTCGTTCGATCCTAGGTTCTGGCAAACTCCCCTTTAACGACACAAGCTTTTAGCTTATTGCGAAAGGTGTATAAAGTTGTATTTGAGTTCATAACGAAAATCCAGATACATCTTTTAAAAAAAATATAATGAAATTATTCATAACTATGATGGTTAGAAGATTGATTTAAAGATTATTTAAAAAATGTACCTATTTGGGTTTTTGTTTTAAACCCAAATACAACCATGGGTACACACCTTTCACAGTAAGCTAAAAGTTTGTGCTGTGAAAGGGGGTTCGCCGGCTCCTAGGATCGAACCTCGAACCTCATGTGCATGAGGCCGAGACTCTATCTACATGCTACCGACGAACTCAAATGTTTATGAAACATAAGTTCGTCGAGTTCGTCGGTAGCCTTGGGGTTCGTCGGTAGACTCTAGTCTCGGCCTCCAGAACAAGGGGTCCGTGGTTCGATCCCGGGTGCCGAGAGCCACAAGCTTTTAGCTTAGTGTGAAAGGTGTATAAGGTTGTATTTGGGTTTATAACACACCCAGATATATCTTCTTTTTTTTTTAAATAAAAATAAACGTGGCTGTAATGTCCTAGAATTGATGAACTGTTCAATGTTCTTGAGGTGCTTTGGCACGTAAACTACAATTCAATTTTATCCAATAATAACAAAACCAATATATGATTAATTAGAAATAAATTCTTTTGAAAACATATCTTAAATAATCGAAAAAATTAGTACCCAAATTTTATTCGTGATATTGAAAAATGAAAATAAAACAAATTGTTGAAGATTGCTTATGAAGTTTCTTACACTCTCATCGGCCACAGTTAAGAAACATTTCAACACTTGTTAATTTATTCGAACGTAAAAATTGAAGAGTTCTTCAACTTTGTTTGTTTGAATATTAATCATCGTACTCAGCACTAGATTACTGAAAACTCACTTCAAAGACATGCGGGATCTAATAGAAAGAAGAATAAAAGTCTTTGAAATAATAATTGATAATAATTATGAGGCACTTACGGTATCTTACAACAATTGATCGCAAATATACGATAGAAACAAAAATTAATTCAGAAAGGAATAATAAAAAGAGTACCTACGATTAAATAAAGCATTTATTTTAAATTGTTACGCTCTCACGATAATATACATAGTTTAAAGTAATTGTTTCAAATTTAAGATTTTAAACCAAGCATAGCTCGGTATACAGTAACCGAATTTATTTTTTTATTATTTAACATACATTGCCATTATCAATAATAAAACTTTAATTTAAATACCTTAGAAAAAAGTTAAAAAGGTAAATTTAATATTTTGCTTAAACATTAATGTTTTGAATTTTCTTATGTTTCGGTGTAAAACAAGATAATTAAAAATATATAATTATATTTGTTATATGAAAAGAGACCATTTTTACGCCAATAAAACTTATGTTTCAGTTTCTATAAAAAGTAATTATGAAATATGTTTTTATGATACGTAAAATTTATTTGAAAATAAGATGTGCACATTTTTTCTCCCTAAACGTGCTCGATGGACGAAAGTTCGTACATTATATAGTTTTATTTTAAAAATGTAATTATTTTAGTTTTTTATTAAAAGGTAAGGTATTTGAACGGGGCTAAAACATTTTTAAGGCAATTAATTTGGATGATTGCTATAAATTTCATGAAGCAATATTTAATTATCATAAGACATTTATATGGATTAAAATAACGACGTAATCAAATAGAAGCAGCCATTATGAAATATTTTATGAGATGAATCACTCGTCGGTAAATTAATCTTTCTCTTCAATACGATTTGAATTACCAAAAGAGATGATATTATAAAAATAATAAATGACTTGGAATTTTTTGTGCGTTGGCGTTTACTTTAATCAACGTTTTTGTCTGTATATTATATTCTATTATCTTAAACTTTAAAGACTTAATTAATATCTAACTGCTGATTGTACTAACATCTTTTATTATTCATTTGTGGGTAGATATCCACGACCCTTTGTTCATTTGAAACCTATTTTAACTCCTAATTCTTAAAAAAAACGTGCTTAATTTTTAATTAATTTTTACACAGCTGGTTATTTTTAGTTTAAATAAAACTTGTATTTAATTATTTAACAGAGAAAAATAGCTGAATATAGTTCATAGCTGCAGGTACTAAAATTGATAAAAATAAGTTTTTAGATGACAAAATTTATCTAAATTTAATTTACAGAAAAAATAAATAATTGAAAGTAAAAATTATTAGATTCATAATTAAAGACAATTTTATAATTCATATGTTTATAATGAATATATATAAATATACGTTTATAATTATAAAGTAGATATTTATATTTATAATGAAAAGATTGATATAATATGGAACTATAACAAAATATTTAATGTAATTCAATATAACATGGAACTTCTGACATGGATACCTTTATGTATCCGAGATTCTCATTTAATCTATATATTTATCTATATTTCTTATATGACGTGGATGTAATGGTCCTAGAATTGATGAAATTTACAATGTCCTTGACGTGCTTTGGCACGTAAACAACACTTTAACGTTGTCCAATAATAAATTAATTAATTAATTCGTCATAATCAATATGTTAATATAATTTTCGAGTCAAAAAATAAAATGATAAATATAAAAAGAAAGTGTGTTATAAATATAATTAATTATAAATGTAAAGTGAGGCGATATAATGAATTATGCATATGTTTATAATATGACTTACGGGGACGTATGAAGTATGGAAGTGAAGAAATAAATTAGTAAATAAACATGAATATTATCTTTTATTGGAAATTTTATGGTTTTGTTTTGTTTCTATAATAAATTAAATAGGGAAATACAAATTGTAAATAAAACTATAATAAATTAAATAGGGAAATACAAATTGTAAATAAAACACATCAAGTGTGGTTTTCAGTATTAAGTAAAATATCGTTTCTTTATTAAAAAAATATCTAACTGGACTGACATGAAGATGAATGTGTTCATATAAGAACGAGGTCACAATTAATTAAACAGAACATCTTATTGGACTTGTCAATTACTATTGTCAGCGTCGCGTTACTGTTTCTATTGAAAATAAAAATTGGTGGTATAGTGCACATTCAATCGAAGAGATTCCTTTTGAAAAGACGTCAAAGAGAGGAAGGGGCGGGTAGAGAATAAAGAACCCCGATTGTGGAGGATGAAAGAAAGAAAAGATATTATTATTACTTCTATTATTGTGATGAAGTAGAAGAGGCGAAAGGTGAACAAGTCTTGATTATAAAAGTGGGGGCTTTTTAGTTAAATATAAAACGCAAAGGACTTCATTGTCGCGAATAATTAATGTTTTAGGCACAGGAAATTACTCGATATGAATCTACCACTAAATGAATCAGATTTTTAAAAAGTTTCATTTAATTTACAACGGAAATATTTCTTATTTTAATGGGTTCGAAATAAACTCAAATATACCCAAAACAAACGCTTTCAGTAAGCGATGTACTTGTGCTGTAGAGTTGGAATAGTTCTAGTTCAGCAACTGAAGTAATCGAACACATCATCAGTTGACATAAAATATCATCAAACAATGATCAACAATGATCTAAGTCGAAAGTTGTTTCTCTCGTTATGAAAAACTTTTGAAGTAGTAGAAAATATCTGTTTTAATTTATCCAAAATTTCTATAATTTTCAGTTCAACAAACTTTTACACAATTTAAAGGGGTTGAACTTTTTTTACAAAACCACATAATGCTGCTCAGAGATAAATCATATCCGTTATTTTGTTCCGGCTAAATGGATAATAATGAAATGTACATTTTAATTACAAGATCTATACGAACTTTTACCTCAGAGCTGTTCTCTAGTTCCGGTCTCAACGCGTCTGGAAATGGCGTTGCTTTATGAAAATATAGTTACAAAGTGTTGAAAATGAACTAAGCAGTTATCTATCTTACAATGCACCTAAATGAATAGGTAGGGAATATAAATTTCATCGAATACGGAATAAAAACTGTTTAACGGCTAAATGTTTTTTTTAGTTATAGGATACATTGATTGATTGAGAATGAAAGACATCAAAATAAATTGGGGGAATTTATTATGTGTACCTATATTTTTGCAAATTTACAACTAGAGACAATAAGAAATATTCTAAGTTCATAATAATAAACTGTATTTTTTTTATGTATATTTAATGTTCCAAATATTGCACTTACAATAGTTTTTTACGGTTTAAAGATGATTCTTAGTCACAGGCAATCTCTTGTAATGAAATTATTGATAAAATTCTAAGAAGACATGAAACGATTTTCTCTTGTTGATGATTTGATAAATTTTAATATAATTAATTAATATAATAAAAGTAATGAAAAAAGATTTGAATACCATAAAAATCTATAATAATTAGACTATTTATATGTGGCGCCGTTTTATGATCCATGACCGTCACAAGGGCGCCGTAAATTATCACAACATCACACACAAGTGGGGAAGCAAATGGACTGATAACGTTTGACGAACATACAGATCGTCTTCTTCTTGCCATAATAAAATAAGATATTCAGAGTACGTGGCACACTATATCTCGGAACTGAAGACTATAAATACTTTACACTGTATTCAATTTATACGAATACCTGTCTTTTACAGGGCATTCAAAAACTTACAGGAACGGGTGAAAGATCTAAAGAAAGACCTTGAGTTAGTGGGATGAGATCGCGCCTCTGCGATAAACTCACCCTCTGTATATTGATAATATCCTATTTTATAAAAAAATGTATTTTTCTTTTAAATTGTATGTATTATAATCAGTAAAGATTGAATAAATAAATAAATAAAAAAGTATTCGGAATTTCTACGGAAAAAAGCCTCTATCAAATTCGTTTTACTTTTCCAATGAAATGAAACGTTAATTTGCTTCCAGTACAACTTTCCTTCTCTATTTCAGAGAGTGAGAGGTGGAATCTTTCTTTACAAAGGAATATTCTTCATTGTTTCTTTAGAAAGTTGCGAGTATTTCAACCACCTGATAACATCTCCGCCACCTCTTTGACGTACATTAGCCCGAGGTAGGTCGGCGACCACACAAAAGCTGAGAACTTACAGCAACACCATCCCATTTAACATTATTTTAGACTACCTAATAAACCTTTTAAGTCATAATGATTTTGTTACTTAATAGTACTAACAATAAACTGACGCTCTGTTCGTTTCACTAAACGGGAAAAGAAAGGAAATTAACTTCATAAAACAAGCTTTTATTAATTAGTATGTATATGAATACTGAATTTCGTTGAGTCTCCAGCAAAAAATAAGTCTTCCAATCTCTCCTGGTTTTCGAGCCTCTTGTAAAAGGTAGGTATTTGTAAAAATGACACTAATAAGTTCTTAATATCTCCATTATTCATCTATGAGGAAAGTTATCTTTTTTAAAAGTCTTATTTTTATTGGGACGGAGAGAACAAATTACAAGCTTATTACATTACACTATTTAGTCTACTGGTTATCCAAATTGTGCAAAAGGTCGTGATTAGAATAGAAAGATAGAGATATTGAGTAACTTTTCGAAATGAGATAGTGCATTGGCATCATCACAACAACCATAGTCACTGCGTTACATATGGGAGAAAAGTACCACATTCTGCGGTTGACAGAATAAATTAAAGCCTTCTGTAGAGTGGTATATTTTGTTGTTAGTGAAAGTGCGAATGTACTTAAACTATGAAGATGATGTGGTATGATTTCTGTACTTAATAGAACAGTTAGTACTACAGTAACATTTTTCATTTTCCAAATTCTTTTTATTTCTTCCTGCAATTTTGTATACTTTCTGATTTTTATTGTAATAATCGTAAATATATTGTTGGTGTTCGGAACTTATTATTATTATAGTCTGATTTGCAAGATTTGAGAAAATCTAATAATACTTTGCCATAGAACATGATGATGAAACACACATAATACACGTTTTAATCGACAATATTGATTTTCCGGCTATTCGTTTGGTAGATATAATTCATATATACGAGTACATACATACATGTGATATGACTTAAATATTTACGCGAGGATTTGTATAACTAACAATAGGAAGGGTTAAAACAACTGTGAGGGTTTTCTATTGTTCCCTATTCATGTGAATTAATGCGTATCATTCAATCAAATTTTAATAACATGACTGTACATACATAGTGTATGTCACCCGCTGTCATACATACATAACAGCTGAAACAATAATATTCCTAATTATTCATAACACTAGTTATTGTTGTTAGTCAGCCTGACAACTACACATGTAATATCTATGACATACTGACACGTATATATAATGAGTTACAATCTATTGGATTGGTCTGCAATGAGTTTTGACTTTCTTTCTTCAGTTGGTCCATATAAGCGTCTCTCGGTCGGCCTCTGCCATTTGTGCCTTCGGTCCTACTCTCTGCGACTGACACGATAAAATCTAAAATATTAGAATCTCCAAATATTGATTTAAACGTTAGGAAGAACCTGACTAAAGCCTTTGTCTGAAGCATCCTGCTATATGGTAGCGAGATGTGGACCATCAGCAAGAGTGAAAGCAGACAGTTAACAGCCTTTGAGATGTGGTTCAACAGACGTATGCTGAAGATCCATCAGACGGAACATGACAAAAACAAATAGGTGAAAAAGCAGGCAACTCCTTAAATAAATCAGTTAACAATGAACAAACTGGATTAGCCACAACAACAGGCACCCAAGCCTGCTCATCACTAACGCGGAGGGCAAGACCGTAGGCAGCTATGGTAGATACCGACCAAGAGACACATGTATGGACCAAGTGAAAAAAGACATGAACTGTGGCACAAACATAGATTAACAGAGACTAACTGAAAATTGGGAGGAATGTAGAAGAATATCTGAAGTCATTGAAGACCAATCCAATGGATTGTAACTCACTATATATTATTCTGAATAGTGTTAGAAATTCCGCATACATTTTTACTTCGTTCACGTGTAAGTATACGCTAAACGTGTATGTCATGACGTATTCTAGAAAGACAAATAAGCAGAGGTTGGGCAGTAACTCGGTAGAATAGTCGGCTGCCCTAAAATGAAGCTGGGCAAGACATGTTGCCAAGTACTCCAATTCAATATCAATATTACGTTCCAATCTCTCCATCTACCCTACTTGTGGTACAGCGTAAGGTATGATAAAGCACAGTACAGTATATTAAACAGCGATCCTTTATCTATACTAGGTAGGGGATGAATAATGTACAGTGAAGAATAATAATTTAAAATCTTTCGCGATATATACACTATACGTCAATCAGGCAACATTAGGTATATACTCACTAATACTGTTTTTATGTACTGCTTTGTGTAATGTCAATTATATATTTTTAATTTGTGATAATTTAGTTGGCAATTAAATATCACAGCTGTTGCACGTATCTTTGATATTATTTTGCACCTAGTTCAACATGGACAAATTTAAATCCTGCTCGAAGGACCATGTTGAATTTAATAGATAGATTCGTTGGTCGAAGATAAAATGTAAAATATTAATAACGTATCACCATGTATGTACAATACAATAGATATTATTACTTCAAACATGACACCATTAGACAGATTGTATAGTGTAAACGCTACATCACACAAAGTGTTATATGTGATTGCTGGTCATGCTACATTTGACGCTCCCACGGTATAGTATAAAGGTAGGTTTTCATTGTTACTATACTGTCTATTTGCACACCTTGCTTATATATGTTATCACGATGATAATAATAACACGTTACTGTATTCGTGCAAATGGAAAGCGTTAGAGTGAATGGAAAGGGTTGCGTTATTCAAAACGCTATACGAATTTCATAAGTCTGTTTCTTGTAATAATAATAAACAATTTTCAAATAGTATTTACGTATGACTGTCTGAATTTCATCCCAAATGCATGCGGAGAACCAATATAATAATTATATTCCATGGACGAAATATCATATGTTTTTACGCAGGAGTTTATATAAGATGATTTTTTACTTCATTTCACTGCGTACAGTTCGTCAGAAACTTGGTTCGTGCCTTTGCATATGAGCTAAGCCCGTCGCCAATATATGCGGTTGGATTCGCCAAAATCATGAAGTGTTTCGACATCGATCCTCACCAGGGCCATTTCTCGTATATGATTTCATTTCTCATTCATTTATCTATTCAATCTAATAGATGGTGAGAGGATGTTTCGTAAACTGTTCATTCTCAAGCAAATGTACAGTTTCTGTTCACAAATAAATTAGCCCGACAATGATAGCTTACGCTTAAGAGTATAAGTTTAAATACGAAATATTGTTTTTTTTTTAATTTCTTCTCTTAATAGTAACTTCAATCAGGCTACGTTGGTAAATAAGTTAAACTTTATATATTTATTAATTCTCATCCACATACACGTTGACAAACAAGACTGGATATTTACAAAATTGGTTTAAATTTTTTTGTACGGTATTGAGTGATTTCATCGTTTTTAACTGCAACATTTTTCAATTTTCCGTTTTCTTACTTTTATTTTATCGTACGCGTATTTTTCAAGAAGGCATTTTATTTATTTATTTATTTTACAATTTTACACAATAAACGGCTATAAGCCTTTAACAAAAAAATATATAATTTACATCTAAATAGAATAATATAAAAAAGCAAAACAACATACAACTAAGAAACCTATAACTAATCAATGGAGTATTAACATAAAAGTTAACAAAATCCTACAAAATAAAAATATTAAAAACATTAGAGTAGATAAGAAAACATACTGTATCTTTGTATAATTATTTACTCTGTATAACATAATTGACTATTTCTTCTATCTAAAAATTTCCTATCACAAAACTATTCATTTTATCGAATAATGGGAATATAATAAAAGTCCAGTACAAAGTATCTTAGACAGAGTAATATAATATAATACAGTAACCATTAAGTATTGGATACAGAAAGTTAAGAGTCATAGTATAAAAGGTCAAGACAATAATTACGAGAGAGTGGCGAATATAAAAGGAAATCCATAAACGCTAAGTAAACGGAATACAAGTTGTACTTGAGAAATGGATATTCAGCATAAAATATAAAACATATAAACATAAAATGAGTTACTTTGAATGCAAAATTCTGGATGATAATGCATCACGTTGTTTGTAACATACAACAAAAATTAGAACACATTTTATCATAATCCTTGGTTTTTTATTTAACGTTTTAACAATAAACTGCAGATCTTGACCTGAGGCCTGAGTCAATAACACACTTTCACGTCACGTTCCCGCTCCGTTCACGTTCGAGTATAGACGAAGTTGCAAGCAAGTGTCAATTTCGTTGCTAAGATACACAATAGTTACGAAAATTAACACTTTGGCGCAACATCGTCTGCACCCGAACGCTAACGGAGCGGGAACGTGACGCGAAAGTGTGTTATTGACTCAGGCCTCAGCGATGTTTTGTTGCGTCAGAGAAACTGTAGTGTGATACAATTATTCGAAAAATAATTATGGGCGATTCAATAGAGGTCATATTTGGAAATATCCTACTCTGGACAGATACCCGAAACAGATAGGCCAGCACAGAATAATCAAAAAAGAGCAGATCTCTTTCGTCCACAGATTCTGGAAGCAGCGATAAAGAGGGCCAGGGCTCCCTGGAAGAAGAACCAGAGCACAATAGGGCCTTGACTCCATTAGAATAAGGGAAGATGTTTGAATGTCCATAATTATAGATAATATTCCGGTACATCAGATTATTCGGAGAATATCGGATAGTCTATAACTTCCCTGGGTTCAGTTATATTTTATTATCGGGTCACGAACTAATATAACAACATTTGAGAACGTGCTTATTGGATTGATTTCCGTCTGACTTCTATGGAATTACAGGAGCAAATAATTCCATAGACAAATATTAGCAGAAGCAAAATATGTACAAATTTCAGTTTCCATAAACTAAATTATTTGTAAAGGTAATGTTAACGGTAAATTAAGAAATAAATCGTCGGTGAATTCATGAAACATTCTATGTATCAAGATTTTAAAAAAAAACTGATTTGCTGGATGACATTTTTTATGAGTCTGGTTCATAACATGGAAAACGTCTAAAAAATTAATAGCACATATATTGAATTTCTTGGCATGTTTCGAAAAAGTCACAGATGAATTTTTATGAGTTATCACGTACCTAACTAAGAGATTTCATTTCTCTCAATAACTTTTTCTGTGGATAACTCCATCGTATAGGTTGTTTTATTGGTAGATGCATCTCGACGAGATGAATAATTTAGTCTCACTTTTGAAAAAAATGTACATGTGAGGTTTCATGGATCTACCGACAATATAAAACAGATATTCATAAGCGATAACTATAATGACTTGCATAATCAGATTTGTTGCAGATGGGGCTGAACTCTGCAAAGGGCTGTAATTTTTACCATTGGCATAGAAGTCAATTTCTACTATGTGTCCTCATTTGCTTATTCTGTCTACAATGTGTTTTTCAGTTGGATATTTGATCAGTATTCCTTGATTTAAACGTTAGTCAAAACTAAAATATACCACGAATATAATAAATTATATAGTCCTCAGAATATGAAGCAAACTTTACAAAGTTCTCGTTATAATCATAGAAACGGGATTATTCTATGGAGGGATGGAATTAAAATCATCCGGATTATATATATAATAAATGGGATTATTTTTTCCATTTCGGTAAATTTTACATACATACATACCATCACGCCGCTTCCCTCGCGGGGTAGGCAGAAAGGATCGAGCGCCACTTCCTTCTATCCTTGCATACATCTTTCGCTTCCGTCACTGTCATACAATTCCTCATGCATGCTCTCCTGTTCAATGTGCTCAACACGTGACCGTCCTGTAGGATTTGATTTAAATGATCTTGCCATTTAATCCTCGGACGTCCACGTCTCCGAGCACCATTCCTCTCAGCCAAATATATCTTCTTAGTCATTCTGTCCTCATTCATTCTTTCAACGTGTCCAAACCATCTTAACTTATTTACATTCATCCTTGTTATTACACCAACTTTCATTCCACATTCCTTTCGTATATCACTGTTACGCACACGATCTCTCAGACTTTTACCACAAATCCTTCTCAACGATCTCATTTCCACTGCATTTATGCCACTTTCATCCTTCTTCAACCATGTCCACGTCTCGCTTGCATACATAAGTGTTGGCACTAAGATAGCAGAGTGCACCAACCTTTTAGCTGTGGTGGATATGTAAATTTTAATCCTTGAATAAAAAATAAATGAAGTTTTTATCTAACAACAATAATGCTTGCATTGTGCAAATATTACAACTAAATTTCAACATGCAATCACCCACAAACCTATCAAATTTATATTATTTGTAGATACGACCAATAAGATGAATGTTTGTAAAAACTTTAAGCGATACTCGTACATTGAAGCGAAGTGAATAAAATGCGTAAAAGACGAAAAATGTTTATCTGTCTTAAATAAGGAGTGTAAGATAGCATAGACGGCCGAGAATCGCGAGACTTAATCACTTTTATGATGACATTTTTTCAAATCAATAATGATCTTAGGAGTGTAAAGATTTTCAAAATTGATAAAATTCGCAATAGAAAAAAATACTTGCTTTAAACTAATCAAACTACATATAGAATTCTACTACTTATGATATTTATTTATTTAGGAACAAACATACGCCAACAGGTCAAACGTATACATTCAGACAACAGAATAAATCAATTCTGAATAATGCTATGCCCCATCACAGGTACAAATGCATTTTAACCTAAGTCACGTCATCAAAAATCTCAACACACACGAGTCCCACGAAATATTCACCAAGACGGTGGATATTTCGTGGAAAGGCTCCAATAAACCTTCGAGGGAAGCTAAAAAGAAGCGGGGATCATCAATCTTAACTTGAATACAAAAATACACATTACAACAATTTAAAAAAATGTATGGAGTTAGTCAAAAGATAAAAAGATGATTATACTACTATTAAAATGAATATTCTCCGATAAATAACTGTGCACAAAAATGCTAGTGCACAATACCATTCTGGTACCGGCACTTATGTATGCAAGCGAAACTTGGACGGGGTTGAATGGAGTGGAAGTGAAAAGGATGAGAGTGGAATAAATGCTGTGGAGATGCGTTCACTGAGAAGAATGGTTGGTAAAACGTTGCGAGATAGAGTGAAGAATGAGGATATCAGGAGCATGAGCGGATGTGAGTGGACAGAATGCGTGTAAACAAGTTGAGATGGTTTGGACATGTTGAGCGAATGCAAGATGAAAGGATGACGAAGAGGATGTATTTCTCTGAAAGAAGGGGTGTGAGGAAGCGCGGACGTCCAAGAACCACGTGGCTTGATCACGTGGACCAAATTCTTAAGGACGGACGCGTGCTGAGTAAGAGAAATCGGCGTGCATGTATGAGAAACTGGATGAATGTAGAGGAAGCGAAAGAAGTATGTAAGGATAGATCTATATGGCGTTCCCTTCTCTCTGCCTACTCCTCCTGGGACATGGCGTGAGGGTATAGTATAGTATAGTAGTAGGTATAGTAAATAACTACTGTTAATAATGGACGTGTATTGATCCTAGGTGCTGTAAAGCGCTCTTGAGGTTATACTTTCAGAGCATGATATTTTATAAGTTGTCAGTTGTCCAATTATTATTTTAATCATAGTAAAAAGAATTGTATATATATTTTCTTATCTTACCTGCTAGCAGTGGTGTTGACGCTGGTGTTGGATCTGGACCTTCTGCTTATTATTGAGTCACCTTCATTCACAATACCACCTTTCGTAATGGAGAAAGTTCTCAGACGATAGAGGTCGTCGGACGCACGCGGATTCAGCGCCTGCTCGGGTAATGAACAAACTCGCGGCCGTATATGGGCTGCAACTGTGGATAACAAAACAACAAAGAAATGCATTAGAACAATACAGATATAGAAGTATGAACGAAAAACTTCAAACATAGTCTTGGTCATTTTTGTGTTATATTTTTGAGACCGGGAATCAAACCCAATAGCTCTCATTTACGTACATATCTACGCAGACGATTATGAGAAAGATCAGTTATATATTGTTTGCCCAACTAAATCAAATGAAATCGAATCAAAGTACTGATGTCATTTCAGTGTTTAAAAGTTTAATTATTTTATCACAGAATGTATGAAATATGAATGATTATTTTGTTAGTAGAATTAATAGAATGATATGAGTAATTATTAAGTCATAACATATTTTTAGCAATTCAGTCATTCATTCATATCATCACGAAATCATCCACAAGTGGGGTAGCCAGCGAATCAACTGTACGTAGCAAATATGCAAGTTATTTTCTATGTGCCAATAAAAATTGAGACATTCAGGATGGGGGGCATATCTCATCGCCGAACTGAAGATATTGAAAGTCTGAAGCGAGATGTTTCACGAAAAACTACTTCTTACAGGACACTCAAAAACTAACAGAAAAGAATGAGAAATCTTTCCTTTACCGGGGACTCCACAGAAAATTTCTTAAACTTAAAATATGATTAAAGGTTAACATTGCATCAAGATATTTATATCAATAGAAAATTTCAAAATTCGCTTCAGATGATAATAGGTATATGATAAATAAAATAACATATTGTATAGAATGGCGGAATCAGTTTCTCATTTGTATCTAATGCTACTTTTCAATCCGAGCTCTGTTTACAATTTTGATAATACATCTTACTCAATCTCAATACAGTTATTCAGATAGAAACAAGTAATGAAATAGATAAGTTGAATACCGGATCTTAAACTGATCTCTTAAGCCGGATATCCTAATACTATTGTGTGAAATGTATCTACACTCTACTCAATTTTAATACTTCTATATTATACTATACTATACCCTCCCAAATGGGGCTGAAATAGAGAATGCAAGAGGATGAAAGGGTCCAACACAAACTGCGCCTAATGTTCTGTCTACAAGGCTCTGTATACAGTAATATGATACCTCAATCACTTTTGGAGCTCCGCCCTTAGTAGACCCTTAGGCTCAGCAAAAACATTCACTTACATGCTGGACGACATCAACAGAGCTAACAAATTCTGCTACGACTGGGATTTTAGTGTTGCGAGATCCGTTATCCGCAATCGACCTTCCGAGGAACTTGGGAACAATCCACCGATAACAATGTTCAGGAGCAAACTGAAGATATCACTCTTCGAACAGAGTTTTCTATGTCTTTGAGATGGACACTCCATTAAACGGCACCGAAGAAATCACCGTAATTTAAGTTATTATACTGTTAAATTGATGTGGCTATTTCCTGCGCATTTTCTACGACTCGTTTTAGTACTCCAGCACTATCTTACTTATTAATGAAGCACGCTATACGGTCATAAAATAATCAAAAGGAAATTGTTCTACAAAAATAATTATAATATGACGTTAGGTATAACATCTATTATAGAAATAAACTCGGCAGTACATTACACATAAAGGTATATTAAATTATGTAAGTGTTTCTTATTAGTTTACTTGAACATCAGAATAATATTGAAAAACTCAATAATACATAATTTCTTTTATCAAATTGAAGTGATTACATACTCATTAAGTATTATGTTATATCATGATTAGCAATTACAGAGAATGAAAATAATAATGCTAAACTAATAGCTCCCGAGCATTTTGCTATGTACCTATTTGATATATTTTTGTATTTTGTGCTTTTTTCGTTATTATGATGTTTACTGTTTTATTGCGAAATCCCTCATACTGTTTTTAAGTTCATTATATGTATAGTTTGTACGTCAATGTGAAAAGTATTATTATTTTCTTTTATTATCTGTACGAGGAATGAGCCGTTTATTAAATAATTAAATATCACTGTGTATCGATAAACAGTAAAGTTACACTACCCCCGATACTATTTCAATTTAGTGTGCACTAACTAAAATAGTAACGTTCCAACTTTAGTTAGTCTACATTGGTATTCTATAAATTCAAAAATTGTTCCTAATTAGAATTATATACAACTTGTATCATATAGAATACGAATGTTAGTTATGTTAATTCAAGTGAACTTGATTATATAATTTTGTAAAGTTCTTATTTTGAATCAATTTAGAATAGGGGGTACAGTTATAATAGTTGTTCGTGGTATTTTTCTGTAAAGTCCCCGGCAATGAATATATAGGTCTCTCACTCTTTTCGAATTAGTGTTAGTTACTGTGATACATTTGTTAGTGTTATTAAAAATAAAAAAAATATTATATTAGTATATTTCGAATAAGTGTTAGTTACTGTGATACATTTGTTAGTGTTATTAAAAAGTAAAAAAATATTATATTAGTATATTTCGAATTAGTGTTAGTTACTGTGATACATTTGTTAGTGTTATTAAAAAGTAAAAAAATATTATATTAGTATATTCGATAAGTTTGTTGATGTGATAAGGTTGTTAGCATGTATAATATGTGATGAGTTACTGTGTGTTACTGTAATGAGTTGTTTGTTTGATACATACCCATCAATGTTAACCGTAGACGCATCCATAAATGTTTAGCAGATCTACGAACAGACATAGATACTTTACATTCTTCAGGGAATGTGTTATGTAATGCAGTGTAAAGGTTTTTGCGTAATATTGGACGAAGAATCTTGGGAATGAAGTCGTCCATGTGGAGTGTCGAGAAAATGTCTGAAAATAAATGGTGCAACACAAAAAAGAATAAACAAAAAGGAAAACAAACAAATAATAAATAAAAACAACAAATGTGCAAACGAAGAATTCAACGAATAACAATAAAAAAATATCTTACAATATTATCACAAATTTTCTACACTACAATACAATACAGGGTTCGATCCCAGGTGCCGGCAAACTCCCCTTTCACGACACAAGCTTTTAGCTTACTGTGAAAGGTGTATAAGGGTGTATTTGGGTTTATAACAAAAACCCAGATATATCTTTTAAAAAAAAAAAATGATTTTCAAATTTGTATAAAATGTTCATTTGGAAGTAAAAGTTTGAATAAAAAAAATATTAACAGAGGTGCATCGTGATAGAACAAACTAATTGTAATAGACAAATGAAATAATAAATTAAACAAACAGATGTCGCATATATCATGAATATGTATTTTTTTTTATTAAACAGATGTCGCATACTTATAGTGTGAATATGTATTTCTATTCTGGCTATCCACTCGTGACGCTGAATATATTTCAATGCACTTTGATATCACGTAGCAATGTAGTTAAAGAATTTTAAAAGTATGGTTATAAAAAACTATGTTTCTAATTAATTAGAAATTGTTTTTAACTCATGTTCTACTCACAGAAATTTTAATTTATACACTTGTTAATGAGAATTTATATGTTGCTAATTAAATGAAATCTCTGATATTATTATATTGTATGTTCTTTTAGAGTCGTATTCACAATATAATGTGAATACGACTCTAAAATACGCCATATTTAGACCAAGCTAAATCTAACAAAACATGTCCAAAGTTGACCTCGAGTAAACCATACTCGCATAATAATTTATTGTCCCTGGCTAAATATAAACAATTAACAAAATAGTTTTTGCGTAGTGCGTCTTTCAATACTCACAGGGACCGAAGACAAACCGCACTTGGCGATCGACTACACTGAAGAACTTTTCGACAATCTACCTACAGTATACCGTGTAATTATGCGTTATTGTTGCGGTTATTGTTTGTAGTCGATCGCCAAACGCGGTTTGTCTAGGGGGCCTGTGGGCCTAGTCAAAACACATTTTAGCGTTTCGTTTTCGTTCAAACGTGGACGACGTTGCAAGCCGCGCCAATTTTCGTAGCTAAAATACACAAGTAGCTACG